>CM054057.1:71691212-72291212 GCA_028641055.1 Alopecurus myosuroides
CGAATTAGATAAAGAAGTAGCAAAGGTAATGATAGGTAAGACCGAAGGAAGAAGTTTTGCGAGGCCGGTGCTTCCATGCTATTTTGCATAAACATCTTATTATAACTTATGTGATTTAGGATCTTTTATTAGCGTGCCTCTAACACAAATTTACGAAAGAAAAATAAACGACATAGTGTGACAAATTTGAACTTAAAATTAAAATTAAATCTAATAAAATCGGAGAGGGCTCCGTCGAGCCCCGATGTGGTGTTGTCGGACGTCATCCAAATGCCTCCCAGCTCGGGTTGTCGTCGGCCCATCCGGGGCCCTCGGCTGCGCCGCGCTATTTTACAGGTACATGTACATGATGGCTAGAGTTTGAGATTGTAGACAAGTAGAGGGTTCCCTATATATGGCAATCAAGGTACTTACTTACAATCGTGGCAGTACATCCTGTCCGCCTAAAACATCGCGTGACGAACAATCCGAAATATACTTGCATTATGTCCGGACTAGCCCGATTCCACTATTGGGTTTCAGTTGAGTTTGGGGAACTAGGAGGGAGATATATTGCCGTCAGAAACTTGATCGAATCGACTAACTAACATGGTTTGACAAGCACTGGCTAATCCCATTTGTCCGATGCGCCAGTACTCGCTCACCTTCCACACGTACGCAACTAGTGTACTTGATGCTGCCAAAATATCATGATGCCACTGCCCCTGATTTTTCTGTCACCTTGTAAAACTTGTGCCTGCCCCTGAGGTGTGGTCTTTTAGGGCATCTCCAGCCGTTGCGCCCCCTAGGGCCCAAAACGCTGTCGTTTTGGGGCCGTCGCGGCGCCAAACGGCGCTAATCTGGAACCGGGGGGGGGGGGGGGGGCAGGCTTCCCAGTCGCTCCCCGAGCCCAAGTTTCGGCCCAAAAAAACTCGATTTGAAACTCGGTGCATTTTATTGATTTCAGAAAAGTTCGTACAATTTCGACGCGAATTTAAACTAAAACATCGAGAAATAAACTAAAACAGTGCGACGACTATCCTAGGCGTCGTCGTCTTCATCGTCGTCCTCCTCGCGGTCACCCTTTGCCACCATGGCGAGCCGGTTGGAGGGGCCAGCTTCGCCGTCATCCTTCGCGGCGGCGAGCCAGTGCCGCTCCGCCCGGCCTTGCACCCGCAGCCGGTGCAGCTGCGCCTGCTCGGAGGGCTGGCGGTTGTGCCGCTCGCTCTGCAGCGCCACCTGCCGCCGGTCGGCCTCGTATTGCGCGATGATGGCCTGCTGCTCGGCCGATGCAGCGTTTTCGGCCAGCTGCCGGCGCACCTCGCGCTCCGCCATGGTGTTATTATATATGTGCTAGTATCCACCAAAAAATAATAAACTTGGAATACGACAATTTCGTTGAAAATGTGTTCACAGAAATGATGTCACATCCCAATTTTGGAATACATGTTAACGTAGTTGTTTTGCTAATTGCTTGACTAATAAACCTTGGTTGTGTTTGTTTGTGGTTGTTTAAGTGCAACCAAACAAACTAATTATATAAACTTGCAAACTTAAAAGGATAGCAAAGCAGTGAACTAAAAATATTCAACATATTGTTCCAGGGATAAAAATATTCAACATATTGTTCCAATGACCTTGGCAATATTTTCTAGAGTAAATATTGATCAAAGAGTTTTACAAAACTATCTTATGAATCCAATACTTGTTGAATATTATTACAAGGCCTAAATTAAGAAAGAGGAAAACACTTAATAAATTTCCATAAAAGATTATCAGAAAAAGAGGCATTCTTAAATGCTTCACCAAAATATTATCAAATGTTTTTCCAACCTTACAAGATTAAAAACAATAGTATGAGAGAGCATTTACTTGCTATCCCTAGTCACATAAATATTTTGGCAAATCATTGTTAAAGAAAAGCCAAGTGCTTTATTAAATAGAAATTCCAATATTTCCAGAAACAGAAAACTAAAACAAGTTACTATTGGAAACTTTCCTCAAATTATTTGAAATTCATACCATTGCTTCCTTATATCAAATAAGGAACACACACAAGAGGAGGCCAAAAATTGAATCCATTAAAGCCCTGAAAACATGATTTTTCTCCACAGCAACAACTAGGATTTTGAACAAGTTTGTTCTACAAACTTTTCCCAAATGCCATGAAATAAATACCACATGCTCTATATCATAAATGAGGATGAAAACCAAAAGGGCACAAGTTTTTGAATAATTTAAATTGCCAAAAACCCCTGTTTTCTTGACAGCACCTTTTTGAAATTTGAACAAGTTTGTTCTATGAAGTAACTCAAAATGACTTGAATTTTCTACCACATAAGGAACACATCAAATAAGTAATGTGTGCCAAAAATTATCATTTTTGGAAGCTCCTAAGTATGTTAATAAATTCAATGTCCATTTTTGTAAGAATTCAAATTTGAACAACTTTGAATTATAAAGTTTCCCCAATTGAGCCAATTTTCATGTATGTTGTGCACATTAACTAATTAGAATTTTGGGCAAAAGGATTTAAATTTATAACTTTGTTTGCCTAGGGAAAACATCCATTTTCTGAGAGTACAGGGACCTACTTGTAATTTTCCAGGGACTAAATTGAAATCCTAGTCACACATGGTCTTCTTCTTCCTGTAGATGACGCAGCAGAGGGGCATGGGAGCCCATGCTTCCAATGCTTCGAAGGTAAGCAATCTAGATGATTAAAAGACCCGTGTGCACCTCTTACCTGCCCCCTCTCTCTCCCCCACTCAAGCTCTCTCCCTCCTCTCAAAGAAAACACAAAAACCGAAACCCTAGCTACAAGAGCTCGCCGTCGATCGGTCGTTGCCGTGCTCGCCGCCGGTAGCCGTGGTGTCTATCGCCTCCGCCTTGCCGTGGTGGACCTCTCTGCCAGAGGAATCGAGCCGGAAGGGTTCGAGGAGGCCGCGCCGTCCACTTCTTCCCCGAGCCCGACGACGACTCCGGCGAGCCATTGCCGCCGCCACGGACCTCCTCCTCCCTCACCGAGCGTCTCCGCGAGTTTAGGGTGAGCAGGCGAAGCACGACGACCTTTTTCCCCTCTCCCTAACCCCCTAAATAGTGGCCGCGCCTTGGCCGTGGTCCGGCCGCCGCGCCGCGCCGTCGCCGGCCACCCTCCGATGGTTCCCTGGAAACGAGTCCACTCGTTTTAGATTCCCCTCGTCGAGACCCTTGCGTGGATGCCCTCAAATCTCGAAATGGTTGTTTTAATCGCTGGTTGCGGACTTCGCCGGAGTTGTCTCCGCCGGCGGTGACGTCTCGGTGATGCAACGCTCGCGTCAGCAAGCCTTGACCCCGCGCGGTGAGGTCAAACCTGCTGGTGGCCCTCGCTGTGCCGCGTGGCAGCCAGCGTGGCGGCCTGGCCCGCGGGTCAGCGAGTGCAGCTAGTTCTGCTCGCGGTAGATCTAGATCCAGGACGGCCCGTTGGCAGATCTGGCCCAACAACCACTTGTTTTCCTTTTATTTTTTTTCAGAAACATCCATGTTTGCTTTTGGCTCTAAAAGGCAACTTAAAAGATGAATTTTACCAAACCAAATTTCACAGATGTAAAGAAACAAAATATGAACCACCTCCAACTTGTAGATCTACTTTTGGATGATTAGTTTTGAAATGAAAAATGATTTGGCAACAGCTACCAGAAACACCAAAATGAGCACCATTTTTATTTCACAACTCTAAATGAGGTGAGGCCAATTGCATTGGAAAGCCCTTGAAATTTCCTAACAGGAGCATTTAACCTCGTTTCCAAATTCATTGTATTTTTGAAATGGAATGCAATTTGGTAAAACACCAGAGAGCACTTTGGTGATTTTTATAAAATTATTAAAAACGATTTTTGATGCAAACTAAACTGGATGGTCTTGTATATGTTTAGGGCTATCCAAACCTATAAGGGTTTAATTTTTAGAGCATCCTAGAAATTTTGGTGGACAGATCTTCAAAATGCTTATTTCTGCCATTTTGGCATTTTAAGTAATTAAATTGAGTTATTATATTTTTGTGTTTCCATATTGTTTTCTAGCATGTACAAGTTGTGTGAACTTGTTTTCTAAGTGTTACTTAGCTATTTTATCATGTTAGATTGTGTGGACTTGAGTGGAGAAGAAATAGAATTTTTGTTATTAACCTATGTTTTATCTCTAGTTAATATTTTGCATAGTATTTTTGAGTGATAAATTATGTGCAAACACTTGGATTGTTGTGTTGAGAATATTAGATTCAGTACCATGTTGGTACTTATATTTTGTTAGTATCACCTCTGCTAGATTGCATTCGAGTTGGTAGAAAAGCATGAGTAGCTTAATCATTACTATGAGGATGTTTGGAAAAATTCCCTCATGTGGGGAATTTTTGGTATTAATATTTGTGGTTTTGTGACCACATATTTTTGGGTTGTATCCATAGGTCCAGTAGCATTTTGATAAGTTTGTTATGAGTACTTGACCCCTAAAGTTTTCACTTGTGTGAAAACAATAACATGAGTAGCAGTGCCTTGCTTATTTAAGCACCCTATTATTTTCTGCTAGTATTGTTATTGCACTAGAAGCTTGTTTAGTCTTTTGTTAAATTTTTAGCAAGTGGACCAGAGGCATTGTGACCTCTTAATGCTTTGATATGCTAGTGGAACACCCACTGGTTTCATTGCATTTTTGGTGGAAACATTATTTCCCCCACACTAGATGTGTTTCTTTTATATATGTTTTGAGTAGATCTTTAAATGCTTTTTAGGCTTATTGCTAGATTAATTCTCATGAAACTAGTACCATTTAGGTACTGTTATTTTGGTTATAGAACCTCTAAATACTTGGTGCTTGTTTTTGAAATAGGTTTAAAATAGAAATGCTTAAGGACTAGATTTCACACTAGGATATTCATGTATGCTTTTTGTCTTGTTTTCCCTTAGGGAAAAATATGAATCTTTGGTGTGGAAACCAGAGGATGGAATGTCCTTGTGGCATTATTATCTTAGGGTTTTCACCTCTGATAGGTTTCCTCTTAAGTAGCATAAAAGCATGAATAACACTTGGATGACTAGGAATTAATCTCCTCACATGTGTAGCATTTTAAGCATAGTTTTTCCTTGTTTCCTAGCTATGTTTTTTATGTTATTTTGTGGTATCCAGTAGAATTTATGGTACTGGTTAGAGGAGTATTTTGCCTCTACTAGCTTGCACACTTGTGCATAAAATTAACTAGTGTAGCCTAAACTAGTCTAGTATTTTTCCTAAATTTTCTACTAGTATGAGTAGGAGTTTTTGGATGCTTGTTTGTTTGTTTTGAGCACTTTTATAAAAGTGACCAGAGGCTTATTAACCTCTTGGTGAGCATATTTGCTAGTGGAACACCCACTGGTATGTTTGCCTCATGGTGGAAAAATAGGTTTGACTTGTTGTCATGAGCTTATTTCACCACTTGAGTAATTTAGCAAATTATGTGTGCTAGCCATAGAGATTGTTGTGGGAATTTTTAGACATCAAAATGTGTTTTATGTGACACCCTACTGTCTAGTAACATGTGCTTTACCCCACTGGTCCATGGTGTTCTTAACTAAAAATCATTGAATTGGCCACACATAAACACTAGGAAAAAAGGCAGACTTTTCAACTATAGTTTTTATGCCAATTTTTCCTAAGGGAAAAATTGAGAACTTGGGTGGTACTTCTTGAGTGCTTGCTGTATGTATTACTTGTAGCCTTGTTTGTCTTGTTTGGTTCTGAATGTGTGTCCTTTATTCTCTTTTTACGACGTTAGAAAAACGAAGAGGAAGGAAGTGTCGGGAAGCTCTGTTTCAAGTTCCAGTCACTCCAACAACCAGGGACACAAGAGTTACCAGGCAAGCATCCTGATTGCTTGCTGATACAATACTTACCATTATATATCATGCATGTTTTACCTCTGAAGTTTTACAAAAAACTTGATTATCAAAACTAATTTTGAGGTGGAAATTACTACTATACTATATTATAGGTTACTATCATGCCATTAGTTAAACTTGGTAATACCAAGCCCATAAGCCACCCTATGGTATTTATTACCATCAAATATACTAGTCCCTAAGTGGACACCCTAAAATTGTGATTCTACAAAACAAAGGCTTTACGGAAAACCCCGGAGAAAAGGCGGATCCTTGTTCTCCGGAGGAATGTGGAAGTGGTCATTTTTGAGAAAGTGGTGTTTTCAAAAATGACACATAACCTAGTCTTCGCCGGACAACCTTTACCGTACTGCCACCCTACCCCAACATGGGCACGGGGCTTAACTTGAAGTTTGTTCTTATTAGTGTGTGCTATCTCACTTGCTATAAGGGGCGTCGTACCCTCGAACCGAATGTCGTCAAAACTCCCAATGTTGAGGCATATAAAGTGTGGGATTAATTTTCCCTCCGGTTGCATCGGTTGAGTCTCCTGTCATGGCGATGTGCGACATGGTGCCGAGGAGATTAAAACTGAGAGATAGGCATATTCTAGCTTGAACATAGTGGATGGTTATGATCAGATACCTGATGTTTACATACTGTTGTTACAGTCCGTGGTTGTTTCACGGGAGGTGTACTGGATCTGGTGGATGTGTACACCTCTGCAGAGTATAACTTTTTCGAAGAAGCCGCGTCCTCGGATATGGACAGTTGAATGGCCATGTAGCTAGCATTGTGTCAATGTTTTCAAAAAGGAAGTTTTTGAAAAGGGAATTTTGGAAAGGAAGTGTTGAACTTGTGAAGTTCGGAAAGGAATAGAAACTTATACCGTGGAGGTATCGTGGATGATGAAAAGCCAGATGATGTTATACAAAACAAAATGTTTTGCAAAGAAAACCTTTTCTACTCTAAGCAAGAATTCTGGAAACTGATTCCAAGAAGTTTTGCAAAGAGAAAATATTCTTTAACAAAGCTTTACAAAACCTCTTGTACATGTGATATCGACAAGAGAAATAAAACTATATTATTTTCTTCTGAAGTATCTTCTTCAACAAAGATACAGAATAACCTGACTGCAACTATGGTGTCATCATATATGAACACCATTGATAGTGAACCATATTTATAGCCTACCTATTCCACCATATAAGCATATTTGCATGTTTGGTAAGTGACATGATGGATGTATTGCTGAGTACATTCAAATGTACTCATTATGGTTTCGCCCCTGGTATCTACTTGCCAGACTTTGAGAAGGAGCCTCCGAAGGATATCTATGAAGAGAAGTACGGAGCTGACGGCTTTGCGAACTAGGATCGTCTCCGGGTCAGCAGCCTGTAGGTTAAGGCGTGACTTGGGCTCAACTACGTTGTGTTTTAATTGTCTTCCGCTGTGTTTGTTAAGTTGCCTGCCTTCGTGGCAGTTGCGTTAAACTTGATCATGTGATCATTTGTGTAATACCTTTATGTATTCGTGTAATGGATGATGTATATCTGTGTGCCAACTGTGTATGTTGTTCACGACTGATCTTTCTGGGATCGTGAATGTATGCATACGTAGGGTTTCAGACTGCCGGTCTGGGGTCCTTACAGAGTTGGTATCAGAGCCATCCTGACCTTAGGAGACCTTAGTTAGCATGGACGTCAGATAGGAAAGAAAAGTATTTTGGAGTAAAAACCTATTTACTATCTAAATTATTTTTATCTAAGGGAATTTTAGTATATTTTCCCCTCCTTATTATCTTTTCAAAAGATTATAAATGCATATCAAGGGCGTCCTTGAACAGTGGTTCGAAGGGCGGGCCTTATAGAGTTGGTATGTCTCTCGGTTAAGAGTCTATTTCTTACTTGTTTGCAACTGCTCCGCTCTGTTTTTGAAACATCTCTCGTCTTTGAAGTTTTCTGTCCAGAAAATAGTTGGAGTTTCAAAAACAGATTGTTGCATAAAGTTTTATCAAAACTTTACTTCTATTTATCTTGTTTTCATACAAAAAACTTTTATACTTGCCGATGTCCCGAGAAGACCAAAAAAAAATTGCATAGCTCTACAGTGATGATGGTCAGGAGTAGATATAGTTCTTCAGCCACTTCTAGGATTTTGGATCATCCCCCGACGTAGCTCCAATGGAGCCTTGCTTGTGTGTTATGGCTTGCTTATGTGTGTCCGTAGGACTTTGTGCTATTGTGTGGTGTAGAATCTGATTCATCTAGGCTTCTATATGTTTGTGGGGTGCTCAAAATTTACAGATTTGTGCTTGCCCCGCTCTTGTTTTTGAATCGCCTCGTGTTAAATTTTTGCAAGCAAAAATGTTTGTATAGCATTCAAAAACAAGAATTTGTTGCTTAGACTTATACTTGTTTTCGCTTCATAATGCGACCCGTCGTGAGCCACCACCATCTCCCCACAATTAATAAAAGCACCTTTAGACCTAATAATAGAGGACCATCAAGCCACACGAGCTGATAGCGTTGCTACCAGTGATGCACTCCAACCGATAAAGCTCCAACAATGACACCCTTCAAAGAAGAAAAGGCGTGAAGAAAACCAACCAATACTGACCAAAACCTCTATGTTTTGTCTGTTTGCAAAAGACTCGTTTTGCCCTGTTGGCTAAACATTGCACCTTTTTATGTCCTTTTTTTTAAAAGACCAAACAAGAGAAATCCCCTTTTAAAAAGTTATATACCTCCCTCCTCTGGAGAAAGGTGCAAAAGAAGTCTTCACATGCCATGATGCGCAACCCCCTCAAAAGCCAATCAAAAGAGCACAATTCAATATTCGACGTACGATGACGCTAGTCGTATCTTGTCGGACAAACATGATTATATAGAAAGTTAACAAGACTAACATGCTTTGTATAATCTTAGGTTGACACCTAACCAAAGCATGAGAACTACTGACAGCTCTTTCTAAACCAAAGAATTAAGTGACTTACGACACCTTTTAATCTAGTCGGTTAAAAAGGAGAAGTCACGAGAAAATAGGATGATGACCTATTCGTTTACTAGTCAATAGGATATCGTGTGCATCTACTTTGATAACCAAATCTTAATAGACGTGGTAAGTACTATGAGATTCGGGGTTTAGAAATTACGTGAACGATGGAACGGTTGTGATAGATATAGGAAATAACAGTTTTCCTGTTTTTGTTTCTTTGTGTGCTCTTGATTGAAATAAATTTGTATTTTATTCAATCTTGCTTCCTAACTTATATGGACTTGTTAGGACTAGTTATTGTATTGTTTTGTTACAATAAATCTACCCTAGAAAGTGTGTGCATGATTGAAAACTCAAATAAAAATGAAATAGCATTTGTCACCTTCTAGTTTATTAATTGAAAGTATTGTGAGAGCTAGATCTGTGTATAGTTTCTTAGTAGATTTTGTGCTATGTTTTCTTTGAGTCAAGTAACATTTAGGTACTGTTATTTTGATGCTTGTACCTATGTTATCTTGCATGTATCTTAATAGTAAAGCATGTGTAAGCATTGCTATCAATATGCACTAGTATTGCTTCACTAGATTAAATAGCCTTATATTTTTATCTTGTATGCAAAGTTTTTCATGAGTAACCATAGGTTTAGTACCTATTTTGCCTTGGTATTAGTAGGCCATAGCCCACTGGTCCCATTGTATTTTGGCTTGAGGATGAAAATCCCCAACCATACACATGTGTGAAAATAGCATGTTTCACTATGTGATTGATTTCTATTTTCCACCATGGAAAATATAATTGTTTCTTTTCACTTATGCAAGTGAGAAGTTTATTTATTATTAGTAAATACTAATATGTTTAGGTGTGATCCTTTTGTTAGCATAATATTCCTTAGGGGTATCATGTTAAGAAATGTTTCACTATCGTGTGCTGAAATTAAATTGTTCGCAAATAAAATAAATTCCTCTTGATTGGTAGATTGTTTGTGAATAATTTTAAATTGAGTGTATGGATTTTTGAAAAGGTTTAGATAACTTTTCATTAATTGCATAGCTACTGGTTGTGTGAGTTATAACTTGCTTGTTTGCTAGTAATTGTTTAAGAAAAACAGAAATTGCTAGAAGAAAATTTCTGCATGATTAATAGTTGTATCATGGGATTGTTTTGATGTTTGTGCTGACTAACATGAGTAAGTTTTGTGTACTGTTATTAGGTACATTTATATTCATGACTTGCTTGTTTAAGTTTAAACATCATGATAGCATTGTTTGCTTCTCTAGGGTGAAGCTAGTTTCACCACTAGAAAATGGTGATTTTTGCTCTAGTATTACCCTCTTTATTTTTATGAGTATATGAGTTGATATAGCATGTTTAGGAAGTTATTACTTATGTTATCATGCCATGAATTATTTAGTTTCATGTTCTATGGTTATAGGATATGATTATCTCTTATAGCATGCTGGTGTAGATTTTTCATACTAGTGTGTTATTTGCGCAGTCCTGAATTTTTATGCCTATGTAATAGGAGTTTTTATCTTGTGTAAAGATGGTGTTTTAGAAGTACCTTTATGATTGTATTCATTGGTTTTTAGCTACTGGTTGTTTGCTAATTGTTCATGATTGATGGATTCCAAAACCTCTAATAAACAATAACCTAGTGAATAAATAGTCTATTCATCTGTGGTGTTGTTTGCTTGCTTATTGGATTTTGTTTAAATGTTTTACCTTAGCATGAGTTTATACTTGTGTTATGATTGTGCTTAAGAGTATCTTATGAAACTAAAACATACAACTAAAATCATGAACTTAGTAAGTGATAGTTGCTTGTGGTGAGTAATATCCACTGCCATGGGTATTGTTCTGTCTGTTGGCTGTTACCTTAGCAACCTAACCTTTGCACCCACAAGCTATATTTTTAGCTTCTTATATACCTTGTTATGAGAGTGGTACACCACTCCATGTGTGGTATGCAAGATGTGGGATGTAGCTAAGAACTCATGAAATAATTGACGGTATTTTTCAAGGTAGTTCTGCACTAACCTTAATTTTTGTTCAAACTAGGAAACAAAAGTTTTGGACCTAAAACAAGTACTGGTGTACTTCTTTTAATAGTGAATTTGCTAATTTAGGGAAGAACCCCTCCTCCCAAGAAAAGTCAAAGGGGGGAAGCACCGGCACTCCAACACTAACATTGTGTTTGTTGGCCCTCCCTTAGTCCTCGCTTGTGAATCTCGGGGACGAGATTCTTTTTAAGGGGGGAAGACCTGTCACATCCCAATTTTGGAATACATGTTAACGTAGTTGTTTTGCTAATTGCTTGACTAATAAACCTTGGTTGTGTTTGTTTGTGGTTGTTTAAGTGCAACCAAACAAACTAATTATATAAACTTGCAAACTTAAAAGGATAGCAAAGCAGTGAACTAAAAATATTCAACATATTGTTCCAGGGATAAAAATATTCAACATATTGTTCCAATGACCTTGGCAATATTTTCTAGAGTAAATATTGATCAAAGAGTTTTACAAAACTATCTTATGAATCCAATACTTGTTGAATATTATTACAAGGCCTAAATTAAGAAAGAGGAAAACACTTAATAAATTTCCATAAAAGATTATCAGAAAAAGAGGCATTCTTAAATGCTTCACCAAAATATTATCAAATGTTTTTCCAACCTTACAAGATTAAAAACAATAGTATGAGAGAGCATTTACTTGCTATCCCTAGTCACATAAATATTTTGGCAAATCATTGTTAAAGAAAAGCCAAGTGCTTTATTAAATAGAAATTCCAATATTTCCAGAAACAGAAAACTAAAACAAGTTACTATTGGAAACTTTCCTCAAATTATTTGAAATTCATACCATTGCTTCCTTATATCAAATAAGGAACACACACAAGAGGAGGCCAAAAATTGAATCCATTAAAGCCCTGAAAACATGATTTTTCTCCACAGCAACAACTAGGATTTTGAACAAGTTTGTTCTACAAACTTTTCCCAAATGCCATGAAATAAATACCACATGCTCTATATCATAAATGAGGATGAAAACCAAAAGGGCACAAGTTTTTGAATAATTTAAATTGCCAAAAACCCCTGTTTTCTTGACAGCACCTTTTTGAAATTTGAACAAGTTTGTTCTATGAAGTAACTCAAAATGACTTGAATTTTCTACCACATAAGGAACACATCAAATAAGTAATGTGTGCCAAAAATTATCATTTTTGGAAGCTCCTAAGTATGTTAATAAATTCAATGTCCATTTTTGTAAGAATTCAAATTTGAACAACTTTGAATTATAAAGTTTCCCCAATTGAGCCAATTTTCATGTATGTTGTGCACATTAACTAATTAGAATTTTGGGCAAAAGGATTTAAATTTATAACTTTGTTTGCCTAGGGAAAACATCCATTTTCTGAGAGTACAGGGACCTACTTGTAATTTTCCAGGGACTAAATTGAAATCCTAGTCACACATGGTCTTCTTCTTCCTGTAGATGACGCAGCAGAGGGGCATGGGAGCCCATGCTTCCAATGCTTCGAAGGTAAGCAATCTAGATGATTAAAAGACCCGTGTGCACCTCTTACCTGCCCCCTCTCTCTCCCCCACTCAAGCTCTCTCCCTCCTCTCAAAGAAAACACAAAAACCGAAACCCTAGCTACAAGAGCTCGCCGTCGATCGGTCGTTGCCGTGCTCGCCGCCGGTAGCCGTGGTGTCTATCGCCTCCGCCTTGCCGTGGTGGACCTCTCTGCCAGAGGAATCGAGCCGGAAGGGTTCGAGGAGGCCGCGCCGTCCACTTCTTCCCCGAGCCCGACGACGACTCCGGCGAGCCATTGCCGCCGCCACGGACCTCCTCCTCCCTCACCGAGCGTCTCCGCGAGTTTAGGGTGAGCAGGCGAAGCACGACGACCTTTTTCCCCTCTCCCTAACCCCCTAAATAGTGGCCGCGCCTTGGCCGTGGTCCGGCCGCCGCGCCGCGCCGTCGCCGGCCACCCTCCGATGGTTCCCTGGAAACGAGTCCACTCGTTTTAGATTCCCCTCGTCGAGACCCTTGCGTGGATGCCCTCAAATCTCGAAATGGTTGTTTTAATCGCTGGTTGCGGACTTCGCCGGAGTTGTCTCCGCCGGCGGTGACGTCTCGGTGATGCAACGCTCGCGTCAGCAAGCCTTGACCCCGCGCGGTGAGGTCAAACCTGCTGGTGGCCCTCGCTGTGCCGCGTGGCAGCCAGCGTGGCGGCCTGGCCCGCGGGTCAGCGAGTGCAGCTAGTTCTGCTCGCGGTAGATCTAGATCCAGGACGGCCCGTTGGCAGATCTGGCCCAACAACCACTTGTTTTCCTTTTATTTTTTTTCAGAAACATCCATGTTTGCTTTTGGCTCTAAAAGGCAACTTAAAAGATGAATTTTACCAAACCAAATTTCACAGATGTAAAGAAACAAAATATGAACCACCTCCAACTTGTAGATCTACTTTTGGATGATTAGTTTTGAAATGAAAAATGATTTGGCAACAGCTACCAGAAACACCAAAATGAGCACCATTTTTATTTCACAACTCTAAATGAGGTGAGGCCAATTGCATTGGAAAGCCCTTGAAATTTCCTAACAGGAGCATTTAACCTCGTTTCCAAATTCATTGTATTTTTGAAATGGAATGCAATTTGGTAAAACACCAGAGAGCACTTTGGTGATTTTTATAAAATTATTAAAAACGATTTTTGATGCAAACTAAACTGGATGGTCTTGTATATGTTTAGGGCTATCCAAACCTATAAGGGTTTAATTTTTAGAGCATCCTAGAAATTTTGGTGGACAGATCTTCAAAATGCTTATTTCTGCCATTTTGGCATTTTAAGTAATTAAATTGAGTTATTATATTTTTGTGTTTCCATATTGTTTTCTAGCATGTACAAGTTGTGTGAACTTGTTTTCTAAGTGTTACTTAGCTATTTTATCATGTTAGATTGTGTGGACTTGAGTGGAGAAGAAATAGAATTTTTGTTATTAACCTATGTTTTATCTCTAGTTAATTTTGCATAGTATTTTTGAGTGATAAATTATGTGCAAACACTTGGATTGTTGTGTTGAGAATATTAGATTCAGTACCATGTTGGTACTTATATTTTGTTAGTATCACCTCTGCTAGATTGCATTCGAGTTGGTAGAAAAGCATGAGTAGCTTAATCATTACTATGAGGATGTTTGGAAAAATTCCCTCATGTGGGGAATTTTTGGTATTAATATTTGTGGTTTTGTGACCACATATTTTTGGGTTGTATCCATAGGTCCAGTAGCATTTTGATAAGTTTGTTATGAGTACTTGACCCCTAAAGTTTTCACTTGTGTGAAAACAATAACATGAGTAGCAGTGCCTTGCTTATTTAAGCACCCTATTATTTTCTGCTAGTATTGTTATTGCACTAGAAGCTTGTTTAGTCTTTTGTTAAATTTTTAGCAAGTGGACCAGAGGCATTGTGACCTCTTAATGCTTTGATATGCTAGTGGAACACCCACTGGTTTCATTGCATTTTTGGTGGAAACATTATTTCCCCCACACTAGATGTGTTTCTTTTATATATGTTTTGAGTAGATCTTTAAATGCTTTTTAGGCTTATTGCTAGATTAATTCTCATGAAACTAGTACCATTTAGGTACTGTTATTTTGGTTATAGAACCTCTAAATACTTGGTGCTTGTTTTTGAAATAGGTTTAAAATAGAAATGCTTAAGGACTAGATTTCACACTAGGATATTCATGTATGCTTTTTGTCTTGTTTTCCCTTAGGGAAAAATATGAATCTTTGGTGTGGAAACCAGAGGATGGAATGTCCTTGTGGCATTATTATCTTAGGGTTTTCACCTCTGATAGGTTTCCTCTTAAGTAGCATAAAAGCATGAATAACACTTGGATGACTAGGAATTAATCTCCTCACATGTGTAGCATTTTAAGCATAGTTTTTCCTTGTTTCCTAGCTATGTTTTTTATGTTATTTTGTGGTATCCAGTAGAATTTATGGTACTGGTTAGAGGAGTATTTTGCCTCTACTAGCTTGCACACTTGTGCATAAAATTAACTAGTGTAGCCTAAACTAGTCTAGTATTTTTCCTAAATTTTCTACTAGTATGAGTAGGAGTTTTTGGATGCTTGTTTGTTTGTTTTGAGCACTTTTATAAAAGTGACCAGAGGCTTATTAACCTCTTGGTGAGCATATTTGCTAGTGGAACACCCACTGGTATGTTTGCCTCATGGTGGAAAAATAGGTTTGACTTGTTGTCATGAGCTTATTTCACCACTTGAGTAATTTAGCAAATTATGTGTGCTAGCCATAGAGATTGTTGTGGGAATTTTTAGACATCAAAATGTGTTTTATGTGACACCCTACTGTCTAGTAACATGTGCTTTACCCCACTGGTCCATGGTGTTCTTAACTAAAAATCATTGAATTGGCCACACATAAACACTAGGAAAAAAGGCAGACTTTTCAACTATAGTTTTTATGCCAATTTTTCCTAAGGGAAAAATTGAGAACTTGGGTGGTACTTCTTGAGTGCTTGCTGTATGTATTACTTGTAGCCTTGTTTGTCTTGTTTGGTTCTGAATGTGTGTCCTTTATTCTCTTTTTACGACGTTAGAAAAACGAAGAGGAAGGAAGTGTCGGGAAGCTCTGTTTCAAGTTCCAGTCACTCCAACAACCAGGGACACAAGAGTTACCAGGCAAGCATCCTGATTGCTTGCTGATACAATACTTACCATTATATATCATGCATGTTTTACCTCTGAAGTTTTACAAAAAACTTGATTATCAAAACTAATTTTGAGGTGGAAATTACTACTATACTATATTATAGGTTACTATCATGCCATTAGTTAAACTTGGTAATACCAAGCCCATAAGCCACCCTATGGTATTTATTACCATCAAATATACTAGTCCCTAAGTGGACACCCTAAAATTGTGATTCTACAAAACAAAGGCTTTACGGAAAACCCCGGAGAAAAGGCGGATCCTTGTTCTCCGGAGGAATGTGGAAGTGGTCATTTTTGAGAAAGTGGTGTTTTCAAAAATGACACATAACCTAGTCTTCGCCGGACAACCTTTACCGTACTGCCACCCTACCCCAACATGGGCACGGGGCTTAACTTGAAGTTTGTTCTTATTAGTGTGTGCTATCTCACTTGCTATAAGGGGCGTCGTACCCTCGAACCGAATGTCGTCAAAACTCCCAATGTTGAGGCATATAAAGTGTGGGATTAATTTTCCCTCCGGTTGCATCGGTTGAGTCTCCTGTCATGGCGATGTGCGACATGGTGCCGAGGAGATTAAAACTGAGAGATAGGCATATTCTAGCTTGAACATAGTGGATGGTTATGATCAGATACCTGATGTTTACATACTGTTGTTACAGTCCGTGGTTGTTTCACGGGAGGTGTACTGGATCTGGTGGATGTGTACACCTCTGCAGAGTATAACTTTTTCGAAGAAGCCGCGTCCTCGGATATGGACAGTTGAATGGCCATGTAGCTAGCATTGTGTCAATGTTTTCAAAAAGGAAGTTTTTGAAAAGGGAATTTTGGAAAGGAAGTGTTGAACTTGTGAAGTTCGGAAAGGAATAGAAACTTATACCGTGGAGGTATCGTGGATGATGAAAAGCCAGATGATGTTATACAAAACAAAATGTTTTGCAAAGAAAACCTTTTCTACTCTAAGCAAGAATTCTGGAAACTGATTCCAAGAAGTTTTGCAAAGAGAAAATATTCTTTAACAAAGCTTTACAAAACCTCTTGTACATGTGATATCGACAAGAGAAATAAAACTATATTATTTTCTTCTGAAGTATCTTCTTCAACAAAGATACAGAATAACCTGACTGCAACTATGGTGTCATCATATATGAACACCATTGATAGTGAACCATATTTATAGCCTACCTATTCCACCATATAAGCATATTTGCATGTTTGGTAAGTGACATGATGGATGTATTGCTGAGTACATTCAAATGTACTCATTATGGTTTCGCCCCTGGTATCTACTTGCCAGACTTTGAGAAGGAGCCTCCGAAGGATATCTATGAAGAGAAGTACGGAGCTGACGGCTTTGCGAACTAGGATCGTCTCCGGGTCAGCAGCCTGTAGGTTAAGGCGTGACTTGGGCTCAACTACGTTGTGTTTTAATTGTCTTCCGCTGTGTTTGTTAAGTTGCCTGCCTTCGTGGCAGTTGCGTTAAACTTGATCATGTGATCATTTGTGTAATACCTTTATGTATTCGTGTAATGGATGATGTATATCTGTGTGCCAACTGTGTATGTTGTTCACGACTGATCTTTCTGGGATCGTGAATGTATGCATACGTAGGGTTTCAGACTGCCGGTCTGGGGTCCTTACAAATGAGCTATCTCGTACGAAGATTCATGGCTTTCGGGCGAAATGACGGATGTTTTGGCCACATCCATGGCATAGTTTGTTTAAATGTGGCCATATTCCACTCAAAGATGCATATTTGTACAACTAACAATGTTCACGAAGAAAGTTTTATTTTTCGTTGAATAAAAATACCATTTTCCATTTTCGGAGTGTCAAAATAGGGTTTTTTTGTGAAGCACCTATCGAAAATATGTTACAGAATTGTACAAAGTAAAATTCTAAATATATTATGTCATATTTGATCTACAAATAACAAACTTACTACCTCTCAATAGCTAAAAATACACCTCTTTTGAAAAATACAAATTTCAGCCGATTCCGTTGAAACCGGGCCAAATTTGAACTGCAGGTGCCTTATAGTTTTCTCTTTATTTTTTGCAAAAATCATTTTTAGGTAGAAAAGTACCTATTTCAACATAGATACACCAAGAGTTCATCAAGATTCAACCCCTAGGTACTAACGGTCATGTCCCCCGTTTTGACCGTTTTCCGAAACCGGCTTATAAAATTCCAGAAAATTCAAAAATACTCGAAACGATGCAAGACCTTCGCGTGGTGTTATTATATATGTCCTAGTATCCACCAAAAAATAATAAACTTGGAATACGACAATTTCGTTGAAAATGTGTTCACAGAAATGAGCTATCTCGTACGAAAATTCATGGCTTTCGGGCGAAATGATAGATGTTTTGGCCACATCCATGGCATAGTGTGTTTAAATGTGACCATATTCCACACAAAGATGCATATTGGTACAACTAACAATGTTCACGAACAAAGTTTTATTTTTCGTTGAATAAAAAATACCATTTTCCATTTTCGGAGTGTCAAAAAAGGTTTTTTTTGTGAAGCACCTATCGAAAATATGTTACATAATTGTACAAAGTAAAATTATAAATATATTATGTCATATTTTATCTACAAATAACAAACTTTCTACCTCTCAATAGCTCAAAATACACCTCTTTTGAAAAATACAAATTTCAGCCGATTCCGCTGAAACCGGGCCAAATTTAAACTACAGGTGCCTTGTAGTTTTCTCTTTATTTTTTGAAAAAATCATTTTTAGGTAGAAAAGTACCTATTTCAACATAGATACACCAAGAGTTCATGAAGATTCAACCCCTAGGTACTAACGGTCATGTCCCCCGTTTTGACCGTTTTCCGAAACCGGCTTATAAAATTCCAGAAAATTCAAAAATACTCGGAACGATGCAAGACCTTCGCGTGGTGTTATTATATATGTCCTAGTATCCACCAAAAAATAATAAACTTGGAATACGACAATTTCGTTGAAAATGTGTTCACAGAAATGAGCTATCTCGTACGAAGATTCATGGCTTTCGGGCGAAATGACGGATGTTTTGGCCACATCCATGGCATAGTTTGTTTAAATGTGACCATATTCCACACAAAGATGCATATTGGTACAACTAACAATGTTCACGAAGAAAGTTTTATTTTTCGTTGAATAATTATACCATTTTCCATTTTTGGAGTGTCAAAAAGGGTTTTTTTGTGAAGCACCTATCGAAAATATGTTACATAATTATACAAAGTAAAATTCTAAATATATTATGTCATATTTTATCTACAAATAACAAACTTACTACCTCTCAATAGCTCAAAATACACCTCTTTTGAAAAAGACAAATTTCAACCGATTCCGTTGAAACCGGGCCAAATTTGAACTACAGGTGCCTTGTAGTTTTCTCTTTATTTTTTGAAAAAATCATTTTTGGGTATACAAGTACCTATTTCAACATAGACACACCAAGAGTTCATCAAGATTCAACCCCTAGGTACTAACGGGCATGTCCCCCGTTTTGACCGTTTTCCGAAACCGTCTTATAAAATTCCAGAAAATTCAAAAATACTCGAAATGATGCAAGACCTTCGCGTGGTGTTATTATATATGTCCTAGTATCCACCACAAATAATAAACTTGGAATACGACAATTTCGTTGAAAATGTGTTCACAGAATTGAGCTATCTCGTACGAAGATTCATGGCTTTCGGGCGAAATGACGGATGTTTTGGCCACATCCATGGCATAGTTTGTTTAAATGTGACCATATTCTACACAAAGATGCATATTGGTACAACTAACAATGTTCACGAAGAAAGTTTTATTTTTTGTTGAATAAAAATACCATTTTCCATTTTCGGAGTGTCAAAACTGGCTTTTTTTGTGAAGCACATACACAAAATATGTTACAGAATTGTACAAAGTAAAATTCTAAATATTTTATGTCATATTTTATCTACAAATAAAAAATTTACTACCTCTCAATAGCTTTTCATACACCTCTTTCGAAAAAAGACAATTTTCTGCCGTTTCCGTTGTAACCGGGAAAATTTTGAACTACAGGTGCCTCATAGTTTGCTAATGTTTTTTTTTGTAAAAATAATTTTTAGATGCACAAGTAACTATTTCATCATAGAAACAATAAGAGTTTACCAAGATGCAACAGCTAAGTAAGAATGGTCATGCCCGTTGTTTTGAGCTCAAAAGAGTAATTTGAAATCGCTTAATGTCTCAAGCAATATATGCCTATGGGCATGATTATATTTTTTACACAAAAATGGTTGAAAATTACCAACAATTACCAGGATTAATTTTACAAAAATTTAAAATTTGATTTTGGTCCATTTGGAGGCCAAATTCAAATTATAGAAATGAAAACAGAAAAAAAAGAAAAAAAATAGTCCCAAGCCACAATAGGCCAGCTGCTGGCCCTCAGGGAGCATGCCACCGCATGCTTGCTAGGCCTAGATTCGGCCCATGGCTGCAGCAAAAGCCCATGTTCAGTTGAAACGAAACATTAAGTAGCCTAGGTAGTGTATTGTATCATGTAGTGTTGGATGAACCGGTGGTTCGTGCTTGTTGTGGTGTGGGGGAGGTCGCGAGTTCGAGTCCCCCGGCCGGCTATTTTTGCTATTTAAGCGTTCGGTGGTGCTGCTGGTGCAGCATAGCTGTACTCACTCGGTGGGACCCCTAGTGCAGTTGGTCGGTCTCACATGCCAGTTCGTACATCCAGTAGACATGCCACATAGGCGGAATTGGTGATATGACAAATAGTTGTGTAAAAAATATTGACACGTAGGCGAAACGATGATATGTCCATCCAGTAGACACGACACGTAGGCGAAATTGGTTATATGGCCATCTAGTAGACACGACACGTAGGCGAAATTGACAATGTAATATCAATACATCCACTTTTAGGCTGTTTATGACGATTTCGTTTTATAAAATTGCGAAGTTTTCTGCCAAATCGTCGTGCTAATTCTGGGTTTTAACCCCCTATAACAGGTTACGACGACATGGCACGAAATCGTCATAACTTTATGACGATTTTGTCCATCGTCATTGAAAGAACGTCATGTATCAACACACTTCTTGTAGTGGGAGCGCGTGGTCTGTGGCCTTGTCCACAGATTCGGCTCCTTCGACTTCGTCACCGACAACGCCGGAGATTTCGGCGGCAGGCCCATGCCGGCAGGCAGCTCGGTGCTCTCCTTCGGCGCGCACTTGGTCTACGTCGCCACCACCGTCATCCGCGAGTTCCCGGAGGAGGTGCTCGTTGCGGATGATCCTCCTGCTGTACTCGCTGCCCGCGGGAAGCCAACCGGCTGCCCTGCGGACAGCGTGGAGGTGATGATGACGGGCCCGGATATCGATGCCGGGAAGGGCGTGGACACTGTAGCTGAGGTTGTCGAGCCGGGTGCGAGAGTCCACAAGCCCTACGACATGCCCCGGAATATTCCGGGTTACGTTGATCCTTCCACGTCCACGGCTATACCGGCTGCTCGCGGAGGCGCCACCGTGCAGCTGGGCATGCCACAGCCCACCGAGGCGGAACTCGCCACTTTGAGGGCGCAACTCGAGCAGCAGCGTCAAGCGCTACTCGTCGAGTCCCAGGAGTTGGAGAAGGTTAGGCTTGAGCTTAACCTAGAGCAAAATGAGTACAACCGAGCGCATGATTTTACTCAAGTTTCTAGGCTGCCTAGCAAGCTAGGTGCTATTCGCCGCAACTTAGGCGCTGAGTTGGCTAGGGATGGTAGAGCTGCTAGTCTGTCTGCTAGTTTGAACACTGTGGGTAGGCCCAAGTATAGCTCTCCTGCCAAAACGCTTAGGGCTGCAGAGGCAGTTGCTGCCGAGTTGCCGCATCTCACTTGTGATACTCGCGCTAGGCAGCAGGATAGGCTCAATGAGCTAGTGCTAGAGGCCGGCAGGCAGAATGAGGAGTTCCGGAAATCCAATCCGGGTGCTGGTGCTTCCGATGTTGTTCACTCGCATGGGGAAAAGTCGGTGGATCAGGCCTCATCGCCACTTCCCGGCGGTGATAGAGCCCAGAGCGTGACCTCTGGAAGACACAAGAAGATGCAGGTGTACGACCCGGCTGTCGCTGCAAAACAGCACGTTGTAGAGCGGCAGCCTGGCCAAAAACACAACTCTGCAGGAGCAGGCTATCAAGCCACTAAAGCTCACAGCAAGGGGTAAGGAGGAAACCGAGAGGGAGCATCTCGGCGTCATGCTGCCCAGCCAGTTCAGCAGAGGGTGCAGCCACAAGCAGTTGTGGTGGCAGCCAATCCGGTTGTTCAGCCCGCACCTGTGCAGCAGGACCGCTATGATGACGGGTACTCGGCGATGGAGCTAGCCGGGTACGCCGATCCAAGAGACGTCACTGACCGCCTCGGTGACCGGATGCTGGAGCCCGCGGATGCAAGGTACAAGCTAGACCGGATTCACTGGTCTGCGCAGATCGAGACGAAGGGGCCACCCGGCCCAGATTGCTTTGGTCGTCGCATCATGGAGGAGCCCTTCGTGAACAAGTTCCAGCTGGCTAGAGGTACCAAGTGCTATGATGACAGCACCAAGCCAGATGACTGGCTGAGTGACTATGTTACCGCTGTGCACATCGCAGGCGGCAACAGGAGATGGGATGTGCGGTATGTCCCGCAGATGCTTGAGGGCCCTGCTCGGACTTGGCTCAACAACTTGCCCAGAGACAACATCAATTGCTGGCTGGACTTCTCGGAGGCCTTCATCAGCAACTTCACCAGCACGTACAAGAGGCCGAATAGGCCGCAACAGCTCTCAGCTTGCAAGCATCGAGAAGAGGAGACATACCGAGAGTACCTTACTCGGTGGAGCACGTTGAGGAACACCTGTGAAGGTGTGAATGAGGCCCAGGCCATTACCTGGTTCGCTCAGGGCTGTAGGCATGGCAGCATGCTGTGGCAGAAGCTGCAGAGAGAGATGCCGAGTACGCTCGCCGAGACGATCAAGATAGCCGATATGTATGCACTCGGTGACCCTACTCAGCCTCTGCTCGATTCTTTCGAGCCGAGAAGGAGAAACCAAGATGGCGGCAGGCGCCAGGACCGACAAGATTTCCGCAACAAGCGCAGAGATGACCGACCGGATACTGGGTATGGTCCTAAACAAGTGAATGCTGTGAACGATGACACCGCGGCTGCTGGGAGTAGCCAAATGCAAAAAACTGCTCGAGCCCAGTACGAGCAGAACCAGAATCAGGGCCAAGGCTTAAAGAAGCAATACAATGCCCCTCAGCAGGGTAACGGCAACCCGGATTCTGGAGATGCTCGGAGATTTATCTTTGAGACCATGAAGGATGGGCCATGCAGCTTCCATACTCGGCATCCGAGTAGGCCAGCCAACCACACTACCCGGCAGTGCATCTGGTGGGACCGCATCAAGAGTGAAGGTTTTGGTCATCTGCCCCCTCCTCCTCCTCTGCCGCCTGCGGGTGCCAATGTGCAGCCTATTCGGGCAGCAGCTCCCAGGCCAGCCGAGAACCCGAGAAGGGAGAATGTGAACCATGTGGGCCATGGAGCCAACCTCAACTACAACAACCGCAACAACAACCGCAACTTCTACACCCGCAACAACAACAGGAACAACAACAACAACAACAACAACAACAACAACCAAGGCAACAACGGTAACGACAATGATGGTGGAGACTGGAACCAGTACCAGGAACACCATGAGAGCTACATGGTATTCACCACCGAGCCGGATGACAAGCAGTCGCAGCGCATGCGCGCAATGGAGGTAAACGCAGTGATCCCGACAGTGCCTCACTACTTGCATTGGTGTGACCAAGAGATTACCTGGTCCAAGGATGATCATCCTAGGGTGATGCCCAATCCGGGTACATATGCATTGGTGGTGGATCCCACTTTCCTAGGCACCAAGAAGAATGTCAAGTTTAGCAAAGTGCTGATAGACAACGGCAGCAACATCAACATCATGTACCGACATACACTAGAGAAGCTCCGCCTCGCCGAGAACATGCTGCTACCCAGCAGGACCACTTTCCATGGCATTGTGCCGGGAGTATCTTGTGCTCCAATCGTCCGCATCTGGATAGATGTGCTATTCGGCACCAGGGAGAACTGCCGCACCGAGTGCCTGCAGTTCGAAGTTCTTGATCTTCAGAGCCCCTACCACGCTCTACTCGGTAGGCCTGCCCTCACCAAGTTCATGGCCTCAACCCACGCAGCCTAGCTGAAGATGAAGCTACCTGGTCCCAATGGCATCATCACCATCTCGGGTGATTACATGCGTTCCTTGGAGTGTGCCTCTGCTGGATCTCTACTAGCAGAGTCCTTGGTCATTGCTGCTGAGAAGAAGAAAATACATGAAGTGGTGGCTATGGCCCAAGCAGCGCAAGTCGGTGCGCCTGGAATGCCGAGTTCCCAGTACGGAACTGCTTTCCAGGCGTCCTAGGAGACAAACAAGGTTCAGGTTGACCCTGAGTTCCCAGACCATGCTGCCATCATTTGCGCCGGGTTGAGCAAGAAATAGGAAAGCGAGCTCATCCACTTCCTCCGTGAGAATCGGGATGTCTTTGCATGGTCCAATGAGGATCTGCCGGGTGTCCCGAGGGAGTTGGTTGAGCACTCGCTACATGTATACCCAGACGCCAAGCCGATTAAGCAGGCGACGCGCCGCTTTGCGGCAGAGCGAAGGAAGGCTATCGGTGATCAGATCACCAAGTTGCTGATAAGCGGTTTATCATGGAGGTGCTGCATCCGGATTGGCTGGCCAATCCGGTAATAGTTGAGAAGAAGAAGGAGGACCCCAAGGCCGAGATTGCATGGCGCATGTGCGTGGACTACACCGACCTGAACAAGGCCTGCTCCAAGGACCCATTTCCGCTACCCCGCATAGATCAGGTGATCGATTCCACTGCCGGGTGCGAACTTTTGTCTTTCATTGATGCCTACTATGGTTTCCATCAGATAGCTCTCAACTCGGATGATAAAATAAAAACTGCCGTTATTACCCTGTACGGGGCTTATTGCTATCGTGTTATGTGCTTTGGGTTGCGGAATGCTGGGGCTACCTATCAGAGATGCATGCAGAAATGCTTGCATGATCAAATTGTCAAGAATGTGCAGGTGTACGTAGATGACATTGTCATCAAAACGAATAAAACACATACTCTGCTTAGTGATATTGAGGAAACCTTTGCCAACTTCCGCAAGTACATGATGAAGTTGAATCCGACTAAATGCACCTTTGGCGTCCCGGCTGGCAAGTTACTCGGTTTCTTGGTATCCAGTCGGGGCATTGAAGTCGATCCTTCAAAGATAAAAGCTATAGAGAGCATGTGTTTGCCGAGATCACTGAAGGATGTGCAAAAGTTTACCGGATGCTTGGATTCTCTGAGCTGCTTCCTGGGAAGAATGGGTGAGAAGGCCTTGCCTCTCTATCAGCTGATGAAAAAGAGTGATAAGTTCCTCTGGACACCGCAAGCTGATGTGGCATTCAAGGAGCTGAAGACCATGCTGGGTAGCGCTCCCATCTTGGCAAGCCCGCTACCCAAAGAGCCGATGTTGCTCTATATTGCGGCTACCAACCGGGTAGTGAGTGTGGTGATAGTGGTGGAACGAGAAGAGGAAGGCAAGACTGTGCAGCGGCCAGTGTACTATCTCAGTGAGGTGCTATCCAGCTCCAAGCAGAACTATCCGCACTACCAGAAGATGACCTATGGCGTGTACCTGGGCGCCAAGAAGCTGAAACACTATTTCCAAGAACATCCCATCACGGTGGTGATTACTACTCCCATCTCAGAGATCATGGGCAACAAGGATGCATGTGGCAGAGTAGCCAAGTGGGCGATTGAGCTAGCCGCGTACAGCCCTATGTACGCAAGAAGAGAAGCCATCAAGTCACAAATTCTGGCATATTTTCTAGTGGATTGGGCCGAGGTGCAGTATGAGCCTCCCTTGCCGGAAACCAACTTCTGGAAGATGCATTTTGATGACTCCAAGGTGAAGGAAGGACTGGATGCTAGCGTAGTGCTTACGTCACCCAAGCATGATCAACTCAAATACGTGCTGCATATACATTTCAAAGCATCCAATAATGTGGCCGAGTATGAGGCAGTGGTACACGGCCTAAGAGTATCCAAGGAAATTGGAGTGCAACGCATTGTCTGTTATGGCGACTCGGATTTGGTGGTGCAGCAAGTATCCGGCACTTGGGATGCCCTGGATGCCAATATGGCCTCCTACCGGTTTCTGGTGCAAACCATGACTGGATTCTTTGATGGCTATGAATTTCATCACATACACCGAGCTGAGAATGATGCAGCGAATGCTCTGTCCAAGTTGGGGTCTTCTCGGCAGTTTATCCCGCCTGGGACTGCCTTGGAGCATTTGAGAAAGCCATCTATCAAACCATCTCCCAACTCGGAGTCTATCTTTATTCCATCACTGCCGGATTCAGAAGCCGTTCCTATGGATATTGATATGGAGGCTTCCAAACAGGGCCCGGGGACTGCCGTCTCCAACCTGGGGACTGGCGCCTGCAACCCGGGGACTGCCCCTCATAACTCGGGAACTGTCGCATTCATCGAGGGGGTCATTTCCGAGTACTCGGGGACTCGGGGCCTCGCCCTCAACTCGGAGCAATTAATGGTGGCGGATCCTATGGAGATAGATGAACCTGTGTTCCCCGTTCGGCCCACGCCGGGTTGGGTTGTGCCCATTTTGTCCTTTCTAAGGGATGGCACCCTGCCGAGTGATGAGGTCACAGCCCGCCAGATACAGAGAAGATCCAAGGGCTACACAATCATCAACAAGGAGCTACACAGAAGGAGCCCAACTGGTGTGCTGCAACGCTGTGTTGAGCCAGAAGAAGGAGAAGAAATTCTCAGAGAGATACATCAAGGAGAATGCGGACATCACGCATCTTCTCGGGCCCTGGTCAACAAGGATTTTCGGCATGGTTTCTTTTGGCTCACTGCCTTGAGACAGGCTGAAGATATAGTGAGAAAGTGCAATGGGTGCCAAAGATTTGCAAGCAAAATCCATATGCCAGCATCTGAGTTGAAGACCATTCCCATTACTTGGCCATTTGCTGTTTGGTGCTTGGACATGGTTGGCCCTTTCAAGCCGGCTAGAGGCAACATGACTCACATCTTGGTCATGGTTGATAAATTCACAAAGTGGATTGAGGTGAAGCCTATTCGGAAGTATGATGGAGTCACAGCTGTGAGTTTCCTGAAGGATGTCATTCTGAGATACGGCTACCCGCACAGCATCATCACTGATAATGGCACTAACTTTGCTGAGGGGGCCTTTGCATGATTCTGCAAGGAGAAGCGCATCAAACTAGATGTGGCATCAGTTGCGCATCCACCTTCCAATGGATAAGTTGAAAGAGCAAATGGCATGGTTCTATCCAGAATAAAGCCAAGGCTGATTGAGCCATTACAGCAAACCCCTGGTTGTTGGTTGGACGAGTTGCCGGCAGTGTTGTGGAGTCTAAGGACTACCCCTAACCGATCAACCGGATACACACCATTCTTCCTGGTATATGGAGCTGAGGCCGTGTTGCCCACGGACTTAGAGCATGACTCACCAAGGGTAACACTCTATACTGAAAAAGAGGCCCGAGATGCTCGAGAAAATGACGTTGACCTACTAGAAGAAGCAAAAGAGCTAACTCTGTCACGTTCAGCCATTTATCAGCAAAGCCTGAGGCGCTATCACAGCCGGAAAGTAAACCCAAGGGTTTTCTGAGAAGGAGATATGGTCCTTAGGCTCGTGCAGTGCACAGCCGGAATGCATAAGCTATCCCCTCCGTGGGAAGGGCCTTTCATTGTGAGCAAGGCTCTACACAATGATGCCTATTACCTAGTTGACGCACATGCACCCCAGAAGAACAGACCAGATAGAGCAGGAGCGGAATCCAAGCGTCCGTTGAATGTAGCTCTACTCCGCCGTTTTCATTCATTAGCAAACATTGTATGTATCTCCTCAAACCAAGTTCAAATTCTAGTCGGCACTCCAAATTCAAACTCGGGGACTGCCCTTGTCCAAAATTGCTCTGTGTCTTTCTACTCTGTTTTACTTTATCTACTCGATTGATTCACTTAGAATTTCATAAGCATATATAGTAATGTGTTTAAACCCAAGGGCCAACTCTTCGACTCTGCTGCTGTCCGCAACCCGGCTACATGGCAAGCAAGAGAACAAGCCAAGGGTCAATGAACACACGAAAAATTGCTAAGGAAAAGAAAGGTGTAGCAACCGAGTAGAGTGTTCTTTACTTTTCTATCTCTTTTTGGCTAAGTGGTGGGCAGTGTTACTATGCAATTTTCTAAGTGGCTAAGTATCTGAAACTTGAACTTAGAAATCTTGTGACTCGACTACCAAAAAGCCACAAGTGGCAGGTAAGAGCAAAGACGAAAAGAACAAGTGAATGAAAAATGCAACTCGGGGACTTGCATAGAAACGCAAACCGACATTGAGCGAGAGTTGCTAAATGATTAACAAATAAAACTGAGTAGCTGAAGCAACTTAAGCTTGTTCGATACATTTGCACCCGAAATCCCGGGGATCTGATGAAATTGTTCAAAGATAAAATATGCAGGAATTAAGCAGCGGTGGAGTTAGTGTCCATGTTGGTAGGCGCTTCTGGCTCAGAGGCAGTAGGTGCGGAAGTTGGCTCGGTTGAAGGAGGAGTTGGCGTAGTGGAGGTTGGCTCCGGTGCAGTGTTGGAGGCCTGAGTAGCTGCAGTGCTGGGAAGCGGGTAGAGCTCGCCAGTTGCGGTCCCAATTGTGCCCAGCTCCGGAGCGGGATTGTCGATCACCATCTCGGTGGTGACGGTATCCTCCTGCGCAGCGGATTGCGACTGCTCAGCCTCCAGGTTGGCTCCCAACCCGGATTCCTCTGCAGTGCTGCACTGCTCAGTCTCCCCCTGCCCGGTCTCTTCCTGCTTGGCCTCTTCCTGCTCGGCCATCTCCTCGTCATCCTCATCCTGGTCTTCGCCGTCTTCGTCCTCGAACTCGGCCTCCTCTTCTTCTTCCTCGTCCTCAACGTCCGTATCCGGCTCAGTGGGGCCGTCAATGTAGAGGCTGGTGTCAGCATGGGAGGCGAGCTCGTAGGCCACTTCCTTCCGGTGAGATACCCACTCGGGGCGCTCAGTCCACTTGGATCCATTGCGGCGAGTGGCAATCTGGTGGAGGTCCAGGTTTTCGTACCAAGACAGGATGAAGTGCAGCAACTCGTCAGCTCCTGCCTGAGCTGCGGAAGCATGCCACTTTTTGAGCTCCACCTTAACCTCATCCAGGTGCTCTGCAATTCCGCGGAAGGTTTCCGGGACTTCCTTTCCGGGCCAGAATAGCTTGTGCAAATTGATGGCAGTGGACACCATAGAGGTGCCCAAGTCCTTGAGGGAGCGCACCTGGGTCTTCAAGTTGGTGAGATGGTCATCCAGGCTGGACCCGTCATCAACATTAAGATCAACAGCTGCCCTGGCCTTTCTTCCCTTGTCCACAGCAGTTTCGCCAGCAGATCGGAGTTCAGGGAAGATATCTAAGTCAACATGACCTAAGTTGGATCAGAAAGAGTAACCGAGAAGAAAAGAAACAGAATAGAAGAAGGCAGAAAGAAAAATGACAGACAAGGTAGCGAGTAGCGGCAACTCACATTCCATTTCCATCACAAGGGCCCACAGCTTTTTCTTCCAGTAAGTAGCTTCTGTGATGTGCTTATCCTGGAGGCGGCGCGATTCTCAGATTTGAACCTCGAGAGCCTGGTTCCTGTCCTTCAGCATTTGGATTTCCATCTCGAGTGCCCGCTTCTCGGCGGCAGATGATGTCTCGAGCTCCTTCTTCTCGCGGACATGGTTAATTGCAGTCTGAAGGGCGTCTCTGAGATCAACTTGGAGCTTCTCGTACTCCGCCCTTTCGGCTGTGCGCTCCTTCTCCAGCTCCACTTCTCGGGCCTGCACTTGCTGATGTGCCTCAGCAGGTGTGAGGCATTGCAAGTGCTGCTCCCAGAAGTTCTTATATTCTTCTGCGAGAAGAACATCACTATCAGCAGGGTAGCCAAGTAAGAGAAAACAAGTGCAGAGAAGAAAGAGGGAAGCTCACCTTCCAGAGAAGATATTTTACTCTGTGCGGAGGCAGAAAAAACCTCGCAGTCTTGGTGTCTATCCACCAGAGCCTTGAGCTCACCTGCAGAGAAGACAGGAGTTGAGCAAAAAAGCAAAAAACGGGCGTAAGTACAAAACACACAAACCGAGATGCTAAAATCTTACTCTCTATTTCAGAGAGCTTAAGGGTGCGGTCCAGGGCGTTCTTCTCCAACGCATCCCTGTCGCTCTTGTCGGTATCCAGAGCACGGTTCCGGTCTCTGGTTTGGCGGTGGTTCCAGAGTAGCTGGCGGAACACCTTTGTCCTTTGCTGGACGCTATCCTGCAGAAGAGAAGGAGAAAGTATATGTTTTGGAAGATTTGGCCCGAGTAGATTTCAACTCGATGGAGTCTCATCTACTCGGCCCGAATCTCGGGGACTGGGGAATGGCTAAGAGAGGAAAAGAAAAAAGAAGCAAACTGGCAACTCGGAAAATTCAGAAAAGGGAGAAAACACTTACCACATAGCTTTGCTCAATGTCCTCGATGTTCTTGCGCAGGACAAACAGCTTCCCGGCCAAGGTGCTGCATGGACTGGCCACTGCCATGCCAACAGGGCCGATGTCGGCCTTGTTCCAGTCTGTCCGGTAGTGGTCAAGCTTGCCCAACTCGGTGCCATCCCAGGCAGCGTTGCCAAACACTTTGCTGTCCCAGGTCTTCTCAATATGGCCTACCCGGTCCAGAATTGCGGCAATCCCTTCTTCAGGAAGCGCCTCGTCATTCTCTTGGCGAGAAGAGACTTCCTTGATTAGAAGGGAACCCTTCTTCCCCTTTGATGTGGAAAGGGTTGCAACTTTTCGCTCTTTCAGTAGCATCAGCCGCTCTTCTTCCTGTGAAATCTGGATCCGGTGGCGCTCTTGCAGTTCTTTCCGGTACGTTGGAATATCGCGTTGCCCGCTGGCACTCGCTCCGGCACCCAGTTTCTCTACAGGGCCAAGGGTGGTGTCGACTGGAACTAGGCTGGCATTTGAGTTGGTTGTGTTCTTCTTGAGGTTCTTGGGCGGCTGCACGGCTTGTCCGCCGTGCGGCTGGAAGGTCAGCAATGACTGGCTAACCTGCGCGGCACCACGCTTTGGTTGATGCCGGGTTGGCTCCGCACCCTACTTGCCAGTTCTCTTGGTGCTTGGCGTGGGGATTAGCCGAGAAGGCGGGGTGCTTGGACAATTGGCTGAGTTGGTGGTGGCACTTGGCGAACTGGCGGAGATGATCGTTGAGTTGGTGGTGGAACTTGTTTAGTTGGTGGTGGAGCCGCATGCTGAGTTGGTGGAGCAGACGGCTGGCTACTCGGTGCAGCGTCTGGCTGCACTTGGTCCTGGCGGAAGGGCTCCACCACATCGTCTTCTACCCGCTGCTCGGCAGCGGGGTCTGGTCTTTCTGCGGCTTCATCTTCTGCCCGCTGCTCAACAGCAGGGTCAGGCTGCGCGGCAGCGTTGTCTTCGGGCTGCTAATCAGCAATAGGGTTTGGCCGCTCCAGGGCGGTGTCCTCCTGCTGCTGCTCGGCAGCATGTTCAGTAGTCTCCCCAGCTGATGGAGCTGGGGGAGTTGGAGGGCTGTCGGTGTCGGCGGTGTCTTGAGCAGCCTGCTGTGCTTCTGGCTGCGGCTGCTCGGAGACGCGGTCATTATCGTTCCCGGCGCCGTCGTTCTCGGCGCCGAGGTCGTGCTCTTCTCTGATTGGGGAGGACGTGCGCGTCCTGCCCTCCGGGTTTTGGTCCTCATCCGTATCGGAGAGCTTCACGAGCTGCTCGGGTGGCGGGTCAGTTCTCCTATTGGGGGATGGTGGAACTGCGGCGTCTGCATCAAGTGGATCGCTGAAAAAGAAAGAGCAAAGGAAAAGCAAGATCAGAAGGAAAGCAGAGAAGAGAAAAGGAAGAAACACAACGGAGAACAGATGTGCATTCGGAGGTACTTACCCATCTGAAACAAGGGCGCGTGTCCTGCGGTTAGTAGGCTTGCTTGCGGCCGGGGGTTTGTTACCCGGCTTCTTCTTCAGCCTCTTGGGACCGGGTGCCTGCGCACCACCGCCCATCCTCTTCCGAGTAGTGGGAGAAAGCACAGATACAGGAACCGCGTCCACTGGTTCCTCTCCGTCATCCAGCATTGGCTCCTCTGCAGAGAAGAAGACGAAATTCAGAATGAGCAAGAGAAGGAAAGAAAAGCGGACTATAGTCAAGCCGAAAGGTGAACCCAGTCACCTTCATCATCTTCGGACCAATCCCGAATAGAGGCACCAACTAGGAATTTACCTTCCTGGCCGGCGCGAGGGATGCAGAGGGTGTCCTGGGTGTCGTACACCGTGGCGTCATCCTCTGTCCGGTCCTCCTCCCAGTGCTCACCCTCGTCTCTCTGGCGGGCGATATGCTGGTAATGCAAGTATAGAACATGAGTAAAGTGGTTCCCTACAGAGTAGGCTTCCTACTCGGTATAGCGTGCTAACAAAAAGCATAAAAGGCTAAGGACCAGAGGAAGTAATCAAGAAGTGTTCCTACTCGGCTATTGTGCAAACACTAAGCACATGAGGTTAATACCTCTAAGGAAACCTATTCGGCATGGCATGCAAACACAAAGCATACAATGCCAAGTGCTGACTAGGAGGTTCTACTCAGTAAGGCATGCAAACATAAAGCATATAAAGCCTAGGAGATAATCTATTCGGCATAAGGCACAAATGATGAGCATACAGAGTGCAGTACTCACCTGGGGGACGCGCTTCGTGCGGCTATACGGCACAAAGCCGTATGCCCAGTTCTCGGTCAGCGTTGTACTCATAATGGATTTGGCCTAGATGGCCACCTCTGCTTTGCTGAGCTCGAAGGTAGTAGTCCGAGTGCAGTCCCGCGAGCCTCCCATATAGCACATCTTGTGCGCTCAGGCCTGAAGTGGGAGTACTCGGCGAGAGATCCAGCAGGCGATTGGATCGTCCTACAACAGCCCTTCCTCAGCCAGCTGTGTCAGGCGTTTCTCTACCTGGACGACATCTGGTACTGTGTTCTTCGGGTTGTACCCCCAGTTCTTCCCGGAGGGCAGCGCGTTCTGGAACGGGGGGGGGGGGGGGGGTCCTATTCGGTCTTCAGCTGGCTGCCCGGCTTCAGGAGCCAGATTCTTCACGTAGAGGAAACCACGCTGCCACTTGCGCACGGTATCCAGTCCGAGAACCCGCTGTCGAATCTGCATCTCAACAAGTCCCTCGGCTGAACCCATAGGGTTTCGAATAGGAGAACCTGTAGGCACTGGTGACGATCGTCGGATAGACACGAGGCACGATTTACCCATGTTCGGGGCCCTCGTAGAGGTAAAACCCTTATCCTTCCTGTGTCGATCTGTATTAACGAATAGATCGGTTACAATGGGGGTCGCTCAAGTCGAGAGTATGATCTCGAGCTCAAGGCTTGGTGGTGCGGTATTGCTTGGTCCTCTTCCGGTGGTTCTCCTGGCCTTATATAGGTGGCCAAGTCTCAAACCATACCCGGGGAGGACTCGAACTCTAACCCTATATCGGTTACAAGTTTCCTATCTTAACCCGCAAGGCATTGCGGGTAGGCTTCAACTAGGCATTCTAGAATAGTCCAAAGGCTTCCCTTCTTGGGCTTCAGTCTTGGGCCTAGGACCGGGTGTCCTTACTCGCCGGGTCCAAGGTTCATCCCTTCGTCAGTAGCCCCCGAGCGTTTGCTCGATTGGGATTTTCCCAGTCAGGTAGACACTCAGATTTTTCGTCTTGCTTTCCTTCGGATAACCATTATAGTCGTTTTCCGTTTGGAGAACTGTATGATGAATTTATTATACCCGAGTATCGAGTGATGAAAGTGCCTTTTTTTTTGGCTATTTTCGCAGAAGGATGTGGCTCAGTAGCTTGGCTCTCCCGAAAGATCAGGGCCAATTAATTGCATCTAGGGCAAAAATAGTTCTGGCCTACACAGATTCAAGACCTCCGACTCGAACCCGATGAGGTGATTATTGTGACTGGGCCGTAGAGGTCTTATCGAGTCGAACTTAACCTACAGGGGTACCCGGCGCGTCCGCTAGGATTTTTCTTCGTGTTGTTGACACGAAATTTTACCGGAGGACGCAGCTTGAGTGCGAATCCAGACCCTCAAGAGAGATCTTGGGTCTTACCTTCATATTCGAAAGAATATGGCATACGGATGTACCTAGTCGGCTGAACAATCCAGGTCTGTGATGTGTAGACATTGTATGATGGAGTGGCAGGATCTGCGCATCCGCGAATTTTGGATCTGCGATTTCTCGAGTAAGAAAATCAAGCTGTTTTGTTCCTACAAAAAAGTTTTCATGTCTGGAATTTTTTGTGCCCATACGAAAGAGCTTTCGTGTCTGGAGTTGTTTGTGCCCATACGAAAGAGTTTTCGTGTCTAGGGTTCTACTTTACGCGAAAGTTCATTCGTGTTCTCTTTACTTTTACCCATACGAAGTTTTTGTTCGTGTTTGGTGTAACATCCCAAGTATGAAATATCCCTTAGAATGTTTTGTTCCTTGTTTTATTTCAAGCAATGCATCATGTCATCATCTTATTGCATTTGTTTTATGTTTGTTTCCAATTGTTACTATTTGTTTTGCATCTGTTTTATCCTGTTTTTTTAATCAAACTCAAACAAATTTCAAATGGTTATTTTCATACTTGATCTGTTACAACTTTTGGAATAAAAATAACAAATAAAAACAACCATTTTATTCCTTGTTAATCACCCATTAAATTGTTGGTTTATTCAAACCATTAATTCAAGCAATTACTCTAAAATCATTTGAAATTCAAACCAAGTTTCAAATCAGTACCTTTGTAAATCTATAAAATTCACCACACATTTGTACTCTCTAAATCATTCCAAACACCCTAAGGGTAACCCTATTCAAATGCATGTTTTCATAAGGGTTTATTAATATTAAAATTCCTCCAAATTGGATTCAAATACAAACCCCATTTTAAATTTCAACTTTTTGAAATCCAATCTTGGAAAATGGTTTCTTTTTACCTAAATAGCTTAACTAAATTTTTCTGGAATTTTTCTCAACCAAAACCTTAACATTTTCTTCCAAATTCTGTTTCAGCAAACAAAAATAAAACAGAAAAATAAAAAGAAGAAAACCAGCGCGCGCGAGCGGCACCTAAACCAGCCCAACCCACTAGGCCTACGCGCGCGCCAGCCCAGCCCGCTCTTCTCCCTAACGTACCGCTTCGAGATTCGTGCTAATCTTCTAATCGTCGTCGTCAAGCAGTACTGCAGGCATCTCCGCGCGCCACCGCGACCGCGCGCGACTCCGGCGGCCAACCGAGCGTCCAGCGGCCTATAAAACGAGCCCTAGCCCCCTGGAACCTAACCCTAAGCCCTAGGATCACTGCTCCTCGCTCCGCCGCCGCCCAACGCTTCCTCCTCGACGCGAATTCCTCTCTGTTTTCCACCGCCGGCGACAGTCCTCTGAATCCATCCATGGCGCCGCCACCCTCGACTCCCACCTAGCCCCTAACCTGCTGGAATCAGCTCGCCTCTCTCTCCTCTCGCTGTTGAACATTTGATCGCGACCGGTAAGTCTCGGTGTCGCCGCCGCGATCCTCGCCTTTCCTCCGGCCACCGTGGCGCCATTAACTGAACCCGTGGGTGTCGTGTTCCTTGCAGAGTCCCCCGCCGCTTTTTGCTCACTGGGATCACACCGCCACCCTTTCCTCCTCGTTTTGCACACTAGAGAAGCCACGGGAAGCAGCCAGAGCCGCGCCGCCGTCTTCGTCATCGTCGCCGGCCGCGCCACCTCCATCTTCTGCAACCTCGACGCCCCGGGGTGAGCGTCCACCAACTCCTCCCTCCTTCCCTCTCCGTTACCTTCTGCACACGCGCACCGTCCGCATCCAGCACAACCACGGCAGCGCCGCCGTCCACGATCTCCTCGCCGCCGACGAGCATCTGTTTACTGACAGAGTTTCAGTGCGTGCCTTCGTCAGTTAAAATTCAGTAGCGCGTTTCTGAACCTCAACCTCGCTGCGCATCTGTTACTGATAACAAACGAACAGCAGCGCAGCTGGTTCAGGCTTGCGCGCAACAGTAGGGGGTCGCGGGATCGATCCCTCGCTGCCCCGGGAGAAAATCCCACCTTTTTGCTCCTTTCGCTGACAGGGAGGGCCCCCTGTCAGCCTCTCCCGCTGCCACGCACACACACAGTGCCACGGGGCCCACTGGCAGCGTGTGGGTACGCTTCCAGTGCGGTAACAAAAGGGTTAAAACGCATCTGTTTAATTTCTATTTCTTTTTTTTAAATGGCAGAATAAACAATAAACTTTAAAAATCAATAACTTTTAAACCATAAGTCTAATAAATAAAACTTGTATATGTTTATTGCTCCAAATTTCATAATCTTTCCAATTATTCCATTTGTGTTCTGTTTTGAGTTTTCAAAATACATTTAAAATTCAAATTTGAATAATTCAAATGTAATTGGCAATAATTCATAAATAATTCATACTAATTCCAAATAAGGCAAATAAAATATGTTTTTCAAACCATTTTGAACATTCTATTCAAATATAAAATTTGTTTCATTGTTTGAATAATTTAAATTGCCTAAATAATTTAATACTTGTTTAATTCAATTAAATTTGATAAATTCATAACTTGCTTAATATAAAATATTTTTGAACATGCAAATTATGTTTTTAAACCACCAAGGTGTGAACTTTGCAAATGTGAACTTGAAATTATGTTTTGACTAAATAAAATTCAAATAATATTTAAGCTTGTTTCAAATTCAATTAAAACTTGTTTAATATTGTTTAATTCATAATAATTCATCCTAATTCAAATTTCAATATTTGAAACATGTAATCCAACTAAAATTTGATGTTCTTTTCAAATATAAATTTTGTTAATTGTTTTGCACACTTTAAATTGGTGAAAACAATAATGGTTTGTGTGGCATGTTTAAGTAACCAAAATTTTCCAAACTTAATAAATAAGTTCTAAACTTGTTTTATTCCTTTTCCTTTGCATCTATTATTGTTATTTGTTGTTATTTTGTTATTACCATCATGCATGCATAAGGATAACAACTATCACCTAATAAATAATTGTAAATCATTTGTTTCCACTTATTTCAATGGATCTTTTCCATATGCAACCCTTGCATATGGGTCCATTTAATTTGTGCTATCATGTTAGTCAATTTATTTTGATGCAACCATTAATTTGTCATGCATCATATCTATTGTGCACAATGCCATGGCAATGATTGTTTACATTCCTGTTTTGTTTGTTTGCTTCTTCTCGAATAGACGACGACGTTGAGACAGACGACCTTTACAGCACCCCTTCTGAGGATCTAGCTCAGTACCCGGCTGTTGAGTTTGCAGGCAAGTTATCACTCACATGAACCATTGTGTTCCTTTCAACCCTGGTTACCGATACTTTCCGTTGTCTATTCTTGCTAGCCTTAGTGGTAGTTGTTTCTGATACGAACCTATCACATGTTTCCCTGAGCCTTAATATTGCCTCACCACCCCTCCTACAACCCTATTGATTGAGCCAGTGTCTTACTAGCATGCTTAGGTTGTTTTGCTCGAGTCTGTTACCCGTTACCTTCAGTTACTATATTTTTCATTATGTTCTAGGGGCTCGATGTTTAATCAATCAATCAATCATGCTAATGTTATTACTGTTAATAATAATTTGATGATAAGGCACCGGCAGGAGGCCCTGTGTGGTTTTGAGGCCTGCTAGTGTCGACCCTAATAGGAAAAGGGTCTTGTCTACTGATCCATGATGAGCGCACTACCCGCATGTGGGAAGCGAGTATGGGCGCCCCCCTCAATTTGATTCGATTCGCATCTCGTCCAAATCATCTCATTTAGTTCGTGCTTTCTATTTGCCGCATGCATGTTTTTGCGAGCCCAGCGCAGGGTGGAACTTTTGTAGTCGGCATATAGGGGGACACGTTCTTAGAGTGCTATGAGGGTCCATTTTCTTCTGGGCTCGATTAGCCGTGCGCCCAAGGTGCTTTGGGCTTGATGCGGAGAAGAGTTGAGTTGTGTTGAGTGCCCCGCTTGGTGGGAGGCATCCCATCTGGCGGGTTATTCATACGTGTACGGCCAAATTGGTGCAACCCTGCAGGGATAATCTTCTCGAGAAGCCGTGTTTTCCGCGGTTATGGACTACTTGGTGAAAGTACTGGCTAACAAGTACTCAGGACAACTTAAACTAATGATTCACTATTTCACACCCCATGATTAACAATTTGACTAGTAATAGGATTATTGTCACAATAACTTGATTCATCTTAATCCAACGGTGTGAGTTATCCTCGGATTGCTTCTTTGGATAAGGGGCGAGATCCAGGATGGGGTTGTTTGCAGTTATCTTTCAGTTGGTTACAACACTCGATCTTATCCCCTTTCTGATAGTTGGAAGTGATAGAATCTCTGTAGTTGGTTAGCGTAGCCAGTTGCAGCATCTTATACATACCCCTTTCTTTCCGTTGAACCCAAGTCATCTGTGCTTGTGTTGACGGGCTATACTTTGGTGAACTGTGAGTCTTGCTTGCCAGTACTTGTATGTACTGACCCCGTTGGGGCTGTGGTTTACGCAGACTACGACTACGGCTACGATGACCACCAGGATGGCTACTTCGTGGAGTTTGACGAGACTGCAGACGAGTAGTTAGCTGGACCAGGGCTGGATCCAGGACCTACGTGGATGGGCTTCGTCTTCTTTATTTTCTCCGGCTTCTTAAGCCTGTTGGATTTGTCTGTACCCAGACACATTTGATTGCTTCCGCTGATGTAATGAATGCTATGTTGGGACATGTGTCCTCTGGATGATTGTATTTGCTATCTCTGCCTTAATGAAGGCCATTTGCAACCTTATTTCAATCTTTTCTGTCTTAGAGATAAGTTGTGATCATCATTCGTTCAAAGCTGTTGACGTACAGTGCGTGATTGATATGAAGTACGTCGACAGTAGTGCCTATGACTTCTAGTGGATAGTTTACATCGACGGTGGAATAGCAGGGCTTGTGTTGTCGCGTATAAGCGCAGGCCTACCAGGAAGCTGGGACGTGGGAGCAGTTATGCCCCATAATCCAAGCACCCGCTATCCAGTTTGTACGATGAGTATCCCTTAGAAGCCAGGGTGCGACAAATGGTATCAGAGCCTGTCTGCCTGTAGGATCCCTTTTTACTGGTCGCAGTTGAGTCTAGAAACTATTTTGTAGCTATATAGGAAAAATGAAACGTGAGAGTAGGAATTCTGCCATTTTTCTTCTTTCCCCACCCACCCACCCTTTTCTGGTAAGGAAGTGCAACGTTGTTTTCTGTTCTCACCTAAACTTTCAAGTTAGGATTTCACGTGTTTTGGGTTCTCTGTAGTACCTCAGGAGTTTTTGGTCTCGAGTTTCCCGATGTTGCTTCGACATCATGTTCTTTTCAACATCCTTATCGTCCGTTGAACCTTGTTGTTGTTTTTCACTTCAATTCTTCTACCGGAGTCTAATCAAAACCTTCCCCGATCATCTGCAGATGGATCTCAGGTTCTACCCGCAGGTGGTTCGGATGACTCGCTGTGAGAGCACCGCCGGTTATCCGGAGATGCTGAGAGACATGGTTACCTATCTGGGGTTCCATTGGGCACCAGAGTACCAGGTCTACGAGCAGCAGCGAGAGTTTGACCAGACCTGCTACCGGGCTATCGTGTACATTCTGTCAGATGATGGCAGGACCATTGTCCACCGCTACGAGGCAGTAGGTTCCACAGTGGATATGGCCGTGCAGCAGGCAGCGTACGTGAGTCTCACCGTCCTCCGTGCTGACTACTGGGGGTTTGATGATTCCATCTATCGTCACATTCCCCGTGGTTACATCACGGCAGCGGGAGTTCACTTCACCCTCCACAGCAACCTGGATACCTACGAGTCTGATAGCTCCAGGCTGCACACCACTGCCCAGTTCGTGAGGCACAGTGACGCAGTTGCTTCCACACTTTCTCAGGAGTTAGCCTCAGTCAGGGAGCAGCTCCACCTTGCTCTCACCCGTCTGGCGACGTACACCACAGACTTTGTTGGAGACGAGCGCTTTGCACGTATCGTTCAGACAGCTGGGTTACCGCTGCCAGATGCTGGAGGTTACGAGCCGATCAGAGGCCCACTTCTCGACCTCGGAGCTGGTTACACAGGGATTCCCCGCTATGGAGCATAGGGAGACGACGCTTTCTACTTCACCACACCGAGAGTTGCTCTCAGGGCAGTCCCGCTCTACATGGATCGTCGTCATACCTACTTCCGGGGGATTCCTCCGCACCATATCTCTCGTCGTACTACTCACCGCCGTCCTGCGTGATGAGCATGGGAGTACCGTTGTATCCATTCCTAGCTATGTTTAGTTATCCTTTGGCATTCGAACCATGTATTGGTCTGTTAGATATTCTGATGTATTGGAACATGTGATGATGTACCTGTTGGTTATCTATTCATGCGTCGGAATAATCTATCTTTCGGTTACCAAGTCTATCCTTTTCTGTTGTTGTGCTAAAATGAATTTCTGTTCAGGATGCCTCCAACCAGGAACAACCCGCCTCCGCCACAACCAATGGGGGAACTGTTAGCTCAGATGACCCAAGTGGTGACACAGATGGCCCAGATCCAGGCTAACCAGCACCACAACCAGAATGCTCCGCGAGTCAGCATTAAGGAGTTTCTGAGCGTGGGGCCGAGAGCTTTCGTGGCAACACGTGAGCCTCTGGATGCTGATGACTGGATCAGGGAGATCAACAGGGCTCTGGAGATTGCTCATGTTGCTGAGGAAGATAAGGTCAAGTATGCCACCTACCTACTGAAGGGTCAGGCAGCTACTTGGTGGGAGAACTACCAGACCATGAGAGCTGGCTATCCTATCACCTGGGGATGTTTCAAGGATGCCTTCCTGAAGCACCACATCCCGGATGGTCTCATGGAAAGGATGCGTGAGGAATTCTGCTCTCTCAGACAGGGCAAGCTGGACGTCCTCGGCTACCAGAACGAGTTCAATCGTCTCGCTCGGTACGCTGGTGACGAAGTGTCCACTGAAGCCAAGAAGATGGCAAGGTTCCGCCGAGGTTTTAACCCGGAACTGAAGTACGCTCTCACCAACATCAAGTGCAAGGACTTCGTGGAGCTCGTGAACACCGCGCTCAATGAGGAGAATGGGCGCAAGGCGTTCGAAGAGTCGCGCAAGCACTCGCGTGAGGGTGGTTCCTCCTCCAACATGACCACCCCTCCGCAGAAGCGCCGCATCTGGGTGCCAAATGGTGCTGTCACTCGGGCTCCAAATGCCCAAGCTTCTCCAGGCTTTGGTCCCCGCCCACCCAACCCATCTCAGATGCAGGGCCAGAGGATTCCAATGGGGCAGCCAAGGCCAGGTCCTTCTCGTGTCGTCACTTGCTACAAGTGCAAGGATACTGGACACTATGCTGATAAGTGCACTCAGAAGCAGCTACCTCTACCTCCTCGCCCCAACAACAACCAGGCAATGGTTCGTGCTCCCCCGGCTAAAGCCTTCAACTCCAACAACAGGCCTGTCGGGAGGACCGCGAGGGTGAACCATATCAAGGCCGACAAAGCTGAGGAAGCTGCTGACGTCGTTCTCGGTATATTACCCGTAAACTCTATTCCAGCTAAAGTGTTGTTTGATACTGGAGCATCGCATTCCTTTGTGTCAAAGATTTTTGCAAAAGCATACAACCTAGTTCTGGTTCCGCTAAGCAATCAAATGACTGTTCACTCTCCGGGACCGCAAATGTTGACTTCCAAGATAAGCATGGACAATGAGATCCTAATTGGAGGTCGCATATTCCTTGCTTCACTCATGTTGCTGGGAAATTCTGACATTGATGTCATTCTGGGTATGGATTGGTTGAAGACCCACAAAGCTAAAATTGACTGTGCTCAAAAGTCAATAACTCTCTCCCACACTTCAGGCCAGATAGTCTATTCTCCATATGGATCAAGTTCTGTTCAGCTGTTCAACCTCGATGCCAAACCCCTTCCTACAATTGAAAATGTTCCGGTGGTTTGTGAATTCCCTGACGTCTTTCCAGAAGAGTTGCCAGGGATGCCTCCGGATAGAGCAGTTGAGTTCGTGATCGAGCTTGAGCCAGGTACTGCTCCAATCTCTAAGCATCCATACAAGATAGCTCCTCCTGAACTGAAATTGTTGAAGGAGAAAATCGATATGTACATGGAGAAAGGTTACATTCAGCCTAGTTCTTCCGCTTGGGGTTGCCCAACTCTGTTTGTTGCCAAGAAGGATCAAACAAAAAGACTCGTGGTTGACTATCGTCCTCTCAACGAGAAAACCATCAAGAACAAGTATCCAATTCCTCGTATCGATGATCTTTTTGATCAACTTGCTGGAGCCTCAATATTCTCAAAGTTGGACTTGAGGATGGGTTACCATCAGATAAAGATCAGAAAGGAAGATATTCCTAAGACAGCTTTCACCACTCGTTACGGTCTATATGAATACACCGTCATGTCCTTTGGTCTCACCAATGCACCGGCAACGTTCTCAAGACTCATGAATTCTGTCTTCCATGAATACCTCGACAAGTTCGTTGTGGTATATCTCGATGACATTCTAGTCTACTCGAAATCCGAGGAAGAGCATGGAGAACACCTTCGTCTCACTCTCATGAAACTTCGCGAGCATCGTCTGTATGCCAAGTTTTCCAAATGTGAGTTCTGGATTCCAAAAGTTGCATATCTTGGTCATATCATCTCTGCCAAGGGCATAGCCATTGACCCGGAAAAGGTTAAGGCAATTGTTGATTGGAAACCCCCTAAGACGGTGAAGCAAGTCAGAAGTTTTCTTGGCTTGGCTAGCTATTGCCGTCGTTTCGTCCAAAACTTCTCCAAGATTGCTAAACCTCTCACTGATCTCACAAAGAAGGACAAAAAGTTCGTTTGGACTCCACAATGTGATGAGAGTTTCAACCTCCTGAAGACTAAACTCACTTCCACACCTGTTCTAGTTGGCCCAGATACTACCAAACCTTTCCAGATATTCTGTGATGCATCTCTCCAAGGCCTAGGAGCAGTTCTTAAGCAAGAACGTCAAGTTGTGGCTTATGCTTCACATCAGTTGAACCCACATGAGAAAAACTATCCCACTCATGACCTAGAACTTGCAGCAGTTGTGTTTGCCCTCAAGAAATGGAGACAATACTTGTTGGGTAACAAAACTGAAATCTTTTCCGATCATAAGAGTCTGAAATACATCTTCACTCAGCCAGATCTGAACCTCAGGCAAAGGAGATGGATTGAGAAGATTAAAGACTTTGATCTCACCATTTCTTACACTCCAGGCAAGCCTAGGCATGGCACCATTTGAGGCACTGTATGGTCGCAGATGCAGGAGTCCAATCAATTGGTCTGGAGCTGGTGAACGTTCACTCTTAGGCCCTGACATTGTTAAGGAAGCCGAGGAGAAAGTTTGTATCATTCGTGACAATCTCAGGATTTCTCAGTCTCGTCAGAAGAGCTATTATAATAGCAAGCACAGGGATATGATCTATGCACCTGGTGATAAGGCATATCTCCGTGTAACTCCCCTCAGAGGCACTCATCGTTTTGGTGTGAAAGGAAAGCTTGCACCAAGATACATTGGTCCTTTCAACATTCTCTCAAGGCGTGCAGAAAATGCTTATCGTCTTGAACTTCCAGAAAAACTATCCAAGGTGCACGATGTGTTCCACGTGTCACAACTCAAGAAGTGTTTCAAAGATCCAGATCGTGCAGTTGATCATGATTCCATTGAACTGCAAGATGATCTATCTTATGAGGAGCACCCTGTTCGTATTCTCGATGAGACCGAGCGTAAGACTCGCAACAAGAGCACCAAGTTCTTGAAAGTGCAATGGTCGCATCATTCCGATAAAGAGGCAACGTGGGAGACCGAAGAGGATCTTCGCAAGAAGTATCCGGACATTTTCACATCTCAGTAAGGAATCTCGGGGCGCGATTCCTTCAAGGGGGGGCGTTTTGTAACATCCCAAGTATGAAATATCCCTTAGAATGTTTTGTTCCTTGTTTTATTTCAAGCAATGCATCATGTCATCATCTTATTGCATTTGTTTTATGTTTGTTTCCAATTGTTACTATTTGTTTTGCATCTGTTTTATCCTGATTTTTTTAATCAAACTCAAACAAATTTCAAATGGTTATTTCCATACTTGATCTGTTACAACTTTTGGAATAAAAATAACAAATAAAAACAACCATTTTATTCCTTGTTAATCACCCATTAAATTGTTGGTTTAATCAAACCATTAATTCAAGCAATTACTCTAAAATCATTTCAAATTCAAACCAAGTTTCAAATCAGTACCTCTGTGAATCTATAAAATTCACCACACATTTGTACTCTCTAAATCATTCCAAACACCCTAAGGGTAACCCTATTCAAATGCATGTTTTCATAAGGGTTTATTAATATTAAAATTCCTCCAAATTAGATTCAAATACAAACCCCATTTTAAATGTCAACTTTTTGAAATCCAATCTTGGAAAATGGTTTCTTTTTACCTAAATAGCTTAACTAAATTTTTCTGGAATTTTTCTCAACCAAAACCTTAACATTTTCTTCCAAATTCTGTTTCAGCAAAAAAAATAAAACAGAAAAATAAAAAGAAGAAAACCAGCGCGCCCGAGCGGCACCTAAACCAGCCCAACCCACTAGGCGTACGCGCGCGCCAGCCCAGCCCGCTCTACTCCCTAACGTACCGCTTCGAGATTCGTGCTAACCTTCTAATCGTCGTCGTCAAGCAGTACGGCAGGCATCTCCGCGCGCCACCGCGACCGCGCGCGACTCCGGCGGCCAACCGAGCGTCCAGCGGCCTATAAAACGAGCCCTAGCCCCCTGGAACCTAACCCTAAGCCCTAGGATCACTGCTCCTCGCTCAGCCGCCGCCCAACGCTTCCTCCTCGACGCGAATTCCTCTCTGTTTTCCACCGCCGGCGACAGTCCTCTGAATCCATCCATGGCGCCGCCACCCTCGACTCCCACCTAGCCCCTAACCTGCTGGAATCAGCTCGCCTCTCTCTCCTCTCGCTGTTGAACACTTGATCGCGACCGGTAAGTCTCGGTGTCGCCGCCGCGATCCTCGCCTTTCCTCCGGCCACCGTGGCGCCATTAACTGAACCCGTGGGCGTCGTGTTCCTTGCAGAGTCCCCCGCCGCTTTTTGCTCGCTGGGATCACACCGCCACCCTTTCCTCCTCGTTTTGCACACCAGAGCAGCCACGGGAAGCAGCCAGAGCCGCGCCGCCGTCTCCGTCATCGTCGCCGGCCGCGCCACCTCCATCTTCTGCAACCTCGACGCCCCGGGGTGAGCGTCCACCAACTCCTCCCTCCTTCCCTCTCCGTTACCTTCTGCACACGCGCACCGTCCGCATCCAGCACAACCACGGCAGCGCCGCCGTCCACGATCTCCTCGCCGCCGACGAGCATCTGTTTACTGACAGAGTTTCAGTGCGTGCCTTCGTCAGTTAAAATTCAGTAGCGCGTTTCTGAACCTCAACCTCGCTGCGCATCTGTTACTGATAACAAACGAACAGCAGCGCAGCTGGTTCAGGCTTGCGCGCAACAGTAGGGGGTCGCGGGATCGATCCCTCGCTGCCCCGGGAGAAAATCCCACCTTTTTGCTCCTTTCGCTGACAGGGAGGGCCCCCTGTCAGCCTCTCCCGCTGCCACGCACACACATAGTGCCACGGGGCCCACTGGCAGCGTGTGGGTACGCTTCCAGTGCGGTAACAAAAGGGTTAAAACGCATCTGTTTAATTTCTATTTCTTTTTTTTAAATGGCAGAATAAACAATAAACTTTAAAAATCAATAACTTTTAAACCATAAGTCTAATAAATAAAACTTGTATATGTTTATTGCTCCAAATTTCATAATCTTTCCAATTATTCCATTTGTGTTCTGTTTTGAGTTTTCAAAATACATTTAAAATTCAAATTTGAATAATTCAAATGTAATTGGCAATAATTCATAAATAATTCATACTAATTCCAAATAAGGCAAATAAAATATGTTTTTCAAACCATTTTGAACATTCTATTCAAATATAAAATTTGTTTCATTGTTTGAATAATTTAAATTGCCTAAATAATTTAATACTTGTTTAATTCAATTAAATTTGATAAATTCATAACTTGCTTAATATAAAATATTTTTGAACATGCAAATTATGTTTTTAAACCACCAAGGTGTGAACTTTGCAAATGTGAACTTGAAATTATGTTTTGACTAAATAAAATTCAAATAATATTTAAGCTTGTTTCAAATTCAATTAAAACTTGTTTAATATTGTTTAATTCATAATAATTCATCCTAATTCAAATTTCAATATTTGAAACATGTAATCCAACTAAAATTTGATGTTCTTTTCAAATATAAATTTTGTTAATTGTTTTGCACACTTTAAATTGGTGAAAACAATAATGGTATGTGTGGCATGTTTAAGTAACCAAAATTTTCCAAACTTAATAAATAAGTTCTAAACTTGTTTTATTCCTTTTCCTTTGCATCTATTATTGTTATTTGTTTTTATTTTGTTATTACCATCATGCATGCATCAGGATAACAACTATCACCTAATAAATAATTGTAAATCATTTGTTTCCACTTATTTCAATGGATCTTTTCCATATGCAACCCTTGCATATGGGTCCATTTAATTTGTGCTATCATGTTAGTCAATTTATTTTGATGCAACCATTAATTTTTCATGCATCATATCTATTGTGCACAATGCCATGGCAATGATTGTTTACATTCCTGTTTTGTTTGTTTGCTTCTTCTCGAATAGACGACGACGTTGAGACAGACGACCTTTACAGCACCCCTTCTGAGGATCTAGCTCAGTACCCGGCTGTTGAGTTTGCAGGCAAGTTATCACTCACATGAACCATTGTGTTCCTTTCAACCCTGGTTACCAATACTTTCCGTTTTCTATTCTTGCTAGCCTTAGTGGTAGTTGTTTCTGATACGAACCTATCACATGTTTCCCTGAGCCTTAATATTGCCTCACCACCCCTCCTACAACCCTATTGATTGAGCCAGTGTCTTACTAGCATGCTTAGGTTGGTTTGCTCGAGTCTGTTACCCGTTACCTTCAGTTACTATATTTTTCATTATGTTCTAGGGGCTCGATGTTTAATCAATCAATCAATCATGCTAATGTTATTACTGTTAATAATAATTTGATGATAAGGCACCGGCAGGAGGCCCTGTGTGGTTTTGAGGCCTGCTAGTGTCGACCCTAATAGGAAAAAGGTCTTGTCTACTGATCCATGATGCGCGCACATACCCCGCATGTGGGGAAGCGAGTATGGGCGCCCCCCTCACATTGATTCGATTCGCATCTCGTCCAAATCATCTCATTTAGTTCGTTGCTTTCTATTTGCCGCATGCATGTTTTTGCGAGCCCAGCGCAGGGTGGAACTTTTGTAGTCGGCATATAGTGGGGACACGATCTTCTTAGAGTGCTATGAGGGTCCATTTTCTTCTGGGCTCGATTAGCCGTGCGCCCAAGGTGCTTTGGGCTTGATGCGGAGAAGAGTTGAGTTGTGTTGAGTGCCCCGCTTGGTGGGAGGCATCCCATCTGCGGGTTATTCATACGTGTACGGCCAAATTGGTGCAACCCTGCAGGGATAATCTTCTCGAGAAGCCGTGTTTTCCGCGGTTATGGACTACTTGGTGAAAGTACTGGCTAACAAGTACTCAGGACAACTTAAACTAATGATTCACTATTTCACACCCCATGATTAACAATTTGACTAGTAATAGGATTATTGTCACAATAACTTGATTCATCTTAATCCAACGGTGTGAGTTATCCTCGATTGCTTCTTTGGATAAGGGGCGAGATCCAGGATGGGGTTGTTTGCAGTTATCTTTCAGTTGGTTACAACACTCGATCTTTTCCCCTTTCTGATAGTTGGAAGTGATAGAATCTCTGTAGTTGGTTAGCGCAGCCAGTTGCAGCATCTTATACATACCCCTTTCTTTCCGTTGAACCCAAGTCATCTGTGCTTGTGTTGACGGGCTATACTTTGGTGAACTGTGAGTCTTGCTTGCCAGTACTTGTATGTACTGACCCCGTTGGGGCTGTGGTTTACGCAGACTACGACTACGGCTACGATGACCACCAGGATGGCTACTTCGTGGAGTTTGACGAGACTGCAGACGAGTAGTTAGCTGGACCAGGGCTGGATCCAGGACCTACGTGGATGGGCTTCGTCTTCTTTATTTTCTCCGGCTTCTTAAGCCTGTTGGATTTGTCTGTACCCAGACACCTTTGATTGCTTCCGCTGATGTAATGAATGCTATGTTGGGACATGTGTCCTCTGGATGATTGTATTTGCTATCTCTGCCTTAATGAAGGCCATTTGCAACCTTATTTCAATCTTTTCTGTCTTAGAGATAAGTTGTGATCATCATTCGTTCAAAGCTGTTGACGTACAGTGCGTGATTGATATGAAGTACGTCGACAGTAGTGCCTATGACTTCTAGTGGATAGTTTACATCAACGGTGGAATAGCAGGGCTTGTGTTGTCGCGTATAAGCGCAGGCCTACCAGGAAGCTGGGACGTGGGAGCAGTTATGCCCCATAATCCAAGCACCCGCTATCCAGTTCGTACGATGAGTATCCCTTAGAAGCCAGGGTGCGACAAATGGTATCAGAGCCTGTCTGCCTGTAGGATCCCTTTTTACTGGTCGCAGTTGAGTCTAGAAACTATTTTGTAGCTATATAGGAAAAATGAAACGTGAGAGTAGGAATTCTGCCATTTTTCTTCTTTCCCCACCCACCCACCCTTTTCTGGTAAGGAAGTGCAACGTTGTTTTCTGTTCTCACCTAAACTTTCAAGTTAGGATTTCACGTGTTTTGGGTTCTCTGTAGTACCTCAGGAGTTTTTGGTCTCGAGTTTCCCGATGTTGCTTCGATATCATGTTCTTTTCAACATCCTTATCGTCCGTTGAACCTTGTTGTTGTTTTCCACTTCAATTCTTCTACCGGAGTCTAATCAAAACCTTCCCCGATCATCTGCAGATGGATCTCAGGTTCTACCCGCAGGTGGTTCGGATGACTCGCTGTGAGAGCACCGCCGGTTATCCGGAGATGCTGAGAGACATGGTTACCTATCTGGGGTTCCATTGGGCACCAGAGTACCAGGTCTACGAGCAGCAGCGAGAGTTTGACCAGACCTGCTACCGGGCTATCGTGTACATTCTGTCAGATGATGGCAGGACCATTGTCCACCGCTACGAGGCAGTAGGTTCCACAGTGGATATGGCCGTGCAGCAGGCAGCGTACGTGAGTCTCACCGTCCTCCGTGCTGACTACTGGGGGTTTGATGATTCCATCTATCGTCACATTCCCCGTGGTTACATCACGGCAGCGGGAGTTCACTTCACCCTCCACAGCAACCTGGATACCTACGAGTCTGATAGCTCCAGGCTGCACACCACTGCCCAGTTCATGAGGCACAGTGACGCAGTTGCTTCCACACTTTCTCAGGAGTTAGCCTCAGTCAGGGAGCAGCTCCACCTTGCTCTCACCCGTCTGGCGACGTACACCACAGACTTTGTTGGAGACGAGCGCTTTGCACGTATCGTTCAGACAGCTGGGTTACCGCTGCCAGATGCTGGAGGTTACGAGCCGATCAGAGGCCCACTTCTCGACCTCGGAGCTGGTTACACAGGGATTCCCCGCTATGGAGCACAGGGAGACGACGCTTTCTACTTCACCACACCGAGAGTTGCTCTCAGGGCAGTCCCGCTCTACGTGGATCGTCGTCATACCTACTTCCGGGGGATTCCTCCGCACCATATCTCTCGTCGTACTACTCACCGCCGTCCTGCGTGATGAGCATGGGAGTACCGTTGTATCCATTCCTCGCTATGTTTAGTTATCCTTTGGCATTCGAACCTTGTATTGGTCTGTTAGATATTCTGATGTATTGGAACATGTGATGATGTACCTGTTGGTTATCTATTCATGCGTCGGAATAATCTATCTTTCGGTTACCAAGTCTATCCTTTTCTGTTGTTGTGCTAAAATGAATTTCTGTTCAGGATGCCTCCAACCAGGAACAACCCGCCTCCGCCACAACCAATGGGGGAACTGTTAGCTCAGATGACCCAAGTGGTGACACAGATGGCCCAGATCCAGGCTAACCAGCACCACAACCAGAATGCTCCGCGAGTCAGCATTAAGGAGTTTCTGAGCGTGGGGCCGAGAGCTTTCGTGGCAACACGTGAGCCTCTGGATGCTGATGACTGGATCAGGGAGATCAACAGGGCTCTGGAGATTGCTCATGTTGCTGAGGAAGATAAGGTCAAGTATGCCACCTACCTACTGAAGGGTCAGGCAGCTACTTGGTGGGAGAACTACCAGACCATGAGAGCTGGCTATCCTATCACCTGGGGATGTTTCAAGGATGCCTTCCTGAAGCACCACATCCCGGATGGTCTCATGGAAAGGATGCGTGAGGAATTCTGCTCTCTCAGACAGGGCAAGCTGGACGTCCTCGGCTACCAGAACGAGTTCAATCGTCTCGCTCGGTACGCTGGTGACGAAGTGTCCACTGAAGCCAAGAAGATGGCAAGGTTCCGCCGAGGTTTTAACCCGGAACTGAAGTACGCTCTCACCAACATCAAGTGCAAGGACTTCGTGGAGCTCGTGAACACCGCGCTCAATGAGGAGAATGGGCGCAAGGCGTTCGAAGAGTCGCGCAAGCACTCGCGTGAGGGTGGTTCCTCCTCCAACATGACCACCCCTCCGCAGAAGCGCCGCATCTGGGTGCCAAATGGTGCTGTCACTCGGGATCCAAATGCCCAAGCTTCTCCAGGCTTTGGTCCCCGCCCACCCAACCCATCTCAGATGCAGGGCCAGAGGATTCCAATGGGGCAGCCAAGGCCAGGTCCTTCTCGTGTCGTCACTTGCTACAAGTGCAAGGATACTGGACACTATGCTGATAAGTGCACTCATAAGCAGCTACCTCTACCTCCTCGCCCCAACAACAACCAGGCAATGGTTCGTGCTCCCCCGGCTAAAGCCTTCAACTCCAACAACAGGCCTGTCGGGAGGACCGCGAGGGTGAACCATATCAAGGCCGACAAAGCTGAGGAAGCTGCTGACGTCGTTCTCGGTATATTACCCGTAAACTCTATTCCAGCTAAAGTGTTGTTTGATACTGGAGCATCGCATTCCTTTGTGTCAAAGATTTTTGCAAAAGCATACAACCTAGTTCTGGTTCCGCTAAGCAATCAAATGACTGTTCACTCTCCGGGACCGCAAATGTTGACTTCCAAGATAAGCATGGACAATGAGATCCTAATTGGAGGTCGCATATTCCTTGCTTCACTCATGTTGCTGGGAAATTCTGACATTGATGTCATTCTGGGTATGGATTGGTTGAAGACCCACAAAGCTAAAATTGACTGTGCTCAAAAGTCAATAACTCTCTCCCACACTTCAGGCCAGATAGTCTATTCTCCATATGGATCAAGTTCTGTTCAGCTGTTCAACCTCGATGCCAAACCCCTTCCTGCAATTGAAAATGTTCCGGTGGTTTGTGAATTCCCTGACGTCTTTCCAGAAGAGTTGCCAGGGATGCCTCCGGATAGAGCAGTTGAGTTCGTGATCGAGCTTGAGCCAGGTACTGCTCCAATCTCTAAGCATCCATACAAGATAGCTCCTCCTGAACTGAAATTGTTGAAGGAGCAAATCGATATGTACATGGAGAAAGGTTACATTCAGCCTAGTTCCTCCGCTTGGGGTTGCCCAACTCTGTTTGTTGCCAAGAAGGATCAAACAAAAAGACTCGTGGTTGACTATCGTCCTCTCAACGAGAAAACCATCAAGAAAAAGTATCCAATTCCTCGTATCGATGATCTTTTTGATCAACTTGCTGGAGCCTCAATATTCTCAAAGTTGGACTTGAGGATGGGTTACCATCAGATAAAGATCAGAAAGGAAGATATTCCTAAGACAGCTTTCACCACTCGTTACGGTCTATATGAATACACCGTCATGTCCTTTGGTCTCACCAATGCACCGGCAACGTTCTCAAGACTCATGAATTCTGTCTTCCATGAATACCTCGACAAGTTCGTTGTGGTATATCTCGATGACATTCTAGTCTACTCGAAATCCGAGGAAGAGCATGGAGAACACCTTCGTCTCACTCTCATGAAACTTCGCGAGCATCGTCTGTATGCCAAGTTTTCCAAATGTGAGTTCTGGATTCCAGAAGTTGCATATCTTGGTCATATCATCTCTGCCAAGGGCATAGCCATTGACCCGGAAAAGGTTAAGGCAATTGTTGATTGGAAACCCCCTAAGACGGTGAAGCAAGTCAGAAGTTTTCTTGGCTTGGCTAGCTATTGCCGTCGTTTTGTCCAAAACTTCTCCAAGATTGCTAAACCTCTCACTGATCTCACAAAGAAGGACAAAAAGTTCGTTTGGACTCCACAATGTGATGAGAGTTTCAACCTCCTGAAGACTAAACTCACTTCCACACCTGTTCTAGTTGGCCCAGATACTACCAAACCTTTCCAGATATTCTGTGATGCATCTCTCCAAGGCCTAGGAGCAGTTCTTAAGCAAGAACGTCAAGTTGTGGCTTATGCTTCACATCAGTTGAACCCACATGAGCAAAACTATCCCACTCATGACCTAGAACTTGCAGCAGTTGTGTTTGCCCTCAAGAAATGGAGACAATACTTGTTGGGTAACAAAACTGAAATCTTTTCCGATCATAAGAGTCTGAAATACATCTTCACTCAGCCAGATCTGAACCTCAGGCAAAGGAGATGGATTGAGAAGATTAAAGACTTTGATCTCACCATTTCTTACACTCCAGGCAAGCCTAGGCATGGCACCATTTGAGGCACTATATGGTCGCAGATGCAGGAGTCCAATCAATTGGTCTAGAGCTGGTGAACGTTCACTCTTAGGCCCTGACATTGTTAAGGAAGCCGAGGAGAAGGTTCGTATCATTCGTGACAATCTCAGGATTGCTCAGTCTCGTCAGAAGAGCTATTATGATAGCAAGCACAGGGATATGATCTATGCACCTGGTGATAAGGCATATCTCCGTGTAACTCCCCTCAGAGGCACTCATCGTTTTGGTGTGAAAGGAAAGCTTGCACCAAGATACATTGGTCCTTTCAACATTCTCTCAAGGCGTGCAGAAAATGCTTATCGTCTTGAACTTCCAGAAAAACTATCCAAGGTGCACGATGTGTTCCACGTGTCACAACTCAAGAAGTGTTTCAAAGATCCAGATCGTGCAGTTGATCATGATTCCATTGAACTGCAAGATGATCTATCTTATGAGGAGCACCCTGTTCGTATTCTCGATGAGACCGAGCGTAAGACTCGCAACAAGAGCACCAAGTTCTTGAAAGTGCAATGGTCGCATCATTCCGACAAAGAGGCAACGTGGGAGACCGAAGAGGATCTTCGCAAGAAGTATCCGGACATTTTCACATCTCAGTAAGGAATCTCGGGGCGCGATTCCTTCAAGGGGGGGCGTTTTGTAACATCCCAAGTATGAAATATCCCTTAGAATGTTTTGTTCCTTGTTTTATTTCAAGCAATGCATCATGTCATCATCTTATTGCATTTGTTTTATGTTTGTTTCCAATTGTTACTATTTGTTTTGCATCTGTTTTATCCTGTTTTTTTTAATCAAACTCAAACAAATTTCAAATGGTTATTTTCATACTTGATCTGTTACAACTTTTGGAATAAAAATAACAAATAAAAACAACCATTTTATTCCTTGTTAATCACCCATTAAATTGTTGGTTTAATCAAACCATTAATTCAAGCAATTACTCTAAAATCATTTCAAATTCAAACCAAGTTTCAAATCAGTACCTTTGTGAATCTATAAAATTCACCACACATTTGTACTCTCTAAATCATTCCAAACACCCTAAGGGTAACCCTATTCAAATGCATGTTTTCATAAGGGTTTATTAATATTAAAATTCCTCCAAATTGGATTCAAATACAAACCCCATTTTAAATGTCAACTTTTTGAAATCCAATCTTGGAAAATGGTTTCTTTTTACCTAAATAGCTTAACTAAATTTTTCTGGAATTTTTCTCAACCAAAACCTTAACATTTTCTTCCAAATTCTGTTTCAGCAAAAAAAATAAAACAGAAAAATAAAAAGAAGAAAACCAGCGCGCCCGAGCGGCACCTAAACCAGCCCAACCCACTAGGCCTACGCGTGCGCCAGCCCAACCCGCTCTACTCCCTAACGTACCGCTTCGAGATTCGTGCTAACCTTCTAATCGTCGTCGTCAAGCAGTACGGCAGGCATCTCCGCGCGCCACCGCGACCGCGCGCGACTCCGGCGGCCAACCGAGCGTCCAGCGGCCTATAAAACGAGCCCTAGCCCCCTGGAACCTAACCCTAAGCCCTAGGATCACTGCTCCTCGCTCCGTCGCCGCCCAACGCTTCCTCCTCGACGCGAATTCCTCTCTGTTTTCCACCGCCGGCGACAGTCCTCTGAATCCATCCATGGCGCCGCCAACCTCGACTCCCACCTAGCCCCTAACCTGCTGGAATCAGCTCGCCTCTCTCTCCTCTCGCTGTTGAACACTTGATCGCGACCGGTAAGTCTCGGTGTCGCCGCCGCGATCCTCGCCTTTCCTCCGGCCACCGTGGTGCCATTAACTGAACCCGTGGGCGTCGTGTTCCTTGCAGAGTCCCCCGCCGCTTTTTGCTCGCTGGGATCACACCGCCACCCTTTCCTCCTCGTTTTGCACACCAGAGCAGCCACGGGAAGCAGCCAGAGCCGCGCCGCCGTCTCCGTCATCGTCGCCGGCCGCGCCACCTCCATCTTCTGCAACCTCGACGCCCCGGGGTGAGCGTCCACCAACTCCTCCCTCCTTCCCTCTCCGTTACCTTCTGCACACGCGCACCGTCCGCATCCAGCACAACCACGGCAGCGCCGCCGTCCACGATCTCCTCGCCGCCGACGAGCATCTGTTTACTGACAGAGTTTCAGTGCGTGCCTTCGTCAGTTAAAATTCAGTAGCGCGTTTCTGAACCTCAACCTCGCTGCGCATCTGTTACTGATAACAAACGAACAGCAGCGCAGCTGGTTCAGGCTTGCGCGCAACAGTAGGGGGTCGCGGGATCGATCCATCGCTGCCCCGGGAGAAAATCCCACCTTTTTGCTCCTTTCGCTGACAGGGAGGGCCCCCTGTCAGCCTCTCCCGCTGCCACGCACACACACAGTGCCACGGGGCCCACTGGCAGCGTGTGGGTACGCTTCCAGTGCGGTAACAAAAGGGTTAAAACGCATCTGTTTAATTTCTATTTCTTTTTTTTAAATGGCAGAATAAACAATAAACTTTAAAAATCAATAACTTTTAAACCATAAGTCTAATAAATAAAACTTGTATATGTTTATTGCTCCAAATTTCATAATCTTTCCAATTATTCCATTTGTGTTCTGTTTTGAGTTTTCAAAATACATTTAAAATTCAAATTTGAATAATTCAAATGTAATTGGCAATAATTCATAAATAATTCATACTAATTCCAAATAAGGCAAATAAAATATGTTTTTCAAACCATTTTGAACATTCTATTCAAATATAAAATTTGTTTCATTGTTTGAATAATTTAAATTGCCTAAATAATTTAATACTTGTTTAATTCAATTAAATTTGATAAATTCATAACTTGCTTAATATAAAATATTTTTGAACATGCAAATTATGTTTTTAAACCACCAAGGTGTGAACTTTGCAAATGTGAACTTGAAATTATGTTTTGACTAAATAAAATTCAAATAATATTTAAGCTTGTTTCAAATTCAATTAAAACTTGTTTAATATTGTTTAATTCATAATAATTCATCCTAATTCAAATTTCAATATTTGAAACATGTAATCAAACTAAAATTTGATGTTCTTTTCAAATATAAATTTTGTTAATTGTTTTGCACACTTTAAATTGGTGAAAACAATAATGGTATGTGTGGCATGTTTAAGTAACCAAAATTTTCCAAACTTAATAAATAAGTTCTAAACTTGTTTTATTCCTTTTCCTTTGCATCTATTATTGTTATTTGTTGTTATTTTGTTATTACCATCATGCATGCATCAGGATAACAACTATCACCTAATAAATAATTGTAAATCATTTGTTTCCACTTATTTCAATGGATCTTTTCCATATGCAACCCTTGCATATGGGTCCATTTAATTTGTGCTATCATGTTAGTCAATTTATTTTGATGCAACCATTAATTTGTCATGCATCATATCGATTGTGCACAATGCCATGGCAATGATTGTTTACATTCCTGTTTTGTTTGTTTGCTTCTTCTCGAATAGACGACGACGTTGAGACAGACGACCTTTACAGCACCCCTTCTGAGGATCTAGCTCAGTACCCGGCTGTTGAGTTTGCAGGCAAGTTATCACTCACATGAACCATTGTGTTCCTTTCAACCCTGGTTACCGATACTTTCCGTTGTCTATTCTTGCTAGCCTTAGTGGTAGTTGTTTCTGATACGAACCTATCACATGTTTCCCTGAGCCTTAATATTGCCTCACCACCCCTCCTACAACCCTATTGATTGAGCCAGTGTCTTACTAGCATGCTTAGGTTGTTTTGCTCGAGTCTGTTACCCGTTACCTTCAGTTACTATATTTTTCATTATGTTCTGGGGGCTCGATGTTTAATCAATCAATCAATCATGCTAATGTTATTACTGTTAATAATAATTTGATGATAAGGCACCGGCAGGAGGCCCTGTGTGGTTTTGAGGCCTGCTAGTGTCGACCCTAATAGGAAAAGGGTCTTGTCTACTGATCCATGATGAGCGCACTACCCGCATGTGGGAAGCGAGTATGGGCGCCCCCCTCAATTTGATTCGATTCGCATCTCGTCCAAATCATCTCATTTAGTTCGTGCTTTCTATTTGCCGCATGCATGTTTTTGCGAGCCCAGCGCAGGGTGGAACTTTTGTAGTCGGCATATAGGGGGACACGTTCTTAGAGTGCTATGGGGGTCCATTTTCTTCTGGGCTCTGTCGCACCCTGGGTTTCTAGAGGATACTCCTCGCACGAACTGGAAGTCAGGTGCTTGGATTATGGGGCATAACTGCTCCCACGTCCCAGCTTCCTGGTAGGCCTGCGCTTATGCGCGACAACACAAGCCCTGCTTCCACCGTCGAGGTAAACTATCCGCTAGGAACCTAAAGGCACTACTGTAGACGTACTTCATAATCAAACACGCACGGTACGTCAACAGTTTGGTACGAATGATAACACAGAATGTCTCTAAGACACAAAGGAATGAAATAAGTGCAACTGGCCTTCACTAAGGCAGAAAATATCGAATACAGTCATCCAGAGGACACATGTCCCAACATATCATCCATTACAACAGCGGAAGCAATCAAAGGGGTCTGAGTACAGACAAATCCATGGCTTAAGAAGCCGGAGAAAATAAAGAAAAGCGAAGCCCATCCACGTAGGTCTGGATCCTGCCCTGGTCCAGCTAACTACTCGTCTGCAGCGTCATCGAACTCCACAAAGTAGCCATCCTGGGAAGCATCGTAGTCGTAGTAGTACTCTGCGTAAACCACAGCCCCAACGGGGTCAGTACATCCAAGTACTGGCAAGCAAGACTCACATTTCATCAAGGAGTTACCCGCCAACACAAGCATAGATGCTTGGGATCAACGGAAGAAAGGGGTGATATAAAAGTTGCTGCTGGCTGCTCCAAACAACTACAGAATATAGCTACAAGTTCCGGCTAACAGAAAAGATAAGATCGAGGATTGTAACCAACTGAAAGATAACATCAACCAAACCCATCCTGGATCTCGCCCCTTATCCAAAGAAGCAATCCGAGGATAACTCACACAGTTGGATTAAGATGAATCAATTTATTTGTGTGAATAAGCTATTACTAGTCAAGTTATTAATCATTGGGTGAAACATGATTGATCCTTAAGTTGAAGTTGTCCTGAGTACTTGTTAGCCAGTACTTTCACCAAGTAATCCATAACCGCGGAAAACACGGCTTCTCGAGAAGATTATCCCTGCAGGGTTGCACCAATTTGGCCGTACACTCAAGAATAGCCCGCCAGATGGAAATGCACTTCCACCAAGCGGGGTACTCTACACAACCAACCATTCCTCGCATCAAGCCCAAAGCACCTTGGGCGCACGGCTAATCGAGCCCAGAAGAAAATGGACCCTCATAGCACTCTAAGAACGTGTCCCCCTATATGCCGACTACGAAAGTTCCACCCTGCGCTGGGCTCGCAAAAACATGCATGCGGCAAATGGAAAACACGAACTAAATGAGGCGATTTGGACGAGATGCGAATCAGGTCAAGTTGAGGGGGGCGCCCATACTCGCTTCCCAAATGCGGGTAGTGCGCTCATCATGGATCAGTAGACAAGACCCTTTTCCTATTAGGGTCGACACTAGCAGGCTCCAAAACCACTCATGGGCCTCCTGCCGGTGCCTTATCATCAAATTATTATTACCATTAGCAATTAACAGGATTGATTGATTAATAACGAGCCCCGGTACAAGATAATAAGATAGTACAGTAGTAACCGACAACAGACTCGAGTAAAAGCAACCCTAAGCATGCTAGATAATAACAGGCTCAAGCAATGGCTGTAGGTATGGAGGTGGTGGCAATATCAGGGCTCAAGGTATCATGTGATGGGTTCGGAGAACAAGCAACGATACATAGGGCTAGCAATAGTAGACAAAAAGATAGTATCGACAACAAGTGAGGAAAGGAACTCAATGATTCATGTGAGTGATAACATGCCTGGCAGCTCAGCCTCGTACTGGGCTAGGTCCTGAGTAGTGGTGTCGTAAGGCTCGTCGGTACCAACGTCGTCGTCTAATCGAGAAGAAGCAAAAACAACAACGAAGGAAGACGGGCAATCAATACATGGCATAAGTGCACAAACATTGGATGATGCATGTCATGTTTAATAGATGCAACAAAATAACTTGCTTGACATGAAACACAAGTTTAAATGGATTCCATATGCAAAGGTTGCATATGGAAGCCCATGCTTTAGAGTTGAATTAATTGTTCTATCACTAAGCATCATGTGTAGGTGACTTAGTATGATGCATGCATGATGAGGAACAATAAGATAACAAATTAATTGCAATTGGAAAGGTAGTTAACAATTTAGAAAGGCATTTATCAAATTTGGAATTTTTGTTACTTAAACATGGCACACAAGTAAATGTTGTTATCATCAAGTTAAAGTGTGCAAAACAATTTACAAATTTTATATTTGAAAAGTTTATCAAATTTTAGTTGGATTACATGTTCCACAATTTGAAATTGGACTTAGGATTAATTAATTATGAATTAAACAATTTTAAACAATTTTTAATTGAAACAAACAAGATTTAAATATTTTAGGCAATTTAAATTGTTCAAACCAGAAAACAAAATTTATATTTGAATAGAGCATTCAAAAAGGTGTGAAAAACATATTTTATTTGTATTATTTGAAAACAGTATGAATTAGTTATGAATTATTTCAATTTGTATTTGAATTATTTGAATTTGAATTTAGATTGCATTTTGAAAATTCAAAACAGAACACAAATTGCATATTTGGAAAGATTATGAAATTTAGATCAAGTTTCATCTAAAGTTTGTATTCATTGCATTTGTAAATTAAAAGATATTGAATTTAGAAGTTTCTATTTCAAATCTGTTATTTAAAAAAAAGAATTGGAATTTTGATTTTGTGCTGAAAACATTTGTTACGCAGCAGCAGCCTACACGCTGCCACTGCGCAGCGGGCCAGGGGCCAGCGTGGACCTGCGCGGGCACACGTGGCCACCGCGGTCGCTGACAGCGGGCCAGCCTGCTGTGGACGAAAAATCCACAAAAAGGTGGGGTTTTCGCGGATCGAACCCGCGCCCGCTCGCGAAAATTCAGAGGGGAACTGCCACTGCGCTGTGCTCGCTCATCTGACAGAGAAACACGCGCGGCCAAGGTATTGTTCAGAAGCAGGGTTAACTGAATTTTTAGCGCGCAAGACTGAATGTTGCTGTCAGTAAACGAAGATCGCCGGCGACGATCCACGGCCGTTCTCGACACGGAGGCGATGGACGCGTGCGCGGATACGATGCAGAAGGAAGGCAGGGATGGAGGAAGAGAAAGGTGGCTCACCACCGTGGTCGTAGGAAGCAGAGGCTCGCGGAGATCGACGGTGACGTCCTGACGGCGACGATGACGCTGTTGGCGGCGGCGAGGAAGACGTGGATGGCGGGGATGCTGTGGTTGATCTCCTGCGGAGCTCACGTGTCCAAACCGTAGCGGGGACCGCGGCCTTTTGATTCCCGGTGATAGTTGGCTAGATGGAGGGTGGAGGTGGCGGCGCCATCGGAAAGTTCAGAGCTCCGTTCCGGCGAGGGTTGACAGAGGAGTGGAGAGGCGACAGAGAGGAGGGAAGGTGGCGGCGCGGCGCGGAAGACGAGGACCTAGGGCTAGGGTTGGTTACAGGGTAGGTCTAGGGTAGATATAGGCGCAGCAGGGCTCGCATCGGCCGTCGTTGGAGAACATCTGCCGCGGTGGCATCGGTGGATGGCCGCCGTACTGCGAGGAGAAGGAGATCCTGCGAGCGCACGGATCTTGAAGCAGCGCGAAGCGGTAAGTTGCGCTGCTGGGCGGGCTGGGCTGCGCGCGTTAGTGCTTAGGTGGGCTTGGGCCAGCTAGCTGCCGCGCGCGCAGCGAGTTGGCTTGCTTTTATTCTTTTTCTGTTTTTTTTTTTTTTTTTTTGTAGTTTGCTTTTGGATAAAATAGAGGGGTTTTTGAGTAGATAAAAATTTGGGAAAAATTAGGTAGGCTTCTCAAGTGAAAAGAAACCATTTGGTAGTTTAGGTTTTCAAAATTTCAAATGTTTTATTGCTGTTTTGAAATTGAACCAAAATAAATGAATTTTGCCATATTAATTATTATTTAGAAAATAGGTTGTTTTCAATAGGGTTTACCCTATAGTTTAGAATGTTTTGAAGAATACCAAATTGTGATCACTTCATGGATTCAAAAATTTGATGATTTGAGAAAAGGATTGAGTTTTAGAATTGATTTGGAAATAAGGGATTAAGGTGATTGATGATTTGAGAATTGTTTTGAGTTTGGGAAAGACTTGGAAATAATTGATTAAATTGAGCAATTGATTTTTGCAACAACTTAAAAGGTGAATTATAATGAGTTGCTTGAAAACAAAAGAGGTTTTTAGTTTGCACTTCTTTATTTGAAAGGTTGTAACAGACAAGTGTGAAAACAGAAGTTGATAACAAGTTTAAATTTCATATGAAAACAATGCAAACAGAAATAAATATGAGGATGATGATATGATGCATTGCTTAAATAAAAACAACAAGTAAAACAACTAAGGGTTTTCATACTTGGATGTTACAAAACGCCCCCCTTGAAGGAATCGCGCCCCGAGATTCCCTACTGAGAAATGAACAGGTCCGGATACTTCTTGCGAAGATCCTCCTCGGTCTCCCACGTTGCCTCTTTATAAGAATGATGCGACCATTGGACTTTCAAGAACTTGGTGCTCTTGTTGCGAGTCTTACGCTCGGTCTCATCGAGAATTCGAATAGGGTGCTCCTCATAAGATAGATCATCTTGCAGCTCAATGGAATCATGATCAACTGCACGATCTGGATCTTTGAAACACTTCTTGAGTTGTGACACGTGGAACACATCGTGCACTTTGGAAAGTTTTTCTGGAAGTTCAAGACGATAAGCATTCTCTGCACGTCTTGAGAGGATGTTGAAAGGGCCAATGTATCTTGGTGCAAGTTTTCCTTTCACACCAAAACGATGAGTGCCTCTGAGGGGAGTTACACGGAGATATGCCTTATCACCAGGTGCATAGACCATATCCCTGTGCTTGCTATCATAATAGCTCTTCTGACGAGATTGAGCAATCCTGAGATTGTCACGAATGATACGAACTTTCTCCTCGGCTTCCTTAACAATGTCAGGGCCTAAAAGTGAACGTTCACCAGCTCCAGACCAATTGATTGGACTCCTGCATCTGCGACCATACAGTGCCTCAAATGGTGCCATGCCTAGGCTTGCCTGGTAGCTGTTGTTGTAGGAGAATTCAGCATATGGAAGGCAATCCTCCCATTTCATGCCAAAGGAGAGGCCACATGCTCTGAGCATATCCTCGAGAATCTGATTGACTCTTTCGACTTGCCCCTGAGACTGAGGGTGATAAGCTGTGCTGAACAGAAGTTTAGTGCCCAATGCTTCTTGAAAGCTCTTCCAGAAATGAGAAGTGAAAATACTTCCACGGTCTGAGCTTATTTCCAATGGAACACCATGAAGGGGAACAACTTTTGCTGTGTATAGCTCTGCTAACTGGCTAGCTGAGATAGTTTCCTTTACAGCATAGAAGTGAGCAACCTTAGTGAGACGATCAATAACAACGAAGATTGCATCGTTGCCCTTTTTGGACTTTGGAAACCCAGTAACGAAGTCCATTTCAATCATGTCCCACTTCCACTCAGGAATTTTCAGAGGTTGGAGTAGACCTGCTGTCTTCTGATGGACTGCCTTAACACGTTGACAAACGTCGCATTCAGAAACGTATTGAGCAATTTCACGTTTCATGCCAGACCACCAATACAGAGTCTTGAGATCCTGGTACATCTTTGTACTTCCAGGGTGAATGGATAGAGGAGTTTCATGAGCCTCCTTGAGAATGATATCCTTGAGACTTTGAATCTGAGGGACTGCAATGCGTCCTTCGAAGAACACAGTTCCCTTGTCATCAATTGAGAAGGACTTGAACTTATCATTGTCCTCCTTGATGTGATCCACAATCTTCTTGATTTCATTATCACGAAGTTGTTCAGAACGAATCTTGTCCTCAAGAGTTGGACTGGCTGTCAAGCTAGCAAGGTATCCTTCCGGAACAAGACCAAGGTTCAGCTTCTGGAATTCTTCATGAAGTGGAGGTTGGCTTTCCATGATCATGAGATTATTGCAATAGGATTTGCGACTGAGAGCATCGGCCATAACATTAGCCTTGCCTGGAGTGTAAGAAATGGTGAGATCAAAGTCTTTAATCTTCTCAATCCATCTCCTTTGCCTGAGGTTCAGATCTGGCTGAGTGAAGATGTATTTCAGACTCTTATGATCGGAAAAGATTTCAGTTTTGTTACCCAACAAATATTGTCTCCATTTCTTGAGGGCAAACACAACTGCTGCAAGTTCAAGATCATGTGTGGGATAGTTTTGCTCATGTGGGTTCAACTGACGTGAAGCATAAGCGACAACTTGACGTTCTTGCATAAGAACTGCTCCTAGGCCTTGGAGAGATGCATCACAGAATATCTGGAAAGGTTTGGTGGTGTCGGGGCCAACTAGAACAGGTGTGGAAGTGAGTTTAGTCTTCAGGAGGTTGAAACTCTCATCACATTGTGGAGTCCAAACGAACTTTTTGTCCTTCTTTGTGAGATCAGTGAGAGGTTTAGCAATCTTGGAAAAGTTTTGGACGAAACGACGGCAATAGCTAGCCAAGCCAAGAAAGCTTCTAACTTGCTTCACCGTCTTAGGGGGTTTCCAATCAACAATTGCCTTAACCTTTTCAGGATCAATGGCAATGCCTTTGGCAGAGATGATATGACCAAGATATGCAACTTCTGGAATCCAGAACTCACATTTGGAAAACTTGGCATACAGACGATGCTCGCGAAGTTTCATGAGAGTGAGACGAAGGTGTTCTCCATGCTCTTCCTCGGATTTTGAGTAGACTAGAATGTCATCAAGATATACCACAACGAACTTGTCGAGATATTCATGGAAGACAGAATTCATGAGTCTTGAGAAGGTCGCCGGTGCATTGGTGAGACCAAAGGACATGACGGTGTATTCATATAGACCGTACCTAGTGGTGAAAGCTGTCTTAGGAATATCTTCCTTTCTGATCTTTATCTGATGGTAACCCATCCTCAAGTCCAACTTTGAGAATATTGTGGCTCCAGCAAGTTGATCAAAAAGATCATCGATACGAGGAAGTGGATACTTGTTCTTGATGGTTTTCTCGTTGAGAGGACGATAGTCAACCACGAGTCTCTTAGTTTGATCCTTCTTGGCAACAAACAGAGTTGGGCAACCCCAAGCGGAGGAACTAGGCTGAATGAAACCTTTGTCCATATACATATCGATTTGCTCCTTCAACAATTTCAGTTCAGGAGGAGCTATCTTATATGGATGCTTAGAGATTGGAGCAGTACCTGGCTCAAGCTCGATCACGAACTCAACTGCTCTGTCCGGAGGCATCCCTGGCAACTCTTCTGGAAAGACGTCAGGGAACTCACAAACCACCGGAACATTTTCAATTGCCGGAAGGGGTTTGGCATCGAGGCTGAACAGCTGAGCAGAAGTTGATCCATATGGAGAATAGACTATCTGGCCTGAAGTGTGGGAGAGAGTTATTGACTTTTGAGCACAGTCAATTTTAGCTTTGTGGGTCTTCAACCAATCCATACCCAGAATGACATCAATGTCAGAATTTCCCAGCAACATGAGTGAAGCAAGGAATATGCGACCTCCAATTAGGATCTCATTGTCCATGCTTATCTTGGAAGTCAACATTTGCGGTCCCGGAGAGTGAACAGTCATTTGATTGCTTAGCGGAACCAGAACTAGGTTGTATGCTTTTGCAAAAATCTTTGACACAAATGAATGCGATGCTCCAGTATCAAACAACACTTTAGCTGGAATAGAGTTTACGGGTAATATACCGAGAACGACGTCAGCAGCCTCTTCGGCTTTGTCGGCCTTGATATGGTTCACCCTCGCGTTCCTCCCGACAGGCCTATTGTTGGAGTTGAAGGCTTTAGCCGGAGGAGCACGAACCATAGCCTGGTTGGTGTTGGGGCGAGGAGGTAGGGGTAGCTGCTTCTGAGTGCACTTGTCAGCATAGTGTCCAGTATCCTTGCACTTGTAGCAAGTGACAATACGAGAAGGACCTGGCCTTGGCTGCCCCATCGGGAACCTCTGACCCTGCATCTGAGATGGGTTGGGTGGGCGGGGACCAAAGCCTGGAGAAGCTTGGGCATTTGGAGCCCGAGTGACAGCACCATTTGGCACCCAGATGCGGCGCTTCTGCGGAGGGGTGGTCATGTTGGAGGAGGAACCACCCTCACGCGAGTGCTTGCGCGACTCTTCGAACGCCTTGCGCCCATTCTCCTCATTGAGCGCGGTGTTCACAAGCTCGACGAAGTCCTTGCACTTGATGTTTGTGAGAGCGTACTTCAGTTCCGGGTTAAAACCTCGGCGGAACCTCGCCATCTTCTTGGCTTCGGTGGACACTTCGTCACCAGCGTACCGAGCGAGACGATTGAACTCGTTCTGGTAGCCGAGAACGTCCAGCTTGCCCTGTCTGAGAGAGCAGAATTCCTCACGCATCTTTTCCATGAGACCATCCGGGATGTGGTGCTTCAGGAAGGCATCTCTGAAACATCCCCAGTTGATAGGAAAACCAGCCCTCATGGCCTGGTAGTTCTCCCACCAAGTAGCTGCCTGACCCTTCAGTAGGTAGGTGGCGTACTTGACCTTATCCTCTTCAGCAACATGAGATATCTCCAGAGCTCTTGCTACGTCACGGATCCAGTCATCAGCATCCAGGGGCTCACGTGTTGCCACGAAAGCTTTTGGGCCCAAGCTGAGGAAGTCCTTGATGGTGACCCTTGGAGCATTCTGGTTGTGTTGCTGGTTAGCCTGGATCTGGGCCATCTGTGTCACCACTTGGGTCATCTGAGCCAACAGCTCCCCCATTGGTGGTGGCGGTGGCGGGTTGTTCCTGGTTGGAGGCATCCTGAACAGAAATTCATTTTAGCACAACAACAGAAAAGGATAGACTTGGTAACCGAAAGATAGATTATTCCGACGCATGAATAGATAACCAACAGGTACATCATCACATGTTCAAATACATCAGAATATCCAACAGACCAATACATGGTTCGAAAACGAAAGGATAGACTAGACACAGCTAGTAATGGATACAACGGTACTCCCATGCTCATCACGCAGGACGGCGGTGAGTAGTACGACGAGAGATACGGTGAGGAGGAATCCCACGGAAGTAGGTATCACGACGATCCATGTAGATAGGAACTGCTCTGAGAGCAACTCTCGGTGTGGTGAAGTAGGAAGCGTCGTATCCCTGTGCTCCATAGCGGGGAATCCCTGTGTAACCAGCTCCGAGGTCGAGAAGTGGGCCTCTGATCGGCTCGTAACCTCCAGCATCTGGCAACGGAAGACCAGCTGGTTGAACGACACGTGCGAAGCGCTCGTCTCCAACAAAGTCTGTGGTGTACGTCGCCAGACGAGTGAGAGCAAGGCGGAGCTGCTCCCTGACTGAGGCTAACTCCTGAGAAAGTGCGGAAGCAACGGCATCACTGTGACTAGCGAACTGGGCAGTGACCTGGAGCCTGGAGCTATCAGTCTCGTAGGTATCCATGTCACGGTGGATAGTGAAGTGAGCTCCTGCTGCCGTGATGTAACCACGGGGGATGTGACGAAAACTGGACTTATCAAACCCCCAGTAGTCAGCACGGAGAACGGTGACACTCACGTACGCTGCCTGCTGCACTGCCATATCCACTGTGGACCCTACTGCCTCGTACTGGTGTGCAATGCTCCTGCCATCATCCGACAGAATGTAGACGATAGCCCGGTAACAAGTCTGGTCACACTCTCGCTGGTGCTCGTAGACCTGGTACTCTGGTGCCCAACGGAACCCCAGAAAGGTAACCATGTCTCTCAGCAACTCCGGAAAACCGGCGGTGCTCTCACAGCGAGTCATGCGAACCACCTGCGGATAGTAGTTGAGACCCATCTGCAGATTATTTGGAAGGTTTTGATTAGACTCCGGTAGATGAAAAAGGATGTGGAAAACAACAACAAGGTTGAACGGACGATAATGATGTTGAAAAGAACATGATATCGAAGCAACATCGGGAAAACGAGACCAAAAGTCCTGAGGTACTACAGATAACCCAAAACACGTGAAATCCTAACTTGAAAGTTTAGGTGAGAACAGAAAACAACGTTTCACTTCCTTACCAGAAAAGGGTGGGTGGGTGGGGAAAGAAGAAAAATGGCAGAATTCCTACTCTCACGTTTCATTTTTCCTATATAGCTACAAAATAGTTTCTAGACTCAACTGCGACCAGTAAAAAGGGATCCTACAGGCAGACAGGCTCTGATACCATTTGTCGCACCCTGGGTTTCTAGAGGATACTCCTCGCACGAACTGGAAGTCAGGTGCTTGGATTATGGGGCATAACTGCTCCCACGTCCCAGCTTCCTGGTAGGCCTGCGCTTATGCGCGACAACACAAGCCCTGCTTCCACCGTCGAGGTAAACTATCCGCTAGGAACCTAAAGGCACTACTGTAGACGTACTTCATAATCAAACACGCACGGTACGTCAACAGTTTGGTACGAATGATAACACAGAATGTCTCTAAGACACAAAGGAATGAAATAAGTGCAACTGGCCTTCACTAAGGCAGAAAATATCGAATACAGTCATCCAGAGGACACATGTCCCAACATATCATCCATTACAACAGCGGAAGCAATCAAAGGGGTCTGAGTACAGACAAATCCATGGCTTAAGAAGCCGGAGAAAATAAAGAAAAGCGAAGCCCATCCACGTAGGTCTGGATCCTGCCCTGGTCCAGCTAACTACTCGTCTGCAGCGTCATCGAACTCCACAAAGTAGCCATCCTGGGAAGCATCGTAGTCGTAGTAGTACTCTGCGTAAACCACAGCCCCAACGGGGTCAGTACATCCAAGTACTGGCAAGCAAGACTCACATTTCATCAAGGAGTTACCCGCCAACACAAGCATAGATGCTTGGGATCAACGGAAGAAAGGGGTGATATAAAAGTTGCTGCTGGCTGCTCCAAACAACTACAGAATATAGCTACAAGTTCCGGCTAACAGAAAAGATAAGATCGAGGATTGTAACCAACTGAAAGATAACATCAACCAAACCCATCCTGGATCTCGCCCCTTATCCAAAGAAGCAATCCGAGGATAACTCACACAGTTGGATTAAGATGAATCAATTTATTTGTGTGAATAAGCTATTACTAGTCAAGTTATTAATCATTGGGTGAAACATGATTGATCCTTAAGTTGAAGTTGTCCTGAGTACTTGTTAGCCAGTACTTTCACCAAGTAATCCATAACCGCGGAAAACACGGCTTCTCGAGAAGATTATCCCTGCAGGGTTGCACCAATTTGGCCGTACACTCAAGAATAGCCCGCCAGATGGAAATGCACTTCCACCAAGCGGGGTACTCTACACAACCAACCATTCCTCGCATCAAGCCCAAAGCACCTTGGGCGCACGGCTAATCGAGCCCAGAAGAAAATGGACCCTCATAGCACTCTAAGAACGTGTCCCCCTATATGCCGACTACGAAAGTTCCACCCTGCGCTGGGCTCGCAAAAACATGCATGCGGCAAATGGAAAACACGAACTAAATGAGGCGATTTGGACGAGATGCGAATCAGGTCAAGTTGAGGGGGGCGCCCATACTCGCTTCCCAAATGCGGGTAGTGCGCTCATCATGGATCAGTAGACAAGACCCTTTTCCTATTAGGGTCGACACTAGCAGGCTCCAAAACCACTCATGGGCCTCCTGCCGGTGCCTTATCATCAAATTATTATTACCATTAGCAATTAACAGGATTGATTGATTAATAACGAGCCCCGGTACAAGATAATAAGATAGTACAGTAGTAACCGACAACAGACTCGAGTAAAAGCAACCCTAAGCATGCTAGATAATAACAGGCTCAAGCAATGGCTGTAGGTATGGAGGTGGTGGCAATATCAGGGCTCAAGGTATCATGTGATGGGTTCGGAGAACAAGCAACGATACATAGGGCTAGCAATAGTAGACAAAAAGATAGTATCGACAACAAGTGAGGAAAGGAACTCAATGATTCATGTGAGTGATAACTTGCCTGGCAGCTCAGCCTCGTACTGGGCTAGGTCCTGAGTAGTGGTGTCGTAAGGCTCGTCGGTACCAACGTCGTCGTCTAATCGAGAAGAAGCAAAAACAACAACGAAGGAAGACGGGCAATCAATACATGGCATAAGTGCACAAACATTGGATGATGCATGTCATGTTTAATAGATGCAACAAAATAACTTGCTTGACATGAAACACAAGTTTAAATGGATTCCATATGCAAAGGTTGCATATGGAAGCCCATGCTTTAGAGTTGAATTAATTGTTCTATCACTAAGCATCATGTGTAGGTGACTTAGTATGATGCATGCATGATGAGGAACAATAAGATAACAAATTAATTGCAATTGGAAAGGTAGTTAACAATTTAGAAAGGCATTTATCAAATTTGGAATTTTTGTTACTTAAACATGGCACACAAGTAAATGTTGTTATCATCAAGTTAAAGTGTGCAAAACAATTTACAAATTTTATATTTGAAAAGTTTATCAAATTTTAGTTGGATTACATGTTCCACAATTTGAAATTGGACTTAGGATTAATTAATTATGAATTAAACAATTTTAAACAATTTTTAATTGAAACAAACAAGATTTAAATATTTTAGGCAATTTAAATTGTTCAAACCAGAAAACAAAATTTATATTTGAATAGAGCATTCAAAAAGGTGTGAAAAACATATTTTATTTGTATTATTTGAAAACAGTATGAATTAGTTATGAATTATTTCAATTTGTATTTGAATTATTTGAATTTGAATTTAGATTGCATTTTGAAAATTCAAAACAGAACACAAATTGCATATTTGGAAAGATTATGAAATTTAGATCAAGTTTCATCTAAAGTTTGTATTCATTGCATTTGTAAATTAAAAGATATTGAATTTAGAAGTTTCTATTTCAAATCTGTTATTTAAAAAAAAGAATTGGAATTTTGATTTTGTGCTGAAAACATTTGTTACGCAGCAGCAGCCTACACGCTGCCACTGCGCAGCGGGCCAGGGGCCAGCGTGGACCTGCGCGGGCACACGTGGCCACCGCGGTCGCTGACAGCGGGCCAGCCTGCTGTGGACGAAAAATCCACAAAAAGGTGGGGTTTTCGCGGATCGAACCCGCGCCCGCTCGCGAAAATTCAGAGGGGAACTGCCACTGCGCTGTGCTCGCTCATCTGACAGAGAAACACGCGCGGCCAAGGTATTGTTCAGAAGCAGGGTTAACTGAATTTTTAGCGCGCAAGACTGAATGTTGCTGTCAGTAAACGAAGATCGCCGGCGACGATCCACGGCCGTTCTCGACACGGAGGCGATGGACGCGTGCGCGGATACGATGCAGAAGGAAGGCAGGGATGGAGGAAGAGAAAGGTGGCTCACCACCGTGGTCGTAGGAAGCAGAGGCTCGCGGAGATCGACGGTGACGTCCTGACGGCGACGATGACGCTGTTGGCGGCGGCGAGGAAGACGTGGATGGCGGGGATGCTGTGGTTGATCTCCTGCGGAGCTCACGTGTCCAAACCGTAGCGGGGACCGCGGCCTTTTGATTCCCGGTGATAGTTGGCTAGATGGAGGGTGGAGGTGGCGGCGCCATCGGAAAGTTCAGAGCTCCGTTCCGGCGAGGGTTGACAGAGGAGTGGAGAGGCGACAGAGAGGAGGGAAGGTGGCGGCGCGGCGCGGAAGACGAGGACCTAGGGCTAGGGTTGGTTACAGGGTAGGTCTAGGGTAGATATAGGCGCAGCAGGGCTCGCATCGGCCGTCGTTGGAGAACATCTGCCGCGGTGGCATCGGTGGATGGCCGCCGTACTGCGAGGAGAAGGAGATCCTGCGAGCGCACGGATCTTGAAGCAGCGCGAAGCGGTAAGTTGCGCTGCTGGGCGGGCTGGGCTGCGCGCGTTAGTGCTTAGGTGGGCTTGGGCCAGCTAGCTGCCGCGCGCGCAGCGAGTTGGCTTGCTTTTATTCTTTTTCTGTTTTTTTTTTTTTTTTTTGTAGTTTGCTTTTGGATAAAATAGAGGGGTTTTTGAGTAGATAAAAATTTGGGAAAAATTAGGTAGGCTTCTCAAGTGAAAAGAAACCATTTGGTAGTTTAGGTTTTCAAAATTTCAAATGTTTTATTGCTGTTTTGAAATTGAACCAAAATAAATGAATTTTGCCATATTAATTATTATTTAGAAAATAGGTTGTTTTCAATAGGGTTTACCCTATAGTTTAGAATGTTTTGAAGAATACCAAATTGTGATCACTTCATGGATTCAAAAATTTGATGATTTGAGAAAAGGATTGAGTTTTAGAATTGATTTGGAAATAAGGGATTAAGGTGATTGATGATTTGAGAATTGTTTTGAGTTTGGGAAAGACTTGGAAATAATTGATTAAATTGAGCAATTGATTTTTGCAACAACTTAAAAGGTGAATTATAATGAGTTGCTTGAAAACAAAAGAGGTTTTTAGTTTGCACTTCTTTATTTGAAAGGTTGTAACAGACAAGTGTGAAAACAGAAGTTGATAACAAGTTTAAATTTCATATGAAAACAATGCAAACAGAAATAAATATGAGGATGATGATATGATGCATTGCTTAAATAAAAACAACAAGTAAAACAACTAAGGGTTTTCATACTTGGATGTTACAGGCTCGATTAGCCGTGCGCCCAAGGTGCTTTGGGCTTGATGCGGAGAAGAGTTGAGTTGTGTTGAGTGCCCCGCTTGGTGGGAGGCATCCCATCTGGCGGGTTATTCATACGTGTACGGCCAAATTGGTGCAACCCTGCAGGGATAATCTTCTCGAGAAGCCGTGTTTTCCGCGGTTATGGACTACTTGGTGAAAGTACTGGCTAACAAGTACTCAGGACAACTTAAACTAATGATTCACTATTTCACACCCCATGATTAACAATTTGACTAGTAATAGGATTATTGTCACAATAACTTGATTCATCTTAATCCAACGGTGTGAGTTATCCTCGGATTGCTTCTTTGGATAAGGGGCGAGATCCAGGATGGGGTTGTTTGCAGTTATCTTTCAGTTGGTTACAACACTCGATCTTATCCCCTTTCTGATAGTTGGAAGTGATAGAATCTCTGTAGTTGGTTAGCGCAGCCAGTTGCAGCATCTTATACATACCCCTTTCTTTCCGTTGAACCCAAGTCATCTGTGCTTGTGTTGACGGGCTATACTTTGGTGAACTGTGAGTCTTGCTTGCCAGTACTTGTATGTACTGACCCCGTTGGGGCTGTGGTTTACGCAGACTACGACTACGGCTATGATGACCACCAGGATGGCTACTTCGTGGAGTTTGACGAGACTGCAGACGAGTAGTTAGCTGGACCAGGGCTGGATCCAGGACCTACGTGGATGGGCTTCGTCTTCTTTATTTTCTCCGGCTTCTTAAGCCTGTTGGATTTGTCTGTACCCAGACACCTTTGATTGCTTCCGCTGATGTAATGAATGCTATGTTGGGACATGTGTCCTCTGGATGATTGTATTTGCTATCTCTGCCTTAATGAAGGCCATTTGCAACCTTATTTCAATCTTTTGTGTCTTAGAGATAAGTTGTGATCATCATTCGTTCAAAGCTGTTGACGTACAGTGCGTGATTGATATGAAGTACGTCGACAGTAGTGCCTATGACTTCTAGTGGATAGTTTACATCGACGGTGGAATAGCAGGGCTTGTGTTGTCGCGTATAAGCGCAGGCCTACCTGGAAGCTGGGACGTGGGAGCAGTTATGCCCCATAATCCAAGCACCCGCTATCCAGTTCGTACGATGAGTATCCCTTAGAAGCCAGGGTGCGACATTTGGGGTTTTTATCCGAAGGTATTCAGACTTGATGACGTTTGTCATGACGTCACAGCGCACTCTGTTTGCTCTGAATCCTCCCGATGGGACGTGACAAGGCGAAAACAGGATTTGCTGGCCCACCTTGTCAGCTTTTTGACCGGAAACGAGACGTCGTTTCCGGTTTTCCCGCGAACCGTGCGCAGTAAATGCCCACGATCTCCTGTTAAGATCGTGGCACAAAACAGCATTCACCGCCGTTTCGTTTCGGCTTCACGCGTGGCCTCCGCGATGAATGCCACGTTGCCTTATGAGCGGTCAGGATCGGGCGATACCGTGTATAAATATGGGCCTTAGTTGAAAAGTGAAAGTTTCCCGTCATTCGCTTCCAGCTTTCACCTTCCCAGGCTTCTTCTTCCTCGCGCTCCTCCTCTGTCTTCAAGCTTGCACCATCGCTCATGGCGGGAGGCAAGAAACGTGGCGCCGCGGTTTCTTCTTCTCGAGCGCCCGAAGACGCTCGTGCTGCGCCCGCTTCACGCTTCGGCGACTGGCGCTCCGCCAACACTACACAGAAGAGCATCAAGGAGATACAGAGGGAGGGACTGCTGCCTCTCGACGCCGAGAAGCGGGTCCACCTCGGCAAGAAAGAGGAGGTACCCAATCCCCACGCGAAAGAACGCGTGATCTTCGCGGATCACGTTTCGCCTGGGCTCTCTCTCCCCCTCCATCCTTTATTCGTCGCTCTTCTGTATGTCTATGGCATACAGATCCATGATTTGCCTCCGAACGCGGTGCAGCACATCTCGTGCTTCATCGTGCTTTGCGAGTGCTTTCTTGGCATTCGCCCGCACTGGGGCCTCTGGAAGGCCTTGTTTAAGGTGCGGGCGTTCCGCGAGAAGTCGCGGGTGGAGACGGAGCTTGGGGAGACGCTGCGCACCGGCGGCTTCCGGATCCAGGCGAAATCAGACGCCCTCTACTTCGACATGCAACTCCTCGACTCCGTGCAAGGATGGAGAAGGAAGTGGTTTTATGTTGCCGACAACAGCACGGATGGAGTCAACGAGTTCCATCCAATCTCCTTTCTGAAGCGGTGAAAATCTTGGGCACACAAGCTTTCAGTCGACGAAAGTCGAGTTGTCGCCCCACTACTCGCCAAGGTCGTGGCGCTCCGCGACCAGACTGCTGGGGTTGCGCTGAACGGCCTGCATCTTGCGAGTTTGTTCCTCAAGCGCAGGATCCAGCACCTGCAAGCGAGGCCTTCCACCATGTGGGAGTATGAAGGAGTCGAAGACCCCAGCCGAGTGAGCCGAGAAGAACTCTCGAACGCCGAGTTTGAGAAAAAGATCGCGGCTATCACGAAGCTGAAGGTGGGCGAGTCCTTTGCTGATTGTCCAGTCGCAGCGTTTGAAGGATCCGATGTAAGTTCAATACTTTCTCTGTCTTTTAGCTCTTCTTTCCTTAGCGAATCCGTCGACTAAATCTTTCCTCCTTTGCTTCTTGTTTTCTTTTGTAGAGCCTGGCAGTGGCAGATAGCTACCCGACAGTTTCTGGTGAAGAAGTCTCTGACTTGTTGGCCAGCAATCTGGATGCCCCGGCTGACACCGGTGTTGCTGATGCTAGCTCGAGTTCTGACCATGGTTCCTCGGATGACGTGGAGGAATCGAGTAGCGATCTTCACCATCGCAAGCACCGTCGGGTAGGAGAGGATGGAGCTACTTCCAAGGACAACTCCTTGGGTGGAGGATCCGACAAAGAGCCTCTTGTCGTGACTCCGCTGAGTGTGCGCGATCCCCTTGCTCTCAAACCGACGATCCAGACCGCTTGGAACACGGATATGCTGGATGATGAAGACGACGAGTAAGTTTATTTATTTTTTCCATTTTCTAATAGAATGTTTTTTGCTTGCTCTTCCTTATGCTGTTGCTTCTTCTTGATGACAGGCTTCAATCCATCAGCCCCGGCCAATTCGCCTCTTCTCTTCCTAAGAGGAAGAATGTTGATACGGATGGGACTCCAACTGCTAGGACCGTACAAAACTCGCCGAGTCTAGCTCCGACGGCTGCGGCTACAGAGTACAGACTGTCTAGCTTAGCGGTTGGAGCCTCGACTTCGAAAGAAGTGTCGGGTAGTTCAGCTGATCCTCTCAGCATCGCTCAGGGCCAGGTAAGACTTACTCTTCTCCTTGCATTTGGTACCTTTGTTCGTTTGAAATTTCTATCAGGTGCATGGCAGTGCTCCCGATGGGAGTATCCCCCGAGGCTGTGGCCAATCGCTTGCTTCTCTTTATTTTATCGGGTGCACGTAGTGCTCCTGATGGGAGTAGCCCCCGAGGCTATTTATGACTGTGTAGAGTCGTGAATAGGCTCAGAACTTCTATATCTTCTTTGATTTTTCTTCTTCTTCGTTTTGCAGTCTCTCCTTGACTCCCTTGCTGATGTTGGCCGGCGTGTAATTTCGGCTGAGACGGAGTGCGTGACCCTTCGGGCAGATCGCGACCGACTCGCTTCAGAAGGTCAACTCCTCCAAGGTAACCTGATCTACCCCTTTCTGCTTATCCTTTCAGTCGTGCGAATTTATTTGGCTCTAAAATCCATTGTTATGCAGCTCAAGTCAAAATTCTGAAGGCTGAGAAGACCGATGCTGCTACTCGGGTGAACAGCCTCGAGGCTGAGTTGGAGGCCACCCGACAGAAGCTTGAGTCCCTTCGCAAGCAGTCAGTTGACTCCGAGGGGAAGCGCGTGAGTGCCGAGGAAGCCTTGATGAAGTTGGAGGAAGCTGGCGTCAAACAGGACAATGATCTTGTCGACTTCCTCCGTCCTTTGGCTCGGAACTTCGCGAGTAAGTTACACTTTTCTTTGTTATTTTGTGGCCAGCTTGGACTGTCTCTAGAACTAATACTTCTTCTTGTAGATATTCTTGGCGTCGCACTAAAGCTGCCTAGGGTCACTCGAGTGGATGCGGTGACGGATTCCCTCGCCCAGCTCCGGAAGCATGCGGATGGGATGGAATCCCTCATCGGCGATGCCACCCAGGTGCTGAGGAAATTCCACGAGCACCTTCTGGTGAACGTTGCAGTTCCGCCTACTCTGGGCAGTCTTCTGAGGGTTTTTCTGGAGGATGATATCCTTCAGGCCTACTCAGTTGCCCAGTCAGAGTGTGTCGTGGTGGTATCACGGCAAACGCCATGGGATGGCTTAAGGTTGGGGCCGATGGACGCTGGAGGTGCTCGGGGAGGGATCACACGGCGAGTAGCCGCGTGTAGGATGTCTCAAGCACTTCAAACAACACGACCTTACCCAGGTTCAGGGCCCTCGTGTGGAGGTAACACCCCTACTCCTGCCTTTCTCTCTTTTTGTGCGTTTACCGAGTAGCCACAGTACAAATCAGGCCTTCAGCCGAGTAGCCACTCTAGCTCTCTAGTTCTCTGTGTGTGAAGTGAAGCAACGCTAAGTGTCGACCCTCGCGCAGGAGGGGGCAGGGCACCTTATGGGATAGGAGCACTGCAGAACAGAGCACGCCTCCGGCTTCTCGCTGACGCGGGCGCCATAAGTCGTCGCGCCGTTCGGAGATGGGGCCTGTCCACCTTGTCAGTGAGATAGGGTAGGCCCCTAGCCCTGTCCTGTCCCCTCTGTCAGTGACAGGACTTGACAGGTGCCTACCGCACTGTAGCCATGCCGTAGCACGGATAATCACGCGCTCCATAAGTTGAACCGCACGCCGGTACGGACACAGGATACGCGGGATCCCTTGTCAGAACAGCTCCATTGACTTCTGGCCCGTGTAGGAACTCACTCCCTCTACTCGGACCAACTTCTTTACTCGGACGAACATAACTTGCTTGATTTCTCCTCTTGGCCATTGGCTGGTACGGCCGGATAGAAACCTACCGGGTAGCAAGTACCGGGTAGCCATCTACCCGGTCAAACAGCACCTTTGACCTTGCCTTTAGCACTTGCCTTACCCCTACTCGGGGGTAACCCCCCGACATTAGTCCCCGAAGCTGGTAGAGTCCTGCGAACTTGTTCACTGGGCCCTGCCAGCTTAAAACAAACCTTGTCTCTGTAACTGAAAGGGACCGAGTAGCACCTCCACATGGCCCTTCAATTCTTTCATGCATCTCTTCTTCTCCGAATAGCAATATCCTTCTTCTGTGATGCCGAGTAAAGTGGCTTAGTGAAATTTCGAACTCGCTCCGCCGAATCGGAGCGAATCCACCTCTGCGTGTCGCTACGGGGCACGTGTCACACCCCTGTGCCCCAACGCCTCGGTGCCTAGGATACAGCAGGCCACGCGCCAATAACTGCACCCCCGGCCCACTAGCCTGTTAAGTCACTTCAACCGTACTCGAGTGCCCACGATCTCGACGTGGGATTAACTGCGCCCGTTACGCGCGCGATCTCTGCGCACGATCAATCCGCGATTATTCCGCTGGTAACGGCAACTCGCGGGGGAGAGATAAGTACCCCCGCGATGCTCCCTTCCCTTCTTTCCTGCTCATTCCAATCTTGCGTCCCCTCGTCTCTCCGTCGCCGTCGAGCACACCGCCTCTGCAAACCATCGCTGCGCCGCTGCTCCACGCGCCGCAAGAGAGACCGAGAGAGTTTCCTTTGCTCACCTCTGCCTCAGATCTTCACTGAGTTCTTCCGCCTCCATGGCTTCTCACAGAGACGATGACGCCGCCGCCCGCGCCGGATGGGAGGGATCGGAGGTCACGGCAGAAGACTGGCAGTGGCTCGTCAACACATGCCGCGTTCCTCCCGGCGTGATGTGCAGGCCCCCAGGTACTGAAATCATTCCCAAGCCCGAGAAGGACGAATATGTTGTCTTTCTCGACGACTTCAAAAGGGGATTCGGCCTTCCAGTTTCCGAATTTTTTGCTGAGTTCCTCTGTAATTTTGGCCTCCAGCCACACCATCTCCCACCCAACGCCCTGGTCATGCTTTCAATCCACGCCGTAGTGTGCGAAGCCTTCTTAGGCGTCTATCCCACCATCCACACTTGGGCTAGATACTTCTTTTTCTGCAAGCAGAGTGTTCCCAATCCTGGGCACACCGAGAGCGCTCGGACGATGACCCAGACCGGATGCGCTATGATGATACAACGCAAGACTGGGCATCATCCGTGGGTGAAGGGCTTGGAGACCGTGCGCAAGTGGCAGCGCAACTTCTTGTATGTGAAGAATGTTGCTCCCGAGAAGGGGAAGCCAATCGAGGACCGGATCAAGCTTCCACAGTTGAAGAATGCACGACCCACTCAGCAGAACTGGGGTTATGACCCCAAGAAGACCATCAAAGATGTCCTCCAGGTAGAGCGGCACCTGACCGAGTTGGTCTCTGAAGGGCTCCGCCCGGATGACCCCATCGCGTGCTGGATATCATGCCGAGTGCTCCCACTCCAGCGTCGCTCGCACAAGATGTGCCACATGGGAGGACCCAGAGATTGCACAAGGACGACAACATTCGAGCTCACCAGAGCCGAGGTGGCCATCTGGGCGAGATCCATCATGCAGACAAAGCTCACCGACACCTGGCAGTATGGCTTCGTGCCGTATAGCCGCCTCAAGCCAATTGGAAAGGTTAGCCATCAGTGCTTTGCTTTTGCACATTGATACCGAGTAGGTGGCTTCTCAGCCGTGTATGCTTAGTCTTTGCATGCTGCACCGAGTAGAATATCATCAATATCCTTCTGGCTTTATATGATTTGTGTTTGCACGCCATATCGAGTAGAAATCCTTGGATTTATATGCTTTGTGTTTGCATGCCATGTTGAGTAGAAAACCTTGGATTTATATGCTTTGTGTTTGCACGCCATGTTGAGTAGAAAACCTTTTAGCTGAGAACTCAACTCACTTGTGCTGTCTGTTTTGCCTCTACAGCACATCGATCGTCAGGGAGAAGAAGACGTTGAAGTCTTCGAGGGAAATTGGTCGGATGACCGAGAAGAAGACGATGAGACCGCTTACGATACCCAGGACACCCTCTGCATTCCTCACGCCAATCAGCCTGGTAAGCACCGAGTTGACGCGTCTATCCGGGACTGGTCCGAGGATGACGAAGGTGACTGATGCATGTAAAATGCATACATGAACTTTGCATGTTATGACTTGTTTTTCCTACATATTAGAAACTTATATTCATGTTTTATAATGATTTGGGGGATTTTCTAAACAATCCCCCTTCTTTTGGTTCTAACCCTGTTTTTCCAGAAAACGTACTTTTTAGTGTTTCAGACTTTCTGGAAGCTTCGGGACTCCAAAAAGGGCAAGGCCAAAGACCACGGTTCAGAATTTTCGAGACGAAGACCATGGGCCAAAGTAGAGGGCCAAAAGGCCAACCAGGTGGAAAAGAGGACCCTCCACGCGGCCAGATTCCTTGGCCATGTGAGAGGCCCCCTTTTTTCCCCCGTGGCTTCAATGCCGTCGATCTTTCTTCTCTCGAGTGTCTCGTGACCTAAAAACGACTATATAAAGGGTCCCCTGGCCTTTTCGAGGAGGAGGCGGCGCCGAAAGACGAAACCACGAAACAGAGAGACAGAAGGCTGCCGCCGGAGAAGATTGGAGGGGGGAAACGCCGCCGGGATCACCCCCGGAGGGCTCCACCCCCCTCCGGCGTGTTCATCATCAACATCTACAGCAAGATCAGCTCTATCTCTCCACTGTAATCTCTTGGCAAACACGATGTATGATGCAATACTATATTCCCTTGATGTATTGTGTCTCGCCGTCTATGTTTGAGTAGTGAATTGTTCTTGGCAATGGTGAAATAGTTCGTTGATTGGTTGCATACAAGTTTGTTATCTTCTATGATTGTCTTTATGTACAATATATGAGTGCACGCATATGTTGGGGAATGAATGTAAGGTGATCACCGGTAGCATAATGGAGTGGTGGTGACTTGGGAGTGACAGTAACCTGAGACCGAGCCACAAAGTTAAGTTATTGGGGGATATATATAGGGGACCTTAGAACGTAAGGCTATGGTGGGACTTTATGTGTTAATCAATCTTGTGCAGTCATTTACTTGGCCACATGATCCATCATAAGGGATTGTAGATCATTTACTTGACTATACCTATTCATGGCTCCTTCCTAGAAGAAACAACTAAGACTAAAACATGTGCTTCACTAATTGTGACAACCACACGAACGAAACACCTATTGCTAGAACACTTGCTCCCTTGAGATACTTGAGATATTTGCTGCTTGCTACTTGTGAAACTTGCTTAGAAACTTGCATTTTAAACTTGCTTCACTAGTTACTAGACAAACCACACTCCACGTCACTTGATTTTAATTAGTTAGTTCCTTTTAGTCAAACTTATTGCTTTGCATAAACAGCCATATAAGAGGGTTATAGGGCTTTAGAGAATAGATAGCTTACCTTCAGCTCCTCGTGGGTTCGACACTCAAATACTTATCGAAAGGTACTACAATTGATCTCCTGCACTTGGGAGTCATCAGTGACCAAGTTCACCTTTCTGCTTGCGAGTAGCGCACTCTGATTTCTTTTTCAGCGTTTCTGAATCTGTTCCTTCTCCTACTCTGCAGAGGATCCTGAGCTGGAGGATGACGACGAGGAGACCTTGGAGGTCAAGCCTCTATCTGTGGCAGCTCCCACAACTCGGAAGAGGGTGGGTAGTGGCGACCAGGAGCCTCCTACCAAGAAAGCCAAGAAGACCGAGAAGAAGAAAACCACCGCTAGAAGACAACCTCCCACCGCCAAAAGGTAAGTTACTCCAACCGAATACCAACTCGTCACTGCTTCTTGCTATGCTCTTCTGCTTCTCCCTTTCTGACCTATTTCATTCTTCCAGCGCCCCTCTGGACGCTGATGCCGCTGCAGCCCCCACTCTAACCAAGAGGAAAGCCGTTGTGGACCTCGAGAAGCTTGTCGATCTCTCCGAGGAGGAAGATGAGCCAACTCAGCAGGACAGGACGCGCACTCCCTCTCCCGTTATGTTGGAAGAAGACACCGGCACCGAGAACACTGACGCTGGTGACGATGTTGATCAAACCACCGAGCAGCGGCAGGATGCTGCTCACGACGAGACGCCACCATCTCCCCCAGCTGCGACAGCTGGGGAACACAATGAAGAAAAGCTCCAGCAACAAGATAGCGCCGCCTTGGAGCGGCAAGACGATACCACCGAGCAGCAGGATACACAAGCTGCAGCTCAAGACGATCCCGCGCCGGGCCGCGGGTAGAAGAAACCACAGACGTCCAGCCTGATCCCGCTGCCGAGCAGCGGGTAGAGAAGACAGTGGTGGAGCCCGCCGGCCAGAGCAAAGCGCAGCCAGACGCTGCGCCGGGTAGCCGGCCCCCTGTGCCGCCTACCCAGCAGGCGAATCCACCCAGTGCTCCAATTCCTCCACCAACCAAGACTGCACCATCACCTCCGCCCACCACCTACTTCTCGGCCAGATACCGCTCCCAGCCCCAAGAAGAATATCAAGTTTGAAGCTGCGCCTACACGGAAGAATCCACCACGCCAAGTTGCACAGTCTGGGGACCAGATGCCACCACCCAAGCCACCGCTTGCGCCAGCCGGGAAGCCAACAAAGAGCACACAACTCACCATCGGCGGGCCCACCTCTAGCAGCAAATCGGCTGCTGCTGGATCTGCTGGCCCTGGCGAAGGGCCGAGTGCTGGAGGTGTTGTCCGCGCACAAGCCAGCTGGCCACAATACCTGCTTGAGGTGTCCAAGCAACACGACATCTCGCTGGCCAAAGGCGAGAAGAAACATTCTGCCTTGAAGGGAGGTCAGGCCAAGGCTGTCGAAGTCAAGTCCAAAGGCATGGACCCACGACTAGTTCCTGAGCTCCACTCACGCGAAGCCGAAGAGGACGAGATCGAGTCAGAGGGCCTGACCGCGGTGCTGGACCGGGTAGTCTTTGTGGACAAGGTCTGGGAAAGCGATGCTCATGGCGTCCCAAAGTGGAACGACCTGACGCTGGGTCCAGTTGACCTCTACCGCGTCAACTGGAACAAGGCCGATGTTGGCTCTGTTCCAATGACCATCGCCTCCCCCACCTGCACTCTGGCCGGGAAGCTGTTCTGCCTCCGCAAAGCCGCCGAGGACGTCGAGCAATCATATGATGTAAGTGTTTTTTCCTTTCTTGCTTTTTCCGAGTTGCAGTTTCTCTGTTCTCTTCTCTTCTCTTCTGTTCTTCTTTTCCTCTTTACCTTTTTTCCCTCTTTGCCTCTTATCCATTCCCCCAGTCCCCGAGATTTGGGCCGAGTAGGCGAAAACTCGACCGAGTTGCCGTCTACTCGGGGCAAATCTTCCAAAATACTTAGAACTTTTCTCTTCTCTTCCACAGAATAGCCTCCTCAAGAGGACAAAGGTGTTCCGTCGGCTGCTCTAGAACCATCGCATTGCCAAGGACAAACTCGAGGCTCTTGAAGTCGAGAAGAAGATGAGTGAAGCGATGGAGTAGGCGGCATTGGACAAAACTCTACAGATCTCTGAAGTGGAAGGTAAGCTCTTAGCAATTCGGTTTGTGCGTTTTGTGTCTACGCCCGTTTGTTTGCTTTTTTGCTTTAACTTAGTTACTCTGCAGGCAAACTCAATGAACTGATGGAGAAGCATCGCGACTGCGAGGTCTTCGCTGCTTCTGCCCAAAGCAAGATTGCCACTCTCGAAGGTGAGTTGCCTTCCTTCTCTGCACATTTGCCTCTTTTTACTCTGTTACCCTGCTGACGCTGTTGTTCTCTTTACAGAAGAATACAAGAAATTCCGGGAACAGCACCTTAACTGCCTCATGCCCGCCGAAGTGCGGAAACAGCTGGAGACCCGAGATGCAGAGCTCGAGAAAGACCACGCCGCCGAGAGGGCGGAATTCGAAGAAATGCAAGTCAAGTTGAAGTCTGCTCTCCAGGACGCCCTCGACCAGGTTGCCGAGAAGGACAAGATCAAGACAGCAGCCAAGGCCAAAGAGATGGCGCTTGAGATGGAGATCTCGATGCTGAAGAAGCACAACGAGGAACTCATCCTCCAGATCTGCAACGCACGCCGTATTGAAGATAGGCATATTGCTGACGAGGAGGACTGGAAGATTAAACTGGAGGCGCTGCTGGTGGATCGCAAACGTAAGTTTCCCCTTCTCCGCACCTGGCTGTTTCTCTTCTCGGCCACTTTTCTATCTGGTTCCATCTCTTCTCTTCCCTCGATTCTAACTCTTGCTGGTTTCTTTTTCAGATATCTTCCCTGATCTCCGTGCTGCTAGTACGCCTGCTCTGAAGAAGGCAAAACAACTCCGAGTTGAATCCGGGATGCCTGTCAACACCAAGTCCACCATCAACGATAACCTCCTGAATATCAAAACTCAACTCCGCTTCCTCTAGGGCTTGGGCACCACCATGGTGTCCACTGCATACAAGCTCCACGATTTGTTCTGGCCGGACCAGTCTGCGCCAGACAGCTTCAGCGAGATCACCGAGAAGCTGGACGGCGTAAAAGCCGAGTTGAAGAAATGGCGCGCCTCTGCAGCTTGGGCAGGAGCTGACGAGCTGCTCCATTTCATCACCAGCTGGTATGAGAATCTCAACCTTGACAGAATCTTCGTCATGCGCCAAGACTCCAAATGGACCAAGAATCCCGACTGCGTCGCTCGTCGGAAGGCAGTGTCCTACGAGATTGCCTCTTATGCTGACACTGCCAACTACATCGACGGCCTCCCCGAGCCCGACGCCGAGCCTGAGGATGAGGGCGAAGATGAAGAGGACACCGAGTCGGAGGACTTGAGCGTGTTCGAGCAGGACGCAACAAAGGGAGCCGCCGAGAAGGGGAAGGCCAAGGTTGATGCGAAAGCCGAGAAGCCGCAACCCAATGCCAAGGAGGACACCATCACCACCGAGATGGTGATCCAGCAAGCGGCTCCCGAGTTGGGCTCGACTGGCACCTTCCCGATGCCCGGCTTCCAGTCTGCTTCATCTACCTCTGCCACGGATCCCATCTCGGTTGCCACTGCAACCTCAGAACCAGCTGCCTACACCAACTATGAAGCTGATGCTGACAGCGCCAAGGCGGACGACACCGCCGCTACTAAGGAGTGATGCCTGAAAACTTATATCTTGAACTTTGATCAGATCCTCGGGATGCCGGGTGCAAATGTATCCAAACTATTAAGTCTTTGTTGCTACTCAGTTTTAATTTTAGTTGAAGTTCTTAGCAACTCTGGCTCAATGCCGGGTTGCGTTAATATGCAAGTCCCCGAGTTGCATTTTTTATCCACTCTTCCTTTTTATCTCCTCTTACCTGCAACTTGTTGCTTTTTTGGTAGTCGAGTCACAAGAGTTTAAAGTTGGAGTTTCAAATACTTAGCCACTTAGAAAAATCATAGTAACGATGCCCACCACTTAGCCGAAAAGAAAAAACAGTAAAAAACACTCTATTCGGTTGCCACACGCTTCCTTCCCTTTGCAATTTTTCATGTGTCCATTGACCCTTTGGCTTGTTCTCTGGCTTGCCATGAAGCCGGGTTGCAGACAGCAGCAGAGTCGCAGAGTGTCCGGTGGGTTTAAACACACTACTTTGTATGCATTTGAAATTGTAAGTGGTTCAACCGAATAGACAAAGTAAGAACGAGATAGACACAAGGAGCAGTTTGGACGAGGGCAGCCCCCGAGTTCAATTTCAGATTGTCGAATAGAAGTTTTCACTCGGATAAGAAAGTACATACACAGTTTGCTAATGAGTGAAAACGTCGGAGTAGAGCTACATTCCAATGGCGCTTGGATTCCTCTCCATCCCTATCCGGCCTGTTCTTCTGGGGTGGCTGTGCGTCAACTAGATAGTAGGCATCATTGTGCAAAACCTTGCTCACAATGAACGGCCCTTCCCATGGAGGGGAAAGCTTGTGCATCCCGGTCGTGCGCTGCACGAGCCTAAGGACCATGTCTCCTTCTCGGAAAACCCTTGGGTTCACTTTCCGGCTATGATAACGCCTCAAGTTTGGCTGGTAAACAGCTGAACGTGACAGAGTTAGCTCTCTTGCTTCTTCTAGCAGGTCAACGTCATTTTCTCGAGTTTCTCTAGCCTCTGCCTCAGTGTAGAGGGTTACTCGGGGCGAGTCATGCTCTAGGTCAGTGGGCAACACGGCCTCAGCTCCATATACCAGGAAGAATGGTGTGTAGCCGGTTGACTGGTTAGGGGTAGTCCTTAGACTCCACAACACCGCTGGCAACTCGTCTAGCCAACACCCAGGTGTTTTCAGCAGTCATTTGCTCTTTCAACTTGCCCATTGGAGGCAGGATGCGCAACAGATGCAACATCTAGCCGAATCCGCTTATCTCTACAGGACCTTGCAAAAGCACCCTCAGCAAAGTTTGTGCCATTATCAGTGATAATGCTATGCGGGTAGCCATATCTCATGATCACATCCTTCAGGAAACTCACAGCAGTGGCTCCATCACACTTCCGAATAGGCTTCACCTCAATCCACTTGGTGAACTTGTCAACCATGACCAAGATGTGAGTCATGTTGCATCTAGCCGGCTTGAAAGGACCCACCATATCCAAACACCAAACAGCAAATGTCCAAGTAATGGGAATGGTCTTCAACTCGGAAGCTGGCATATGAGTCTTACTTGCAAATCTCTGGCAGCCGTTGCACTTTCTCACAATATCTTCAGCTTGCTTCAAGGTAGTGAGCCAAAAGAAGCCATGCCTAAAAGCCTTGTTGACCAGAGCCCGAGAAGAGGCATGATGCCCGCATTCCCCTTGATGTATCTCCACCAGAATTTCTTCTCCTTCTTCTGGCTATACACAGCGCTGCAGCACACCAATAGGACTTCTTCTATGCAACACATCTCTGAAGATAGTATAGCCTTTGGATCTTCTCTGGATTTGCCTCGTGGTAACCTCATCACTCGGCAAGGTGCCGTCCTTTAGAAAGGATAATATGGGCAGAGCCCAACTCGGTGTCTCCCGGATGGGAAACACTGGTTCGTCCAGTTCCATTGGATCAGCCACCACTTCCTCTTCTGATTTGGAGACGAGTCCCCGAGTCCCCGAGCACTCAGCAAGAACCCATTCGATGAATGCGACAGTCCCCGAGTTAGGAGGGGCAGTCGCCGAGTAAGAAGGGACAGTCCCTGGGTTGCAGGTGCCAGTCCCCGGGATGGAGACGGCAGTCCCCGGGTTCTCTTTTGCAGCCTCCCAGTCAATCTCCATGGGAACAGCTTCCTCGCCAGGCAGAGAAGGAATGATTATAGACTCCGAGTTGGGGGATGGCTTGATGGATGGCTTTCTCAAATGCTCTAAAGCAATCCCAGCCGGGATGTACTGCCGAGAAGACCCCAACTTGGACAACTCATCAGCTGCCTCATTCTCTGCTCGGTGTATGTGTTTGAACTCGCATCCTTCAAAGAAACCAGTCATGGTTTGCACCATAAACCGATATGATGCCATGTTGGCATCCAGAGCATCCCAAGTGCCTGATACTTGCTGCACCACCAGATCCGAGTCGCCATAACAGATGATGCGCTGCACGCCAACCTCCTTGGCCACCTTCAAGCCGTGTACCACAACCTCGTACTCTGCTACATTGTTGGATGCCTTGAAATGGATCTGTAGCACATACTTGAGTTGATCTCGCTTGGGAGACGTGAGCACCACGCCAACACCCAGGCCTTCCTTCACTTTGGAGCCATCAAAATGCATCTTCCAGTAGTTGGCTACTGGCGAAGGAGGCTCATACTGCACCTCAGCCCAATCCACCAGAAAATCTTCTAGGATCTGTGACTTGATGGCTTCTCGTCTTGCGTATGAAGGAGCGTACGCGGCCAGCTCAATCGCCCACTTGGCTACTCTGCCACTTGCTTCCTTGTTGCCCATGATGTCCGAGATGGGAGCAGAGCTCACCACTGTGATGGGATGCTCTTGGAAATAGTGCTTCAGCTTCTTGGCGCCCAGGTACACGCCGTAAGTCATCTTCTGGTAATGCGGGTAGTTTTGCTTGGAGCTGGACATCACCTCACTGAGATAGTATACTGGCCGCTGCATAGTCTTGCCTTCTTCTTCTCTCTCTACCACAATCACCACACTGACTACTCGGTTAGTCGTAGCAATGTACATCAGCATTGGCTCCTTGGGTAGCAGACTAGCCAAGATGGGAGCGCTACCCAGCATGTCTTTCAACTCCTTGAATGCTACATCAGCTTGTGGTGTCCAGACAAACTTTTCACTTTTCTTCATCAATTGATACAGAGGGAAGGCCTTCTCGCCCATTCTGCCTAGGAAGCGGCTCAGAGAAGCCAAGTAACCAGTGAATTTCTGCACATCCTTCAGTGATCTCAGCAAAGCCATGCTCTCTATTGCTTTTATCTTTGAAGGATTGGCCTCAATGCCCCGACTGGATACCAAGAAGCCGAGTAGCTTGCCAGCCGGGACGCCAAAGGTGCATTTAGTCGGATTCAGCTTCATTTTGTACTTGCACAAGTTGGCAAATGTTTCCTCAATGTCACTAAGCAGAGTATGTGTTTTATTCGTTTTGATGACAATGTCATCTATGTACACCTGCACATTTTTGCCAATTTGATCATGCAAGCATTTCTGCATGCATCTCTGATAGGTAGCCCGAGCATTCTGCAACCCAAAGCACATGACACGATAGCAATAAGCCCCGTACGGGGTGATAAAGGCAGTCTTTATTTGATCAGCAGGGTTGAGAGTTATGTGATGAAAACCAGAGTAGGCATCTATGAAAGACAAAAGCTCACAACCAGCAGCGGAATCGATCACCTGATCTATGCGGGGTAGCGGAAAGGGATCCTTGGGGCAGGCCTTGTTCAGGTCGGTGTAGTCCATGCACATACGCCATGCAGTATCGGCCTTGGGGTCCTCCTTCTTCTTCTCAACCATAACCGGGTTAGCTAGCCGGTCCGGATGCAATACCTCCATGGTAAAGTTGCTTATCAGCAACTTGGTGATCTGATCACCGATAGCTTTCCTCCTCTCATCACCAAAGCGGCGCATAGCCTGCTTAACCGGCTTGGCATCATGCCGCACATGTAGAGAGTGCTCAACCAACTCCCTCGGGACACCCGGAAAATCCTCATTGGACCAGGCAAAGACGTCCCGATTCTCACGGAGGAAGTGGATGAGCTCGCTTTCCTATTTCTCTCCCAACCCGGCGCCAATGATGGCAACACGGTCTGGGAACTCAGGATCAACCTGGACCTTCTTTGTCTCCTGGGACGCCTGGAACGCAGTCCCGTACTGGGAATTCGGCATGCCAGGCGCACCACCTTGCGCTGCTTGCGCCATAGCCACCACCTTATACATCTTCTTCTTCTCGGCAGCAATGACCATGGATTCCGCCAGCTGAGAACCAGCAGAGGAACACTCCAAAGACCTCTTGTAATCACCCGAGATGGTGATGACTCCATTGGGACCAGGGATCTTCATCTTCAGGTATTGTCGCACCCTGATTTCTAGGGGATACTCACCGTACAAACTGGATAGCAGATGCTTGGATTATGGGGCATAACTGCTCCCACGTCCCAGCTTCCTGGTAGGCCTGCGCTTATGCGCGACAACACAAGCCCTGCTATTCCATCGTCGATGTAAACTATCCACTAGAGATCAAAGGCACTTCCGGCGACGTACTTCAAACCATACACACATGGTACGTCAACGGCGTTGAACAACTGATATCACAACAGATCTCTACGACACAAAAGATTGAAATAAGTTGCAAATGGCTCTCATTAGAGCAGAGATAGAAAATACAATCATTCAGAGGGCACCTGCCCCAACAATACATCATTACAATACAGCGGAAGCATTCAACATGTCTGAGTACAGACAAGAACCAAATAGGCCTAAGAGGCCGGAAACGAAAAGACGGAACCCATCCACGAAGTCTCGGATCCTGCCCGGGTCCGCTATCTACTCGTCAGCAGTCTCGTCATACTCCACATAGTAGCCACCATGTAGATCCTCGGAAACGTAGGTCTGCGGAAACCACAGCCCCAAAGGGGGTCAGTACATAAACGTACTGGCAAGCAAGACTCACAGTTCACCAAAGTGTAACCCGTCAACACCAAGCACAGATGCCTTGGGTTCAACGGAAGAGAGGGGATATAAAAGATGCTGCAACTGGCTGCGCTAACCAACTACAGAGATTCTACCACTTCTGGCTAACAGAAAGGAGATAAGATCGAGGATTGTAACCAACTGAAAGATAACTTCAAACAAAACCCATCCTGGATCTCGCCCCTTATCCAAAGAAGCAATCCGAGGATAACTCACACGGTTGAAATTAATGATGGTTCAAATTATTGTGTCGATAAGCCTATTACTAGTCAAGTTATTAATCATTGGGTGTAACATGTTCGATCATTATGTTTAAGTTGTCCTGAGTACTTGTTAGCCAGTACTTTCACCAAGTAATCCATAACCGCGGAAAACACGGCTTCTCGAGAAGATTATCCCTGCAGGGTTGCACCAATTTGGCCGTACACGCAAGAATAACCCGCCAGATGGAAATGCACTTCCACCAAGCGGGGTACTCTACACAACCAACCATTCCTCGCATCAAGCCCAAAGCACCTTGGGCGCACGGCTAATCGAGCCCAGAAGAAAATGGACCCTCATAGCACTCTAAGAACGTGTCCCCCTATATGTCGACTACGAAAGTTCCACCCTGGCCTGGGCTCGCAAAAACATGCATGCGGCAAATGGAAAACACGAACTAAATGAGGCGATTTGTACGAGATGCGAATCAGGTCAAGTTGAGGGGGGCGCCCATACTCGCTTCCCACATGCGGTTAGTGCGCTCATCATGGATCAGTAGACAAGACCCTTTTCCTATTAGGGTCGACACTAGCAGGCTTCAAAACCTCTCATGGGCCTCCTGCCGGTGCCTTATCATCAAATTTATTATTGATAATAACATTAGCATGATTGATTGATTAAACATCGAGCCCCCAGAACATAATAGAATATAGTAACAGAAAGTAACGGGTAACAGACTCGGGCAAAACAACCTAAGCATGCTAGTAAGACACGGGCTCAAACAATGGTTATAGGTATGGAGGGGAGGTAATATCAGGGTTAAAGGATACATGTGATAGGTTCGTAACAGAAACAACTACTACTAAGGCTAGCAGAAAAGAACAACGGAAAGTATCGGTAATCAATGTTGAAAGGAACACGATGGTTCATGTGAGTGATAACTTGCCTGCAAAACCCAGTAGCCTGGTACTGAGCTAAATCCTTAGAAGGGATGTCGTAAGGATCGTCGGTCTCAACGTCGTCGTTTATCCGGGAAGAAGCAAACAAACAATGCAGAAAGAAACAATCAATAACATGGCATAGTGCACAAACATGGGATGATGCATGACCATTTAATTGATGCATAGAAATAAACTAGTTGACAAGATAACATAACATGATTAAATGGACCCACATGCAATTGGATTGCATATGAAAGCCCATGAATTATGGTTGAATTAATTATTTTACAACTAATCATCGTATGAAAGTGGATTAGCATGATGCATGGATGAGGAAAACAACAAAATAACAACAATAGAACCAAATGGAAATAAGGCTTAACAAGTTTAGAAATTCATTTATTAAGTGTTGGAATTTTGGTTACTTAAAGGTGTCACACAAGCATTTGTTGTTTTCATCAAGTTAAATTGTTCAAAATAGATAACAAAGTTTATAATTGAAAAGAAAACAAGATTTTAGTTTGGAATACATGTTTCACTTGTTGAAAAAGGATTTCAAATAAATTATTTAGGAATTAAACAAGTTTAAGCAAGAATTAAATGAATTCAATTCAAACATGAACTTAAATGAATTTTTATTTGTTCAAAACATTAAGTGAGATTCATATTTGAAAAGTTTATACTTTTGTGGTTTGAAAACATATTTTATATGCCCCAAAAGAATTTGTTTTGATCAAGTTATGAATTTGACAATATTAAATGATTTAAACAAGGTTTAAATCATTTAACCAATTTTAATTATTCAAAACATGAAACAAATTTTGTATTTGGAAAGAGGGTTTAATTTTGCATGGAAAACATATTTCATTGGTGGAAATTGGATTTAAAATGAGCAAGTTATTATTTTGGCAATTTTAAATGCAATAAACAAGAAACAGTTGTTTTCAGCAATTTAAATTATTCAAAACAGCAAACAAAATTTATATTTGGAAAGTACATGAAAAGTTGATTGGAAAACATATTTAGTTTGTGGAATTTGGAATTTTTATGAACAAGTTATGAATTTTGCAAATTTAAGTGAATTTGACAAGTTTTCAAATTTTGCACCAATTTAAAATATTCAAAACAGTAAACAAATTTTATATTTGGGTAGAGTATTTAATTTGGGACAGAAAACATATTTAAAAAGTTAAAATTGGAGTTAAAATGATTTTCTTATGCAATTTACAAGATTTGGGGTAAATCTGCCATTTTTAACTTATTAGGGACTTGGAAATATTATTTCAGGGGTCTAGATTTTATACCAGGGGCCTAGGTGTGATTTCCTATAAGTTCTAGGACCAAAACATTGCAAAACAAAAAAATGTTTTTAATGGTGCAGGGGGTAGGATTTGATCCCTGCACCTCCTGCTACGCTGGGGGAACCAAACCAGTGGGGCTACTGCTCTGATCGTGATAGAAGGGGGAAACTTGGGGGGTTATTGTTCAGAACCTGCATTGGAAATAAATAACAGAAAAAGGGGAAGATGGGGATTCGACCCCGCGATCGATGGCTTGCGCGTGGGCGGACAGAACCACTGCGGCTGCGAATTGTTTGGTGACAGAAATATGGTGGGGGGTGGATATGCTACAGGTGCGGGCATAACTGAATTTTTATTCAGTTCGCTCACTGAACCTTGCACGTACTCCCTGAAACAACGATGGAAGGAAAACGATCTGCGGCTGCTGCTCGCGGCCGGCCCCCGCGGTGGTCGTGGGGTGCGGTGAGGGGTGGAAGGAGGGAAGGGAGAGAGGAGGGGATCGCGAGAGGAGCGCTCACCTTGCAGCGATTGGAGGCGATCGGAGCAGGTGGTCGGGCGGACAGGGAGCAGGCAGGGCGCCGGGCCGGCGATGGAGCGGACGGCGCCGGCGGTGGGGACCCTCCCGGCTCGAGCCGAGGGCACCGGGAGGACGAGGGGAGCGGGGCGGCTCCATTCCCGCCCCTGCCAGTCGACGACGAGGGCTCGATCAGCGGCGCCACGGCTCGGCAATCTCGGCCATGGAAGGGGTTCAGGTTCAGTGAATGTACAGAGCAGGGAGGAGAGAAGGAAGAGGAAGAGGAGATGGAGGCGCTGTGCTAGGGTTAGGGTTAGCAGGGGAATCGGTGGTGGTTTTAAGGGGCAGAGGAGCAAGGTACGGCAGCCATCCTGGAGGGGAGGGAGAGATCGAGTGGTTCTGCTGCGTTCGTACAGTTGACGTCACGCGAGGAAGAAGACAACGTTGAAGGGGGTATCGGGCCAAAAAAATAGATGGGCTTGGGCTGCTGCACTCTCTCCCTTTTGTTATTTTTTGTTTGTTTTATTTTTTTGTAGCAATTGCTTTTGGAAGAAAACTGTTAAGGTTTTATTTAAGAAAAATTCCAGAAAAATTTAGTTAAGCTTTTTAGGTAATTAGAAAACATATTCCCACTTTGGATTTCAAAAATTAAGTTTTAAAATGGTAGTTTGTATTGAACCCAAAATAGAGGGATTTTATTATTAATAAACCATTATTAAAAACAAGCATTTGAATAGGGTTACCTCTAGGTTTAAAATATGATTTTAAGAATACAAACATGTGGTGAAATTGATGGGTTCAAATAGATACTGATTTGACACTTGGTTTGGTAGTTAAAAGGTGATTTGGAAGTTAAAAGGTGATTTGGTTGATTGATTAATGATTTGATTAAGAACCAACAATTTGAGAAGTGATCATAATTGAATTATTTGGAAAACAATGAAAGGTTTTGTTTTGCAATTCTTTATTTGAAAAGATTGTAACAGACAAGTGTGAAAACAACTGTTGATTCATTATGAAAACAATGCAAACATAAATAAAACAAATGCAATGAGATGATGACATGATGCATTGCTTGAAAGTAAACAAGAAATTGAACCACTAAGGGATGTTTTCATACTTGGATGTTACAGGTATGCAGCATGGGTAGAAGCCATGAACTTGCTGAGAGCAGGCCTACCGAGTAGGGCATGGTAGGGGCTCTGATGATCAACTACCTCGAACGACAGGCTCTCAGTGCGGCAGTTCTCCCTGGTACCGAATAGAACGTCTATCCAGACGCGGCCAATTGGAGAGCAAGATACTCCTGGCACAATGCCATGGAATGTGGTCCAGTTGGGTAGCAGCATGTTCTCGGCCATTCCGAGCTTCTCTAGTGTGTCTCGGTACACAATGTTGATGTTGCTGCCATTGTCTATCAGGACCTTGCTGAACCTGGCATTCTTCTGAGTACCCAAAAAGGTGGGATCCACCACCAAAGCATAGCTACCCGGGTTGGGCATCACCCTAGGATGATCAGCTCTGGACCATGTGATCTCTTGGTTGCACCAGTGCAGGTAATAAGGCACAGCAGGGATCACAGCATTGACCTCCATCGCACGCCTGTGCAGCGGCTGCTTGTCGGCGGGCTCGGAGGTGAAGATCATGTAGCTCTCATGGTGTTCCTGGTACTGGTTGCGGTCTCCACCACCATTTTTGCCGTTGTTGTTGTTGCCTTGGTTGTTGTTGTTGTTGTTGAAGTTGCGGGTGTAGAAGTTGCGGTTGCGGTGGTTGTTGTTGTAGTTGAGGTTGGCTCCTAAAGCCACCTGGTTCACATTCTCTCTTCTCGGGAACACTGCAGGCCTGGGAGCAGCTGCCCGAATAGGCTGCACATTGGCATTCGCAGCTGGCAGAGGTGGAGGAGGGGACAAGCCCTCGTTCTTGATCTGTTCCCACCAGCTGCACTGCCGAGTAGTGTGGTTGGCTGGCCTAGCCGGGTGCCGAGTATGGAAGCTGCATGGCCCATCCCTCATGTTCCCAAAGACAAAGTTCGGAGCAGGATCCGAGTTGCCGCTACCCTGCTGGGGAGCACTGTACGGCTTCTTGATGCCTTGGCCTTGATTCTGGTTTTGCCCATACTGGGCTCCAGCAGATTTTCCTTTGGCTGCTCCCAGCAGCCATAGTCACAGCATTCACCTCCTCGGGATCATACCGAGTATCAATCCGGTCACCTCTGCGCTTGTTGCAGAAATCATTGCGCTAGTTGCTGTTGTAGTTCCTTCTCGGCTCAGGAGAGTCCATCAGAGGCTGAGTTGGGTCGCCGAGTGCATACATATCTGCAATCTTGATTGTCTCAGCGAGAGTACTCGACATCTCGCGCTGCAGCTTCTGCCACAACATACTGCCATGCCTGCAGCCCTGAGCAAACCAAGTAATGGCATGTGCCTCATTCACACCTTCACAGGTGTTCCTCAACGTGCTCCACCGAGTAAGATACTCGCGGTCGGTCTCCTCTTCCCGCTGCTTGCAAGCGGACAACTGCTGCGGCCTATTCGGCCTCTTGTAAGTGCTGGTGAAGTTGCTGATGAAGGCCTCCGAGAAGTCCAGCCAGCAGTTGATACTGTCCTTGGGCAGGTTGTTGAGCCAAGTCCGAGCTGGACCCTCTAGCATTTGCGGAACATACCGCATAGCCCATCTCCGGTTGCCGCCTGCGATGTGCACGGCTGTGACATAGTCACTCAACCAATCTTCTGGCTTGGTGCTGCCATTGTAGCACTTGGTCCCCCTGGCCAACTGAAAATTGTTCACGGAAGGCTCCTCCATGATGCGGCGACCAAAGCACTCTGGGCCGGGCGGCCCCTTGTTCTCGAGTTGCGCGGACAGATTAATCCGGTCCAGCTTGTACCTTGCATCATTGGGCTCCGACATGCGGTCACCCAGACGATCAACGACGTTTCTTGGGTCAGCATAGCCGGCTAGCCCCATCGCCGAGTAGCCATCATCATATCTGTTCTCCTGCACAACAGCGGGCTGCACCACCGGGTTGGCTGCTGGCGCAGCCGCACGCGGCTGTGCTGCAGCTGGCTGTTGCGTCCTCTGCCGAGTAGGCTGAGCGGCAGGACGCCGAGAAGGTCCCTTGTTGCCTCCATCTTGCCTCTTGCTGTGAGCTTTATGGGCTTGATAGCCCGCTCCTGCAGAGTTGTGTTTCTGACCGGGCTGCCGCGGCACAGCGTGCTGTTTTGCGGCGTCAGCCGGGTCGTACACCTGCATCAGTTTGCTTTTGCCAGAGTTCACACTCTGGCCTCTGTCCCCATCGGGAAGCGGCGATGACGCCTGGTCATGGGATCTCACAGCACGCGAGTGCACAATCTGAGAAGCGCCAGCACCCGGATTGGCTTTCCGAAACTCCTCATTCTGCCTAACAGCCTCTAGCACTAGCTCATTGAGCCTCTCCTGCTGCATAGCGCGCGCGTCGCCGGCTAGATTCGGCAACTCAGCAGCTACAGCCTCTGCAGCTCTAAGTGTTTTGGCGGGGGTGCTGTACTTGGGCCTGGTAGCAGTGTTTAGGCTAGCGGACTGGCTAGGAGCCTCACCCACTACTGCCATCTCGGCGCCTAACTTGCGACGAGTAGCGCCTAGCTTGATAGGCTTCCTAACAACAGGAGTAAAGCCGTGGGCCTTGTTGTACTCATTTTGGTCTAGGCTAAGCTCAAGCCTAACCTTCTCCAGCTCCAGGTGCTCAGCGAGCAGCGCTTGACGCTGCTGGTCGAGCTGCGCCCTCATGGTCATGAGCTCAAGCTCGGTAGGAGGCGGCATGCCCATCCGCACGGCGGATGCCGGTATCGTCGATGTCGTGGAAGGAGGAATGTAACCCGGGATGTTGTGGGGCGCCTCGTAAGGCTTGTGAACCTTTTGCGCAGCACTCGGGCCAGCAGGTTCCTCGATGACTCCCGCGGTAGCAGCCACGCCCTTTCCGGCATCGGTAGCCGGGCCGGTCATCATCACCTCCACGCTATCCGCAGAGCAGCCAGTTGGCTTTCCGCGGGCAGCGAGCACGGCAGGAGGATCTTCCGCGACGAGCACCTCCTTAGGGAACTCACGGATGACGGTGGTGGCGACGTAGACGAGGTGCGAGCCGAAGGAGAGCACCGAGCCGCCTGCCGGCATGGGTCTACCGCCGAAATCTCCGGCGTTGTCGGTGACGAAGTCGAAGGAGCCGAATCTGTGGACAAGGCCACAGACCATGCGCTCCTTAGTAGCAGAAACGAGTCCCGTCCGAACATGGACTCCAGCCAGCGCCGCTGGTAGCCCCACGTTGGGCGCCAACTGTCGTGGTGGTATCACGGCAGACGCCATGGGATGGCTTAAGGTTGGGGCCGATGGACGCTGGAGGTGCTCGGGGAGGGATCACACGGCGAGTAGCCGCGTGTAGGATGTCTCAAGCACTGCAAACAACACGAACTTACCTAGGTTCAGGGCCCTCGTGTGGAGGTAACACCCCTACTCCTGCCTTTCTCTCTTTTTGTGCGTTTACCGAGTAGCCACAGTACAAATCAGGCCTTCAGCCGAGTAGCCACTCTAGCTCTCTAGTTCTCTCTGTGTGAAGTTAAGCAACGCTAAGTGTCGACCCTCGTGCAGGAGGGGGTAGGGCACCTTATATACTGGTGCCCAGCCGAATAGAATAAGACTATAAGGTACGACTGATGGGACAGGAGCACTGCAGAACAAAGCACGCCTCCGGCTTATCGCTGATGCGGGCGCCGTAAGTCGTCGCGCCGTTCGGAGATGGGACCTGTCCACCTTGTCAGTGAGATAGGGTAGGCCCCTAGCCCTGTCCTGTCCCCTCTATCAGTGACAGGACTTGACAGGCGCCTACCGCACTGTAGCCACGCCGTAGCGCGGATAATCACGCGCTCCGTAAGTTGAACCGCACGCCGGTACGGACGTAGGATACGCGGGATCCCTTGTCAGAACGGATCCATTGACTTCTGGCCCGAGTAGGAACTCACTCCCTCTACTCGGACCAACTTATTTACTCGGACGAACATAACTTGCTTGATTTCTCCTCTTGGCCATTGGCTGGTACGGCCGGATAGAAACCTACCGGGTAGCAAGTACCGGGTAGCCATCTACCCGGTCAAACAGCACCTTTGACCTTGCCTTTAGCACTTGCCTTACGCCTACTCGGGGGTAACCCCCCGACAGAGTGCGGAGCGAAGACCGCTATCCAATTCGCGCTGGCGCACGGAGTCGAAGGCTTGGATGAAGCCTACTCAAGTCTTCCCGTCAATCCTTCTAAGGGCCGAAAGGTAGCGCTTCTTCCTTTCGGCGAGCTAGCTGAAGCCCTTGCTCGGAAGTTGTCTGTCTTGATTCCTGGTGCCAGTCGCAAGGGGCAACCTGCTGCGAGTGGTAGCACTTCCGTGATTCCGTCGGATAGGATTTAGTTTAAATTATTCCTCCTGATGTAATGAACCTTGGGATGTATTCCCGTACTTCTTCCTTTAATCAGAATGTTCTTTTGATATCCAAATTTGTGATTTCTTGCGATTGATTGCCTTGAAGTTCTCCCGATGGGAGTAGCCCCCGAGCACCTGTTGGATAGGTGGTTTATTTTCTCGAGTGGGGTTACTTTGAAACTTTTTTCTTAACCTTTGTGTTTTCCTCTAGGAAATTGGTGCTGTTGCGGAGTCTTCGAGTGGATCTGCTGCACGAGTGGATTCACTTGTTGCTGCTGTTAGCACTTTTGCTTCTCTTCGTGATCGTCTCACGGATGGCGAACACATGTATAAAGCTTTGCGCGGAGTGGTTGATGTGGCCAAGTCGAAGCAAAAGCTTGCGGCTGATCGTGAACAGTTTTTGATGGAGGAACTTGCGGCCATCGCCAAGGATATGTTGTGTAAGCACGTTAGCCCCCTAGCGTTTTGATTTGGTTGTCCTTCTTTCCTGTGCTGACTCTTCATTTCCTTCTTTGTAGTTGTTGAGCCCGATGGTCAACGCGAAGCGCATTGGGTGGATAACCTTATTTCTCATGAAGCTAGTAGCTCCAAACCACATGCGAACAACTTCTGGTCGGACCGTAGTCGAGGCTTTGTGCTAGCTACGTTGAAGTATCGAGTAGTCCAGGCGAAGATACTGGTGAATTCCTGCCATGAAGCTTTGATCTCTGTGAACTCAGCTTTTTATCCGTTGGAGAGGGGTCCCGAAGATTTGAGCCATCTCCTCAGAACTTTTGGGCGAGAAGGTGAGATTCGCGAGTGTGTCCGCAATCAGATGATTTGCGGGTCCGTAGTAGCGCTTTGCTTCGTCCGATTGTGGCATCCATAGGTGAATTTCAACTCTTTAGCTATGCTCCTTGATGTTCTAATCGACATGGCCCCTCATTATAGAGTTGTTCGGCCTGCAACAGAGGAGATTATTCGATTGACCTCGGAAGAGGTGGATCGGGTATTGGCCGAGGAAAATGCTCGTCGTCATATGTAATCGTAGGATGTATGTATCCTGTTACTTTGTATAGTTGCTCAAAACTTTGTAAAGTGTCTACCTTGTTTGTAACTTTTTGTATATGGAATTCTTCCTGTGATGCTAAGTTAGGCGTAGCCCCCGTGTATTTGGGGTGTATACCTATTTTTTAGCGTGCAGGGATAGAGAATGCGAGTAGCTATGGTTGAAGAACCATGTATTTTTATTGAAATGACTGAGAAGTCATGTGTTTCTTTCGAGCTACAAGATGGCTAATATAGCCTTATTTGTGCGAGTAAAAAAAACCTAGGGATAGAATTTGCGGAGGTGTGCAACATTCCATGGGTTGGAGTAGATGCCACCAGTCGTCGGGTTCTTCAGTCGATAGGCGCCACCTGGGATAACTTCGTGTATTATGAAGGGTCCTTCCCATGGTGGTTCAAGCTTGTGCCCTTCCTTCTGCTTGAGCCGTAGCACCAAATCTCCCACCGCGAATGCTCTGTGACGTATGCGGCGACTGTGATAGTTTCGCAACGACTGTTGGTATACTGCGGATCTTGCGAGTGCAATATCGCATATTTTGTCGAGTGTATCCATATCTTCCGCGAGTGCCCCGTTAGAGGTTTCTTCGCTGTAAGCAACGACCCGTGGGGTGCTGAATCTGACGTCCTCGGGAAGGATTGCTTCAGCCCCGTATACCATGAAAAATGGTGTGTATTTTGTGGATCTATTTGGAGTTGTGCGGAGGCTCCATAGCACGGAGGATAGCTCTTCTTCCCAATGTCCCGCTGCTGGATGTACGTGGTCTAGTAGTCGTTTCTTGATGCCAGTCGAAACCAATCCGTTGGATCGTTCGACCTGGCCGTTGGTTTGCGGATGAGCCACTGAAGCGAATTTGAGGGTGCTTCCCTTTTCTTCGCAGAATTGTTGTGTTTCCTTTGCCGTGAAGTTGCTGCCATTGTCGGTGATGATATTGTGTGGTGTGCCAAATCTGCATACAATGGGGTCGAGGAATTTGACGGCGCATTGGGCGCTAGACGAGGTTACTGGCATCGCTTCGATCCACTTCGTAAACTTGTCGACTGCGACAAGCAAGTGTGTGTATCCTCCGGGTGTAGACTTCCGTAATGGTCCTACCATGTCCAGCCCCCATTGTGCGAAGGGCCAGGCGATTGGTATCATATGTAATTCCGTAGCGGGGGCATGTAGTTTGGGTGCAAATCGCTGGCAAGCGTTGCACCTGTCGACCAAGTTCTTTGCATCTCTGGCCGTTGTAAGCCAGTAGAATCCTGCTCGAAAAGCTTTGCCCACGATTGCTTTCCAGCTAGCGTGATGTCCACAATCTCCTTGGTGTATGTCTCGCAGCAATTCTTTGCCGTCTTCGGGTGCTATGCATCTTTGCAGTATGGCTGAGATGCTCTGTTTGTATAACTCGCCGTTGAGTACCCGAAAATATTTGCTGCGTCGGACTATTTGTCGAGCCTCGCGAGCGTCTGCTGGGAGCTGTTTGGCGGATAAGTAGTCGAGGTATTTCTGCGTCCAGACTGGCTCGACCAGAAAAACTTGTCGCGAAATACCGTGGCTGAGCTCGATGATAGCAATTTGCGGGCTGACCTCTGTCTCCAATGCTGCGGGTGCTCCTGCAGTTTTCTTCACCTTGACTGAACGCTTGGTCATCCGCTCGAAATATATTCCTGGCGGTATGGGCGTGTTTGTGGACCCTATGTTTGCCAGCCTGTGTGCCTCTTCGTTGCTGGATCTCGCGATGTGCTTCAGCTCGCATCCTTTGAAACTTCCTTCGAGTAGATTGTACATGTCCGAATAGGCAACCATGTTTTCTGCGATAGCGTCGAACTCCTTCATTGTCTGTTGCACGATGAGATTGGAATTGTCATAGATCATCAATCGGGTGGCTCCACACGCGATTGCCATCTTCATCCCATGCAACAGGGCCTCGTATTCTGCGTCGTTGTTGGATGCTGGATCGTCGGATGGGAAGTCTTATCGCAGGACTTACTGCAACTTGTCTCCTCTGGGTGATATTAGGACGATCCCAGCTCCAGCTCCTTCATTCCTTTTGGACCCGTCGAAGTACATGATCCAGTTACTCGTATATTCCGGTGGTCCGGGCGTTTGTAATTCTGTCCACTTGCTCAGAAATTGTACGAGTACGTGTGACTTCACGGAATTGCGCCCTGCATAGATAATGTCACAGGCGCCTAGCTCAATGCTCCATTTTGCTATTCTTCCAGATGTCATGGGATTGTTCATGATTATACCGAGTGATGCATCGCTGACCACTGTTATGGTATATTCCTGGAAATAATGTTTGAGCTTTCGAGCTGTGAGAACAACTCCATATGCGAGCTTCTGGTAGTGAGGATATCGTTGTTTGCACAGCGAGAGCACCTGATGTAGCACCTCTTTGAACTCCATATGCCTTGCCGTCCTCAGGTCGTTCGACCACAATGGCTGTGCTGATGACTTAATTTGTTGCGGCTAGGTATAGGTAGAGTAGTTCCCTTTCTTGTGGTGTTGCGAGAACGCGCCTGCTCTGTAAGGATCGTTTCAGGTCTGCGAATGCCTGTCTTGCTTCGGGTGTCCACTCGAACTTATCCGTCTTTTTAATAACTTGTAGAAGGGTAATGCCTGTTCTCCCAATCGCGCGACGAATCTGCTCAAGGCGGCTAGTCGCCCTGCGAGCTATTGGACTCCGCGTAGATTGGTGGGCTCCTTCATTGTCAAGATTGCTTGTATCTTCTCTGGGTTGGCTTCGATTCCTTTGGCAGATACCAGGTACCCGAGAAGTTGTCATGCTGGGACGCCGAAGACGCATTTTGTCGGGTTGGGATTAATCATGTATGCGTTTAGAGCGTCAAACGTTTCTCTGATGTCCTCGAGGAGTGTATCCTCCACTCGAGTCTTGATGATGATGTCGTCAATGTACACTTGTACGTTCTTGCCAATGAGCTTGGCGAGGCATTTTTGCATGCAGCGCTGATATATTGCGCCTATGTTTTTGAGCCCGAAAGGCATTGTCGTGTAGCAGTATACACCATTATGTGTGATGAATGTTGTCTTTTCCTTATCTTCCTGTTTCATCCTGATCTAGTTGTACCCCGAGTAGGCGTCTAGGAAGGAGAGGCGTTGGCAGCCTGTAGTGGAGTCCACGATCTGGTCGATCCGCGGGAGGGGAAAGTTATCCTTGGGCAGTGCTTATTCAGCAACGTGTAGTCGATGCACACGCGAAGAATGTTGGTGTTCTTCTTTGGGACCAACACTAGGTTTGCTAACCAAGTGGATATTTTTATCTTCCTGATGAATTTTGCTGCGAGCAATCTGTTTACTTCTTCTCCAAGCGCTTTCTGCTTGGGTTCTGAGAACCGTCGGGTGGTCTGCTTGATGGGCTTTGCGTCTTTGTAGACTTCGAGTGAGTGCTCGGCGAACTCCCTGGGTATTCCTGGCATATCTGAGGGCTACCAGGCGAATATTTCCCAGTACTCACGGAGGAGTTCGACGAGCGCGCTTTCCTATGCCGGCGAGAGGGTAGTGGAGACCATCGCCGTTTTCGCAGAATCTGTTGGGTGCACTTGATGTTTGCGAGTGTCCCTGCTGGCACTGAATTCCAGCTCTGGTGCATTTTTCTTCGTGAGGGGCATCACGGAGTGGTCCGTGGTCTTTGCTATCTCCTCTAGTTCTTCTTGCATCCCGAAATATTTGGCGATCTCGTTGAACTCGATGTCGCACTTGTTGGATTTTTGGAAATCTCCGTCGATGGTGATTGTGCCATATTCCCCAGGTAGCTTGAGCTTCAGATATGCGTAATGTGGTACTGCCATGAATCTTGCGAACGCTGTTCAACCAAGAATGACATGGTACTGTGAGGGCCAGTCGACTACTTCAAAGTCGAGGAACTCTCTTCTGTAATTGCGTCGATTGCCCAACACCACCTCGAGGTTGATTGTTCCGAGTGGACGTATCGCCTTTCCTGGAACTATCCCGTGGAAGGATGTTTCTGATTCTGCGAGTCCCTCCAGGTTCCTGTTCATCCGACGGAGCGTATCCACATAGATGTTGTTGTTGCCGCTGCCCCCGTCCATGAACACGCGAGCCAGTTCGTAATTGCCAATTTGTGCTTGGATTACTAGGGCAGCGTGTCCTGGTCGATAGACTCGCGGGGGGTGGTCTTCCTTGGAAAAGGTGATTGGTTGATCCGCCATCTTCAGGTACTCGGGTATTGCTGGTGGGGTTCGCACAGCCATGCAAAATTGCCGTGTGTTTGTCTTCTGAGCCCTGCGGGACGGGCAGACCTTCTGTATCATTCCCAACAGTCCAGCCGGGTTCGGGTATGCGTTGGCTCCGGTGTTTGCGAAGGGTGGCGCAGGTAGTGCGGCTAGCACCGTGTTCTGATTTCCTGGTGGAGGCAGGGGTTGTGGCGGTTGGAATCCTTGGTGTCCTCCTCCTGGAAGTTGTGGGTAGCCTTTACTAAATGCCGATCTGCTCTTCTTCGAGAAGGCCTCGTGGATGTCAAGGAACTTTCGGCAATCCTTGAGAAGGTGTGTTTCCTTAGTTTTGCCCGTGCGCTTATCTGTAAATAGATGTAGCCTGCAGTATCCATCGAGGTCCTCCCCGAGAGTTTTGTCCTCAGTCTTTGGTTTCCATTCGCGATTTCCACGGCGTCTGCTATCACGATTTTGTGTGAATTCCGCTGCTACCAGTTCTTCTCGGTCGTCGTGATCGTAGTACTTCCTTCTTTTCTTTCGACCGTGGCGGTCGTCCTCGGGTGCGGGCGAAGATGCCCTCTCGTTGCGCACTGAGTCCTCCCCGTTAGCCCATCTATCGGCTATGATCATCAGTTCTCCAATAGTTTTGGGTGCGGCTCATCCCAGTTCTTCCCTGAAAGCAGTTCGTCGAGCGCCTTTCGTGAAGGCTTCAACCGCTACTTCCTCTGATATGTTTCATGCGGTGTTCCTGAGCATGCTCCATCGCTGGATGTATTAGCGAGTGGACTTGCCACTCTTTTGTTTGCAGGCTCGCAGTTCCTCGATGGTCGCCGGTCTTTTGTATGTGGCCTGGAAATTTTTGCAAAAATCAAAGTGGAGATCGTCCCACGACGCGTAGCAGGACTTCGGTCTCGCTTCCAGCCAGCTACGTGCCGCTCCTACCAAGTGTATATTGAGGTACTGCATAGCCGTGTTCTTGTTCCCATGTTGGCATTTTACTACCGTGAGGTAATCGTTCAGCCATGACGAAGGTTCGAGTGAACCATCGTATTTTGTCACTTCTGTGCTGAGCTTGAATCTCTTGGGTAGAGGCGCCTCGCGGATGCTGCGAGCGAAACACAGTGCGCCGCAGGTCTCGTCATCAGAAGAACCGGATGAGGAGCGTGCGCGGTTCTTTGCTGCTCTCGCCTTGTCCACTCTATTTTGCGCGATATCCGACCGTGCGTTATAACCTGGCTGATCACGATCGTTTTCCTTCCTTGGTTCCTTGCTGCGTTTTCGCGAGCGACTGCTATGATGTCGCAGCCGAGATCTTTATTCCTTGGGCTACCTTCGCTACTGCTTCGGCTGTCATCGCGTCGCCGGGCTTCTTTTCCTCGACCACGGCGAGGCGATTTTTCTCTCCTGGGCGAAGCACTCCTGCGCTTGCGTGATGCCTCCTTCTCCTTCTCCTTCTGTGCGGCAGCTTTCCTGCGATCATAGGAGGCAAGCCTTGAGGCCGCCGTGCCTAATCCTTTCTGAAATTGCTTGTATTGCTCTGCTCGGGGGTCGTTTTCCCCTGGTTGATTTATCTGCATGTAGGTTGCTATGGCTAAGACTTTGGCAGCGGGATTTTGCGGATAGATGTTTCCTTCCTCGTCAACCCGCATGAGGGAAGGTCCGAGTGACCTGCTGATCCCGCCCAGGGACTCGTCGTCCATGGTCGCGGTTCTCGATGCGTATCCCTTCCTTGCGGTGCGAGTTCCGGCAGAAGGTGTTAGGGATAGCTCGGCCCGGCGTTGGCTCGATTCGTCCGCCAATTTTTTCCGATTGGCAAGATCTATCCGAGCCTCCTTGATCGCAGTCGCTGCTCTCACTAGATGATAGTGGTAGGCAACCATGTCTTCGTGTGGGGCTCCGGCTGCGGGTAGCTTGCTCGTGCGGATAGCCTCCTTCGCTCGGACACCAGCGTCTCGCGAGACGTTGATCTCAGCGCGTTCCCTTGCGTCGTGTTCCGTTTCTGCGGGTGGTTGTTCTGATCCTTCCATGTAGGCCTGAGCCAGACGTGGCTCGTGAGTCCTAGGCGTAACTCCAAAGGCCTTCTTGACCCGAGAGGGTTCCTCTGTAGAGAGGGTATGGAAGTTGCTGGTGTTAAGGCGGATGGACTCGCCACTTTTCGCCAAGTAGGGTCGTGAATCGACAGCTCCTTGGCTGGAAATCGACTCAGATCCCGATTCCTCAGGGAAGTTAAGGATCCCATCTTTGTTGGTGTAGAACTTGAAGCTTCCGAACATCAAGGTGACGCTCTTCTCCAGATCGCCGAATACCGGGAGCGATTCCGGCAAGTGAGGGGTGACTACGACAGATCCGATCCGAATAGGGTTGGTCGGAGTCGAGGTCGAAGGTTTCCAACGTGAGTTGGTTGATGAAGCCGAAGATGCCGGAGATCCATCGCCCGCCGTTCCCACAGACGGCGCCAATTGTCGAATCTGCATCTCAACAAGTCCCTCGGGTGAACCCATAGGGTTTCGAATAGGAGAACCTGTAGGCGCTGGTGACGATCGTCGGCTAGACAGGAGGCACGATTTACCCAGGTTCGGGGCCCTCGTAGAGGTAAAACCCTTACTCCTGCCTCTGTCAATCTGTATTCACGAATAGATCGGTTACAATGGGGGGGAGGCTCAAGTCGAGAGTATGATCTCGAGCTCAAGGCTTGGTGGTGCGGTATTGCTTGTCCTCTCCTGGCCTTATAAAGGTGGCCAGGTCTCAAATCTTACCCGGGGAGGACTCGAACTCTAACCCTAAGTCGGTTACAAGTTTCCTAACTTAACCCGCAAGGCTTTGCGGGTGGGATTCCACTGGGCCTTCTAGAATAGTCCAAGGCGTCTCCTCTTGGGCTTCCGTCCTGGGCCTAGGACTGGGTACCCTTACTCGCCAGGTCCAAGGTCCATCCCTTCGTCAGATGGTTCCGGGGGCACTTCCCCTTCCCGGCAAGGTGCCGAAACAGAGATTTCTGGCCCCCGAAACTTGTCGGCGGTGACGACGGAGCTACGGAACTTTTCATGAAAAAAGGCTAGTATTTTTAGGGTTTATGCATCACTGAGACTTTATAGGCGAAAGGGCGATGACGGTGGGGAGCCAGGGGGCACACCACCCCTGGGCGCGGCCAGAGGGCCACCCGCACCCATGCGTGGTGTGGGGGCTCCAGGGCCCCCTCCGGGTCTCCTTTGGACTTCCTGGACGTGTCGGGAATTCTAAGACTTCTGGCTTTTGAATCGTCCAATTACGAGAATATTTCTAGAACAACTTTTTTGAAACTAAAAACAACAGAAAACATGAACTAGCACTGTGGCATCTTGTCATTAGGTTCGTCCCAGAAAATCGATAAAATGGCATAAAGTGTAGGAGACATGTAGCATATGACATGAAAACAACATGGAACATCAGAAATTATGGATACGTTTATGACGTATCAACATCCCCAAGTTTAGTTCCTACTAGTCCTCGAGTAGGTAAACGATAAAAATAAATAATTTCTGAGGTGACATGCTACCAACATAAACTTGATCATCATAGTAATGTAAAGCATGTAAACTAGGATCAAATTAATAAAACTTGTGGTTTATAGTTGATATCAAATAAAATAATGTATAAATCATTAGGAAGAACAAAGTAAAACTTTTCAGTGAATCAATACTAAAAGACAATCCACTATGCAAGGTTTATTACAGATGATTTAAGCTTCAAGAACAACACTATAATCATCCAAGGCATCAAAATCTCACAACAACTCCTGTTAGGATCAAGTCAAGTGACAACAATATCCACGTAGGAAAATCGTTAAAATATGTGTGCACTCAAAACAAGCAAGTTTTATGTATTGGTTTCTGGCACCAGGATGTTATGGCTAAAATAACATTATGGGGGGTTTGGATGGTCAATGGAAGAAAGTCTCACATAACTGAAAGTGATCATTAGACAAGAGGAAGTCTTATAATCGAAGTTATGCAAGGAGTAGTGATTGCCACACAACGGATTCACATAGAGCTATAAGTGTATAAAATCTCTCCAATGGAACTAGTGGGGGTGCATCCAACTTGCTTGCTCACGAAGACGTAGAACACTTTTGAGAAGGCTCATCATTGGAATATACAAGCCAAGTTCTATAATGTAAGTTCCCCACATAGTTATGCAAGTCATAATATGAAAACTCTCTCCAAACTGAAGTAATGATGCTAACCAAGCACAAGTGTGGAATAAATGATAGTAGTGCTGCCCCCTCTCTCTTTATTATCTCTCTTTTTCCATTTCTTCCTTTTTTTCTTTTTGGGCTTTTTCTCCTTTTTCTATTTTTTGATATATAACCTCACTTGTAGGGACAACACTCTATTTTACAACAAATCATCACAGTTTTAGTACTCATGACTCAAACTGAAATATCTCTGATGTATATAAAACTAAATGCTCATGTCAGTGTAGCAGTATGCAAAATAACAATGAAGCATGACATCAAGTAACATAATGAGGATGGATGTTGTATGGCAATATATCTCGGAATGGCTATAGAAATGTCATGGTAGGTAGGTATGGTGGCTGTTTTAAGGAAGATAATTTTTGGCTTATGTGTAGAAGAACAAAGTTTTCCCACGGGGTTTGGATGCACTGGCGAAGTTTGCACCAACTCTCAATGTGAGAATGAGCAATGTACAGTACCGAAGAGGCTAGCAAATATGGATGGTGGATGTGCCAGAAAAACGTAACATAGAACTCACAAGTTAAAAGATTACAACCAAAATCATGATCTTACCAGGCATAATGAAAATCACTCCAAGAGGGTCCGTGGCAGTGACAATTCACTATTAGCTACCCCGACCGTAGCGCGTAACAAAAGCCATTACGATTGCTATCAGCAAAGGAGGTCATATACAATTATCCTATCAACTGGTTATTTGAGTGTGGCATAGTTTCAAGCTTTTATACCAACCATTAACTGTATTTACTTTACTAAACCAGGAAGTTTACCATTAAGCATATTAATATCTCAAAAAAACATCAAATAATCAAGTGAAACAGTTTAATGATCTACAAGAATATGCAAGCTTTTTTCGTTATACCATCTACCACATCTAACATTTTCTATTTCCATCAAACACCAAACAACAAAAACTCTCCAAATAATATAACAATGAAACAAGAGAGTACTAACATAACTCTACTAGAACTAATAGCTCTGAAAAATATATGCATGAAAACAAGGGCTAAACGCAGTACTAGCAAAAAGTGAACACTCACATAACAATAAGAACGAAAACTAGAGTGTTCTAAGCAATGAAAACAGAGCGTGTCTCTCTCCAAAACAAGTATGATAGGATCCAACCATAAACTACAGCAAATAGAAATAAACAAACTGAAAGCAAAAATAACTGATGCTCCAAGTAAAATTCATATGATGTGACCGAATAAAAATATAGTTTCACTAGAAGTGACCTGATAAATTGTTGATGAAGAAGGGGATGCCTTGGGCATGCCCAATCTTAGATGATTGAGTCTTCTTAAAATTTGCGGGGATGAACAAAGGGGGCATCCCCAAGCTTTGACCTTGCACTCTTCTTGATCATATTATATCACCCTCTTCTCTTGACCCTTGAAAACTTCCTTCACACCACACTCAAAGATTAATTCACATTAGAGGGTTAGTGCAACAATAAAAATTCATGGGTTCTGTATGGACACAAGTGCTATTTATAATTTTAAATATTAGCTACAACGACTTATGTTTCGTGAAGCAAATAAATCCATTTGACATCGTATAAGAGCAAATGTAAGAAAAATGGCAGAATTTGTCAAAACCAGAACAGACTGTAATGATGAATTATTTCGGGGCACTTAAGTTGCTCAAATAAAAAACTAAAAGGATGAAAAAGTTTTGGAATTGTCTTCGGAATAAGAACAAAAAGTTTCAGGTCATTTCGATCTTTTTATGAATTATACGATTTTTTACGGTGGACAGCAGAAATCTGTTTTCTGCACAGAAATCAAAAACCAACTCCAACTTTCACTAGAAACTTTACTTGGAACAACTAATACATGAAAATAAAGATACAAAATAGTGGCTACGGAAGTATACAACCCCTTGACTAAAGAAAATAGAGAAAAACAAAGCAAAAATAAAACCATGGGTTATCTCCCAAGAAGTGCTTTTCTTTAACGCCTTTTAGCTAGGTATGATAATTTAAGAAGATGCTCACATAGGAAATATGAATTCAGGAAAAATAGATCATCAAAAAGAAAATGTAAAACAAATTTAAGTCTAGCCCACTTCCTATGAAAAAGAATCTTGTAGAAAAACAAGTCAATAAAGCACAAAGCGGCTAGCATAGGAAAGCAAAACAAGTGCAACTTCAAAAATATCAACATAAAGAGGGGAAACTTGATATTGTTGAGATGCATAAAATTATGTTTCCCTCTCTCATAATAACTTTTAGTAGAATTATGAATGAAATTAACAATATAACTATCACAAGAAATATTCTTATCATGAGCCACATGCATAAACGAATTAATACTCTCCACATAATCATAGTCATTCTTATTAATAGCAATGGGAGCAAATTCAAAAAAATAGCTATCATTATAATTCTCATCACCATAATTAGCAATTATAAGAGGCATATTATAATCATAATAAACTTTCTCCTCAATGGTAGGTGGACTAAAAATAACATATTCATCATTGTAATCATTATATATTGGAAACAAAGTATCATCAAAGAAAATTTTCTCCTCAAAACTTGGGGGACTAAAAATATCATATTCATCAAAACTAGCTTCCCCAAGCTTAGGCTTTTCCATGGAATTATAAATAATGGTGTTCAAAGAATTCATACTAATAACATTGCTATTAGCATGCAAATAAAGCTCCATAGGTTTATTTTTAATTTTCTCTTCAAACACTTCATGTCCTAACTCAAGATAAAGATTAAAAAGTTCTCTCATATTTTTGTTGTTTTCCATTAAGCCTAACTAGTGAAAATAAAAAAGAAACAAAAAGATATAATTGCAGAATCTAAAGGAAATAACTTCGAGCACTCACACCCCGAGGATGTGAGTTCATTTTACCTTACCTCCCCGGAAACGACGCCAGAAAAGAGCTTGATGTCTATGCGCGCTTTTATTCTTATAGAAAGTGTTGGCCCTCCAAGTGCAGAGGTTTGTAGAACAGCAGCAAGTTTCCCTTAAGTGGATTAACCAAGGTTTATCAAACTCAGGGAGGTAGAGGTCAAAGGTATCCCTCTCAAGAAACCTTGCCATTACGATGCAAGAAGTCTCTTGTGTCCCCAACACATCTAATACAATTGCCAATTGTATAGGTGCACAAGTTCGGTGAAGAGAGAGTAAAATACAAGTAGCATGGATAATTATAAGTGATAATAGCAATCTGAAATAAAAATGGCAGCAAGCAAAATGTAGCAGAACTGTTTGAAAATGGTGTTTCAATGATTAGAAACAAGGCCTAGGGATCATACTTCCACTAGTGGACACTCTCAACAATGATAACATAATTGAATGCATAAATATCATCTCTTCACTATGCTACTCCGAACCACTCTCCGGTCGAATAACAAACACCAATTCATTGCGTAGGGCTGTAACAACAATCCTCAAAGTCGCATTCCCATGTCTAGTTAACCCCACGCTATCAGTATGAGTGCCCTAGAAGGTAATAGACAGACACCATAATTTCATAGGGTCATCCAACACAAGATATAAATATCATGCCAAACCACACGGTGCACACACTGTCACCGTTACACCGTGATCAAAGTGTCTACAAAGATCTCAATAAAAAAACACTTGAGTAGCATAAGAATAACATCTATTGATTCAACTAGATTACAAAGCTCATGATCACATAAAGATCACACCATGGAAGAGAGATAAAACACATAGCTACCGCTAGAGCCCTCGGCCCCGAGGGAGAACTACTCCCTCCTCATCATAGGAGACAACAACGGCGATGAAGATGGCGGTGGAGTCGATGGAGATGGTTCCGGGAGCACTTCCCCATCCCGGTAGGGTGCCGGAACACACATTTTTGTCCCCCAAAACTTGTCGGCGGCGGCGGCGGAGGTACAAAACTTTTCATTTAAAAGGATGGTATTTTTAGGGTTTATGCATCGGGGAGACTTTATAGGAGAAAGGGCAATGACAGTGGGCAGCCAGGGGGCCATACCACCCGTGGGCACGGCCAGGGGGCCACCCGCGCCTAGGCATGGTGTGGGGGCTCCAGGGCCCCCTCCGGGTCTCCTTTGGACTTCCTAGACGTGTTGGGAATTCTAAAACTTCTAGATTTTGAATCGTCCAATTCCGGGAATATTTCCAGACCAACTTTTCTGAAAATAAAAATAGCAGAAAACAGGAACTGGCTCCGTGGCATCTTGTCAATAGGTTATTCCCAAAAAATCGACAAAAATGACATAAAGTGTATAGGAAATATGTAGCATATGGCATGAAAACAACATGGAACATCAGAAATTATGGATACATTTATGACGTATCAAGGAGCAGGTGGAGCAATTGGTGTACGAATAAAATCATTGTTGTCGGTGCTAGTAAAGTCACACAACTTAGTGTTCTCAGAAGTACTCATTTTAGGAAGATTAAAAACATGATAAAAATAAAAACTACAATAAGAACTACAATATAGTGAAGCAAACAAGACAAGATAAAATAAACTAAGAAAAACAAAAATAAAGTAAAGAGATTTGAGGTGAGAGACTCCCCTTGCATAAATCCTCTTCCTCCCCGGCAGCGGCGCCTGAAATTAATTGATGGTGCAAGAGCTTGCACTCGTTGGGAAACCCCAAGAGGAAGGTATGAAAAACAAAAGGAAACCAAGGCTGAATCGACCAGTAGGAGAAATAAATCACTTCCGAAGGTTGTTGTCAGCTGATGTTGGCAGGGCGCACTACCGGTTAAGAAACAACGTGGAATCTACACAACAGAATCAAATTACATTGCCCCAATGAAGCAGTGAGGTTGTCAATCTCACCAGTTTTGCTAAAAACAAAGGATTAGACGTATAGTATGGAAAACATTACTTGTTTCCAGTAGATGGAAGAAAACAGTGATGGCAGTGAATGAGATGAAAACAGTAATTGCGGTAAGAAAACAGTGCTTGCAGTGGTTGTATTATAAGTGTAAAGAAATGGACCAGGGTCCACAGTTCACTAGTGCTGTCTCTCCATAAAAGATACATAACATGTTGGGTAAACAAATTACAGCTTGGCAATCGATAGATATAAAGGTTGCACTATAGTGCATATCCATGATATGATAATTACTTTGTGATTCATGCGGGCATTACAACAAGATTCATAGACCGGTGTCCCTCTACATATATGATTAATAATCCACCCTCGGAACGTCAACCAATCAAATCTCGGGTATTAAGTTGCAAGCAATAGATAACTTCATTAAGCAAAGTGTGTAATGTAAAAATGTAAACAACGTTGTTTTCTCCCTAATGGCAACAACACATCCCCCACCAGTTACGCTTCTGTCACTCGAGCGTGTGTGAAAGGGAGGCATGAACCCACTATCTAGCATAAATACCCCCTCTTGGAGTTACAAGCATCAACTTGGCCAAAGCATCTACTAGTAACAGAGAGCATACAAGATCATAAATAACATAAACATGGTAGATTGATAATTATTGGACATAGCATTCAATATTTATCGGATCCCAGCAAACACAACATGTAGCATTACAATAAGATGATCTTGATCTTGTTAGGCAGCTCACAATATCTGAACATGAGGCATAAAGAGGAGAGAACAACCATCTAGCTACTACTATGGACCTGTAGTCCAAGGATGAACTACTCACGCATCACTCCGGGGGCGGGCATGGTGGTATAGAGCCCTCCTGTGATGAATTCCCCTCCCGACAGGGTGCCCGGGAGAGCTTTAGAACCCTCCCGAATTACTGTTGATGATGATGGTGGCTACAAGTCTTTTTGGTGGAAAAGGCTCAGGTATTTAGGGTTAATCCGTGAAGGAGCCACAATAGGCGAGGGGGCAACGTCGATGGGTGGCTAGGGGCCCCACACCACCAACTGGCACCGCTAGGGGGCGCGCCGCCCTATGGTGGGGGACTCCAGGGCCCCCCTCCGGGATCCGTGTACGTGACAGATTTCTAAGACTTTGGGATTTTGTTTCGTCCAATTCCGAGAATATTTCCAGAATAACTTTTCTGAAACCAAAAACAACAGAAAACATGAACTGGCTCTGTGACATCTTGTGAATAGGTTAGTCCTAGAAAATCCATAAAAATGACATAAAGTGTATTGAAAACATGTAGCATATGGCATGAAAACAACATGAAACATCAGAAATTATGGATACGTTTGAGACGTATCAGGTACCACCGCTTTTGCGCGTTGTGGGACACGCGGAACACGAAGCGCGACGAGGCTAATCCCATAGCGCTGCCCGCCGCCTTCCGCATTGTCGTTAGCACAGCCGTCCCTTACGGTTGCTCTTCTCGGTGTAGCTCCATGGCGTCTCCTACCTTGGCTGGTCGCCACGCCAACTCCCTGCTACTGATTTGTTCGACCCTGACATACTCGCTCGCCCCGAACATGCCATACCCCCTCCCCCTCTCGAAGGCTCTCCTCCTCCTTGAGAGTTGTCTCGGACTTGCTCAGTCTGGCCTCACTCACCACCGGCGTCTTCGATGGTTGGCTGAGGGATGGACTAGGGTGCCAGCCCGTCTTGTACATCTTAGTCTAGTTGGTAGGTTAGATTTGCTTCCGTTGTTTGTCTTCTCGTCCTCTATGGCGACTGGCGTTATGTCGTTCTGCTTCTGGCTCTGTCCTCTTTTCGAGCGACTACGCAACTTCACTTCTTCTTCTTATTTTCTCTAGCTGCGATTCGTGGAGGATGGTGCAGAGATGGGTGGAGGATGGTGGAGGCAGTTTAAATAAGCCCGATGGCTCTGCAAGGGATCGGGAGCTCGTGGTGGTTCTTCCCCCGCCAGACGTGGAGGCGAGGGGTGGAGGAGTTGTTGCTGCTTTTCTCGTTCTTTTTGAAGGGTGGTTCGATATCTTGCTGCACCGCGCGACTCACACGAAGGCAAAGAGTTTTGCCTCCACGATCTTTGGCATATGGCGGCCCATGCTGCTCCTCCTGTGCAGAGGTCCGCCGAACCCGGCGCTGGAGCTCGGCATCCTTTAGTGGCCAGGTGGCTCGTCCCCGGCTGCGTTGGGTCCGCCAGCGTCAAAGGTTCATCGCGGGAGGAGTGTCTCTGAGAGAGTTTCCAAGCGTTCCCCTCTCCGATCTCGGCACTTCCCGTGCCGGGTGATCTCCGACGATATATTGGTGGCGTCGATGACTCGATTGGTTTTCATCTTTTAGTTTTAGGGTGCTTGCTTTTAAATGGAGAGGCGTTTTCTTCAAATTCCAGGTTTCCTTGGGCAATCTATACTACCCCCTCCGTCCACTTTTATAAGCCACACTTCTTCATATTTCAATAGCAAGAAGTGTGCCTTATAAAAGTGGGTGGAGGGAGTACTATTAAAATAGCAAACATTTTCTTTGCTAAGTACACCCCACCATATGACACAGCCAAATTACCACCACTGGATCAGCCTCGCTTAACTAAATCTAACGATCAGAATCAATCTAATCCACGCTGAAGAGTACGTGTAGCGATTTACTCTGGCGAACGATGCTCTGGCGGACGAAAAGTTCCGCATCGACCTCCCCGCAAATTGAGTTGTTTTTACGCACCTAGAACACCACGATCTACGCCCTCGCCGTTTTCAGCCGCCGCCTCCACGCGTGCCTGCTCCCGCCCGTCTTCCATCCCTGCGTTGCGTCGGCGCATCCCGGCCACGCGTGCATTGCTCTGCTGCCTCCCCATCGTTCTCAGGTGCCTTCCACGGATCGCCGCCTCCCCGTTGTTCTCCCCCGTCCCTGGTTTGCGCTGGCGCCTCCCTGTGACGCATGCCCTTCTCCGCCGCCTCCCCGCCGTTCTCGCTCTCTGCCATGGCTGCCGCTCCAGACGTCGCCTCCCTGCACCACCTATTCACCCCTGTGTTCTGGTTTTGCATCCTTGTATGATAGTTCCGTCCGTCGCTTCATCCGTCACATCCCCACTCCTTGCAACAGCGGTAGCCACGTTTGGATGCACAGGCCCAATAAATAGACATTGATTTTCATTGGTTGAGCTGCCTGGTAGCTTCATCTGAATGTAGCAGAATAGTTAATTACCATACTGATTTTGTGGGGATTTTTTGTTGCCAGTTTCTTCAACTGACGAAGGATTTATAGTGGATGCACATCACTCTGGGAGGAATTATCAGGTGCATAACCACCGAGTGGTGGCAGAAGCAACTTTCTCCCTTGGACTACATGACATGTAAGATTAAGACCTTGATTCCTTACATCAATCTCTATGAAAAAGTGCAATTTTCCTGCCGAATTTCCTCAATTGATTGTATTTCAGAATTGTCGCAAAATAGGCTTGTAACAATTCAGAATGAACACATTTAAGAGATGTAGAAAAAAAAATACTTTACATGGCTAAACATTATTTTTGACTGCTAGAAGCAGTGATTAATACTCACTCTGTCACATACTTATACAACTCTCACACTTTATTATTATTCGGTTTTGTTTGTTCTCACCTGTTATCTCTGTATGGTGACTTGACTGACGATGGTAGATCTAGATACATCCTCCTGAGAATTTGTCTTGTAGAGGTGAAAAGATGTCTCTGTGATATTGTTTTTTCCATTTCTGTGAAGCTCTTACCAGGAACCACAATATTTTTGTAGCGAGAAACCATGTATTCTTCCTTTATCTTCTTGATGATAGTTTCTCATACATTTAACTTAAGAAACACCCGATAAAACTACCTGGTGTTGTTACTTCAAGTGTTGTACGAAATAAGTGTCAAAACCCTTTCATTTTATATCGTAGTGGAAAATTGATTGTTTCAGTTTGTCAAAATGACATGCTAAATATTACGTGCATTGCACGTGCACGCTAACTAGTAGTGTAAAAGGGGCCTCTCTGTGATATGTACCGCCACATATGGCTCGTGTGGCCCTAATCCTTGTTCAGAAGAAAAGACATACTCACTCGTAGTGCCTTCCTGTTGTACTTCCTTGGTATTGCTCGACCGGTCGCTAGAGCCCCGCTCGCTCGCCGAGTTGTGGACCAGCCTGTCTCCTCAGGTTTAATTCTTGATTAGCCAGGGTATATTTTAGAAATTGGCTCTACGAAATTTTATTTTTGAGATGAGAAGGCTCAGGCTCTGTTCCATTTCCTACGAAACGAACCAAGGATGAGCAGTTTTACATCCGGGAAAAAGAAAACCTGACTAGCGTCTTTTAAATCCAACCACTAGTGGAAACAGGGGCTTTAGTCCCGGTTCGTAGGCCCCCTTTTGTCCCGGTTGTGCAACCGGGACGGGGCATCCGGGACAAATACCCCTCCCCATTGGTCCCGGTTGTGGCAGGACCCGGGACAAATGGGGCTGACCACGTGGCCCGAGCGCTGGAACCTGGCCAGGGCTATTAGTCCCGGTTCTGAATACGACCCGGGATGCATGCCCCTTCTGCCGCGGCAGGGCTTTTGCCCTTTTCTCTGCCGCGGCAGGGCTTTACAATTTCCGTTTTTTTGGTCCCCGAGACCTCCTGGCGGCCCCTCCCCGGACCTCGAGAAGAGTACCCTCCAACGAGCCCCCGGATCGCACGAGTGAATAAGTATATAAAGCAGAATAAGAAACACTTATATTACAGAAGCAAAGTATATCGATCATATTACATGACCGATGGAGTGTATTACAAAATCAAACTTAGTTCCAACCGGAGGCATGGTACTCTCCATCTACGTTTATGACCTCTGCATCTAAGAAGCCCGCAATTTCCTCCTGAATTGCTCGTATGCGGTCCCTAGGTAGAAGACCGTCCCGAAGCCGTTCGATCTAATATAAAGAAGAGTGGTCACTAAAATATATGAAGCTAAGTAACTAAAATAGATAGTAATAAGAAGAATTGACGATTAACGTACATGAAGTTGTTTTAAATTTCTGCCCTTGGGAGATGTGGTCTGACGAATGAACTCGCAAACGTAGTATCCACACAAGTTATTCCCGTCTCCTTGTTGCAGGCACTATACGAGAAGATTGTTTCAATCAAAATAATAATCAACCAGGCATGATAATGGAGATGGGCAAGAATCTAGATAGTACTTACTTGCACAACATCAAATGTAAGTTGTTTTTCCCATTCACCGGGAGACTTCCTTATGAACCTCTTCCAAACCCTACCCGAGAAAGAAAAAGAATAAAAAGAGTTAGTAATTACTTGATATCCGAAAATGAAACAAAGTAGTCGATATATTGCAATATATAAATACTGAAATTAATAAAGATTGAAATTACCGCTGGATCATTTCCTGCATGTCAGCCCACATTGAGAGGGGTTTACGTTTTGAGTCCATTACAATTACTTTTCCTTTGTCAATTTGGAAGATTAGCAGAATATAGTGGAAGCTGCGCACGCAGAACTCATCAATTATACAATGAACATCGAGTAAGGAAAACAGAATGTTTACAACAGAGTAACATACTTACTTGAAGTTGTAAGGAAATAGTATTTCCCGTCGGTGTTGGTTAAATATTATTGCCCTCAGAATATTATTTTCTGTATCCTTGGGAGATTGCCGAAGAATCTTTTCATAAATAATATTTGGATCAATGAACCCAATATCATAGATTCCATCTCTTTTGCATTCGAGAATCTTCATTCTGCAATTATAATATATGAGTGTACTATATATATATATATGAATATATATGCAATTGAATGAGGTGAGCTAGAGAAATAAGTGCTTACAGACAATAGGCACTAAGGATAGATTTGTCGAGGGCCTGCTGCTGGTATAACTGAAACAATTCCTCAAATTGAATCATAACCATTCCATTTCCAGTTCCATAGTGCTCGTCCTTAACACTGAGACATAGCCAGTCCTCAGCTTCATTAGCGGCTTGCATATACCAATTATGCACTCTTCGCATTTTCGTTGGTAGATTCTTTATCTCCTCGGGTTTGACAAGAGGCTGCCCGGACTCGTATTTGTACGCACATTCAGCTGCGGGGAAGTAGTTCACTGTTTGCATATACTCAGCAATGGACAAACCCGCATCAGCTGCCTTGTCTGCGTACAGTGTTATAAACTCCGGATCAATATCCTCATCAGCAATATTAGTGCTCGGCCCCACCTGGGTATTGGAAATCACTTTGAGCGGGGACGTGGATTGTTTTTTCTGCTCTCCGAGTTGAGCAACTGATTTCCCCTTTTTCCCGCTTGCGCTACTACTCTTCGTTGACCGCACCATTTCCTGGTGTGACTTCAGAATAGAGCGGTCATAGTCAGATGACAGACTCGGCTCGGGTTGATGAAGAGTCTTCACCATTTTCCAAGCTCGTTCTATCTCTTCTTCGGTCTCAGGGAAATCTGGCTTTTGCTTCTCCTTCCGCTTTGATTTCCACGCATCGTATTCGTCCTTTGCGATTTTCTGGGTTTCCTCGGGAGTATAGTCGTAAGGTAACTTGGGTATCTCTTTTGGTACCTTCGGGAGGGGTGACCGTTGACGTTTCGGTGATTTTTTACGTTTCGGCAGAAACTTAGTGGGCGGAGAGGGCTGACGCGGCGGCGTAGGCGACCGCGCTGGAGACGTGCACGGCGTAGGCGACCGCGCCGGAGACGGCATGCGTTGCGAAGACGACCGCGCTGGAGACTTTTGCGCTGGAGAAATGCGAGAATTCGATGGCTTTGCCGTCTGATTTGTGAGCACAATGCATTCCTTTAGCCATAGAACGGTCGAGTTCTTGGCTTCTCCGAGTTCAGTCAACTCTTCGTCTTCACCTTCAGGAAAATCAAGCTTTACCCGCTCGAATCCGTTGGCAACTTCATCGACCCCAACAACAGCGTAGCCCCGTGGAACCGGGAGACAATGGTGAGTTGGTTCGTTGCCAATCGGTAAGACATATCCGGCCGCCGCCTTGATGGTTATATTGACGACCTTCACGTGGAGCTCACAGGATGTCATTTCCGTGATCTCGTCCACCGGGTAAATCATCGGTGGTGCATCATCATCCGGTAGCTGCGTGGACGCAACGCTGCTTTTGCGATGAGAATGTGCGGCGTCGGGAGCCTCAGCTTCAACTTCTAGCATGTGTACTGATGCGCCGGTAGACACTATCTGCTGGCTAAGTGTGTTAATTTGGTCTTGCTGCTTCTTTGCTACATCCTGTGTCAACTTTACCATTTCTTCAAGTTGACGCCTCCAGTTTGCCTGATTCTCTGCTTCAGCTGCCTCCTTGTCCTTTTTACGTTGACGGCTTCTATCTGGGTATAACTTTTTGGTGGAGTCGAACGCAACACTCCACGGAGGAGTGCCTTTTGTGCCTCGTGTACGCCCTCCGTGTTCCTTATTCCCTAGGGCTCGTGTGAGCTCGTCGTTCTCTCTATCTGGCACGAACTTCCCATCTTTAACGTCCTTTATTGCGTCTCTCAGCTTCTCTATGGGTAGAGGATGACTCTTTTTATGCCTTAGGTTATATATTGCTTTTCCTTCGGCGTCCAACCTGCCCCCATGCCCGTAGAACCATGACCTTGTCCGCTCGACCCACAAGAACGGCTCGGGAGTGATCCCCTGCTGAATCAGGTTGTTCTCCCATGTCTCCCACTTGGGACTAGAACCCTTGTAGCCACCTTGCCCCATAACATGGTGATATACCTTTTTGCCGGCGTTTTTCTCATTTGTTTTCGTCCTTTCCAGTTCATTCTCTGCCAGCTTGTACTTCACGAAGTCTGCCCATACGGGTTTTATTTTCTCATACCCTTGAGTGAAATCAGGAGTCTTCTCCTTCTTAACATAATCAAGGTTCAATCTTTTCTTCCAGTTTTTGAATTGCTCGGCCATCTTTTTTAGGGTCCACGCTTTGACCTTTTCCCGTATCTCATGTTGCATTCTAGTAACATCGGCCTCAGTCACATCCGCATTCTCGTCCACCTCCGGCACGGGTAAGTTGAAATTAGCCAAAATCTTTGAGAAAAGATGATCTTTGGCTATTTTGCCGACATATGAAATTCCTTGTTTCCGCGGATCTTTTGGCTCATTCCACTCATTAACAGTGATCGGGATGTGATCTCTAACTAGCACTCCGCATTGCTTCACAAATTTTTGGGCAACATCAGCGGGAAGCTCGGGTGCGCCGTCTGCTGTGATCGTGTCGATCCTGTATCTTTCTGTATCTTTCAACTTCTTTGTTGCGCCTCGTTAGTCTTTTTTCCGGTTGATATATTTGAACCGGATGGCTAAAAATATAAAGACTGTTAATACATGTATATAGACAACGGATGCTTCATTAATTAACATATATATATATGCACCTCGGAGCCGGTGTTTGTAATTTGTATGGTTCCACCGGAGCCGTCGGCTGCTCCCATATCGGAGCCGTCGGCTTCTCCCTCATCGGAGTCGTCTCCCTGGGTGAGCACCGGATCTCCCTCACCGGAGTCGTTCATCCACTGGCTCACATCGGGCTCTACGTCGGGCCCGCGGATTAAACCCTCGATCATATTTTCGGCATCTTCGTCTCTTGGCTCCATACTATACAAAAAGAGTAAGTATATATTTCAGATCCAATTCATTAAAATTGCACATGCATAATAATATTTAAACATACGATAACATTTCTAGCATTCTTAAATTTCTAAGAGCATGTCTAACGGACCCCTTATATGTTTTCGCCCCCTAAGAGCATGTCTAACAGACCCCTTATGTTTTCGCCCCCTAAAACGCGTGTACAGGGTTTTGGACATTTTCATGCATAGCCTGGTGAGTTACTATAAAATCTTCTTTTTTACAAGTTTGTCCGAGTATTTTCACTGCCTCATTCTCTTTTGTTTTTCACCTGTTCCTGCGTGCTACAGGTCATACCAGAGTGGTTTCTGAACTATTTTGGAGGAAAGATACCAGGAACTGTCAAATTACAAGCCCCTAATGGTATTGCATTTGATGTTGCAGTTATGGAGAACATGAACAGAACAATCCTCAAGTATGGGTGGGCGGAACCCATACTTGAGGATTATTCTGTTCATGTTCTCCATAACTCTCCAACATCAAATGCAATACCATTAGGGGCTTGTAATTTGACAGTTCCTGGTATCTTTCCTCCAAAATAGTTCAGAAACCACTCTGGTATGACCTGTATAGCAGGCAGGAACATGCGAAAAACAAAAGAGAATGAGGCAGTGAAAATACTCCGACAAACTTGAGGAAACCCCAAAAAAGAAGATTTTTTAGTAACTCACCAGACTAATGCCCGTGTTAGAGGAGAGCAAAGCAACACTAAAACGAAGAAAACAGATATTGCTGCTGTATGATTGTGTTGAAGAAGCAAAGACGGGACCAAAGGTTACCAGCAAATTTGGTAACCTTTGGTCCTGTCTTTGCTTCTTCAACACCTTCATACAACAGCAATATCTGTTTTCTTCATTTTAGTGTTGATTTGCTCTCTTCTAACAGGGGCATCAGGGATGCCTCTTCATATCTGAATTTTAATTGATGTTGTTATTTCTAGACAAACTAAACTCTGTCCATACTCTCAGCGCGCCCTAGCTCGCACGAGCTAGAGGGTTGGCCCTCTATATCCCCTCCCGACCCGCACATGTAGGGGTCGACGGGCCACCCCCTACCCAAACTTGTAAAAAATCGTTCGGGGTGGTCCATTTACGGGGTCTGCTAGATGGCCGGGTATAGCTAAAATTTCTAACATTTCTAAACTAAAATTTCTAACATTTCTAAACTAAAATTTCTAATATAAAATTTCTAACATTTCTAACATTTCTAAACTAAAATTTCTAATATAAAATTTCTAACATTCATAAACTAAAATTTCTAACATTTGTAAACTAATAATTCTAACAATAATAAAAAACAGTAATTAAGTAAAAAAAAGAAAGAAAAACAAAAAAGGCCCCAGATTAGGGCGAGATGGAGGCAGGCCTTTTACCTCCTCTTGGGGCAGCGGCGGGCCGGCGGCGCGGGGCAGCGACGGCACGGGGCAGCGGCGGCGCGGGGCAGCGGCGGCGCGGGGCAGCGACGGGGATCGAGGGGCGGCGCGGGGCAGCGACGGGGATCGAGGGGCGGCGCGGGGCAGCGACGGGATCGAGGGGCGGCGCGCGGCCGAGGCGAACGGGAGAGGGCGCTAGGGGGGGTGGGTGCGCTCGACGGAGTCGGGAGCGGCACCACAGAGGAGGATGCCGGCGGGGCGAGGGGGCGGCGCGGATGCCGACGGGGCGAGGGGGCGGCGCGGGGGGACGGAAAAATTGGGCAGCCTGGCGGCGTCGATTTGGTCCCTGCGCGCGGTCTGGAACTGAAAGAGCGGGGACGTGTTTATATCCTATGACCCTTTCGTCCCGGTTGGTGGCAACACCCGGGACGAAAGACCCTTCCGTCCCGGTTGGTGCCACCAACCGGGACGAAAGACCCTTCGTCCCGGTTGGTGCCACCAACCGGGACGGAAGGGCCCGGCTGGTCGCCCGCGCCAGAACCAGCTGGCCGGCGCGCCAATTGTTTTAGCGCCAAATTTTGAATATCTTACATATGTATGTGAATAACTTCTACATACTTTCAAATTACGAAAAAATTACAACATTAAAATTGTTTGAAATTGCGTAAATAATTCAAATCCGTTTTGGGCAAACATACTGGCTGATCCTCTTGATTGGCCTCCATCTACTATTCCTCTTTCTAGCCAGGTAATAATAAGAAATATAAAACTATTACCATTTTTCTTTCTTGATCAACTATCTCCCTTATGCTGGTAGCCACCATGCATTTACAAACCGGTGTATTAGGATCTGTAATGCACGAAACTCCTATAAACCATCCAACCATCTGCACAATCGTCATCAGAAACATAATATCAACCGATACTTACAGAATGTGCCTTCGGCAGGGAGGTCAATATAGGAAAGATGACAAGCACTGGACATAGGACGAAGTGATTAAGCTAGCCAAGGGTGTTGAGAAATATGGCGCTGGGCAATGGAAAAAGATCGAGCTTCATTACTTCTCACTACCTGACGGAGAACCAGTCCGATCAAACGAAAATCTGAATGTATATATAGAAGTCTACTCCAAAAAAAAAGTGGTTATTGGCAAATATGGAAGTTGTTTTATCTAGCAGATGAATAATAAAGTGGGTGTAGAACAAAACAAACGGTATCGCCATCACACAGCCCAACCGTGGCTACTGGGTGCATATATATATGCATACCAAATGCACGGTTGGACGTATGATGGCGAATCCGGATGTTTTGTATTTGAGAGATGAACTGACCGGGCTGTATGAAGCTGGGCTATATATAGGGTCCTCTGGCTCAAAAAGTGTTGAGCTAGGGTTTTGATCCAACGGTTAAGAAACACCTCATCCAACGGCTCACAGCAGCTCGAAAGAAACACACCGTAGCCCTGATCGAACGGCTCACAATAGCTCGAAAAAAACACACCCGGATCCAACGACTCACGAGCGCTTGAAAGAAACACACGATCCGTGTGATTCTATCTGATTGGTCCAAACGAAACCCTAATTCCCATTTAGTCCCGGTTGGTTTCCCCAACCGGGACTAAAGGGATGATCCGTTTCCCAATGAAACCCTAACCCATTCAGTCCCGGTTGGTGTCCCCAACCGGGACTAAAGGGATCGATGTTTTCTTCTCGCTATATATATGTATGCATTGCCACACCATTGGCATAAACACATACAAACTCACCACTCTCTCATGGCTTCTACCGTACCCACTCTAACATTCATCCAGGCGGAGGCACTTTCCGCCTCGAACTACCCCTGCCCGTGCGGCTACAACGTTCCCGCCGGTTGGATGCTGAGCGCCGGAGGAGTGCCGGTCCCTCCTCTTCCTCAAGGTGTGGCGCGTCGGGCGGCCATCACGAACCACTACTACCACGAGCTCACGCCGGAGCAGCGGAGGAATCCCAGTTGGCATCCCGATAACCAGCATACTTGGGATGCCTTCTTCATCAATCGGCGTGAGAGGGCGCTCGCCAGGTATGAGGAGGACGGTCTGCCTCCTGGGAACTTTCACGAGGCCGGTCGTCGGCTATGGTGGTCCGGCCGGACTCTACAGAGCGTCATGGACTACATCAGGGCCGGCGATATCCCCCGCCTGCGCTACCCTAAGGCCCGGTCCTGGAGTCGTGATCTTCCGAGGGAGTGCAGAGCACCGTCAGACGATAGTGACGACGACGGCGGCGGCGACTACGACGACTACGAGTACATGTACTATAGGCCTAGGCAGGAGTATGACTAGTAGATCGATGCACTTTTGCCATTATGTACTGCTTTGTTTATTTAGATCTATGCTCTCCGTTTAGATTTAGATCCAATCTTGCCATTATGTGTACCGTGCCTTGTTTATCTATTGAAATACATGTCCCCCTCTTTTTAACGTCTATCGAAATGCCATTAGATCTGAATCCAACAAATCAGGAAAAACCACACGGAAAACAGAAAACAGACGAGCTAGAGGGCCACTGTTTGCCGGAATACAACAAATTATTTTATTAAACAGCCAACAGAAAACATACGCGCTAGCGCGCTACTCTTCGTCCTCGTCGTCGTCGGTGACCTCCTCGTCGTCGGAGGAGGTGCATGATGGTATTTCCGAGATAGGCCCCCACCTCGGATCGTCGGAGGCCCAGACTTCGCCGGCATGGTCGGCCCGACGGAGCGCTTGCAGCGCCTTCGTCCTCGCCTCCCGAGCGGCATCTAACTCGAGGTGGCGTTCGAGGCGCCGCTCCGCCCGCTCAGCCGCGCAGGTCTGCCATAGCTCCTCGTCGGCGCTCTCCTCACCCGGATTGTTCCGGTAGTACTCGCGGACCACGCGGTCGTCCCTGGCGTCGACTAGGCCCTGAAACGCGCGGTGCCTGAGGTGGCGGTGGTCGGCGGCAGTGACGATCTGCGGCGTCGGCGCCCTGGCCTCCGCTTCCCAGAGGGTGTGGCAGTCGCTAAAATTCATCAACGACCGCGGGCGGCCGAGGCGCCAGGCCGCCGCGTCCCAAGCGCGGGCGGCCTCCGAGGCCGTCGCAAAGGAGCCGAGGGGGATGCGGTCGTCCCCGAAGCGGATAGTCGCGGTGAACATTCCGTTCTGCCGCGATCGAACTCCGCGGAAACCGGTAGTGTTGTTCCTCCTCGGAGGCATGGTGGTGGCACGACGGTGCGTGGAGTGGAGGTGCGGCAGTTTATAACGCGCATTCATGGCCACGCGTTACAACTCCCGCGCCACGCGGACAGACAATACCACCCATGCGCCACGCGGACAGACAATACAACCCTTGCTTAAAAAAAAAAGGGATTCGTCCCGGGTCGTGCCACGAACCGGGACCAATGCCCATGCGCGCGCCACGTGGCCTGTGGCTAGGGATTCGTCCCGGGTCGTGCCACGAACCGGGACCATTGGCTCCCCACGAACCGGGACAGATGCCCCCAGGTGGTTTCTGCTGCCTCGGGCACACGAACCGGGACCAATGCATGGCACTTGTCCCGGTTTTTGGTGCAACCGGGACAGATGCCCCCTGCCCCCCTGGACGAAAGGGGCTGTTTCCACTAGTGAACAGTCCTGGGCAGGTAGAGTGAGTTGTAGGCAGCAGTCTTTTTGTGCTGCTTGTTTTGTTTCACATGAAATAGCATGCATGGTGGTTCCAATTCACCGCTTCACCGTCCCCGTCCTCGTCGCCGCCGTTGTCGTTCTCGGAGCCGACCTTGTCACCGTCCTCGCAGCCCACGTTGTCACCGTCCCCGTTCTCGTCGCCGCCATCTCCGTCGCATGCGTTTCCTCCCCCGCCGCCGCTGCCAGCTCCGTCGCCGCCAGGTCCGCCACCACCTCCGCCGCCGCCAGGTACACAAGCGGCGCATGCGTTTCCTCCCCCGCCCCCGCCGAGGTAATATCCGATGCCGAGGCCGACACCCAGCGCCCCGAGCATGAGCCCAATGACGACGAGGTTGGAGATCCCCGAGCCATCCGTGGTACCTCCAGCGCAGGGCCGACCCATAGGCCGGGCAAGAAGGACGCTCGCCCAGGGGCCCCAGCAAGAGAAGGGCCCCGAATGGAAAATTCACATAGTAATCAGTATGTTACTGTCTATTGCACCCAATAAAAATTAAAGGTTTGATTAGTATTTTTTAGAGTCGATTTATATAAGTATATTACTGTTTAACATGGTTTCAGTTGTTTCTGAAAACCATGGTATCCTTTTACCGTTGCTTTTCGAAAGTATCATGGTCTAACCCTTTTTTTTCCTAAACCCGATAAATGAGAAAAAATAAAGTCACTTGTAGAAACAAGGGCATTTGCCCCGGGTCGTGAGAGCCTCTAGTCCCGGCCACGCACCCAGGACTACTGAATCAATCCGGGACAAAACGGAAAGGTCCTCCACGCTAGAAAAAAACCACCAATGCAACTCGTGTGATTCGAACTCAAGACCTCACGTATTGTCTCGCGCACAAGTTACGACCACACCTACACATCACATGTGACATTGGATTAGATGATTTCTTTTTCAAATAGTCTATGGAGGACCTCTAGTATGGGCTGGTGGTATCAACCGGGACTAAAGGTAGACCCTTTAGTCCGGGTTAATGTTACTAGCCGAGACTAAAGGGTCAAACTCTTTAATCTGGGTTCGTGGCTCAAACCGGGAGTAAAGGTCCCTTTCGACCCAGGACTAGACTTGTGCCGCCTCCTTCGCAGTTGAATCGGGACTAGTCGTACCCTCTTGTACCGGTCTGAAAGCAATCCGGGACTAGAGTCCAATTGTGGTCTGGAGCAAATACATGTTTTCTACTGGTGAGTATTGCTTACTCATGTACTAAAGAAACTATTGATATAACTTGGTTTAAATAGTGAGATTCCATATAGAGCTTAAAGCTCAAAAGACATTTTCTGGTAAACAACGCACAATTTGACTACATTTTCCAAAAGAAAAATCGAACGATGCAATATATCCAACTCAATCCATACACTTTGAAAATATTTACATATTTAATTCCATACAATACATTTTATTTCATTAACTGGGGAGGGCTTTTATACACCGTATGATAACAAGCACATTGCATAAGAGGATATAAAATAATAAAATATACACATGCAAACATGGTAGGATCCAGACCATTGTATTTTCGTTGGTGATTATTCTGTGTAATTTTTGTTTCAATATAAAGTACGGAGCACGCACACTTTGTTACATGTTGACTTGCTACATAATTTTGACCATGAAAAAAAGTAAAAGACAATGTCATTTGTTCCGTTTTTCCTCTACAACTTTCTAGAAACATGTTATGTTAATCATGCACTAGAAAATAGTATTGAGATATTAGTTAGATCATATTCTGTGTGGATCTTCACAATAAATATGTATCAACTTATAACCATTATTAATTAAAGAAAAAAATACTTCTATACCAGACTATTATTATAATATAAAGTTTACTATTTTTCATTAATATTGAGTACAATTTCAAGTTATGTGGTGCCAACAAATAAAAAATTGTAATAGTGTACTTAAAATGAGATATAGATAAGTATAAAAGTTAAATATAAATGTATTTGTTGTTATCCGCCTCGGGACCAAATTTTCATTGGACCGGCCCTGCTCCAGCGGAGCCCGGAGAGGCCCAAGACGATGGCACCAGAGGACGCCTCGGTGACCCCGGCGCTTGCTTCTGTCGCCGCCGCCTCAGTGAAGAGCCGAGCCAGCCTTGCGCTGGTCCGCAGGGTCCCGGCGATGGCGGCGGTTAGGTCAGCTTCCGAGAGCGGATTCGCCACCGCCGCGAGCCGCGCCGTCGCACTCCCTGCAGCCCGCACGCCCTCGGTTTGCATGCCTGCCACCACCCTCGCCATGGCAGCGACGACACCGCCCCCTGAGCGGCGACTCCTCCGACTGCAGCCCTGAGGGCTCCGGCCAGCGCAGCCGCCAGGTCCTCGTCGGACATATTTTAGTACTAGATACATCTGTTTGAGAGTAATCTAATATAGAATGGAGGGAGTAAAAAATAAACAATGTTTCTTACCAACTACTATAAAATGCAATCCAGAAGGTTTGGCCAGATGGAACAGAAATTTTGAAAAGCACGTCATATTTGCTATCTTCTCGCTGAAATATGTAAAGTTTTAACTGCTAAATTTCCTTCTCGCTTCATGTTTATTTGCTATTTTCTCTCAAATACGTCACTGATTTTATAGTAATTCTTATGGTTTGAAATATGATACTACTTATCAAGTGAAATATGCTACTTATTATCAACTAAAAACTACTGGTGCTTATCAACTAGTAACACCTTGTGACGCTTATCGACAGAAAAACTCGTACCGCTTATAAACTGATAAACTAGTATCGCTTATCATTTAAAAACAGTTGATTCGTATCATCTAAAAATACAGTCCAGAAAGTTTGGCCAGATGGAGAACATAGATTTTGTGCTGCCGATTTTTTTTAAAGCAGGCATAAAGGAGAAGTTTTGAGCAAAAAATGACATTTGGGCAATCGCAAGGTCGCCAAATCTTGCCAAGCGGCAGAACAGTTTGGAGAAGATGAAAGTTGAGAGTAATCTACCTTACGAAAAATTGTGCATAAGAATTGGATCAAAACATTTTCTTAATGAATTCCCCAAGTACGATCTCTTGGTAAACAACCATTGTGAAGTTTTCAATAGGTAATTCCCCTCTCTTATCTAGTTCACTTACTATTTCTTCACTGAAATATGTCACTGATTATGTAGTAATGCTTATGAACTAAAATATGACAGTGCTAATCAATTGAAATATGGTATTGCTTTTCAACTAACAACTACTTGTGCTTTATTCATACGTCATAAATGTATCCCTAATTTCTGATGTTCTATGTTGTTTTTCACATGTTTGCTATACACTTTATGTCATTTTTATGGATTTTCCGGACTAACCTATTAACAAGATGTCATAGAGCCAGTTCCCTGTTTTCTGTTGTTTTTAGTTTCAGAAAAGTTGTTCTAGAAATATTCTCGGAATTGGAAAATTCGAAACCCGGAAGTTTTATAATTCCCGAAGGTTCCACGGACTCCCGAAGAGACCCGGAGAGGGGCCACAGGGGGGCCACACCATAGGGCGGCGCGCCCCCTGGCCGCGCCATGGGGTGGTGTGGGCCTCCCAGGACTCCACGCCTTTGCCCTTTCGCCTATTTATTCCCCCCGAGACGTAAAACATAAATATATACCATTTCGTTCCGAGAAACACCCGAGGCCGCCATCTTCATCATCCCGAGACCGGGAGGGTTCTGGAGCTCTCCTCGGCACTCTGTCGGGTGGGGAATTCATCACTGGAGGGGTATACACCACCATGCCCTCACCCGAAGTGATGCGTGAGTAGTTCATCCCTGGACTACGGATGCATAGCAGTAGCTAGATGGTTGTCTTCTCCACTTTATGCCTCATGTTTAGATCTCGTGAGTTGCCTCACATGACCGAGATCATCTTTATGTAACGCTACATGTTCTGTTTGCTGGGATCCGATGAATGAGGAATGTTATGTATTTTGATTATCAATCTATCATGTTATCTTCATGCATATGTTATTTATGATCTAGCATGCTCTCCGTTATTAGTAGATGCCCTCGCCAAGTAGATGCTAGTAACTCCAAGAGGGAGTGTTTATGCTCGATAGTGTGGTTTTATGCCTGCTTTGCATCTGTGCTCGAGTGACAGAAACGTGACGATGGAGGATGTGACCTTCCATTAGGGAGAAAACAACAATGCTTTGTCTAAGGATGATTCTATTGTTTACATTACACACTTTGCTTACTGCAATTATGTTGGAACGCGTAGAGATAAACAAAAACTTTTCCTACGTGATGCTTCCAAGATCTAGCCGAGGTAGAAGGCCACGAGTATTACCACTAGACGCGCAGGTGCGGATTATCGATGCAGCGCGTCGGGGCAGTGCAGTCCCACGATCCGGTCCGGCCGATCCAATCCCTCGAACGTCGAAGTGCTGAACGTACAACACCTCTGCCGGTATCCACACGTATTAGGAGGAGCTCCGACGGCGGACTGCTAGGTCCGGTGCGGCGGCTGGACTGAGTGGGGCAAGGGTTCCCAATGCATGGGAGAGTGGACTAACGTGCCCGCTGGGCAACCTGCGCCCCTCTTTATATAGCGTATGGTAATGGGCTTCACAACACTTGTGGCCCATTCCCTGTGTGAGTCCAACTCACAAAACCAGTCCATTTCCGGTTCGGGTCCAACCCGACCAATACTTGCTCCCGCTCTTAAGTGTGCGACCCTGCAGGCTCATGGCGACTTGGACACGATTGGAGTCCAACTCCCAATCAATCAACCGGTAGCGGCTCCTAGCAAAACGTGCCGACCCCCAAGTACCATTGAGTCATGACGACATACCTTTCAATGTGATATTCATCTTAGTCCCTTTTGCCTCACGATATACCTTGTCGAGCTATAGGCGATTTATCGTCATCCCTTAAATAGCTCAACTCTCTTCTCGATCTGTGACATGTGATTCATCTGACTAACTCTTAGTCAACCGACACAGTTAACACTTAACTGAGTAGCGCATGGTCATGCTTCCTGAATCATATCACTCGAGAGGGCCCAGAGAATATCTCTCCATTCGGAGGGGCAAAATCCCATCTTGATTATCCACATCATGCAGCTTGCTTCTCATGCGACCCGAACTCTGCCTTTATAGTTTCCTTGTCACAGAACAACGTTTGACAGAACCTAAGTCGGTGATCCACAACTCGGATTGTTCGACAACCTCAGGTCTAAGGATTACATTGATTGAGACATGCAAATGACGACTTGATCGTTGCATCTCAATGTGGGTCAGTCCGACTTGCTAAACTCTTTAGCCAAGTCCGTGAACGTTGGAATGGCATCACCATGCCCATGACAAGTGGAACCGTGTCATCAGCCAAAACTCACATTAGTCTAGGGTGTGTGTCCAGCAGAACCTTAACGACCAAGGACAATTAGTATGAACAACATGAATACATAGTTCCACAATCGAATCACATATTCAATGACATATATCAGATGTTCAAACCAAAGGACAACTTAATAACTTTATGAATACATTGGGAATTACATCATACATGATTGCCTCTAGGGCATATTCCCAACAAATTATATGTTTCTTCCAACTTAATAGCCAACGTTTGTTCAGATGATATTCAGAGGGTGGATTATTAGTCATAGATGTAGTTGGATGACGGTCTATGTATTTTTTTTTTTTGTAATGCTCGCATGAAACACATAGTAATCTTTATGTCTTGCATATGCACTATGGTGCCGCCTTCATTTCTGTTAATTGCCAAACGGTAATTTGTTCACCACACATATTATTTATTTTTCACTCAGAGACACCACTAGTGAACTCTGGACCCCGGTCCATTTTCGTCATATTGATAATACAACCACTTTTTACGCTGCTCTCATACTGCTGCTACTGTTTTCATACTGTTTTCCGCACCATATGTTTAACCTCTTTGTATTTAGCAAAACCGGTGAGATTGACAACCTCACTAATTTGTTGGAGGCAAAGTGATTTTATTGTGTTGTGAATGTTCCACGTTGCTTCTGGACCGGTGGTGCGCCCTGCCATCTCAGCTGCATCGACCTTCTGAAGTTACTCCTTCCTCATACTGGTCGATTAAATCTTGGTTTCTTTCATAGGAAAAACTGATACCGTGCTCATCATACCTTCCTCTTGGAGTTTCCCAACGAGTGCAAGATCTGCACGATCATTTATCAGCTAAAATCTAGTACTTGTCAACTAGAATATGGGTTTTTGGCTCCCCGGCATGTTGGTTCTCGCGAGATGAATAAACATTGTTGCTAGTTGAGCCTGTTCTTCGGGTGTCATGATACGTCCATTTTGCATCACTATTTTATATCATAATTTTCTGTTATTCATCGATATATTTCATGTTATGATGCATCTCTTATGTTATTTTATCTTATTTTCCATGTTTTATAATTTTTGGAGAATAAACACCGGGACCAGGAATATGATGGAAAAAGCACCGTCGGGATACCATATTTCTGAAGATCAGAAGAAGAAGTGGGACACCAGGGGTGTCCTAAGATTCCATAGCAAGAACACATCCAGAAGGAGAGCCAGAGGGGGGCCACCATGGGGTGCCCCCCCCCTTGGTCGTGCCACCTATAGGTGTGGCCACCCTGGCCCACATCTGGGAGATATTTTTGGCGTGCTTGTCCCCCAGGAAACCCTAAGCCTCATTACATCTTCGAAGAATTGTTCCGCCGCCGCCTCGGGGCGGAAAACAGCCGAGAGAGAAAAGCTCTTTGGCGGGGAGAAATCTGCCGGAGAAATTCCTCTCTTAAGAGGGGAAATCACCGCTATCGTCACCATCATCACTCCGTGCATCATCAAGATCGTCATCATCATCATCATCATCATCACCAGCACCATCACCCTCATCATCCACCTTCATCCCGCTGTAACAATTAGGGGCCTCTATCGTTGTTTTGCATTAGATCTCTCTCCCGGTGTAGATTACTTGTTAGTAGTTGATGCTTGTGAGATTTATCGGTGTTTGCACTCTATGAAAAGATTGTTATCATCCATTATATCACCTCTGATCATGATTCATATGATGTGTTCTGAGTAGTTCGTGTTGTTCTTGAGGACATGGGAGAAGTCAAGTTGGTAGAGGGGATGGGATCACCGGCGGCAACAACAGAGAGAGGAATGACAATGGGCGCAGACCTTATGAGGTGTGTATTTCTGTGTCTGCCTGAGCCCTCAATATATAGGCACGGCCGGGTAAGAGAACGGTCAGCTCACAAATTAAATTGACGTTTACTACAGCCGTTACCACGTAATCAATGCGGCGTTTTGCTGCTGTTACAAAAATAAATGTGACGCAGTAGACAACAATCAATATGACATACCATATTATTGGCGTGTCTGTTGACTCCCCGTTTTCGACTGTCAAAAAAGAGACATCGGCTCGGCTTATTCCTGCAACCCGTGGCTCCTCTCTTCATACCAACTCACACTAGTGGGGAGAGAGCTCACCTTATAAAATGTTGTAAAACTCTCTCAACTAACAATATGGGACTAAACTCCTACCATTTGCTATGGCAACATGGTTCTTAGGGATTAAATGGAAATTGCCTAGTGGGTCTAAGAGCATCTCGAGTCGCGCCCCCAAACGCGGCCCCACGGCCTCTTCTCGTCTGAACGGGCCACGAGCGCGCCCACTCGCCCCTCCCCATTGGGCCTTCCCGTCCGGACGCCCCCTTGTTCCCGTCCGGCAAACCCAGCCCAACTCCGCCTCTCAAGGGCTCCCGGGGGGCGCCGGACGAGAAGAAACGGCCGTGTGGCGTCCACGGGCCCTCCCCGTCATTGAGACGGGCGCGAAGTCAAAGCGCCGCCCGATCTTCGGCTTCTCCTGAGACGACGCAGAAGCGCAGGCGCCGCAGCGCGCCATCGCTTCGGCCAGTCGCGCAACGAGCCGTCGTAGAAGCGCAGGCGCCACAGCGCGCCATCGCTTCGGCCAGTCGCGCAACGAGCCGTCACTTTGCTTAGTCGCGTCGCCCACGCAGCGGTCGCGCGTCTCCCCATGCGGGCGTTGGTGTTAATGCGGGGGCGGCCTTTCGGCCTGCCCGGCCGGGTATAAAATGCCGCCACTCCGCTCTCGCCGCAAACCGCTACCTCGCCGCACTCTGTCTCTCTCCCCACCCTCCTCTGTCTCTCACCTCGCCGCGCTGCGCCCATGGACCCCCTCGCCGCCAACGGCTTCCCTCGCCGGTCCCTCCTCAAGCACCAGGCGCGCGCTCTGTTTGAGGCCTGGTACCCGTGCCCGCCGGACATGCGCGCCAGCCAAGGGTTCACCATTGGGCTCGCCGGCGTTCCCATCCCCATCGCGCCGTCCCTGGGAGACACCTCGTGGGCGAACGAGGTGCGCGCGCGCCCACTTCTACCGACTCACGCCGGACCAGCGCGCCGTCCCTCGCTGGGACCCGGCAGACCCGGCGAACACGGGCGCTACGAGCCGGAGTTCACGCGCCTCCACGAGTAGCGCTGGAACCGCTGTGACGGCCCCGGGCCGCGGCCGCACGCCACTGAGCGGAACAAGTACGGGCGCGACGCGTTCTGGGAGCAAGAGGGCGTCACCTCGACGCTGTCCTCGCCCACGTTGAAGCCGGCAACAACCCGCGCCTCCCCTGGCCGGCGCCCACCATTTGGGGCCCAAGGCGAATGGCGGCCACCCCGACCTCCTCCGTCTCACGCTCGCCCTCCTCCTCTGCCGACGGCTCGTCTAGGCGCTCGGGCCCACCGCTGCGCGTCCCCAAGACGGAGCCGGGGACCTCCACGCCGCCGCACCTGCGTCCGCGCTCCGGCGGCATCCGCTTTGGCGGAGGAAGCGCCTCCTCCCGCCGTCGCCATGCGCCGCCCTCCTCGTGCCCAAGATGGAGCCGGGGCTGTGTATCCCCAAGGAGGAGCCGGGGCTGGAGCGGCCACTCAGCCTTGCCGAACAGCTCCAGGCGCTCCAGGCTGTGTCGGCGATGGAGGACGACCCCGAGAGCATCAAGGCCGCGCTCCTCGCGTCGTACAACACGCGCAGCCAATGTCCGATGCGGAGGCTTCTGCGTGGTCCTTTAGCGACACGGCGGTGATGAAAGGTGTGCCGCTGATCGTCCTGGACCCACCGGCGGCGGCCAACGGCAACGAGGCGGGCCGAGCCACTGGGGCGACCACGACAGCAACTCCATAATATATTTATTTAAAAACATGAATGAAGCTGCAAAGCAGATTTTCAAGAAAAAAAGAAAACTACATAATATAAACATTTGATTTGATTTGATTTGATTTGGGAACGGTACTAGTCAACTAGAGAAAATTGCACACAACACCATGCTTTGGTAGCAAACTTGCACAGAACACAGAAATCAAACTATTTTTGTAGCTAGACCCAGTTTTTCGTCTAATAAGTTGCGGCTAGCCCAAAACATTGATTAACTAGCTTAGTAAGTATCTGACATGGTACCTATGACCACTGTACATTATTTCTGTACCGTATATACCACCGATTAGCAGCTTAATAAGTATCTGACAGAACAGATGCGAGCTACATGTAGCGCGATACTCCAAAAGAAATTTAAATTTGTATTTTTATTTTGTTTTAAAAGATCGAAAAGAACTCCCACACGGTGATATGTATAAAATTTCAAAATATTCATTGTATTTTGGTCTAGACAAAAAGAATAAATTTACATACACACGTTAAATAAAATCTTGTGTAGCGTAAAATAATACGTATTTAGACTTCAAAATTTATACATCTGTAGATCTCGAATTTATATGCATTTATGATTCCATTTTCTATTTTTTGAAACACAAAGAAGCAGATTCTATTTTTTTTTAACCAAGCTATATAGTTCGGCGGTACTCGTACCATAGTCCACTTTAGGGTATATTGTATTTAAAAAACCTGTCATGTAATTAAAGTACACAGTATAAAATACGATATAATGGTCATGGTCCCGTATGTCAGATACTTGTTAAGCTCCTAAACCAATGTTTTGGGCTAGCAGCAACTTATTAGACAAAGAACTGGGCTAGCCGCAAAAAATATTTGATTTCTGTGTTCTGTGCAACTTTGTCACCAAAGTATGGTATTGTGTGCAATTTTCTCATGGGCAAAGCCACACCCGCCCACTGATCTCGCTGCCAAGGAAAGGAGGAGGAAGGAAAGAGAAAGCAGAGGGATGTTTGTGGTTGTGGTGGGGTCCGCGGCTCTAGGATTAGGCTTTGTAACGTATTCGCGGTTGGATTCCGAAACTGTAGCCGTGTCGATTTGGGACTTGACATAAAGGGAAAAAAATGTTACCTTTCTTCGCGCGGCGGCTCGCCGCCGCCTGGAGCCCTCTTCGCCTCGATTTGTTCAGCTGCGCGCCGCCACCGCTCCTCCCAGTGTACCGCCCGCCGCGGCCCTGGATTGTCTCGTCGCCTCGACCAGGTCAGGCGTGCGGCGCCGCTCTCTGCTCGCTGACGCCGCGGAATATCGACCTCCTTCGGCGCGGCTCGAGCCCCAGCTCACCGCTCTCTCCTTGGCGCTGCCTAGGGCCATCGTCGCGTCGGGAAAATAATTCTATGAGACCTGGTCTACAAATTTAGCCCCGTGGACCAACTCCACCAATTGACACGTGGCATGCATGATAGTTTAGATCTAAAAATAGACATGCAAATTTCAGTTGTTTTCTCTCTCCTGCCCACGTGTCAATTGGTGGAGTTTGTCCGCGAGGCTAAATTTGTAGACCAGATCTTATATAATTATTTTCCGTCGGGGTCGGACTTGCTCATGCTCGGCCTCTCCAGTCCCACTTTCCAGTCCGGTCAGGCCACGCCTCCATGTGGGCGTTCAGGACTTGTACAGTATACATGGCAAGTTTTCTTTTTTTCTTTTTTTTGAGATTAGTATGGCAAGTTGGCGATGAAAAGCAATTTGATACCAATACCCTCAGCACGGAGAAGGCTCTGTATCGCCCACACTAACGGCCCAACAGGTGAACTATCCAGGCTTGCTAATTTTTTTTTTTTGACTTATCCACGACTCCACCAAAAAAAAAAGCGATGGGAGAGATCACCCAGATTGTGTGCTTCTCCACACCCAGATATGTGCTCTCGTGCATTAATTTCCTGCTTTATTTTTTTCTTTGTTGAGTTCATCTTACTAACACATTTACTCATGTTGACACTTCAAAAAAAACATTTACTCATGTTTCTTTTTTACTTCTTTTTTCTCGTTAGTTTAAGTGTCTTATGTTTTTTCAAGTCAGTTTTTTACTTGCTAGCCCGATGTTCAAATTCTCATTCCTTGAGTCTCAATATGTGTTTATTTTATAGTAGGAATGTGTTGTATGAGTGCTACATTTTTCGCGGCAAATGTTACGATTAGTTTTATGAGTGATAAGATTGTATTCCAATTTGTTGTGTTCTCCATGTATTCTTGACTTGTTTATATATTTGGGCATTTGATTGTACCAAAGCCAACCTCAAAATATAGCTTTTACTCCCTCCGTCCCAAATTAATTGTCTAAAAGTTGGACAAAAATGGATGTATCTAACACTAAAACATGTCTAGATACACCCATTTTTGTCCAACTTTGAGACAATTAATTTGGGACGGAGAGAGTATATATTAGTCTGTTGCCTACCACCCCCTCCCCCCCCCCCCCCCCCCCCGCCCCCCAAATGTAACAAGATCAATTAATTCATCTTTACTTTGCATTAGTTATGTCGGTTTTGCGCAGACATCACCAATAGACAAGGACAAATGTTGGTGACAGTCCGTGTGCATGGCTCACTTGCATTAATGATGGATGGTGAATTATATTCAATAAAACTCGGAAATTCAGAGAATATGTCACAAACTAAAAAGACTAGTCCATACAAAATTTCGTTTTAAAAATGGCCAATGATGACCCACAAGTATAGCGGGTGTATCGTAGTACTTCCGATAAATAAGAGTGTCGAACCCAACGAGGAGCAGAAAGTGTTGACAAGCAGTTTCGATGAAGGAATAACTGTAAATACTGAAAGATAAATTTGTAGGGATTTTTTAGAATGCAGATAAATAAAGTGCGAGTAAATAAAATGCAGTAATAATAATTGCAGCAAGTGGCCCAATCATTTCTTCAGCAAAGGACAAGCCGATACGTTTACTTATGATTAACAAACGTTCTCGAGGACACACGGGAGGTTTCTGTCAAGTGCTTTTGTTTCATGCCGCTGAATAATCTTTAATATTTTGATAAGTGTTGTGTGAGTGAACATATGCTAATGTACCGTCCCATCCAAGACTAATACATACTTGTGATTATACCCCTTGCAAGCATCCGCAACTATAAGAAAGTAATTAAGAAATAAATCTAACCACAGCTTTAAACTCCAGGATCCTACGCTCCCTCGTGCAATGATTTTCTAACGGGGGTTTAGGTTTCTGTCACTCCGGCAACCCCACAATTAGTAGCCAAATACACGATGCATTCCCCTAAGCCCATAAATGGTGAAGTATCATGTAGTCGACGTTCACATGACACCACTAGAAGAATAACACCACAACTTAAATATCAAACCATTAAATATTACTCAATATTACTTTACTACTAACAACTTGACTTCTTCCATGTCCTCAAGAACAACACGAACTACTTACAAGACATCATATGGATCATGATCAGAGGTGATATAATGGTGATTAACAATCTGGACATAAATCTAATCCAATGGTTTCACTCAATAGCATCAACTACAAGTAGTAATTAACACCGGGAAAGTTTACCCTATGAAATAGACAAGATGCAACCCTAGATGTTACAGCGGAACGGAGTGGAGCTGAGGGTGATGATGGTGGAGATGATGGTGGTGATGATGATGATCCCGATGAAGCCCGGAGTGATGACGGTGACGATGCCAATGATTTCCCCTCAACGGAGAGGAATGTCCCCCACAGATTTCTCCCTGCCAGAGAGCTTTTCTCTTTCAGGTGTTTTCCGCCCCGAGGCGGCGGCAGAATAATTCTTTGATACTAGTCTGGGCTTAGGGTTCACTGGGGGTCAAGTACGCGAAAGACCTCGACCAGAGGTAGGCCAGGGTGGCCACACCACCTGGCGGCGCGGCCAGGGTGAGGGCGCGCCACCCCATGGTGTGGGCCCTAGTGGCCCCCCTCTGGCTGGTGTCTTCCTCCGAACTTCTAAGATACCTCTGGTGTCCCTCTTCTTCTTCTGAACGTCTGAAATATGGTATCTTGACGATGCTTTTTCCAACAGATTTCTGACTCCGGGGTTCAACTCTCGAATTATTAGAAAACATGAAAAATAGGTGAAATAACATAAGTATCATGCTCCAATATGAAATATATCAATGAATAACAGCAAATTATGATATAAAATAGTGATGCAAAATGGACGTATCAACTCGCCCCCAAGCTTAGACCTCACTTGTCCCCAAGAGAAATTGAACTCAGTAAACATGACCCAGGTTTATGGAGTGAAGAGTCGATAAATAAAATACGGACAAGAAGCATCACATTTATCTATGCACCATTCATTATAGACAGCAACTTCCTCTCATATAACTTAACTTGAAATGAGTAATGGGAGTCACAAACAAAGATGCAAAAGAGAGAATTAAAATTGGTGATGGAAAACTTCATTCTTGGTTAGAGAACATTTAATGATATCATACTTATCTTAGGTGAAGTCTTCATATCAAGGCTTATATTGTAGAGTTTAACATGTTTAATTATAACAATCCTTTTACAGTGATTCATAGCTTTCAAAGTAATATTCATTCAGATAATAAAGCATGTGCTAAACAAAGAAGGATAGAAAACATGATTGAATAAATCAGCATATAGATGGTGAGATCACAACAACTCAAATCCTTTCTGGAGACAGAAAGTAATGGGTTTACCGACTCAACATAAATGTAAAAGATAGGCCCTTGGCAGAGGGAAGCATGGATCACTCATGTGTTAGAGCTTTTTTTTAGTAAACGGAGGTATAAAATGCATAACACTCCTCCCATCCATCTTACACAAACTATGGCTAACCGAATCCTCGGGTGCCTGCCAACAATCACAAACCATGGAGGAGTGTCTAATTTTGAGAGGTGTATGCTAGTGTCAACAAATGGTAAATAGAAAATACAGTACGTCATAAGCCAACTAGACTTCACAAGAGCGGCTCCCATATGAAGGACGCGACAGGTGTAGAAGGTCATCCCTCATTCTCTTTTGTTTACAGGATTATGCTTTGATTGATAAATCAAAGGCAAAAATACTGAAGAGAATTTGTGTATTAGTTTGGGGGTTGGGCACCCCGCTGCCAGCTCTTCTAGCATTTGGATAAGCGGATGAAGCCACTAGTCCAGGTGTGTGAAGTCCAATCAACAAGTGAGATAAAGTTTCTCTATTTACATCCTCATGACAAAAAACATGAACACAAAACAAGAGTAATTTTGAAAGTTTTAAAGATAGCACATGAGCAATTTACTTGGAGTGGCGGTAAAATACCACGTATAGGTAGGTATGGTGGACACAAATGGCAAGCTTTTGGTTCAGGGTTTGGATGCACGAGTAGAGCTCATACTCAGTACATGTTTTTGGCTAGCAAGGCTGGGTAGCAAGCAGAAGAGTTGAGGGAAAACAAACAAATATACATATGATGAAACCAATCATGCAATCTTCATTCAAAGCCCAAGCGATATTAACTTGTGAATACTAAGTTTATGAGCTAACATGCAAATTCCTTTTTCTTATACTAGCATCTCAAAATATTATTTCTACTGACCCAAGCTAAGTTTGCCAAAACCAACTAGATCAACTTGATGATCTCCAGAGTAAAGCCAAATACTAACAGCAAGCTCAACCATATGACAGAAATTGAAAAGTAAAATAAGGTATGCAGAAAGTAAATGACGAAACTTCTCATTCATAATTCAAACCTGCAACTCACACCAATGGATACAACGATAACCAACTAAGAAGAGATACTTCCATACTGCAAACCATCCTATATGATAACTTCTCTACCCATGATATGACTCTACTGAAAAAGTAAAAAAGATGAAAGATAGTGATGTGATACCGCGGCACTCCCCCCAAGCTTGGAACAAGCTGTTTCGCTAGAAAATGGTGTTTTTTAGCGGAAACTATTCCCCGGGTTCTAGGGGTTTTCCCTAGATATGTACATGAGAGTACAAATTTGCGGGCGTGCCATCTTATTAATAAAACAAGCAAATAAAATAACAAAAGACAATAATAAACACAATATATGGGAACACTGCATTTTTATTCATAGCATTGGATTGTACAAATACAAAGTGCATATTCCCATGAACTATATCTATTCCGCCTTCTGCGTCGCGCTCATGGAGTATCTGACTCAGGAGATTGCGTAGTTCATTGATTCCTGGAGCTTTTTGCAAGCATCCGGTTAATTACATCCGTAGGGTGGAGTCTACGGAATACCTTCGATTAAGCTGCGCTGATGGTCGTCGTGATAATTGGATTGCTCATCCATATGCATTGTGATATTTATGAATATGTCGTGCGGGTGACTTTGTTTCGCCGATACCCGGTCACGTGTAATATCCTCATGTTGATGTGACCAATAGGATATGTCGATGAAGGGGATGACTTTCGCCTTGTCGGTGCTCAGTCATGTAAACCCCGATTTCATCAAACACGGACGTATGTGTTGCTATCGCTTCGTCGGTGCCCAGCAACGGAGTGTCCGTTCCCGTAGGTTTGTGACATGTTGATAAAGTAGTGACTTGGCCTCGTCGGCACTTCGCCATGATTTCGCCCTGCCTCGTCGGCACTAGACGTATGATAAAACAATGGAAATATGGTCTTTGTCTCAACCGAGACCTGACTATGATGTCGATGGAGAAAATATCACTTTGCAAGACGGATGATTCTTGTTGAATATATTATATTGTGCTTCGTGGTAGGAGCAAGATGTATGTTGCGTATATGATCTTCGCCTCCTCATGAGAAGTGGTGCAGTCATAGGATCAATCCCTCCTCCTCGTGAGAGGCAAGGTAAAATTTATGTATGGACTCTTTTGCACTTGGCATTGGCCGTGTGCGCTTGTCATAGTTTGTACGGAGCTGCAGTCGACTATCCCTTTAGGGAACGTCCCGCACCCACTCATGTACTCTTGTCATCAATCTCATCGAGAAACCATGATTCATGGCCTCTCTTCGACGGTATAATTTTCGGTCACTTGCACGATAAATCGGACCAACGGATGCACGCACCATAGAATACGTGCTCTTGTCATCAATCTCATCGGGAAACCATGATTTATGGCCTCTCTTCGATGGTGTAATTTTTGATAACTTGCACGATAAATTGGACCAACGGATGCACGCACCATAGCATAATTCTCTCGGGATCAATCTCATCGGAAAACCATGATTTATGGCCTCTCTTCGACGGTGTAACTATCGATCACTTGCACGATAAATTGGACCGATGGATGCACGCATCATAGAATAATTTTCTCGGGCGAGAAGTATAGGATATAGCCGCTGATCACTTACCATCGAAGAAGCTCCTCGCGGATGACGCCATGGCCACCGAAGGACGTGATTGGAGTGGATGGTGTGGTTTGCGTGGATAGTCTCTCTCGTGATCGTCGCCGCTAGCGAATCGACCCAAGATCAATACGTGTGTGGTGTAGCCGAGGATCTACGTCAAAGAGCAAAACGGTGATGAGGTCTCGTTTGCCTCGTTACGCCTGTGCGATCTCTCGTGCGACCGGTGTTTTTCCGTGCGTGGCGTGTGCCGCGTCTCCCGTGCGTGCCTTTTCTGGCCTGTGTGCGGGTCCTTCCCGTGCGTGCGTGCTTGTGGTATTTCAGCACCGCGGCCTACGGAAAATAATTTTATGGGACCTGGTCTACAAATTTATGTCCGTGGACCAACTTCAGCAATTGACACGTAAGCAGGAGAGAGAAAAAAAAGAAATTTAAATGTCTATTTTTAGATCTAAAGTACCATGCATGCCACGTGTCAATTGTTGGAGTTGGTCTACGGGGTAAATTTGCAGACCAGGTCCTATAGAATTATTTTCGCGGCCTACCGGCCGTTCGGGCGTGTGTGCGTATGTGCCCTGTGCTATTAGGTGCTCTGGTATATGGCCGGCGTCGCCTATGTTTGCTGCGTGTGGAGCGAGGCAGCCTTGCGGCCTTGCAGGCGTGTGCGTGCCTCTCTCGTCCGTCCGACCTCCTCTCCTTTGTGTGCAGGATTGTTGCCTTTATATAGGCTTGCCGATCAGGTGAGTTTGTTGGAAACGCGTGAAGCGAAACAGCTTTCGTTTATATCAGGTTTCTTTCAAACGCACGGGAAGGCTCCACTTCTTATCCAATCCCCAGGCTGCTAGCTGTACTTGCGTTCCGAGCCCCTCTCTGGCTGGCCGATGGACCCAAATGAATTACAAGCCAAGATGTATCCTGAGGATCATCATGATTATTACTGATTGGTGGGCCATGGTGATGGACGGCCACCTTCTTCCCTTTATTTCTTTTGATCGAGGTATTTCTGCATGCGATGGGCTAACTGGACGTGAGCAAATGATTAGAAGAAGCTCGCTAGCTTTATACATGTATGATTGAAAACATCCGAAGTTCATATTCCTCAAATGGTAAATCAAAATTTTAATCGCTTTGCACCATCGTGATGTGCATGAAAAATTCTACAAAATGATTCCAATATCAATATATATTATTTTTCGTAAATATTTTGTACCCGTGGGACCCACACGTCATTGACAAGAATTTTATTAATTTACATATATATAATATATAATTTTTGGTAAAAAATTCGTTAAACACAAGCAGAGGGTATGCCAAAACCAATGACAAATTATTTCTTCGGTTGTGGTGACGGTGGAATCATTTGGAGAGGAGTCGGAAAGCCTTTGATGATACGACGAAGCTCAATGTTTTCCGCCTCCAGAATTGCTACCTCGGCCTTGATAATACGATATTGTTCGCAGAATTGATCGGCGATCCGGTGTGCTTCAGCTAACACAGGAAATATGTTGGGTTCTTGATCCTGAGGCACAGTCCCCTGCACATTATGAGAATAACGACGCTGAGGGTTAATGGATCCCACAAAGGTGGGGTTGCTCGTTGGCGCTGGTGCAGCCCTACGGATCTCTTTCCTCCAGTTGTTAATCATGTCTTCCTTCCTTGCATCTTTCTCTTCTTCCGTCACCCATCCCGCGAAAGCACCCCCGTTGATGTCTTGCTGGATTTGTCGAAGACGACGTGCATCGTAATCCTCAATGCTAGAGCCGAAGGAGGACATCTTGACCTAGAAACTCCGGACTCCTGACAGAAAACAACTCGAAACGAAAGCACGATGAGAAAACGATATACGGACCTCGGGGGTCCGTGGGATTATATAGCAAACTGTTTCATAACGAAAGGAAAGTACTTGGTGAAAACGGGTCAGAGACAAACTCCGAGGCGTCCTCACCATAGCCAGGCGCGGCCAGGGATGGGCCCGCGCCTGGGCATGGTGAGGAGCCTCCGGGCTCCGTCTCCGCCTCGTTTCCGGCTCATAATTTTTCATATTTTCCAAAAACAGTAAAAATAAAACTTGTAAGATGATTCGCGAACATTCTCTTACCAAAACTGATACCTATTCGAAAAATGACAATGCAGCTTCTGAAATGTGCTTCTTAATAAATTCCTCCGGGATCATGGCTTGAATACAATGAACATTTTCATTATAAGGATCTTCAGAAATATAATGCTTGAGTCTTTGGCCATTCACCACTTGTGAAGTGTTGGCTTCTAGGGAAACAATTTTAATTGCCCCCGAAAGATATACCTATTCGATAACCAAAGGTCCTTCCCATCTCGAGAGTAATTTTCCGGCAAAAAATCAGAGACGAGACCTATACAATAACACTTTATCACCAACATGAAATACTCTTTTAATAATTCTCTTATCGTGCCACCTTTTAACTTTCTCTTTAAAGAGCTTAGCATTTTCATATGCTTCACTCCTCCATTCATCTAAAGAACTTAAGTCAAGCAACCTTTTCTCACCAGCAAGTTTAAAATCTCTATTAAGGCCTCTCACTGCCCAATAAGCTTTGTTTTCTAATTCTAAAGGCAAGTGACAAGCTTTTCCATAAACCATTTTATAAGGAGACATGCCCATGGGATTTTTATAAGCAGTTCTATAAGCCCACAGAGCATCATTTAATTTACTAGCCCAATTTTTTCTAGATTTGTTAACAGTCTTTTGCAAGATAGATTTAATCTCTCTATTTGATAATTCTACTTTCCCACTAGTTTGAGGATGATAGGGTGAGGCAATTCTATGATTAACATCATATTTAGCAAGAGTCTTTCTAAAACCACCATGAATAAAATGAGAACCCCCATCAGTCATAAGATATCTAGGCACACCAAACCTAGGGAAAATAATGTCTTTAAGCATTTTTAACGAGGTTTCACCATCAGCACTTTTAGTAGGTATAGCTTCTACCAATTTAGTAACATAATCAACAACAAGAAGAATATGAGTGTAGCCTTTTGAAGGAGGGAAAGGACCCATAAAGTCAAGACCCCAACAATTAAACGGTTCAATAACAAGAGAATAATTCATAGGCATTTCATTACGTCTAGAAATATTTCCAACCCTTTGACATTGATCAAAAGATAAAATAAACTTTGTAGCATCTTTAAACATAGTAGGCCAATAAAAACCTGATTGTAGAACCTTATGTGCAGTTCTATCTCCAGCGTGATGTCCTCCATAAGCACTACTATGACATTTTCTCAATATCTCTTGTTGTTCATTTTCAGGAACACATCTTCGCACAATACCATCAACACCTTCTTTATATAAGTGTGGGCCATCCCAAAAATAATGCCTTAAATCATAGAAGAATTTCCATAACCTGGACTGTGTCTAATCAGTTCATACTTCGTTTATGTAGATGACTTGTATGAAAGTCAGGCAAAGCAGACAGGTCGTCCAGTTCCATAACGCCACAGGTTCTTGTAGCTACGAGGTTTGCTGCGACATGGGGGAAGATGCCTTTGAATTGTTCAAAGCAACGCACAACAAGAAGACACATGGATTCTCTTCGCCCGTGAAAAGAGCAATTGTAAGTTCCTCAAAATTCTGTTTATCTCTGGGATCAACAATTACCTCAATAGATTCTTCTAGTCCCGTAGTCAGCTATTTCACCTATGCTTGTCATCTCATAGTTCATGCACATGCATACTGCTTGCTTTTCATCTGCTAGTTCATCTATCCTTGTGAGCTGCTATCTATCTATACTTCTTATAAAGCAAAACCCCACTAACATGCATTAATTATTTTTCTATCTCAACATGCAAGCTATCCACATCATCTATCCTCCTAGCCAATCAATTGTCCATGTAATCTTCACTAATATTTATGAATTACTACATGCAAACTACACATCATGTATTTCTTAAACCATCCAATTATTCATATTAATAATTTTAAAAATATATACTATGATCAATTGAATCACATCTCTTATAAACTTTACAATGTACTGTAGTTCCTAAAACGATCCCCGCAGCAACGCGCGGGGTATTCTTCTAGTTTTTATCTATGTTCTGTACATGCTTGTCGTCTGCTATTTTCAGCCATGTTTACTTACATGCCTGTCATCTGATGTTTTTCATTTATGTTCCTTACAAGCTTGTCATGCATGCTTAATTGCTTGTCATCTTCTATTTGCATCTTTGTTATGTACAAGCTTGTCATGATATCAATGTTCCTTACAATCTAGTTCAGCTTATATTTCATCTAAAGCTTTTACATGCTTTATAGGAAGAAATGCAATATCATATGCTAGAACCTACTTTAAGTAGATGGCGCTGTCAAGGAACCTCTTTCTGCCACCGAAGCTGTCGCTACCGTGCTGACCAAGAACCGTCTAAATTCTTTGTTCCTGAATACCATAGGTGGGGTCACAACCAATGCAAGAGCAACAAAGTGTCAGCTTCACCTGCAGTCTGTAGTTGATGAGTTGAAGCAGGCCAAGGAACAAGCTGATGCAGATAGGATGAAGCATCGACAAGAATTTCTGCGTATGACGGAGGAACACAAAGGTATGAAGAAGAGTCAAAAAAATGTACAAAACCCTAATTGGTGGCATGTTATGTAACATCCCAAGTATGAAAATCATCCCCTTAGAATGTTTGTTGCATGTTTATTAAAGTATTGCATCATGTCATCATATTGTTTCCATGTTGGTTGCATTTGTTTCTTAATTGTTGCATTTGTTTTTCACTGTTTTCACAACTCAAATTCAAACCTTATTCAAACAATGGTTTCATACTTGCTCTGTTACAACATTTTGAATAAAAATCACAAATAATAACAACCATTTGGTTCCATGTTTTTCCTTAGTGATCACTTGTGAAAATGATCATTTTAAATCAATTATTTACTTTCCAAACACATTTTAAAATTCAAATCCAAGAACCCAAAACAGAACCATTTTTGAAATTATGTTGTTACCAAAACAAATCAACTCAAATTGTCTATTAACCTTAGGGGTAACCCTATTGAAAATGCTTTGTTTTTCTAATGTTAATTAATATTGAAAATTTCATTCAATTGGGTTTAATTTTAAACAGCAATCAAATATTTAAAATTTTGGAAATAAAAGTTGCCAAATGGTTGCATTTGGCCTAAGGAATTTATCTTAATTTTTCCAAATTTTTCTCTAAACTAAAACCTATGTTTTTCTTCCAAAAGCAAAGCCTACAAAAAAAAACAGAAAAGGAAAAAAAAAAAAAAAAAAAAAGAAAACGCAGCGCGCGCGCAGCAGATAACAAACCCAGCCCACCTAATGCCTAGCGCGTGCAAGCCCAGCCCGTCTACCTCCCGAGTAACGCTTTGAAATGCGTGCGTACTTCTTTCTGAAGTACGGCAGCGCATCCAGCGCGCCACCGCGGCAGCTACGGCACTCAGACGGCGATCCGAGCTTCCAGCGGCCTATAAAACACGCCCTAGGGCTCCGCGTCAAACCCTAGGCTCCCCTAGGTCCCTGTTCCCCTCTCCGCCGACGTCCGTTGCCTTCTTCCCCGTCGAGTTCCCCTCCTCTGTCACCCTCGCCGGAATAGAACTTCTGAACCTCCCGATGGCGCCACCACCCACCAGCTCCTCTTAGCCACCTACCACCTGGAACGGAACCGCCACCCTACCAGCTACCCCTTGAACACCTGAACACCCCCCGGAGGCGCACGGTGCACTCGCCGCCATCCTCTGCCGAGTCGCCGTCGAGCTCGCCGTTCCTCTGCAACTCGACGAACTCCTGGTGAGCACCACCTACTCCTTCCCTCTCTTCCTCTCCGGCTCGCGCACGCCTCTGCCACGCATCCGTGCGCGTCCAGCACCCAACTGCAGCGAGCACCACCGTGTAGATCAACGCCGGCGATCCCTCGTTTCCGTCAGTCGTGGAAGGAATCGTTCGTCAGACAAATTCAGTTAGCACTGGCGTTGAACGTTAACCTCTCCGCGTCTGTATCTCTGTCGAATCTGAAGAAACAGCGCAGTGGCACTGCCCCTTGTGCGCGCAAGCGAGGTCGTGTGTTCGAGCCGCAGCGCCCAACCTTTTTTTGCCTCATTTTCCTTCCACAGCGCGCAGGCCCACCAATCAGTGACTGCCACTGCCACGCGTGCGTGCGCAGCGCCACGCTGGCCTCTGGCCCACGCGGCAGAGGCAGTGTGTAGATAGCAGTGCAGTGAGAAAAGTTTCTGCGCGAATTTCTGTAATTCCAAAATCATTTTAAATAACAGATTTGAACCTAAAATTTCAAACTTTAATAACTTTTATTCTGTAATTCCAATAACTAAAAGTTTTATATGTTTTCTGATCCAAATTTCATACCCTTTCCAAATAATCTAGTTGTGTACTGTTTTGAACTTTCAAATTGCAATTCAAATTTAAATTCAAATCATTCAATTGTATTTTACCAAAATTCATAAGTAATTCATAATAATTCCAAATCATGCAAATAAAATATGTTTTCAATGCTATTTTAAATAACCTATTCAAATATAAAATTTGTTTCATGGTTTGAATAATTTAAATTGCCTAAATAATTTAATACTTGTTTAATTCATTTAAATTTGATAAAATCATAACTTGCTCAAAATAAAATATTTTTGAACATGCAAAATATGTTTTCAACCCATCAAAGTGTGAACCTTTCAAATGTGAGTTTGAAATTATGTTTTGAACAAATAAAAATTCAATTAAATTCAAACTTGTTTTAAATTCATTTAAAACTTGTTTAATATTGCTTAATTCATAATTAAATAATCCTAACTCCTATTTCAATATTTGAAACATGTAATCCAACAAAAATTTGATGTTCTTTTCAAATATAAACTTTGTTATTTGTTTTGAACAATTTAAATGGTTGAAAACAACAACTACTTGTGTGTCACCTTTAAGGCACCCAAAATTCCCTAAATTAATAATAAAATTCTAAATTGCTACACCCTATTTTAATTTGATTCTAATGTTGTTATTTTGATGTTTTCCTTTTGCATGCATCATACTAAACCACTATCACCTGTTGATTAGTTGGAAAACAAATAATCTAACCAAAATCCATGGGCTTTTCATATGCAACTCAAAGTTGCATATGTGTCCATTTAAATTGTGTTATCATATCAATTAGTTTATTTTGATGCATCTATTAACTTGTCATGCATCATATTTGATTGTGCACTATGCCATGAGAATGATTGTTTATATTTCTGCCTTGTTTGTTTGCTTCTTCTCGGATAGACGACGACGTTGATACCGACGACCTTTACGACACCCCTTCTGAGGATCTAGCTCAGTACCCGGCTACTGGGTTTGCAGGCAAGTTATCACTCACATGAACCATTGTGTTCCTTTCAACATTGGTTACCGATACTTTCCGTTGTCTATATTTGCTAGCCTGTGTATCGTTGCTTCTGTTACGAACCTACCACATGATACTCTAAACCCTGATATTGCCACACCTCCAGTCCTAAAACCCCGTTGCTTGGGCCCGTGTCTTACTAGCATGCTTAGGGTTGTTTCTGCTCGAGTCTGTTATCAGATACTTTCTGTTATTATATGCTGTTATATTCTGGGGCTCGATGATAAACAACAACCTGTTAATTTGAGGTAATAATAATTTGCTGATAAGGCACCGGCAGGAGGCCCGGCGTGGTTTTTAGGCCTGCTAGTGTCGACCCTAATAGGAAAAGGGTCTTTTCTACTGATCCATGATGAGCGCACTATCCGCATGTGGGAAGCGTGTATGGGCGCCCCCCTCAATTTGACTCGATCCGCATCTCGTCCAAATCACCACACTTAGTTCGGGCTTTCCATTTGATGCACGCATATGCAGGTACGAACCCGAGGCCAGGGTGGAACTTTTGTAGTCGGCATTTAGGGCGGCGTGGTCTTCCAGTGCTATGAGGGTCCTCCTTTTCTTCGGGGGGCTCGATTAGCCGCGCACGCACAGCACGTGGTGCTCTGGGCTTGATGCGAAGAAGAGTTGAGTTGTGTTGAGTGCCCCGCTTGGTGGGAAAGGCCTTCCCATCTGGCGGGTTATTCTTACGTGTACGGCCAAATTGGTGCACCCCTGCAGGGATAAATCTTCTCGAGAAGCCGTGTTTTCCTCGGTTATGGTTGACTTGGTGAAAGTACTGGCTAACAAGTACTCAGAACAACTTACACCTAACTAATGATAACTTGACTAGTAATAGGCTTATTGACACAACAACTTGATCCATCATTAATCCAACTGTGTGAGTTATCCTCGGATTGCTTCTTTGGATAAGGGGCAAGATCCAGGATGGGTTTGTTTGGTGGTTAGCTATAGTTGGTTACGATACGCTATCTTATCTCTCTCTGTTACACCGGAAGTTGTAGTATGTTCTGTAGTTGGTTAGCGCAGCCAGTTGCAGCATCTTTTGTAACCCTTTCCTTCCGTTGATCCCAAGCCATCTGTGCTTGGTGTTGACGGGCTACACTTTGGTGAACTGTGAGTCTTGCTTGCCAGTACGTTGTTGTACTGACCCCTTTGGGGCTGTGGTTTACGCAGACTACGACTACGGCTACGATGACCACCAGGATGGCTACTTCGTGGAGTTTGACGAGACTGCAGACGAGTAGATAGCTGGACCAGGGCTGGATCCAGGACCTACGTGGATGGGCTTCGTCTTCTTTATTTTCTCCGGCTTCTTAAGCCTGTTGGATTTGTCTGTACCCAGACACCGTTGATTGCTTCCGCTGATGTAATGAATGCTATGTTGGGACATGTTTCCTCTGGATGATTGTATTTGCTATTTCTGCCTTAGTGAAGGCCATTTGCAACCTTATTTCAATCTTTTGTGTCTTAGAGGCATGTTGTGTTATCCTTTTGTTCAAAAACCGTTGACGTACCATGTGTGTATGGTATGAAGTACGTTAATGGTAGTATCCTGATTTCTACGGGATAGTTTACATCGACGGTGAACAGTAACGGTTGGTTGTCGCACATAAGTGCTGGCCTACCCGTAAGGGGACGCGGGAGCCGTTAAGCCCCGTAATCCAACCAAAATATTGTTCAGTTCGTGCGGTGAGTATCCTCTAGAAGTCCGGGTGCGACAAATGGTATCAGAGCCTGTCTGCCTGTAGGATCCCTTTTACTGGTCGCAGTTGAGTCTAGAAACTATTTTGTAGCTATATAGGAAAAATTGAAACGTGAGAGTAGGAATTCTGCCATTTTTTCTTCTTTCCCCACCCACCCACCCTTTTCTGGTAAGGAAGTGCAACGTTGTTTTCTATTCTCACCTAAACTTTCAAGTTAGGATTTCACGTGTTTTGGGTTTTCCGTAGTACCTCGGGACTTTTGGTCTCGTTTTCCCGACGTTGCTTCGATATCCTGTTCTTCTAAAGAACCTTTCGTCCGTTGAAACCTTGCTGTTGTTTTCCACTTCATTTCTTCTACCGGAGTCTAATCAAAACCTCCCAAATCATCTGCAGATGGATCTCAGGTTCTTCCCGCAGGTGGTTCGGATGACTCGCTGTGAGAGCACCGCCGGTTATCCGGAGATGCTGAGAGACATGGTTACCTATCTGGGGTTCCATTGGGCACCAGAGTACCAGGTCTACGAGCAGCAGCGAGAGTTTGACCAGACCTACTACCAGGCTATCGTCTACATTCTGTCGGATGATGGCAGGAGCGTTGTCCACCGCTACGAGGCAGTAGGTTCCACAGTGGATATGGCCGTGCAGCAGGCAGCTTACGTGAGTCTCACCGTCCTCCGTGCTGACTACTGGGGGTTTGACGATTCTATCTATCGTCACATCCCCCGTGGTTACATCACGTCGGCGGGAGTTCACTTCACTCTCCACGGCAACCTGGATACCTACGAGTCTGATAGCTCCAGGCTGCACACCACTGCTCAGTTTGTGAGGCACAGTGACGCAGTTGCTTCCACACTTTCTCAGGAGTTGGCTTCAGTCAGGGAGCAGCTCCACCTTGCTCTCACTCGTCTGGCGACGTACACCATAGACTTTGTTGGAGACGAGCGCTTTGCACGTATCGTTCAGACAGCTGGGTTACCGCTGCCAGATGCTGGAGGTTACGAGCCGATCAGAGGTCCACTTCTCGACCTCGGAGCTGGTTACACAGGGATTCCCCGCTATGGAGCACAGGGAGACGACGCTTTCTACTTCACCACACCGAGAGTTGCTCTCAGAGCAGTTCCGCTCTACGTGGATCGTCGTCATACCTACTTCCGGGGGATTCCTCCGCACCGTATCTCTCGTCGTACTACCCACCGCCGTCCTGCGTGATGAGCATGGGAGTACCGATGTATCCGTTCCTAGCTATGTTTAGTTATCCTTTGGCTTTCGAACCATGTATTGGTCTGTTGGATATTCTGATGTATTTGAACATGTGATGACGTACCTGTTGGTTATCTATTCATGCGTCGGAATAATCTCTCTTTCGGTTACCAAGTCTATCCTTTGCTGTTATTGTGCTAAAATGCATTTCTGTTCAGGATGGCTCCAACCAGGAACTCCCCGCCTGAGCCACCTCCGCTCACGGAGCTGTTGACTCAGATGACTCAGGTCGTGGCTCAGATGGCCCAGATCCAGGCTAACCAGCACAACAACCAGAATGCTCCGCGAGTCAGCATCAAGGAGTTTCTGAGCATGGGGCCGAGAGCTTTTGTGGCAACACGTGAGCCTCTGGATGCTGATGACTGGATCAGGGAGATGAACAGGGCTCTGGAGATTGCTCATGTTGCTGAGGAAGATAAGGTCAAGTATGCCACCTACCTACTGAAGGTTCAGGCAGCTACCTGGTGGGAGAACTACCAGACCATGAGAGCTGGCTATCCTATCACCTGGGGATGTTTCAAGGATGCCTTCCTGAAGCACCACATCCCAGATGGTCTCATGGAAAGGATGCGTGAGGAATTCTGCTCTCTCAAACAGGGCAAGCTGGACGTCCTCGGCTACCAGAACGAGTTCAATCATCTCGCTCGATACGCCGGTGACGAGGTGTCCACTGAAGCCAAGAAGATGGCAAGGTTCCGCCGAGGTTTTAACCCGGAACTGAAGTACGCTCTCACCAACATCAAGTGCAAGGACTTCGTGGAGCTCGTGAACACCGCGCTCAATGAGGAGAATGGGCGCAAGGCGTTCGAGGAGTCGCACAAGCACTCGCGTGAGGGTGGTTCCTCCTCCAACATGACCACCCCTCCGCAGAAGCGCCGCATCTGGGTGCCAAACAGTGCTGTCACTAGGGCTCCAATTGCCCAAGCTTCTCCAGGCTTTGGTCCCCGCCCACCCAACCCATCTCAGATGCAGGGTCAGAGGTTTCCAATGGGGCAGCCAAGGCCAGCTCCTCCTCGTGTCGTCACTTGCTTCAAGTGCAAGGAGACTGGACACTATGCTGATAAGTGCACTCAGAGACAGCTACCTCCACCACCTCCTCGCCCCAACACCAACCAGGCAATGGTTCGTGCTCCCCCGGCTAAAGCCTTCAACTCCAACAACAGGCCTGTCGGGAGGACCGCGAGGGTGAATCATATCAAGGCCGACAAAGCTGAGGAAGCTGCTGACGTCGTTCTCGGTACATTCCCCGTAAACTCTAACCCAGCTAAAGTGTTGTTTGATACCGGAGCATCGCATTCGTTCGTGTCAAAGATCTTTGCGACAGCAGTTAAACTACCTTTTGTTGGTTTGGGTTCCCCGCTAGTAGTAAACTCCCCTGGAGCAACTATGCAAACTTCCAAGATCAGTCACGAGAATCAGATCTTGATTGGAGGTCACATATTCCTTGCTTCTCTCATTCTGCTTGGCAATTCTGACATTGATGTCATCCTTGGCATGGATTGGTTGAAGGCCAAAAAAGCTACGATTGACTGTGCTAAGAAGTCAATAACTCTGTTCCACCCTTCCGGCCAGATAGTCTATTCTCCAAGTGAATCAAGTTCTGTTCAGCTGTACACCCTGGATGCTAAACCTCTACCTCTGCTTGAAAATGTTCCGGTGGTTTGTGAATTCCCTGACGTCTTTCCAGAAGAGTTGCTAGGGATGCCTCCGGACAGAGCAGTTGAGTTCGTGATCGAGCTTGAACCAGGTACTGCACCAATCTCTAAGCATCCATACAAGATAGCCCCTCCTGAACTGAAATTTTCAAAGGAGCAAATCGATATGTACATGGAGAAACGTTACATTCAGCCTAGTTCCTCCGCTTGGGGTTGCCCAACTCTGTTTGTTGCCAAGAAGGATCAAACAAAAAGACTCGTGGTTGACTATCGTCCTCTCAACGAGAAAACCATCAAGAACAAGTATCCAATTCCTCGTATCGATGATCTTTTTGATCAACTTGCTGGAGCCTCCATATTCTCAAAGTTGGATTTGAGGATGGGTTACCATCAGATAAAGATCAGAAAGGAAGATATTCCAAAAACAGCTTTCACCACTCGTTACGGTCTATATGAATACACAATCATGTCCTTTGGTCTCACCAATGCACCGGCAACGTTCTCAAGACTCATGAATTCTGTCTTCCATGAATACCTCGACAAGTTCGTTGTGGTATATCTCGATGATATTCTGGTCTACTCAAAATCCGAGGAAGAACATGGGGAACACCTTCGTCTCACTCTCATGAAACTTCGCGAGCATCGTTTGTATGCCAAGTTCTCCAAATGTGAGTTCTGGATTCCAGAAGTTGCTTACCTTGGTCATGTCATCTCTGCCAAAGGCATAGCCATTGACCCGGAAAAGGTTAAGGCAATTGTTGATTGGAAACCCCCTAAGACGGTGAAGCAAGTCAGAAGTTTTCTTGGCTTGGCTAGCTATTGCCGTCGTTTCGTCCAAAACTTCTCAAAGATTGCCAAACCTCTCACTGATCTCACAAAGAAGGACAAGAAGTTCGTTTGGACCCCACAGTGTGATGAGAGTTTCAATCTCCTCAAGACTAAACTCACTTCTACCCCAGTTCTGGTTGGCCCAGATACTACTAAGCCTTTCCAGATATTCTGTGATGCATCTCTCCAAGGCCTAGGAGCAGTTCTTATGCAAGAACGCCAAGTTGTGGCTTATGCTTCACGTCAGTTGAACCCACATGAGCAAAACTATCCCACACATGATCTTGAGCTAGCAGCAGTTGTGTTTGCCCTCAAGAAATGGAGACAATACTTGTTGGGTAACAAAACTGAAATCTTTTCCGATCACAAGAGTCTGAAATACATCTTCACTCAACCAGATCTAAACCTCAGGCAAAGGAGATGGATTGAAAAGATTAAGGACTTTGATCTCAAAATTTCTTACACTCCAGGCAAGGCTAATGTTATGGCCGATGCTCTTAGTCGCAAGTCCTATTGCAATAATCCCATGATCATGGAAAGCCAACCTCCACTTCATGAAGAATTCCAGAAGCTGAACCTTGGTCTTGTTCCTCAAGGCTACCTTGCTAGCTTGACAGCCAGTCCAACTCTCGAGGACAAGATTCGTTCTGAACAACTTCGTGATACTGAAATCAAGAAGATGGTTGAGCACATCAAGGAAGGCAAGGAGAAATTCAAGTCCTTCTCAGTTGATGACAAGGGAACTGTGTTCTTCGAAGGACGCATTGCAGTTCCTCAGATTCAAAGTCTCAAAGATATCATTCTCAAGGAGGCTCATGAAACTCCTCTCTCCATCCACCCTGGAAGTACAAAGATGTACAAGGATCTTAAGACACTGTATTGGTGGCCTGGCATGAAACGTGAAATTGCTCAATACGTTTCTGAATGCGACGTTTGTCAACGTGTTAAGGCAGTCCATCAGAAAACAGCCGGTCTACTCCAACCTCTAAAAATTCCTGAGTGGAAGTGGGACATGATTGAAATGGACTTCGTTACTGGGTTTCCAAAGTCCAAAAAGGGAAACGATGCAATCTTCGTTGTTATTGATCGTCTCACTAAGGTAGCTCACTTCTTTGCTCTCAAGGAAACTATCTCAGCTAGCCAGTTAGCAGAACTCTACACAGCAAAGATTGTTCCTCTTCATGGTGTTCCATTGGAAATAAGCTCAGACCGTGGAAGTATCTTCACTTCTCATTTCTGGAAGATTTTTCAAGAAGCATTGGGCACCAAACTTCTGTTCAGCACAGCTTATCACCCTCAGTCTCAGGGGCAAGTCGAAAGAGTCAATCAGATTCTCGAGGATATGCTCAGAGCATGTGGTCTCTCCTTTGGCATGAAATGGGAGGATTGCCTTCCATATGCTGAATTCTCCTACAACAACAGCTACCAGGCAAGCCTAGGCATGGCACCATTTGAGGCACTGTATGGTCGCAGATGCAGGAGTCCAATCAATTGGTCTGGAGCTGGTGAACGTTCATTCTTAGGCCCTGACATTGTTAAGGAAGCCGAGGAGAAAGTTCGTATCATTCGTGACAATCTCAGGATTGCTCAGTCTCGTCAGAAGAGCTACTATGATAGCAAGCACAGGGATATGATCTATGCACCTGGTGACAAGGCATATCTCCGTGTAACTCCCCTCAGAGGCACTCATCGTTTCGGTGTGAAAGGAAAGCTTGCACCAAGATACATTGGTCCTTTCAACATTCTCTCAAGACGTGCAGAAAATGCTTATCGTCTTGAACTTCCAGAAAAGCTATCCAAGGTGCACGATGTGTTCCACGTGTCACAGCTCAAGAAGTGTTTCAAAGATCCAGATCGTGCAGTTGATCATGATTCCATTGAACTGCAAGATGATCTATCTTATGAGGAGCACCCTATTCGTATTCTCGATGAGACCGAGCGTAAGACTCGCAACAAGAGCACAAAGTTCTTGAAAGTGCAGTGGTCGCATCATTCCGATAAAGAGGCAACGTGGGAGACCGAAGAGGATCTTCGCAAGAAGTATCCGGACCTTTTCCTTTCTCAGTAGGAATCTCGGGGCGCGATTCCTTCAAGGGGGGCGTTTTGTAACATCCCAAGTATGAAAATCATCCCCTTAGAATGTTTGTTGCATGTTTATTAAAGTATTGCATCATGTCATCATATTGTTTCCATGTTGGTTGCATTTGTTTCTTAATTGTTGCATTTGTTTTTCACTGTTTTCACAACTCAAATTCAAACCTTATTCAAACAATGGTTTCATACTTGCTCTGTTACAACATTTTGAATAAAAATCACAAATAATAACAACCATTTGGTTCCATGTTTTTCCTTAGTGATCACTTGTGAAAATGATCATTTTAAATCAATTATTTACTTTCCAAACACATTTTAAAATTCAAATCCAAGAACCCAAAACAGAACCATTTTTGAAATTATGTTGTTACCAAAACAAATCAACTCAAATTGTCTATTAACCTTAGGGGTAACCCTATTGAAAATGCTTTGTTTTTCTAATGTTAATTAATATTGAAAATTTCATTCAATTGGGTTTAATTTTAAACAGCAATCAAATATTTAAAATTTTGGAAATAAAAGTTGCCAAATGGTTGCATTTGGCCTAAGGAATTTATCTTAATTTTTCCAAATTTTTCTCTAAACTAAAACCTATGTTTTTCTTCCAAAAGCAAAGCCTAGAAAAAAAAACAGAAAAGGAAAAAAAAAAAAAAAGAAAAGAAAACGCAGCGCGCGCGCAGCAGATAACAAACCCAGCCCACCTAATGCCTAGCGCGCGCAAGCCCAGCCCGTCTACCTCCCGCGTAACGCTTTGAAATGCGTGCGTACTTCTTTCTGAAGTACGGGAGCGCATCCAGCGCGCCACCGCGGCAGCTACGGCACTCCGACGGCGATCCGAGCTTCCAGCGGCCTATAAAACACGCCCTAGGGCTCCGCGTCAAACCCTAGGCTCCCCTAGGTCCCTGTTCCCCTCTCCGCCGCCATCCGTTGCCTTCTTCCCCGTCGAGTTCCCCTCCTCTGTCACCCTCGCCGGAATAGAACCTCTGAACCTCCCGATGGCGCCACCACCCACCAGCTCCTCCTAGCCACCTACCACCTGGAACGGAACCGCCACCCTACCAGCTACCCCTTGAACACCTGAACACCCCCCGGAGGCGCACGGTGCACTCGCCGCCATCCTCTGCCGAGTCGCCGTCGAGCTCGCCGTTCCTCTGCAACTCGACGAACTCCTGGTGAGCACCACCTACTCCTTCCCTCTCTTCCTCTCCTGCTCGCGCACGCCTCTGCCACGCATCCGTGCGCGTCCAGCACCCAACTGCAGCGAGCACCACCGTGCAGATCAACGCCGGCGATCCCTCGTTTCCGTCAGTCGTGGAAGGAATCGTTCGTCAGACAAATTCAGTTAGCACTGGCGTTGAACGTTAACCTCTCCGCGTCTGTATCTCTGTCGAATCTGAAGAAACAGCGCAGTGGCACTGCCCCTTGTGCGCGCAAGCGAGGTCGTGTGTTCGAGCCGCAGCGCCCAACCTTTTTTGCCTCATTTTCCTTCCACAGCGCGCAGGCCCACCAATCAGTGACTGCCACTGCCACGCGTGCGTGCGCAGCGCCACGCTGGCCTCTGGCCCACGCGGCAGAGGTAGTGTGTAGATAGCAGTGCAGTGAGAAAAGTTTCTGCGCGAATTTCTGTAATTCCAAAATCATTTTAAATAACAGATTTGAACCTAAAATTTCAAACTTTAATAACTTTTATTCTGTAATTCCAATAACTAAAAGTTTTATATGTTTTCTGATCCAAATTTCATAACCTTCCCAAATAATCTAGTTGTGTACTGTTTTGAACTTTCAAATTGCAATTCAAATTTAAATTCAAATCATTCAATTGTATTTTACCAAAATTCATAAGTAATTCATAATAAATCCAAATCATGCAAATAAAATATGTTTTCAATGCTATTTTAAATAACCTATTCAAATATAAAATTTGTTTCATGGTTTGAATAATTTAAATTGCCTAAATAATTTAATACTTGTTTAATTCATTTAAATTTGATAAAATCATAACTTGCTCAAAATAAAATATTTTTGAACATGCAAAATATGTTTTCAACCCATCAAAGTGTGAACCTTTCAAATGTGAGTTTGAAATTATGTTTTGAACAAATAAAAATTCAATTAAACTCAAACTTGTTTTAAATTCATTTAAAACTTGTTTAATATTGCTTAATTCATAATTAAATAATCCTAACTCCTATTTCAATATTTGAAACATGTAATCCAACAAAAATTTGATGTTCTTTTCAAATATAAACTTTGTTATTTGTTTTGAACAATTTAAATGGTTGAAAACAACAACTACTTGTGTGTCACCTTTAAGGCACCCAAAATTCCCTAAATTAATAATAAAATTCTAAATTGCTACACCCTATTTTAATTTGATTCTAATGTTGTTATTTTGCTGTTTTCCTTTTGCATGCATCATACTAAACCACTAGCACCTGTTGATTAGTTGGAAAACAAATAATCTAACCAAAATCCATGGGCTTTTCATATGCAACTCAAAGTTGCATATGTGTCCATTTAAATTGTGTTATCATATCAATTAGTTTATTTTGATGCATCTATTAACTTGTCATGCATCATATTTGATTGTGCACTATGCCATGAGAATGATTGTTTATATTTCTGCCTTGTTTGTTTGCTTCTTCTCGGATAGACGACGACGTTGATACCGACAACCTTTACGACACCCCTTCTGAGGATCTAGCTCAGTACCCGGCTACTGGGTTTGCAGGCAAGTTATCACTCACATGAACCATTGTGTTCCTTTCAACATTGGTTACCGATACTTTCCGTTGTCTATATTTGCTAGCCTGTGTATCGTTTCTTCTGTTACGAACCTACCACATGATACTCTAAACCCTGATATTGCCACACCTCCAGTCCTAAAACCCCGTTGCTTGGGCCCGTGTCTTACTAGCATGCTTAGGGTTGTTTCTGCTCGAGTCTGTTATCAGATACTTTCTGTTATTATATGTTGTTATATTCTGGGGCTCGATGATAAACAACAACCTGTTAATTTGAGGTAATAATAATTTGCTGATAAGGCACCGGCAGGAGGCCCGGCGTGGTTTTGAGGCCTGCTAGTGTCGACCCTAATAGGAAAAGGGTCTTGTCTACTGATCCATGATGAGCGCATTATCCGCATGTGGGAAGCGTGTATGGGCGCCCCCCTCAATTTGACTCGATCCGCATCTCGTCCAAATCACCACACTTAGTTCGGGCTTTCCATTTGATGCACGCATATGCAGGTACGAACCCGAGGCCAGGGTGGAACTTTTGTAGTCGGCATTTAGGGCGGCGTGGTCTTCCAGTGCTATGAGGGTCCTCCTTTTCTTCGGGGGGCTCGATTAGCCGCGCACGCACAACACGTGGTGCTTTGGGCTTGATGCGAAGAAGAGTTGAGTTGTGTTGAGTGCCCCGCTTGGTGGGAAAGGCCTTCCCATCTGGCGGGTTATTATTACGTGTACGGCCAAATTGGTGCACCCCTGCAGGGATAAATCTTCTCGAGAAGCCGTGTTTTCCGGGGTTATGGTTGACTTGGTGAAAGTACTGGCTAACAAGTACTCAGAACAACTTACACCTAACTAATGATAACTTGACTAGTACTTATTGACACAACAACTTGATCCATCATTAATCCAACTGTGTGAGTTATCCTCGGATTGCTTCTTTGGATAAGGGGCGAGATCCAGGATGGGTTTGTTTGGTGGTTAGCTATAGTTGGTTACGATACGCTATCTTATCTCTCTCTGTTACACCGGAAGTTGTAGTATGTTCTGTAGTTGGTTAGCGCAGCCAGTTGCAGCATCTTTTGTAACCCTTTCCTTCCGTTGATCCCAAGGCATCTGTGCTTGGTGTTGACGGGCTACACTTTGGTGAACTGTGAGTCTTGCTTGCCAGTACGTTGTTGTACTGACCCCTTTGGGGCTGTGGTTTACGCAGACTACGACTACGGCTACGATGACCACCAGGATGGCTACTTCGTGGAGTTTGACGAGACTGCAGACGAGTAGATAGCTGGACCAGGGCTGGATCCAGGACCTATGTGGATGGGCTTCGTCTTCTTTATTTTCTCCGGCTTCTTAAGCCTGTTGGATTTGTCTGTACCCAGACACCGTTGATTGCTTCCGTTGATGTAATGAATGCTATGTTGGGACATGTGTCCTCTGGATGATTGTATTTGCTATTTCTGCCTTAGTGAAGGCCATTTGCAACCTTATTTCAATCTTTTGTGTCTTAGAGGCATGTTGTGTTATCCTTTTGTTCAAAAACCGTTGACGTACCATGTGTGTATGGTATGAAGTACGTCAATGGTAGTATCCTGATTTCTACGGGATAGTTTACATCGACGGTGAACAGTAACGGTTGGTTGTCGCACATAAGTGCTGGCCTACCCGTAAGGGGACGCGGGAGCCGTTAAGCCCCGTAATCCAACCAAAATACTGTTCAGTTCGTGCGGTGAGTATCCTCTAGAAGTCCGGGTGCGACATGTTAGCTCAAGTTCATCCGAGATATGGAACTGAGTAGCCCTTTGTGAAACCGCTTGTTGTGTGTTAAACTGTATTAGACTGCCTTTGCTGGCGAGCTATGTTGTGACCTTATTCGGAATTTATGTATTTGTTGTGTTTGCTTTGCTGTGAAAACTAGTATAGTATTTTTCATGGTTATGAATACGAGGACACGTGGTACTATATGGTAGGTCCATGAGGCGGCACCTTATTGGATGGAAATCGCGACAAAAAAAATACGTCACGGAAACGTTTCGACGTGGACATGCCATGTTTGTACACATGCTGGCTCATGATTCGCGACGTCTTACGACGAACTAAAACGTCGCACCGTCGGACAACATTATAAATTCGTCGAGAATAAGCGTATACGTGGAACATTATGAAAGCTACATGTGGCATCTTATACTGCTTGTACCCGCGACGAGAAAATAAACGTCGCACATATTATGACGTCATTAACGGAGGTAACGGTAGTTTCAATCGCGACGTTTTTAAAATGTCAAGACGATGATGACGTCAGGAATGGTAGAAGTGATGTCAGTGACGCCCGTAAGGGGTAACGAAAAAAACGATGCCACATCTACACACACTGCGACGAAAAAAAACGTCGCTCCTTGTTGGGCCTTGTGCTGGGCCGGCCAGTAGCTCGCGACGGTTTAGTGTTCATTTCATCGTCGCAGAACCATCCGTGACAGTCGATCAGGGACGTTCTCACTCAGTCGCGTAAACCGTCGCGGATGGCCCTTAGCGACGGTTTGGAGCCCATCCGCAACGTTATTGAAACGTCCCAGACCGCGCGGAATTTGGTAGTGACTTTTCTGAAACTAAAAACAGCAGAAAACAGGGAACTGGCTCTGTGGCATCTTGTCAATAGGTTAGTCCGGAAAATCGAGAAAAATGACATAAAGTGCATAGCAAACATGTGGGAAATAACATGAAAACAATATGGAACATCAGAAATTTGGGATACGTTTTTGACGGATCACTTACCACACCATAATAATGCTCCAGTTGGATGTTTGCATTGGGAGGTTAGACATTGTATTGGGTTGAATGTCCAATACCCAGGATATTGATATTGAAGTTGAATGTCAATATTTTTGTTTGGGTGTATTGGATTTTCAGAACTAAACTAGATATTAAGATGGTATAAGTGATGAATTGCATTTCTTCAAGACTTGTATCATTATACTTTGTACATGTATGAAACTTGTACACGACAGCCACAACATTATGTTATATGCGAGAACAATCAAATAAAGAAGAAAATATATCAAGAATAAATAGTTTCAACAACAACACATAATTTAAAATTCGATGGATTATCCATCATAAAGGGCCACTTGGAGATAATATGAAGTCTCTAGCATACACATTACATATTCTCATAGGAAATATTACAAGTTCTTATGATATCAATCACAAATGACAAGCTCTGAACAAAGCAAGTAAATGTGACATGAATCAAACCAACAACATCAACCATTCCTTGCTAAACTCCATGGGAAGCTCTATAAGTGCATGAAATGAGTGATCACTGTGTCCTAGCTTCGCATGAGCTCCCAGCTTGTCAGCGGAAAATTGCTTCCTAAAGTTCTTCCATGTATTGGTTACTCTAGCACTTCTAATATAGGCACCACCATCTTCAGGCTCAATTGGACGAGCTGCTATTTCATTATCCACCTCCTCCAACAATATATCATCCATCATGTACTGCCTATCCATTGCATAGTTGTGCAACACAAAACAAGCACTAATAATTCGTATCTGCAAAAATATTAGTTCATAGTGAGAAATTGTCGGCAAGCTATTGCATTGTTTATTAGTTCATAGTGACATATGTTACCTGGTCCTCTATGTCAAAGAAACTTGTACTACGCAATATAGCAAACCTTTTCTTCAACAACCCAAAGTTCTTTCCACACAATTTCTAGCACGAGAGTGACGCAAGTTATATAACTCCTCCGCTGTTTTGGGCTGTTGGTCACTTGAGGCCCACTCTTTCAAGTGATACCGAGTGGGTCTAAATGAAGTAAGAAAGCCAGGTCCATTGGTGTAACCACATCACCTAAATAATATTTTCCTGCGGTCAATCAAACTATTTGGTTAGCAAGGAACCAAGCAAATTAAAACAAATAGCCAAGAGAAAAGTAGTACCCTCAGATACAACAAATGCATCTTGGCGACTTGTTCTCATTGCATCCCATAGGACTCTTGAGTCAGAAGCTGAACCCTCCCAACCATGCAAGACATAAATAAATTTCATGTTCCAATCAACAACAACAATGAGCATCCTCGGTTAGCCACATTAACACAAACATCAATATGGAAACCATCTAACGCTCCAAGTGCATCGGGAAATCACTTCCATTTGTAATCCTTGGGAGGTTCAATAGGAAGGTCTGGCAGTTTAATGAACTCTCTATGGAGACGTAAAATGGCCTTTAACACCTCAGAAAAGTGTGAACTGATTTTCCATAGGAACTTTTGTACTGACCTCGCAATAACCTCATTTTCAAACCATGACCAACCACAAGCAAGAACATGGCAACCTTTTATTCCACATCTACATACAAACTGTCAGTTAAACCACACTTCTCACGCAACATAGCACACAAATCATGAAAGTTTCTTTTTGTCAGATGAAGCTGATCATAACAAGCAACCTTGGTCCCATCATACATATCTTTCAACAAATACTTTTGAAGAGAGATTTCATGCTCATCATCGGTAAAGGTCCCCAAATCACTTTGGTAACCCGACGATAAGGGACTCAAATATGAAGTTGTGAACACGACGGCTGATCCACCTGAACTCTCTGTGCCATGCCAGTACTACAACCTCTCAGTAACCCCGACAAGAAGGATGATCCGGCCGGGGTCATGTCCCTACGAGAGTGAGGAAAGAGCAAGCTGAAGGCTTTCTGTTAAGAGAGACGTTGCCCGGCTGTCTTTTGACCATTTCGGTCAAGCTAGTAGTAACCCCCTTGTTTTTTTTGTAATCGTCAGTATAGCTGATAGCTTTGCCTTGGAATTTATTAACTAACTGGCTCCGTCTCATATCGTATTAATTATCTCAAATTTGGACAAAAGTAAATATATGTAACACTAAGATATGTGACAAAGCGAGTAATAAACTAACAGCCAATCAAATTTATACAACTCCAGATGCACTGGTCAAGTAACTTCTCTTTATCCAGATATAATCAAGGGTCATTTATCGAATTGCCCATAGCGGTCCACTTCTACTCAGTTTTACCCCTAGCGCCGAATCGACCTTAGTTTTTCCCCTAGTCTGTGCGCAACAACTATGGAGAGGCCGGAACGGTAAGTTTGGAGTCGAATCCGTCTCGCGAAGTGGATCTGGAGGAGTCAGACTCCGTTTCGCGAAGTGGGTCCGGGTGGGACTGCCAAGTTCGTTGAAACCATCCGGAGCTTACAGGTGGGACCGCGCTGTTAGTTGACTATGCGGAATAGTCCACACCCGAGCTTCCCGCCACCACCGTCGTGCGCTGCCGCCCAATTTAGTTGCCCCGCCGTCGTGCGCTGCCGCTCTCGCCGCCGCCACCGCCGCACCACCCCCTGCTGCGCCACGAGCACCTGCGGCACCACCACCAACTGCGGCGCCACCACCACCTGCTCCACCGCCACCTGATCCTCAGCCAGCACCCCACCGCCACATGTGTCGCAGCCAACAACACACATTTGCGCCGCCAACACTGCCTGCACCGCCGCGGCCGTTCCGCGTGGCCACCTGCTTCACCGCCGGGGCCGTCCTGCGACGTTGTTGTTAGGGCGTTCGTTCCACCACTATGCCCGCCACCTGCTCGACGAAATGGATATGAATGAAACGGAGAGCGGCCGCGACCTGGGTCCGGAGACACGCCGCGTCCACGATTGGGTTCCCATTGGGTAAGTACTGAGCTTTGAATTGTCGATTAGACATGAGATGCCATTGATTTGCAGCTGATTGTGTCTCTGTTTTCGTGGGTTAGGATGGAGTTGCGGTTTGCTTTCTTGGTGAACGTTAGAAGGGCGCGCTACATCGTCGATGCAGACAGTAAGAAGATATACCAAGGAGGTTTCAGTTATTCGTTCCCAATGGATTGTAATTGGAGTTTCATACAATTTGGGGAGATAATTTGCAGCTCATATACTTTGGGTTTGCATCATGAAGTGGAATTTAGATACTTTGATGGGGGAAAAGATTGGATCCAAATTAGTAATGATGAAGAGCTCGCTACCTTGTTTGCTAAGCATAAGGAGGCAGAGAATTTTCATGTGAAGCTGCAAAATTATGTGGTTGTGCCGGCAGTTGGACAGACGGTGGCCGGTTCATCTTCTGTGACAGGACCATTACGTCATACTGCCAACTCTAGCCATAACAGTTCAAACCCAACTCTACGTGGTGGCTCGACAAGTGTGGGCACTGGGAGAAGGGTTCATGTTGAAGTGGAGGATGATGCCTGCATTTCTGCGGATGATGAAGAGAGGCTATATTCTAATGTTATTCAGAATTTAAGACAGACACCTCGGGCTGAAATCCAATATGAGTTTGACAGTGACGATGAAGAGGAGGAAGACCGGACACCTGTTGAATGGAACCCTGAGAACCCTCTGGTTGGAATATGCCCTAGAGGCAATCGTGGATGATGTAATTCCCAATGTATTCATAAAGTTATTAAGTTGTCCTTGTTTTGAACATCTGATATGTCATTGAATATGTGATTCGATTGTGGAACTATATATTCATGTTGTTCATACTAGATTGTCCTTGGTCATTAAGGTTGTGCTGGACACACACCCTAGACTAATGTGAATGTTGGCTGATTACATGGTTCTACTTGTCATGGGCATGGTGATGCCATTCCAACGATCACGGACTTGGCTAAAGAGTTTAGCAAGTCAGACTGACCCATATTGAGATGCAACGAGCAAGTCGTCATTTGCATGTCTCAATCAATGTAATCCTTAGACCTGAGGTTATCGCACAATCCGAGTTCTGGATCACCGACTTAGGTTCTGTCAAACGATGTTCTGTTACAAGGGAGCTATAAAGGCAGAGTTTGGGTCGAATGAGAAGCAAGCTGTGTGATGTGGATAATCAAGATGGGATTTTGCCCCTCCGAATGGAGAGATATTCTCTGGGCCCTCTCAAGTGATATGATTCAGGAAGCATGGCCATGCGCGACTCAGTTAAGTGTTAACTGAGTCTGTTGACTAAGAGTTAGTCAGATGAATTACATATCACGGATCGAGAAGATATTCGAACTATTTAAGGGATGACGATAAATCGCTTATAGTTCGACAAGGTATATCGTGAGGCAAAAGGGACTAAGATGAATATCACATTGAAAGGTATGTCGTCATGATTCAATGGGACTTGGGAGTCGGCACGTTCTGCTAGGAGCCGCTACCGATTGATCGATTGGGAGTCGGACTCCAATCGTGTCCAATTCGCCATGATCCTGCAGGGTCGCACACTTAAGAGCGGGAGCAGGTATTGGTCGGGTTGGACCCGAACTGGAATTGGACTGATCTTGTGAGTCGGACTCACAGTGGGAATGGGCCACAAGTGTTGTGAAGCCCACTACCATTCGCTATATAAAGAGGGGCGCAGGTTGCCCAGCGGGCACGTTAGTCCACTCCCATGCGTTGGGAACCCTAGCCCCACTCAGTCCAGCCGTCGCACCAGACTTAGCAGTCTGCTGTCGGAGCTCCTCCTCGTACGTGTGGATACCGGCAGAGGTGATGTACGTTCAGCACTTCGAGGATCGGCTGGATCGGATCGTGGGACTGCACTGCCCCGACGCGCTTCATCGATAATCCGCAACCGCGCGTCTAGTGGTAATCATCGTGGCCTTCTACCTTGGCTAGATCTTGGAAGTACCGCGTAGGAAAAAGTTTTGTTTATCTCTACGCGTTCCAACAGTGGTATCAGAGCGGTAGCTTCTGGTTTTAGGCCCGAGATCCGCACATATGAGATATGTAGTTAGCGTTAGATGTGATCTAATTACTGTTTTGGTGGTCGTTCTATGAGATAGATCGGTTTTGTACAAGGTTGATTGGATTAATCGTACTCGGGGTTAATGGATGATCTGGTTTCCGTGATCATACTGCTAAGGTCATGGAACAACTTACCCATACCGGTCGCTTTCCGCCATCGGGGTATACCGTGACACACAAATCCAGTTACGGTGATCGAAGATCAAAGAGTTTGATCGAATCGGAATACGGATCAGATTTGGGTAAAATAGTTTCATCCGATGAAGAAATCCATGTTTGGAATGCAGATGAGATCTGCGTTTTCCAAAATCGTCGGGACCGCCGGCTTCGCCCTGTCGTAGCGCCTTAGATGTCGTTACGAGTTTCACAACACCGGTAGATATCGTGTCTATGCATAACTTGTTTTTGCAGGAAGTTGTGAATGGTATGGCTTATGTGCACGTGATGTGTGTAATCCATACATGATCTGCGTATCATGTTTTGTCAGCCGGCTGGAACCTAGGTGCTGTCATTTTATTGTATAACGGCCTGTGTGTCGGATTCTCTATGTAATTTTTCATTTACTAGCTAGTGTAGCTTGTTGGAGAACCCGGGTGACATGCAAGTCGATGTACAAGTCGGCTACATGGAGTAAGATGGCACGTGAGAAGAGTTGGCACGAGTCGACTTACAAGCTTCGTGGAGATGGAGATCACCATGAAGAGAGCCATACCATTTCACATTATAATTGCTTCATTTGTGTTATTGTTATGTCTCTTTTTACCTCTATTTAGATAGTTGGTAGATTTTAATCCCTCAAAGAAGGTCTAGTCGGTCGCCCCGCCAGTGTTGCACCATCACAAGTCGTACATTCTTGGTAGTGGGCTCATAAAATTGAGGTGCTACCAATTCTTTCCGATTAGGTGGGTTTTGAGTCGGACTCTTACAGCGGAAGCACTTGGTATTCTAGACGAGTCCATCACAACGGTTGTGGGGCTCGGGGCGAGGTAGGTTGGGAGCCGGGGCATGTGATGCCACCCAACTAACAGGAGTCGTATAGGGATACGATTGGCAAGGTGTTGCCTACCTAGATCACTTGACGACTAGCGGTCATGCTAAAGCTCACTAGTCGGCTTGCTTATTTAGGATCTTGAATCACTTAGCAACCATCGGAGGGGTGTTGGTTCTAGTGGGAGCATAAGTATTAAAACGTTTAATATGCCCGCTCTTTTATGAATACATGTCTTAAGTGTTTTGCATATTTTCTGTTGTAGATCAATGGCACCTAGCAACCTTCCTCAGTTGTCCACTTTTGCGTTGAGGTCAATTCTAGAGAAAGATAAGCTTAATGGAACTAATTTCACCAACTGGTACCGTAATCTGAGGATAGTCCTCAAGCATGACAAGAAAGAACATGTTCTAGAAACTCCACTCCAGAAGAGCCTGATGATGATGCAACTGTCGCTTACATGAATGCCTACCGTAAGACTAGAGATGAGTCTACGGAAATTAGCTGTCTTATGCTTGCACACATGGAACCGGACTTGCAGCAGCAGTTCGAGAATGTTGAGGCCTACGGTATGATCGAAAGCCTCAAAAGTATGTTCCAGGCTCAGGCAAAGACCAAGAGGTATCAAGTCTCTCAAGTTTTGCTGGGTTGTAAGCTCAAAGACGGAGATCCACTGAGTCTGCATGTAATCAAGATGGTTGGTTACATACAGTCTTTGGATTGGTTGGGCTTCCCAATTAACGAAGAGTTCGCTACTGATATAATTCTGAACTCTCTTCCTAGTGCGTATGGTCCGTTCATCTCGAACTACCATATGCATGGTATGGATAAGAAGATTAATGAATTACATGGGATGCTCATAACGGCAGAGGCTGATCTCAAGAAAGGCACCAGTCAAGTGTTGATGGTGCAGAATAAGGCTAAATTCAAGAAGAGTTCTTGGACTAAGAAGAATAAGGAAAAGTCAAGAGGTAGCGCCCATGGCCCTGTCCAGAGTGCTTCCTCAAAGACTAAGCCTTCTCCTACAGCCGGAGCCAATTGCTTCTATTGCAAGCAAGATGGCCACTGGAAGATGAACTGCACCAAGTATTTGGCTGACAGAGCCAAGAGTGGAGGTATGACTTCCGACTCAGGTACACTTGTGTGCAATGTTATAGACATTTATCTTGCTGATGTACCTAATAGTTCTTGGGTATATGGTACCGGATCAGTTATTCACATATGCAACTCGTTGCAGGGACTGGTAAGAACTAGGAGCGTGGCAAGAGGAGAAGTTGATATTCGAGTCGGCAACAAGGCGAGAGTCGCTGCGTTGGAAGTCGGCACGATGCAACTTCATTTACCTTCAGGATTTTTAATGGAACTGAATAATTGTTATTATGTTCCAGTGCTTAGTCGAAACATTATTTCCGCGTCATGTTTGATGAGACAAGGTTATGATTCGAATATTAAGGATAATGGTTGTTCTTTATATTTGAAAGATATGTTTCATGGCTTTGCACCCGTTCAAAACGGGTTATTTATTTTGAATCTCGATAGTGAATCGGTCTATAACATAAATGTTAAAAGGTTGAAACCAAATGATCTGAATATGACTTACTTTTGGCATTGTTGGCTTGGTCATATAAGTTGGAAGCACATGAAGAAGCTCCATGATGATGGACTTCTAACTTCGTTCGACTTAGAGTCGTTCGAGACATGTGAATCATGCCTACTAGGCAAAATGACCAAAAGACCTTTTGCAAGGAGTTGTGAAAGTGCGTCCGACTTGTTGGAATTAATACATAGTGATGTATGTGGTCAATGAGCACGACAGCCAGAGGTGGTTATGAGTCCTTCATTAGCTTCACTGATGATTTGAGTAGGTATGGATATATCTATTTAATGAAACACAACACTGGTAGAAAATAGGCCTATAGTCCCGGTTCGCAAAGGCCATTAATCCTGGCCGCGCAGCCGGGACTAAATAGGCGCGACTAAAGGCCCCCCTTTAGTCGCCCCTTTTACGAACCGCGGCTAAAGGCCCGTCCACGTGGGCGGGTGGCGTGCGCCGGGGGCGGAGGACCTTTAGTCCCGGTTGGCAACACGAACCGGGACTACATGCTATTTCGTTATTGCTTTAATTCATATGAGTTTCTAATTATTTTTCACTCCCTTTTTTTCACTCCAATTTTTCACTCCCTTTTTTTTTCAGAATTTTTATTATTTGCTTACTGTCTAACTACAATTATCTCTAGTCAAATTACTTACTCGTGGTCAAACTTCCCGCTCGGTCACCCATCCTCCGACTACTCTAGCACTAGCACGCTTAACTTCCGAGTTCCATCCCGTCCCGCATCCAAGTGTTTCGCATGCATATATGTGATACTAGTATCATATCAATCCTACTAACATGTTGGTCGATGCCACATTTTTTTATTGTCTTGAATTTCAAATAAATCTTTTAATAAATAAAAGTAATGATGTAATTAATAATTTTGAATAAATAAATAAACATTAACTTTTTAATTTGTATTATTTCTAAAAAATATTCAGAAAAATGAAACTAATTCATTTTAAAATCCTAAAAATACAAATAATGTATCAAAACATTCAGAAAAATAAAACTAATTCATTTTAAAATCTTAAAAATACAAATAATACATCAAAATATTTAGAAAAATAAAACTAATTCATTTTAAAATCTTAAAAATACAAATAATATATAAAATAAATTTAGAAAAATGAAACTTATTCATTTTCCCCTTTCCTAAATGCAAAATAAAATCTGATAAAATTCATGAACCAAACCATATGAAATCTAAACCATATAAAATTTGCAGATCCAAGTTTCGACTATTATTTTGGACACTAGATCTATGTTTTCCTGGCTTAGATTAATTTTTGGAGCTCTAGATTTATTTTTAGTGAACAGATATAGAAACAGTAGTTTTTGGTGAACAGATATAGAAACGGTAGTTTTTCTGTTCTGTTTTCTTGATGTGTTTTTGTTTGTTTTGAAATGTGTGTTTGATCATATCTTGTTTCCTAGCTTGTATAGAGTGTTAGGACTTGATATTAGGTGGTTTGCTTGCAGAACATCTACCTTAGAAAGTGTGTGCATGATTGGAAACCCAAATAAAAATGGAACTAGCATTTGTTACTTTCTAGTTTTATTATTTTGGAATTGTGATTGCTTTAGTAAATTTTGTGCTATGTTTAACCCGTGATTTTATTTGAGCCATCACATAACATAGCGGTACATATATATATCCATTACATAATATAGAAATAATATAGCTAGAAATTAATATAGAAATAATATAGGAATTAATAGAAAGACATATATCCATTACATAATATATCGATTACATATATCGAACGCAACGTAGCGGTACATAGATGCGGTACACACAAACAACATATACTCGAGCTCCGAAGAGTAGATGCGGAACAACTCGAAGGCAACATATGCATCTATTGCTGCATAATCGAGATTGATCCGGTCAAGTGGGTTCCTCCCCCAATACATGTGATTCCTCGACGGGAAACGAGTCTTCATGGTTTTGTAGTCGGGGTGGATGAAGGCAGTTGCCATATGAGCCATCCCGGTCTTGTGCCCGTACAGCTCATCAAAATGGATAAGGTAGTGAAGATCGATGTAGTGATCTTCAGGTATCTCAATACCCAACGTGCGCATCAACTTCTGCCGGTCTTGAGTGATGTCAACGCTACAGAAGTCGTACCCCTTGTTGACAAGAAAATCAACAAGTTCTGGAGATTGCTTTGAACTACTGCAACAACAAAAATGGAACACGTGTTAGATATTGTTGCAACACGTGTATTCTTCCAATGCAACAAACAAATCGAAAATGCAACACTATCCTACAAGAGAGCTTGTACGTGTGCGTTACCTTGCCCATTGGAAGACCAAAACGATCTCCTTGAAGGCAATCTGGATGACGGCAACATCCTTCTGATTCGCCGTATACTCTAGATCAAGCCCGAAGAACTTATGGTGTTCATCGGCTTCTTCATAGAGATTTCTCAAATGGTTAAGAGCACCGGGGAGCCTCTCGCACATATTGGTGTAGGCCACGTCGAGATTCTTGCGGCATGGTGTGGCCACACGGAGAAGGTTCCAAACGGGAGGATCCATGGGTGCTTGATGGAGGAAGAAGAGAGGAAGAAGAGAAGAGAGGAAGAAGAAACAGAGAGTCTCGGGTGCGCACTGTAGCAATGGCCTTCTGCCTCTCGCTCGCGAAATAAAACCGCGCGGGAGGTGAGCAGTTTGGAGCTTTAGTCGCGGGTGGCCAGGCCAACCGGGACTAAAGACAGAGAGGCCAGCTGCTGGATCATGAGTCGCGGGTGGCCAGGACAACCGGAATTAAAGCCCTCCGCGCGCTTCCCAAACCGCGACGCATGACCTTCAGTCGCGGGTCGCCTCCCGAACCGGAACTAAAACCCCTTTAGTCACGGTGCGCATAATTTAGGGACTAAAGGGGGCGTATGGAAGGCCTTTTTTCTACCAGTGCAAGTCGGAAGCCTTTGAGAAATTCAAGGAATTCCAGAGTGATGTACAAAATCAACTCTGCAAGAAAATAAAGTTTCTGCGGTCGGACCATGGAGGCGGGTATATGAGCCATGAGTTTGATGACCATCTAAAGAGCTGTGGAATAGTTCCTCAACTCACTCCGCCGGGTACACCGCAGAGAAACGGTGTATCGGAACGGAGAAATCAGACCTTGTTGGACATGGTACGATCAATGATGAGTCAGGAAGATCTACCTTTATCATTTTGGGGTTATTGTCTAGAAACTGTAGCGTTCACACTAAACAAAGTACCATCAAAATCAGTAGAGAAGACACCGCATGAGATGTGGACTGGCAAAAGGCCAAGTTTGTCTTTTCTTAAGACTATAGTTGACATGTACGTGCAACACACGTATTTCACAATTAAATGGAAAAAATTACAATTACTAAAAGACAATTTGAGGATCTGCATAGATTACTTCGTTTACATTTTTTGCATCGGTTTCAGATTTTAGTTGCAAATAGAATTATGATTTTGTACATAGAGCACACAGACTTTAGAAAATAAGCAAACAAAACTGGTGTGCGGAGATGAAGGCACGCTCCTTATAAAACTTCTCCATATAAATTATGTTATATCCTGAATATCACACACCCATATTCTTCATCGCGACCTCTAGCGGCGGCAGCTCGGTCATCATCCTTAGCATGTAGAGGGGAATAGGAAGAGTGCTACAACTGCGGGCAAGGATGGAGGAGCTTGAGGTACCTTCCCATAGGTCGTTGGCGCCACTTTAACGATTGCAACTCGACGATCGGAGAGATGACCGAAGGGACACGGTTGAGGCGTGACGACAGAGATCAAGACGGTGAACATCACACCGTACAAAGCTAACAGATTTAACTCTTTTACTTCGTTTGAGTGCTGACCAAATCCAAAAGGATAAACTAAAACCAAATTACCTTTTCTACGGAATCTAATCAAACCCACATAAAAGCTAATTCAACTTGGTTCTCTGTGCATCCAAAGATGGGCCATCATTGGTCATGAACGTAGCTTATTTTCGTACAGAGTTAGCGTGCACACCCAGCGCACATCTAAACAATACAATACTTGAAATTGCTGGGGAAAACTGACCCTATGTCGCTCCAAGGGTGACTCGGGTGCAAAAACCCTAGCCGGACATCGACCCCCTTCTCCACTTCCTCCCCCGTCGCTGCCGCAGGATGCCAATGGGAAAAATCCCTCACCGGTGGACCGCGGGAGCAGGGTTCTGGACTTATCTTTCGATCGAGGCCAGTGTCTAGCAAGGTGGGTATGTCTAAGCACCGATCAAGGAGATGGAGGGGTGCAATCTAGAGTGGCGGCTCTGGGATGGAGATGTGTCGGCACTTCATTTCTCTGACTGCTCTGGCGGTGCGGGCGGCGGGGCGTAAGTGACAACGCCAGATGGTGGCCATGGCACTCATATTTGAGGACATAGTGGTCGGAGGTGCTTCGAAGCTGGAGCGGTGTCTCCAAGACTTGTTGGCGTTCGTGTGGTGTTATTTGTCGTGTGTGCGGCAGTGCACGCTTAGGTGAGGTTGTTGGCTCCCTGGTGGCAGCATTGGCGGGTGAATGGCTGACAGTACTTGCAGCAGTCCGACGACGGTTGTGGTTAGGACAGTCATGATGAATTTTTTTCTCAACGTTGTTGGTGATGACGAAGGCGTTGCCTCTCGGCATCATTTCGGTATTAAAAGTCTAGATGACGAAGGCGTCGCTCTGGTCCTAGCTTAGCTAGGTTGTGTGGCCGTGGAGTGCGTAAGCCACACAGTCCGCAGCCTGATCTTTGGTTAATCCTGCTCTGCCTGGCCTCCCGATGTCTGCACCGCTTGGGATGGAGTAGGACTGCTGGCCATTCTGATCTGGTGCTCAACTCAACACTGAAGAAATTTAAGTTGTCGGATCCTGATTGTTTGGTGGCTAAGATTAATTGTATCAAAACATGTTTACTCTTTTAATAGTACTAAATATAAATATAGTAGTTAGGCACGTGCAACACACGGTTTCTACATTTATAAATATATTTGAACTTCACATTAGTTAATAAATATATTTTAATTTTGAGATACTACAATTCATAATAGTGCCTTTTGGCAAGTATCCAATTTAAATTAAATAGCTTTCATGTTTTAACTAAAATCCCATTAGAGAATATCCAACAATTGTTTTAAGAATTCATTCAAACTAATACACCTCGGTTTCCTATGTTGAAATTCGTAAACAAAACTAAATGTACTCATAAAAAACTGACACCGGCACAAAATATCGTAAGGAATATAAAAAGTAAAATCTCCCAAAAACCTTACTAACTTCCACCTCTTGCCATTGTCTATGATAGCATCCAAGATCAGGGTCGTTGTCCTCGACTTCTATTTGAACACCCTTCTGTTTGAATCATAGTAACTTTGTAAAATATCTTCATCAACCATGTATGGCTATCAAGTATCCAATCTGTGGGTAAAGACAAAAATTACAATGCTTCGTATAATGGAGAGGATGTTCCTCTCTATATGCCTACGGTACAATACAAATGGGTACAAAATGAATCAGCTAATTATCACTCAACTGGTACACAAATGATCAACCATACAATGATCAACCAAACGCAACATTCTCCGTGACAATGCTACTGAAAAACAAACAGGCTTGCCAACGCCTAGTCAGGCATGGTTTTAACGATCCTTGTAGCTACATATACCTTGAAATTCCATATCTGGATTTATTGGACTACATAGCAGACAATCTTCTCAAGAAGTTTGAGACCTGCCTGGGCACAGAGGTATCAATGTTTAACATTATACACAGAAATTGCTGCTTACTTCAAGACATGATAAATAGCCTAACAAATGATATTTGTAGAGAGTTATAGGTGATTAGGTGGCGCTACGGGAGCGCTGATGCATGTAAAATGCATACATGAACTTTGCATGTTATTACTTGTTTTTCCTACATATTAGCAACTTATATTCATGTTTTATAATGATTTGGGGGATTTTCTGAACAATCCCCCTTCTTTTGGTTCTAACCCTGTTTTTCCAGAAAACGTACTTTTTAGTGTTTCAGACTTTCCGGGAGCTTCGGGACTCCAAAAAGGGTAAGGCCAAAGAGCACGGTTCAGAATTTTCGAGACGAAGACCATGGGCCAAAGTAGAGGGCCAAAAGGCCAACCAGGTGGAAAAGAGGACCCTCCACGCGGCCAGTTTCCTTGGCCGCGTGTGGGAGCCCCTTTTTGCCCCCGTGGCTCCGATGCCGTCGATCTTTCTTCTCCCGAGTGTCTCGTGACCTAAAAACGACTATATAAAGGGTCCCCTGGCCTTTTCGAGAAGGAGGCGGCGCCGAGAGACGAAATCACGAAACAGAGAGACATAAGGATGCCGCCGAAGAAGATCGGAGGGGGGAAACACCGCCGGGATCACCCCCGGAGGGCTCCACCCCCCTCCGGCGTGTTCATCTTCAACATCTACAGCAAGATCAGCTCCATCTCTCCACTGTAATCTCTTGGCAAACACGATGTATGATGCAATACTATATTCCCTTGATGTATTGTGTCTCCTCGTCTATGTTTGAGTAGTGAATTGTTCTTGGCAATGGTGAAATAGTTCGTTGATTGGTTGCATACAAGTTTGTTATCTTCTATGATTGTATTTATGTACAATATATCAGTGCACGCATATGTTGGGGAATGCATGTAAGGTGATCACCGGTAGCATAATGGATTGGTGGTGACTTGGGAGTGACAGTAACCTGAGACCGAGCCACAAAGTTAAGTTATTGGGGGATATATATAGGGGACCTTAGAACGTAAGGCTATGGTGGGACTTTATGTCTTAATCAATCTTGTGCAGTCATTTACTTGGCCACATGATCCATCATAAGGGGCTGTAGATCATTTACTTGACTATACCTATTCATGGCTCCTTCCTAGAAGAAACAACTAAGACTAAAACATGTGCTTCACTAATTGTGACAACCACACGAACGAAACACCTATTGCTAGAACAATTGCTCCCTTGAGATACTTGAGATATTTGCTGCTTGCTACTTGTGAAACTTGCTTTAGAAACTTGCTTTAGGATTACTTGCATTTTAAACTTGCTTCACTAGTTACTAGACAAACCACACTCCACGTCACTTGCTTTTAATTAGTTAGTTCCTTTTAGTCAAACTTATTGCTTTGGATAAACAGCCATATAAGAGGGTTATAGGGCTTTAGAGAATAGATAGCTTACCATCAGCTCCTCGTGGGTTCGACACTCAAATACTTATCGAAAGGTACTACAATTGATCTCCTGCACTTGGGAGTCATCAAGCACTTTTCTGGCGCCGTTGCCGGGGTGCGTTGTGCTAAGCTTTTATTCTTGTTTGCATTGCATAATAACATATAAACCTAAAACACAAAAAATTATAAAGTGGAAAACAACCAAACAATTTTAGAACTGTATAATATCTACCTTGAATTAGGACATGAAGTGTTTGAGGAAAATTGAAAAATTATTTGCACAACAATCATATTTGTGGTAGTACTAAATCTTTGAACACCTTTATTGATAAGGAAAACCTTGAGCTTGGGGAAGTTTGTCTTGATGAATATGATATTTTTAGTCCCCCTACTATTGAGGATAAAAATGATATACTTGCTGATTCTATGGAAAGTTTTAAGCTTGGGGAAGTTGGTTTTGATGAGCATGATATTTCTAGTTCTCCAAGCTTGGAGGAGAAAATTCACTTTGATGATACTGTGCCTCCTATATATGATGATTGCAATGAAAATTATGAATGTTTAACTCCCACTATCACTAATGACGATTTTACTTATGTGGAGAGGAGTGATTCTTTTATGCATGTGGCTCATGATAAGAATGTTTTATGTGATATTCATATTGTTGAATCTATTCATGATGCTACTGAAAATTATTATGAGAGAGGGAAACATGGTTACACATATTTCAACAATATTAAGTTTCCCCTCTTTATGATGAAAGTATTGAAGTTGCACTTGATCTACCTTTCTATGCTTGCTATTATGTGCTTCTTTTATTTGTTTCATTACAAAATGCTAATGCATAGGAAAGGGGTTAGACTTAAAAATAAATTGTTTAATATTTTTTAGTGTGTTCCTTATGCTTTAATTTCCTATTCGGTTTGAGCACACATTTATGTCTTTTCAACATGTAAAATACCTTTACCTACTGTTATCTATCATTTAGTTTAAGATTTTCATTTTATAATTTTTTTGGAAAAGTAAATGAGAAGGATGAGTAATGGAGAAGTTGGGGTCGACCTTGAACATGTGTTGTTCATGCCAATGAAACCATTGCAAAGTCTCTATCATTAAAACTTTTTCCAAAGCTAAAAACAATAAAAATATTAGTTCACTACTATAACATAACATTTCTGTCTTATTTCTCATCATATATGGCAAGAATAATCTTATATGAGAGATAGGATTAAACAATAGTAATTAGCTGTCGAGAAAACAGATTCCTGAACTTCACTGCGAAAAATGTTTAAAATCACAGAAGTAGAATTTTGACGTGGTAATTTACGACAGAAATATTTAGTTATGACTACATTTTTCATTAGTTTTAAGTTTTCTGATTTGATCAACTTAAGTTCTTCTAAAAATTCACTCTTTACGGGCTGTTCAGTTTTTGGCAGATTATGTCTTTATTTTGAATTGCTCTCATTACTTGTGTTTTTTGTGGTTCTTTTGATCAAGTAGCAATACACAACTGTAGTAACAGTAGTTAATATTTAGAATCAACTCATGATGTGTCTTTGTTGTACCTATGTGGATTTTATTTATGGAGGCACTAACCCCTCTAATCAAGTTTTATGTTGAGATTTGTGTAAGAAGAATTTTTCAGGAGAAAGAGTTGAGTGAGATGAACAAAGATCAAGAGGGACAACCAATCAAGCTTGGGGATGTACCCCTGGGCTCACCCTACATGTATCAAATAAGTACAAGAATCCAAGCTTGGGGATGCCGAGCCACCTCACTCCAACCATCATGATGTTAAGTAAGAAAAGCCTAGCTATACGACTATCAATAAAGCGCTTTACGAGAGGCAACCCGGTTGTTCTTAGTTGGTTTTTCCTAGTGTCCTCTTGCTGTAACAAGAAACTTAGTCTTTAGTTTAGTTTCTGGAGTTTTCAATAAAGTGTCAAGTTTCACCCATTTGGATTTAAAAGTTGCTATCCTAGTGCTTGGAATTTCTGTTTCAGCACGATTCTGCTCACCGTACGATTTTTCATTTTTTATATGTAAGTCGGATTGAGCTAATTTTTTTAGTATGTTCTGCAACTTTTCGTACTCTGTAAGCACAAAATTTGGAATAATGTTTTGATGAGTCTAGCTTAGGGAAAACGTTGTTTTGCTGCTATTGCTTTTCTGGACAGATTTTGCCTTCTTTTGTTGGATGCACTCTTTGGGTTTGGGACTTGAATTTCCTTGATATTTTCGAGCTAGAGAGTGAACATACAACATTATTAACCTTATTGTCTATCTTCTGGAGTATTTGTTTTGGAATTTTGCGCAGCATGCATACGTTTTGTTTGTCCTTGCTAATCTCACCCCACAGAAAAAGAATGGGAGAAACATGTTTTGTAAAGTTTTTTCACAGGGAATAGAGGAGCTGCGCCAAGAGAGATCCAAGAGTGGTGAAAAACACAAGCTTGGAGATGTGATGACAACCCCCCTGGACCAACACTCTTTTGGTTAGCACACGTCTACTTTCTGTTTTTCTAAGCAAAGCATTTATCGATGAAACTTGAAGCGTCTAGTTTTTTTTTTTTGTTTATTTGTGAGACCACCACTACAATTATCTTTATGAGAATCAGCTACTAGAACAATGGGTTGAATTAAGTTGGATGCTGTTATATTTATTGGGAAAGGGATGCTTTATTTTATTATAAAAGCTACTTATAGTTGCATGATTTATATGCTGTTTTAGGTGTACAAATTTGCAATAGTGTTGTCATGAGCTATCACTTATTCATATTTTTTATGTTAATTGTTAGTTTACATAGTTTGTCATGAAATGAGTAGTTCTATGGACACTAATGCGTGCATAGTAGCTGGTCAACTATCTCCCTCTTGCTAGCCAAAAAAGTAAAAATTCCAACAAGTATAAACTTGTTTCCAACACCCTTTAGCCAAGTATTTCCAGTGAGTCCACCATATCTACCTATTAGCTTCAGAGCTATTCCGAGTATGTTCACCATGTTATAGTGTTATTTATGTTCTAAATTAAGATATTCACTTTATTAATTGTCATGAGCTGAATTTGGGATAGGACTCTCACGAACTTTTGAATGCACACATTTACTTTTCATTGCACTTAATAAACATGACCCAATAACGGGAGCTAAAAGTTTTGCGTTTGACAAGTGTTTGGTTGGGAGCTAGCTATAAACGTGTATCACTGGAAAGCTTTCAACATTGCACAAAAATTTACATTTGGTTGATATCATGTACTTTTGTTTTTGGACTCCTGCCATGCCGAAATGAAATAGAGGAATAGTAAGTTTTGATGAGTAAGTATATTTATGACTAGAGAAACCAAGCCATGCTTGATCATGGTGGAAATTTACTTACAGCTAGAGTGGACTCTAATAACACATCCTACAATACAATAAGAAGCTATACATATAGTGAATGAAATAAAAAAGGATGATGAGTCTACTCCGTTTGTTCATCTTGTCATTGTGACATGGGCTGGTTTCCATGTCATGGGGCAAGAGGTACCTCTTTGCGGTTCTCTATGATGTCATTAATACTTATTATGATTGTACAAAGCTTATTAGGAATCTTAAGTTGAGTAATCATGGAGTAGGTTTTCACATTCACGGGGCATGAGGCATTCAACCAACACCTTGTCAATCACATTACTTCAACATTCACAATTTAAGATGCTAGTGATAAAGGGGCAATGAGAGTCTTAGACCAATGGATGCCACATTTCAATTAGTAATTTTAGTTGAATAATTTAGAGGCTAAATAAGACTTGATCATGTTTTACCTCAACTCAATTTTCTCCAAAGTGTCCACCATATTTTATATTTTCCATTATGCTATTCTTTGACCAATATAGGTTTTTATTTTTGATTTTGTGTATGCATTTGGTCCATAGTGCTTTTATTTCATTATAAACTTTGTGAACTTTCACGAAGCATCTTTGCTTGCATATTTGATATTTCTTATAACATGAATAGTATGTTGCTACTCATCTACATTATGAATCATTTGATTATATGTAGCATGAATAATCTTCTTTGATATTCCATGATTGTTTTGAAATGCAAAGTCCATGTTAGTTTTGTCACCTTCATAGTCGAGGACGAGTATGGGTTAAGCTTGGGGATGTTGATGCATGTAAAATGCATACATGAACTTTGCATGTTATTAGTTGTTTTTCGTACATATTAGCAACTTATATTCATGTTTCATAATGATTTGGGGAATTTTCTAAACAATCCCCCTTCTTTTGGTTCTAACCCTGTTTTTCCAGAAAACGTACTTTTTAGTGTTTCAGACTTTCCGGGAGCTTCGGGACTCCAAAAAGGGCAAGGCCAAAGAGCACGGTTCAGAATTTTCGAGACAAAGACCATGGGCCAAAGTAGAGGGCCAAAAGGCCAACCAGGTGGAAAAGAGGACCCTCCACGAGGCCAGATTCCTTGGCCGCGTGTGGGCCCCCCTTTTTGCCCCCGTGGCTCCGATGACGTCGATCTTTCTTCTCCCGAGTGTCTCGCGACCTAAAAACGACTATATAAAGGGTCCCCTGGCCTTTTCGAGAAGGAGGCGGTGCCAAGAGACGAAACCACGAAACAGAGAGACAGAAGGCTGCCGCCGGAGAAGATCGGAGGGGGGAAACGCCGCCGGGATCACCCCCGGAGGGCTCCACCCCCTCCGGCGTGTTCATCATCAACATCTATAGCAAGATCAGCTCCATCTCTCCACTGTAATCTCTTGGCAAACACGATGTATGATGCAATACTATATTCCCTTGATGTATTGTGTCTTCCCGTCTATGTTTGAGTAGTGAATTGTTCTTGGCAATGGTGAAATAGTTCGTTGATTGGTTGCATACAAGTTTGTTATCTTCTATGATTGTCTTTATGTACAATATATGAGTGCACACATATGTTGGGGAATGCATGTAAGGTGATCACCGGTAGCATAATAGAGTGGTGGTGACTTGGGAGTGACAGTAACCTGAGACCGAGCCACAAAGTTAAGTTATTGGGGGATATATATAGGGGACCTTAGAACGCAAGGCTATGGTGGGACTTTATGTCTTAATCAATCTTGTGCAGTCATTTACTTGGCCACATGATCCATCATAAGGGGTTGAAAGATCATTTACTTGACTAAACCTATTCATGGCTCCTTCCTAGAAGAAACAACTAAGACTAAAACATGTGCTTCACTAATTGTGACAACCACAGGAACGAAACACCTATTGCTAGAACAATTGCTCCCTTGAGATACTTGAGATATTTGCTGCTTGCTACTTGTGAAACTTGCTTTAGAAACTTGCTTTAGGATTACTTGCATTTTAAACTTGCTTCACTAGTTACTAGACAAACCACACTCCACGTCACTTGCTTTTAATTTGTTAGTTCCTTTTAGTCAAAATTATTGCTTTGCATAAACAGCTATATAAGAGGGTTATAGGGCTTTAGAGAATAGATAGCTTACCTTCAGCTCCTCGTGGGTTCGACACTCAAATACTTATCGAAAGGTACTATAATTGATCTCCTGCACTTGGGAGTCATCAAGCGCACAACGACAACAAGACTCTAGGTGTCTCTGTGGCGCTAGGCGAGCGGTGTCGGCGCATGGTACAAGGGTCAATAGGAGTAAAGATATGGTTATTGCCTTTCTCCTTTCTCATGCCCTGTGTTCAGCACGAACTGTAACCAACAAGAAGAACACAACAGACTTCTAGGAAACAGGCTTTCGCCTCGCTACATTAATTTAGCAACCCATCGATACACAGAGCTCGCTGGGGCAAACAGCACAAAGTATGCCAAAAAGAAAAAACAAACAAAAAGGAAAAGAAAAAGAAAAAACGCCAACAATGGCGGATCGACGAAAATGAATGTGACTCTCCACCGCTGCGCCCTCCGGAGAAGTTCTACCACGCTCCTAGCACTCTGGAACGTCGCATACCAATCAGCACCTCCCAGAAGGTGAGCGACGACGACGACGACGCTGCTTCCTGACAGGTCCTAGGGTTATCCTGGTGCCCGTTCAAGGGTTTCCCCGGGTACCCCACGAGGGTGGTGGCATGGGTACACCCGGCGCCCTTCAGGAAGAAAGGCTACACCCGTAGGCGTCGCCGCGTCGGTGTCGAAGCGACAGGGATTTCTCCCGACCCCATACAACATCACATCCTAGACGTTCCGTCGCACTCGACCAAGCTTGCCATCCACCTGCACACGCCACCACGGTCTTGCAATCACCGCCGCCGTTTCTCTGAGAACTATTTCACAAGGCCGGAAGACCGAAGCGAAGGGACTCCGACGAGGGGGCGGGAGCACAATAGCATGCGGGAGGGACCGACCTCCACCGCCACATGCGGTCGCCGACCGGATGGAGCAACAGGAACATACCAGGCCCTCACTGGCCTGGCCGGACACGTATAGGACCCGTAAAGTTACCACCGCCGCACTACAGCAGGCACGCCGCCGTCACCACCGCTCCTCAGCAAGACCACCTTCACCTCAGCCGACCAGGGGAGTCGTCGGGGTTGAGTCGGCCCGCCCAGGCCCAGATGCAGCCCAAAGAGTCCAGATCTGGGCCGTGAGGGCGTCACTGGCCGCACTCCGGCGACCAGCCAGCCGTCTCGTCCGTCCGCAGCCGCCAGCCGCCAAAGAGCGGCACCATCGCCACACAGTCCACCCGGCTACACCGGACCATCGAACAGTCGAAGGAGCACCGCCGCCTAGCAGGTAGAGCCCCGCCTCCTCCCACCCAGGCGCGGTCAATGGAAGGCCACCGCCGCCGGCGCCGACTGGGCCGCGCTCGGTGGCCTCTGCCGACGGCGGCGACAGGAGGTGACACGAGGAGAGGGCCGAGCGGGAGAGCGCCAAGGCCGCAGCCGGCCGCCGCGGGGGCGGCGCGGCCGCGCGAGGGAGGAGTAGGAGAGGGGGAAGGAGAGGCGGTGTGGCCGGCCGGCGGCGGCTAGGGTTAGGGAGGAGGGCGGCGGCGACTAGGGTTAGGGAGTAGGGCCGAGCGGGGCCTTGCTCCAAATATATCTTCTTCCCTTCCTTCACCTTAGAACACAACAGACTAAAAGAGAGTGGCGGTGAATTTCAGAATAAGTAGTCCAGAGTTCTTTGCCAAATTCCGGTGTACATCCGTCAGAATGCGTCTGATGGGCAAAGCTGATTGCCTTAACTAATTTGTTTACTCCGTTCAAACTAACAGCAGCTGTAATATAATCTTGTCTATCCTTGTTCAGCATACAACCACGAGGTAAGCAATAGTCGCCGCCCAAGTAGTTCAACATTAAAAAACCTATATGCTCTCTCCTTGCAATGATAATACGGTTAGTGCAAATGTTGCAATAATCCAAGTAGCACACGGCTGAACAATGGAACCAAGGAACATGACCACGACAGATGTTTAGCTTATTATGCAGAGATTGCTAGCTTATTGACGACAATTTGCAGTTGTTTTTGCAGCTGTTCTGGTTCAATCAAGAAAAACAAACGCCGAGCTAGGCTCTCTGTGCGGGAGCAGCGGCACAGGGCGTACGTCAAGCGGTGGTGGCAGGGTGCGGTGGTGGCAGGGTGCATGGCAAGCGCCGACTCAGGCCTCAAAAAACGGCGCGACACACCCCGGCATGCAGTGTGGCGGCGCCTCCAGCATGGGCTTGAATCTGTCGACGGAGTCTCCTATCCGATCTGCAGCGTGGCTGGGCGCTTCTCCTTCTAGCGGCCTCGGTGCCCCTTCCCCAACGTCCGCGATGGTGAACGCGGCCGGCGACTGCGGCAGAAGAAAAGACACGTCGTGCAGCTTCGGCGAGATTAAGGCATACGTATAGAAGGAAATAGAAAACTCGGGAGGGTAGCCCTGTTCGGTGGACGAATCGTTTTTCTCTTGACTTGCGGTGGCACTCCCCATAATTTGGTTTTGTGTCGAGTAGCTCAACATTAGAGCAATTTTATCCGTCTGATTTGTCTAGTTTAACGGTCGAGATTGATTGTATCTACGAAGTTTGCTCTTTTATAAGTAGTTTAGATTTGGGGTTGTGAAACATTTGTCAAGCGACTTCAGTCGGACAAACTCACGCCCAAGTCGGATAAGTGTATTTTCGTGGGTATCCAAGGAAAACCTTGGGGTACTACTTCTACAACCGGGAAGAGGGCAAAGTGTTTGCCGCTCGGAATTGTGTCTTTCTTGAGAAAGAGTTTCTCGGTCGGGAAGTCAGTGGGAGCACAGTGCAACTCGAAGAAATTCGAGAGGAACCGGCTAGGGGAGAGTCGGCGAACGCCTTGGAGGCTGAGCCGGTCGTGGTACCTACACCGGTAACAGCACCTGAACCACGGAGATCTGCCAGATTACAAAATGCTCGTGATGTTTTACTATTAGACAGTAATGAGCCGACAACTTATTCGGAAGCGATGGTGGGATCTGATTTCAAGTCATGGCTTGGAGCCATGAGATCCGAGTTAAAGTCCATGGATGAAAACCAAGTTTGTAATTTGGTTGATATGTCTGACGGTGCAAGACCCGTCGAGTGCAAATGGGTCTTTAGGAAGAAAACTGATATGGATGGAAATATTTCCGTCTATAAAGCACGACTTGTCGCGAAGGGGTTCCGACAGGTTCAAGGAGTTGACTACGACGAGACCTTATCGCCCGTAGCGATGCTTAAGTCAGTTCGGATCATGTTAGCCATAGCAGCCTATTTCGATTATGAAATATGGAAGATGGATGTCAAGACTGATTTCCTTAATGGAAATTTAACTGAGGACGTGTATATGATACAGCCCGAAGGTTTTGTCGATCCAGCTAACGCTGACAAGGTATGCAAACTTCAGAAATCCATTTATGGGTTGAAGCAAGCATCTCGGAGTTGGAACATTCACTTTGATGAGGTAGTCAAATCGTTTGGCTTCATAAAGAGCGATCATGATTCTTGTTTATATAAGAAGTTTAGTGGGAGCAAAGTAAATTTTCTAATCTTATATGTGGATGACATATTACTGATTGGAAATGATGTCATGATGTTGGAAGAAACCAAAGAGTCATTGGAAAGGAGTTTCTCAATGATGACATATTACTGATTGGGGTGAGGTAACTTACATATTAGGAATCAGGATCTATAGAGATAGATCAAGGCGGCTCATTGGATTGAGTCAGAGTACATATCTGGATAAAGTTTTGATGAAATTCAAAATGGAAGAGTCTAAGAAGGGATTCTTACCGATGTCCCAATGCATAAAACGTAGCAAGACTCAGTTTCCTTCGACAATTGATGAGCGAAGTCGGATGAGTGTGATCCCGTATGCTTCGGCAATCGGATCCATCATGTATGCCATGATTTGTACTAGGCCATATGTTTCCTATGCTCTAAATGTTACGAGCAGATACCAGGCTGACCATGGCAAAGCCCACTGGGCAGCGGTTAAAATCATCCTTAAGTATTTGAGAAGGTCTAAGGAAATGTTCCTAATTTATGGAGGTGATGAGGAATTCAGTGTAAAGGGCTACACTGATGCAAGTTATCTCACCGACTCAGATGATTCTCGTTCATAATCTGGATACGTGTTCGTAATGAACGGAGGGGCTGTGAGCTGGAAGAGTTCCAAGCAAGATACGGTGTCTGCATCTACAACAGAGGCCAAGTATATTGCTGCCTCAGAGGCGGCAAAGGAAGCTGTTTGGATCAGGAACCTCCTGATAGATCTTGGTGTGGTTCAGGGCGCGTCCAATACTTTGGACGTATATTGTGACAACAATGGTGCTATCGCACAAGCCAATGAACCTAGACAACATCAGAAGAATAAACATATACTCATGCGGTACCACCTCATTCGCCAGTTTGTCTAACAAGGTGATATCAAGTTATGCAAAGTAAACACGGATGCAAATATTGCAGATCCGTTGACAAAGGCGCTACCACAGCCTAAGCATTAGGCGCACACGAGAGGTATGGACATTAGATGCCTAGGCATATGATGCCAAGATGATTGACTCTAGTGCAAGTGGGAGACTGTTGGGAATATTCCCTAGAGGCAATCATGGATGATGTAATTCCCAATGTATTCATAAAGTTATTAAGTTGTCCTTGTTTTGAACATATGATATATGTCATTGAATATGTGATTCGATTGTGGAACTATATATTCATGTTGTTCATACTAGATTGTTCTTGGTCATTAAGGTTGTGCTGGACACACACCCTAGACTAATGTGAATGTTGGCTCATGACATGGTTCCACTTGTCATAGGCATGGTGATGCCATTCCAACGATCACAGACTTGGCTAAAGAGTTTAGCAAGTCGGACTTACCCATATTGAGATGCAATGAGCAAGTCATCATTTGCATGTCTCAATCAATGTAATCCTTAGACCTGAGGTTATCGCACAATCCGAGTTGTGGATCACCGACTTAGATTCTGTCAAACGATGTTTTGTTACAAGGCAGATATAAAGGCAGAGTTCGGGTCGAATGAGAAGCAAGCTGCGTGATGTGGATAATCAAGATGGGATTTTGCCCCTCCGAATGTAGAGATATTCTCTGGGCCCTCTCGAGTGATATGATTCAGGAAGCATGGCCATGCGCGACTCAGTTAAGTGTTAACTGAGTCTGTTGACTAAGAGTTAGTCAGATGAATTACATATCACGGATCGAGAAGATATTCGAACTATTTAAGGGATGACGATAAATCGCCTATAGTTCGACAAGGTATATCGTGAGGCAAAAGGGACTAAGATGAATATCACATATAAAGGTATGTCGTCGTGATTCAATGGGAGTTGGGAGTCGGCACGTTTTGCTAGGAGCCGCTACCGATTGATCGATTGGGAGTCGGACTCCAATCGTGTCCAAGTCGCCATGAGCCTGCAGGGTCGCACACTTAAGAGCGGGAGCAGGTATTGGTCGGGTTGGACCCGAACTGGAATTGGACTGATCTTGTGAGTCGGACTCACAGAGGGAATGTGCCACAAGTGTTGTGAAGCCCACTACCATTCGCTATACAAAGAGGGGCGTAGGTTGCTCAGCGGGCACGTTAGTCCACTCCCATGCGTTGGGAACCCTAGTCCCACTCAGTCCAGTCGTCGCACCAGACCTAGCAGTCTGCCGTCGGAGCTCCTCCTCGTATATGTGGATACCGGCAGAGGTGTTGTACGTTCAACACTTCGAGGATCGGCTGGATCGGATCGTGGGACTGCACTGCCCCGACGCGCTTCATCGATAATCCGCAACCATGCGTCTAGTGGTAATCATCGTGGCCTTCTACCTTGGCTAGATCTTGGAAGTACCGCGTAGGAAAAAGTTTTGTTTATCTCTACGCGTTCCAACACCCTCTTATGGCAGAAGGTTGCATTTTTTCTTCCATGGTTGAGTGTAGAAATGCACTTGTGACGTACTGCATTAAGGTAGAACGTGCGTTTACAGTTGACAAGAGCGATAAAAGACGCTACACCATGCACTATGTGTCTGAAGATTGTCAATGCAGGATGCACGCATCTAAAATGCATGGTAGCACCAATATTCAGGTAAAAGTGAACCCTTTTCCCCACACATGCGAAGAATCAACCCTTAGGAAGCAAACAATCAGCAGAGCCAAGTCAAGATGGGTGGTGGATGAAGTAAAAATATGGGTGGCAGAAAACCATCAAGTGAGTGCAAAGGAATTGTAGAAAAACATCAAAGACGAGTTCAAGATAGATTTACCATACATGAGAGTGTTCAGTGGTAAAAATAAAGCATTGAATCTATCCATGGTAACTGGAATGAAAAGTTTTCAATTGTTGTATTCATTCAAAGCTGAAGTGGAGAGGACAAGCCAAGGTAGTGTTGTTGAAATTGATCACCACACCATGGAGTACACATTGAAGAAAGTGACAAGAACCAAGAAATGCTTTAGGAGGGTTTTTGTGTGCTTTCAAGCTTGTCGATTGGTTTTTTGGTAGGCTGCAGGCCTTATTTGGCTATTGATGCTACTTTTCTCACAGGGAGGTTTTAACGCTAGCTAGTAGCAGCTTGTGCAGTTGATGCACACAGTTTTGTTTTTCCAGTTGCCTACGGTGTGCTGGAGACAGAGTCCGAGGAGAGTTGGACATGGTTTTTGCAGAATCTGTGCCGGGCTATTATACATCCCAATGGATTGGTAATTCACATATATGCATGCAAAGGTTTAGAAGTGGCCGTGGACAATGTGTTCCCATGAGTAGAGCATAGGGAATGCATGCGTCACCTTGCTGCAAATTTTGTGAAGAAATTCAAAGGAAAGTTTTTTACCGACAATTTATGGCCAGCATATTTGACTTGCAGTGTGAGGAAGCACAACTACCACATGAGGCAGTTGTACACAAATGAGAAAGTGAAGGAATACTTGGAAACACACCAATCGAAGTTATTGGTTAGAAGCCAATTCGGTGAAGTGAGCAAAGTTGACTATGTGCACAATAATCTTGCAGAATATTTCAACTCAACGATCCGGAAACTAAAGGATCTTTATTTGGCGGATTTGCTTCACAGGATAAGGATAGAATACGCCATGAAATTTCATTTCCGTCTTGAAATAGCTAATGCAAAATTCATGGGCCACGTTATTATCCCGGCTGTGATGAAGGTGTTGAAGCAAAAAACAGAGGGATTGAATATGAACATGAGATTTATGTCGGATACCAAATCGGAGGTATCAGTCTTTGATAAAACTAACAAACAATGGAGATATCCAGTGGATTTAGAAGACAAAACTTGCAATTGTAGGCAATGGCAGATAACTGGTTTGCCATGCATTCATGCGTTGTTTTTCATCACTTCTCTCTCAGGTCCAGCAGGGGATATACATCAGTATGTGCATGGTTACTACTCTGTAGCAATGTTCAGAGCCACATATGCACATGCCTTGCCTGCTTTGGAGGAAAAACAACAATGGGAAAGAGTGGACCCTGGATTCAAACTTTGTGCTCCGGTTCTGAAGAGAGCTACAGGTAAACCGAGGAAGAGTCGACACTTACGCTGCAGTGAAGGTGGAGTTGGAGTGAGGGTGCGTAAGTGCACAAGGTGTGGTGGGACTGGTCATTTTGGAAAATATTGTGATAACGCAGTAGATCCAGGGTTTGGAGAGAGTATTCCTGATCAGCAGCCGGATGCAACATTCGAAAATGATGATCAGCAGTCAAGTGATTCAGATGATGCTCCAGATCAAAATTATGATCAAGTACATCATCCAAATGATTATTCAAATGATGATCAAGTCCATGATGCTCCATATGCTCCATTCGATGATCCAGATGCTCCAGCTAATGATCCGCTGGATGTTCCAGATGATGATCCGATGGATGCTCCAGATGCTCCAGCAGATGCTCCAGATGCTCCAGCTGATGATCCGCTGGATGTTCCAGTCGATGATCCTGCCATGATCTCACTAGTTCCATTGGATGCTCCATTCGATGATTCTGCCATGATCTCACCAGTTCCATGCTCAGATGGGTATGTAAATCCTGCCATGATCTCACCAGTTTTCATTTTTCATTTTTTATTATCATGATCCTTTATGTTTTGTACAGATCTGGTGTAGTTTCAAAGAAGAAGGCTAAGGTACCGACTACCAAGAGGAGAGGACCAGAAGCTGTGAGCAAGATGAGTACAAGGAGCAAAGGGCCACCAAAACAGCCAAGGATCACAAAGAAGCCCCGACGCTATTTAGACTAAGTTGGTGTTGTATTTCTGTTGGATAATGTTGTATTTATGTTCACTGGTGATGTATCTAAGTTAGAACATAGTTTGGATGATGTTTGAATAACGTTGGATGATGTTGAACCAAGTCATTCCAAAATTTTAGGCAAATGTGCTTCAAATAAGGTCTGAAGCTAGGGTAGACACCCCCGTTTGAAATTTCACGAAAAATTCGACCTTGTCAAAATTATCCAAATAAATTTGAGGAGCAACTATATCACATATAACAACATTGTGTGTTGGATTCATGTCATTTTGTTTTTTCTTGAATTATTTATGCTCATTTGAAACCATCTCTCTATTCTCATGAGAAATGTGCTTCAAATGATGTCTGAAGCTAGGGTAAACACCTCCGTTTGTAATTTCATGAAAAATTCGACCTTGTCAAAATTGTCCAAATAAATTTGAGGAGCAACCATATCACATATAACAACATGATGTGTTGGATTCATGTCATTTTGATTTTTTTTTTGAATTATTTATGCTCATTTGAAACCATCGTTCTATTCTCATGAGAAATGTGCTTCAAATGAGGTTCGAAGCTAGGGTAAATACCCCCATTTGTGCTTCAACATTTTTTGGCATCTTGTCTAAATCAGCCAAATTAATTTCCTAGACATCTATTCTACATATAGTGTAAATCTGAAGTTTCATTATGTTTTGAATAATTCTTCTATTTTTAATTTTTTTAATTAAATAACATGATTTAATAGAAAAATCATATGTAAAACAGATAAAAATCATCGCTCTAGTAAATCTGAAGTTTCATTATGTTTTGAATAATTCTTCTATTTTCTATATTTTTTTTATTTAAATAACATGGTTTAATACTTAATAGAAAAGAAATCATATGTAGAACATATAGAAACCATCGATCCCTGTGGCCAACGGACCAACCAATCCGAGCGCAGAACGAGCGTCTCGCGGATCGTTGTGGCTGCGAGCGCATCCGTCCGATGCAAGATTCCTTCTAGAAGGCGTCGATCCAACATGTCAGGTCGAATCTTTGGGTGTCCTTCTACAAGCTTTTCGGCTGGGTCAAACAGAGGGTTGACCAAGCTTGAAATAAGCATACATAATTTAAAAAAAAATCGAAAAAATATAAAGCCGACGCACATAGTAGTGTTATGTCATATAGTACCGAGAAAAAAAATATAAACCTATCTTATAAAGAATGGAACGAAATAGCCTTGAGTAATATGTGATATCTTGAACAGACTAGTAGAGAGTTGAAGATAATGCGATGAGTTTCAAAACTTTGGAAATGAAACAAGGTCAAAATCTCACCAAACCTTCATTTTGGTGTGACTAAGAAATATCCAAAATTATTTTTTCATTTTGATGTTTTAAACTTGTTTTATGTACGATTTTTGATTAAAACAATTATTATTCAAAGGAAAATAAATAATACGAATATTCATCCAATAAATTTTCACGCTTTGGAATTACATTATATAGGTCGAATACAAGTCTAGGAAAAATATAAATATGATTTATAAACATTAGAACGAAAGCCTTCTCTAAAATGTGATTACTCGAATACAGTAGTAGAGATTTCAAAGAATATAAGGTGGAAACATTGTGAATATTCCGAAGAGGTGTGTTCTACCTTTTTGTTTTGTGTTCCTATGGCTATCCTAACACAGCCAAGCAAATAGTTCCACATTTCTACCCCCTTTCGACGCCGTTACCGCGTGTTTCCTTTTAAGTCCGGTATTTCTCCAGCGGGTAGGGTTTCACCGGGAGGGGGGCTACGGAGCGTCTGGATCCCAGCACAAGCTAGGGGGTGCCATACCATGTTAGTATAGGTGTGTTGTGTGCTTTGGATGTCAATGATTACTCTCCGGGGTGTGACCCGCTTCACCGGCATCCACTTCTCTCTCGTGAGCGCTTATAGGGTGAAACTCCTGTATCGGACGAAACATCGTGAATCTTCCGAAGAGGTGGGTTCTAACTTTTTTGTTTTGTGTTCCTATGGGCTATCCTAGAACAACCAAGCAAATAGTTCCACATTGCTAGCCCCTTTCGACGTCGTTAACGCGTGTTTCCGTATAAGTCCGGTATTTCTCCAGCGGGTCTAGGGTTTCACGGGAAGGGGGGCTACAGAGCGCCTGGATCCCAACACAAGCTAGGGGGTGCCAAAACATGTTTGTATAGGTGTTTTGCTTTGGATGTCAAAGATTGCTCTCCGGGGTGTGACCCGCTTCACCGGCATCCACTTCTCTCTTGTGAGCGCTTATAGGGTGAAACTCCTGTATCAGGCGAAACATCGGGAATCTTCCGAAGAGGTGGGTTCTACCTTTTTGTTTTGTGTTCCTATGGGCTATCCTAGCACAGCCAAGCAAATAGTTCCACATTACTACCCCCTTTCGACGCCGTTGCTTCGTGTTTTCGTATAAGTCCGGTATTTCTCCAGCGGGTCTAGGGTTTCACCCGGAGGGGGGCTACGGAGCGTCTGGATCCCAACACAAGCTAGGGGGTCACCGCACTGTACCAACTATCTCTAAAAATGTCTAGAAATGACATGGCCGAGTAGTGCAGACAGAACCCGTCTACACTATTGTACATGCCCTAAAAACAGAGGGAACCAGATCCTCTTACTTTGCCCACCTTACGTTCTCTGACTTTCTCCCATGACACATGGGTCCAGTGTGTGATGGGCTCCATTTGTCAGTGACCTAAAGTCAGAGGATGTCGTTCCCGCACAGAGAAGCGCTCGTCTCAGCGTCTGCAGGCCATTGCCGTCTTAGTTTGCATGCATGGACTCGATCTGCACCGTTCCTTACGATCAAACGATTGAAAATGACGCGGTGCATGGAATGGGTGTTTTGTCTCAATGTAACTGCATGCATCAACGGACACTGTCTAGTGGGGCCCCGTTCACCAGCCCGGTGCATGCACGCCTCGTTTTTTTTAGAGAAAACAACGTGGCAGAAGAAGATAAGAGTAAACGTCGCGTCGCATTTGCAGCCCTGCACGCCTCGTTTCAGAAACACGAGTCACATCGCATTTGCAGCGACGCAACCCTCCACGCCTCGTTTTCAGAAGATACGCATCAATGCATGCAGCGAGGCAGGATTTGGCGGGATACTTTGGATTTCTTCTGTTCACCTCTTTAATACACGCATGCAACGTCGCATCAATTTGACTGCCTAATGCACACGCTCGTATCACTAGCTGTCCTACGCCTACGCCTGTTCTACACCGCTTTGACCATGCATCGCCTGTTCTACACTGTATCGATCGAACATTTTCACACAGTTTGCTTCATCTACGCCAATTAATTCACGTCTCATCGTGTCTTTAAATAGCCCGTTTCACTCGTCCTCCATCTTCTCATCCCTCTCCAGCCCCTTTGCCTTCTCTCCCTTCAAGCCCCGAACACCATCCACCATGTCTTCCAACTCCCTCCCTTCAAGCCCCGAGTCTGTCACCGACGAGGACAACCACCCAAGGATCGGCCTTGGTACGAGGCCGATTGGACGTTGGAGGAGACGGACCTCGTGCCCGTCGAATCTCCCAAACGGGGCGATCGCCGTCGCCCCCGTTCATCCACCACCCCGACCCCGTCCGCGTCGAGCGCGCCGAGAACCTCTCCCCCAAGACGAAGAACCGCCGCCTCAAGAAACTGATGCGGCTGGAGAAGAAGGAGCTCGAGGCGGAGGAGAAGAAGGAGGAGAAGGCGGAGGAGAAGGCTCTCCACGGCTGCATCAAGAGGGCTAGTGAGAGAGACGAGGAGAGGACGCGGGAGGAGAATCGCCGCGCCCGGGTCAAGCAGGAGATGGAGACCAGGGCGGCAGAGTGGAAGAAGTAGGCCAACCCCCGGCAGTTGGCCGGACGACGGGAAGGGCGCCCGCATGCATTCCGCGGGAAGTTAGGGTTTAGGGCTAGGGCCACTTTTTTTTGTTTAATAGATGTAATGTCCGACGGGCCCCACTAAATATATGTAAAATGGGGCCAATGATTATCCATTCCAATATATATGTCCACTGTTTAATTATGTTTGCCAACGAAGTTATGTTTAATTATATTTGCCCAAATGAACCCAATGTTTAAATTATATTTGTACGAATATTAGTCCGAATGTTTAAATTATATTTGTCCGAATGTTTAAATTATATTTGTCCAAATTTTTAAATTACATTTGTCCAAATGTTTAAATTATATTTGTACAATTTTTAAATTATTTTTGGCCACTATTTGAACGTGCTAGTATACATTGGGCCTGTCTAGATTTTAGATGGGTCTGCCCTTTTATCCTGAACTGAACTGAACACTGAACGTGTACATACGAACACTGAAAACTGAACTGAACATACGAACTGAAACAAACCAAATCAGTGCTGGATTCCTGACGCATTTATTCCAAGTCTTAGCCATACACAAATGGACCATGTCAAGCTAACTACAACACTAACTACATTATTTTTGACTAATGATCTGCAAATACACAACTCCAAGAACAATTGCACATAAATAAAAAATTGTAGCCAACATATTGCTCTGATTCTTTAGATCGACAAGCGTCTCCAGCTGTTTGGCCATCTTTTTCAACTCGTCCTTCTGTATCCCATTGTGCACCGTAGCAGATCCCAATTGCTCCACCGCCGGTTGCAAATTGGGCACCTTTTTTTTGCCCTTCTTTTGAATCATCTTTATGTAATCCTCAAGACACTCGAAATGGTCACATGGAAGAAGATCCTGCAAATACGAAAACCCATATCGGATGAAAATCCAAATCGGCTGAAAATTGATGATTAAAAAACGAAATTGACAGGGGAACACAGATCTCACATCCCCAAGCTGTTCTTTGCTCTCACATTTCACATACTCGCGCCCGCGGTTGCCGTTCTTGTCGCTCGCGGTGACCCGCCGCTGTAGGGACGCCATTCGTAGGCAGGCAGGACATCTTCCCAGCAGAACTGGCCCGAAGCGTGGCTATTTAGAGTGAGATTCGGAATCAGAGGTCGACGACATACCGCCGGAGAAGAAGTGGACGCACTGCCGGAGAAGAAGCGGAGCTCGTCTGATTTTTCTGCTCACCGCCGCGAGCTCCGCCGCTTTTAAACCGCCGGCCGAAAGCAACGGTCAACAACTGGGCCCACAAGCCGTGCCAGTGCTCAACAGCTGGGCCCACAGGCCGCGCCAACGGTTCTATGATGGGTCCCACAGGTCAGCATCCTAACAGGGGCAGAAAGTTACGGTGTGAGCAGCGAAACGAGTCCTTACGCAGAGACTAGGGACAAAACTGAGGTCGATTCGGCGCTAGGGGTAAAACTGAGGTCGTGGTACCAACTGAGGGCACCCTGTTAAATAACCCTATAATCAACAGCTTGGAACAACAATGTGAGTACCATATATGCACGTGCAAAGACTTGAAATAATGTTTTACTCCATCCGTTCACAAATAGATGACTTTTATTTGTCCAAAGTGGATATATCTAGACACCAAAACATGTCTACATACATCCACTTTAGGACCAATGGAAGTCATCTATTTATGAATGGGAGGGAGTACTACTTAACTTGCCGCCGATGCAGATCAGCTTGAACAGGCATATTAATTAAGTGCAGCCTCTGAAATTGGCTTCTGGTAGTAGTCAATAGGAAACTACAACACTCTTGTTTTTGTTTTGATGAAAAGGTCATACGTTGACCTATGTATACTATATCTTGATGCACGCACGAAACCACAGCTAGGAACTAAAGGGATCCACGGTGACTGTCATATCTCGTTTCTCTTTCTATTTCCTCTACGCCCCCTTAATAGTCGTTCACTCCTCTAAGACTAGCCTCTTCACACCATAGTCGCGCCCACATACGTATCTCTTGCACCACAGATTTCGAGCTGAACTTGTTGTTCAACAACGCGAAAAATTGTTGGCTTAATTTAGATGTTTCAATTGCACCGAATGTCTTGGACTGGTCAGATAAAAGAATAGGACTGCCTATTTGTCAGCTAGCTGTTTTCAGTTTCGGCGGACAGACAGTTTTTTCAGCGAATAACAAGCTGACACATGGAGAATGACAGGAACGTGCAAAACAAACTCTGATGAAACAGGATTTCACCCCGCTTTATAAATAAAGCCCAACGGCCAAACGATACAAAGTTACGAGGGAAACCTCTTACAAAGCAGATCCAAGATAGAAAAAATGACGAAAATAAAAACCAAACTTGTCACCGAAGACACTAGGACGGGCCCAAGGGGCGAGGCTCCACGACGACGCCCCCAAGAGGGTAACGACGTATCACGCCGCCGACGTCGAGACCGTGATGATCAAGGGTTTTCACCCGGAGCCCTAACACAGCAAAGGTAGCCACAACAGCGCCCCCAAGAGGGTAACTGTACCCGTAGGCATCGCCGCCATCAGCGCCGACGCGCTGAGCTTTCGCTCGAAAAAACCTTCGCATAGCATCCTCACAATTGGACCGCCCACTAATCCCCGAGAAAGGTCTCTAAACACAATCTGGGAGATGCCTCCACCGACTCCAGGAACCCCTGCCGCCCGCTCCTCGCCATCCACATGACCAAAGAGCGAGACCATCACCACTGACACGTAGCTCGCCGTAGAGCCGTCCGTGCATTCCACCTTCCAGAGCCGCCGCCCCGGCGTCCGCGGCCGCAAGCCGAGAGACCAACAAGTTGCAGGGTCGACGTGACGGAAAAGTGAGGTAGTAACAGGATTAGGCCTACATGGGCAACATCAACAACCAATAGGAGGAGATCCATCCTCCACCGCCTGAGGAGGTCACCGACCGGACACTACCCAACCCTAGCCATGGTCACAATCGGAGCTACCCAACCCTGCTCACCGTGATATCCTCACCGCCATCACAGTAGAAGTCACTGCCGCCACGACCGCCGACCGGAGCCCTGCCGCCAGCCCCTGTTGCCTATACTGGATGAAGCCGCAACCCCGCACCGAGGGACAGGCCGCTAGGACGCCGCCGCTACCGGGCGCGTTGAAGACACCACCGGGCCGCCACGCCGCCGCCGCCGGCGAGCCCCCAGTTGAGCTCGCTGCCCCAAGTGGCCACCACGGCCCGAGCCACAGCCGTCGTGTGAGGAGTAAGAGAGCCCCGCCGCCGCCAGCAGGAGGGAGAGGAGGAGGGCCGAGGCCGGCGGCAGCGAGGAGGGAGGGGAAGGAGAGGGGCCGACCGGCGCTGCAGAGCAGGGGAGCCCTCCCCCGTCGCCCACGGGAGCGACCTGGGAGAGGGACGGGTCGGGGTATTCCGTTGTCGCGAAACAAACTCAGCCTTCCTCGCGCGTGGAAATTTCGTTAACGGGTTCATATCCCCTTTCGGCCCAACCCATTAAATGCATCCCGAATTAAATTTGCTGGTGCGGGGGGATGTAACATAAATTTGTCCATGGGCTTTTCAATCTTAACTACGGGCTGTTTTGTGGGCAGGGAGCAGGTGACACTACCTTCTTCTCCAGAAAGAAAAGGAAGACAGACTCGATCGTAGATCGGTCGTCTGCTCCCCTCTCCTCCTCACCACTCCACGCAGCCCCTCTCTCCCCTGCAAACCCTCCTCTCCTTCCCTTGATCAGCGATTCGGCAAAAAAGGTTTCTGCTAAAAACACTAATGGAGATTCTTCTACACAAGACAAGGTAACCGTCAACACCTTTCCATCCTCTCACCTGATAAAATCTGCTTTAATACCTGCTGTTTTTTCAAAAAAGCATCACGATGTGGCATCCTTCCCTTATTGCTTTTACCTCTGAGATGTAGATTTTTACCCCCTAGAGAGCTAATTCACATGCCCACCTTCGGAAAACAACATTATATTGTACATTGACCTGATACTAGAACACTAGCCCCTAAACTGAACTTTCTGGATGCATATCTTGTCCTGTGGGAATACCCAAAAGAAAAACAACTAAAAACAGCAAGAAAAATCAACTACCACACCACACACACAAAATCAGAGCACTACACTACTAATGGGTTCAGTTTAGGCTTACAGAGAAGAAAACAACAAATAGCTGGGCACAAACAACTCATAGATAGCCCCATGAAAAAGAAAATAGGGGTTCGATGCTTATATAATCTCCAATTAGATCATTGATAAATTTTTTCAAAAGCAGCAGGATGGCAATACATAGAAGAAACTCCTTACATTTAGACATGGATGTTTTTTGCGATGATATTATACTTAGGTTGCATAAAGATAAAACTTCTCATTTAGTGCAACTCGAGAACACAACGACAATTGCAGAGTCTTAAAAAACACGAGCTTATGAAAACCAAAAACAAAAATTGAAAACAAGTTATAAATACAAAAAAAAACAAATGACATTTATGTACAAACAAAAATGAAAAGTGCATGAATAAAAAAAAGATAGAAAAAATGAAAAATACCTAACACTCTCTCCTTTGGGACATTTGCATCACTTTCCGGGAAAATAGCAATATATGGAGGGGTGTTTTTGTCCAGTTGAAACCTTATCCTATCAATTGGCTGCATGTTGTAGTCGTTTAAAAACTTGCTGTACCCAGGTCCATAGAAGCGTGTCTTGTCGAGTTTCTTTTTCACCTGGAACACAAATTCTTCTTGCTCACGAGAGACAACAAAAATGACCCTTCCTACCAGCTTATTTATCCGAGGCCTCATGAAACATGGCACAGTCTAACCAAACAAGATAAATAATAATAATATTAGCTATAAGGTGTAATTGTTTCATCAACAAAACAACTAGCAAGATCGTGTAAGTGTTAACTTTCCTAAGAGGAGTCCATGAAACCATCCCATACAACAAGAAAAAGGTCAGCAACTACGGAACAAGTATAAACGGAAAACTGAAAAACTGTGATGTCATGCAAGTTGTGCAGTTTTTTAAGAAGAATCATGCTGAGGACCCTGGCTTCTATTACTCGTTTTAGGTGGACAAAAACTACAAAGTGAAAAGTGTGTTCTGGTCAGATGCAAAAGCAAGGAGCTATTATGAAATATGTGGTGATTGCATCAGCTTTGATACAACTTTCATGACAAACAAATATAACCTACCCTTTGCCCCGATAGTTGGTGTTTCTCCACGTGGGAACACATATCTTTTTGGTTGTGCACTGCTAGCAAATGAGACAACAAATACATTTAAGTGTGGTTTTGAAGAATTCTTGCGAGATATGGGTGGTAAACACTTGCAAACAATAATTAGCTACCAAGACAAACCTATGCAGGTTCAATAGATCAGGTTTTCTCAAACTCAATCCACAGGTGTTGCCGGTTTCATGTGAAGAGCAAAGCTGAGGACAAACTGTGTCCAACTTTCAGAGCTAATGAAGGGTTGTATGAGAATTTTCAAGATATCATAGACAACTCTCTAACTTAGCAAGATTTTGATACACCATGGCAAGAAATGGTTGCAAAATACCAGGTAGGCCACATTTATTTCTTTAAAACAATGTGGTAAAGTAGAAAGAAATTTGTGCCATTTTACTTCAAGAAACATTTCTTCCCATTCTTGCAAACGACATCAAGAAGTGAAGGCACAAACTCCCTATTCAAGAAAGGGGTTGGTGCACAGTACAACATGACAAGCCTTTTCCGGGAATATCAGAGAATAATGGACTCAATACACTCTCGGGAAAATGAATGCGACCATAACGCAATGCACAAGAAAGTGCCCTTAGATAAATTCATGACTAAGTACTACATAGAGATTTAGGAACATTATCTGTATAACATCTCTATATTTAGGAAATTCCAAAAACAATCTGAGAGATGTAACAAGATTGCGGGTGAAGGAAATGGAAGGAGGAAAACTTTACCTTGTGTTTCAAGCGCCAAACTATCCAATCAAAGAGGACAGACCAAGAGAGTATTTGCTCCACGAAACTTAGAAAGAGAGGAGTACCACTATATTTGCTGCAAGTTTGAGAAGGATGGATTGGTATGTTCTCATATGCTGACAGTCATGCTGCACCTGGACATAGAGAAGATTCCAGATAAATACTTCATAAACATATGTCATAAGAAACACAAAAGAATGTGTCCTTTACCATTACCTGACAAACTTGCTGACAATGACACACTCCGATACAATATGCTTGCACGCGGACTGGTTAAGACAGCTTCAAAAGGGTCCACGCACAAAAGGAAGTATGAGTACTTGCTTGTTGAGATAGACAGAATTGAGGATGTGCTGGATAAAATAGAAAGAGATCTTTAAGAAGAACTGAAGCAGCATAATGAGGAAACAACAACCATAGGAAACTTCCCAGGCACATCTAATACAGGTGATACTAACACCGTTATAAACCTGTTGGACTCGGATGATTGTCATAGAAAGGGAAGGCTGAGGATGATGAGCATCCGAGAAGCTATAAAAGCAAAGTAATTTTACATGTCAGCCATTGTGGTGAGGTTGGCCATACTTTGAAGAAATGCACCAAGAAAGATAAATAGTAAAACTTACCAAAACCTAAACGAACTCGACAGAAAAAAAACAACAAATCTAGGTATGGAAAAACACACCACCCCTCGTCTGTCTCGTTGTGTTTCGTTAAAAAAAGATATAAAATTTGAAAAAACACATAATTTTGTTAGACCGTTAAAAAAAGTTGTGATTTTTTCCAGCGGCAGATGACGATGCCAGAGGCTCAATACCACAAGGACATAAAAAGGCGAAAGAAAAGAAGAGGCCATCAAGACAATCAGCTAAAAAAGATAGCAACACAGTGGTTCAAGACGATTTGCCTGAGCATGCTACGACATTTGTCACACACGGATAAGCTACAGTTGTGTCTGTATCATCTTAGATATTCCTGATGTAAAAAAATTATGAGTCAGTTTGTGGACCATAAGAGGGGGGACTATATTTGCGATGTTGAATTTTAGGCACCAACAAATGTCGGGTATATAGACATACGGCTATTTAGCTTTGCTTTGCTGAAAATTTTAAAAACATGAATAAATATGAACTATGTTTGTATCCACATATATAAGTTCTTCCACTATGTAAAGATAAAAAATAAGCATGTGCAAAAAAATAACACTTAGAGCAACGCACCGTGAAGACAATGAGTTTGGCATTGTTCTCACATACAGAAAAACAGCAAACAACAGTCTCTCAACTGATCCTTCAACATGAGACACATGACCTCTACACACAAACAACCACCTCAACTACACTGAAGAAAAAGAGATAAACCACACAACCCAAAAACAAAACGAAAAAATTGCTTCCCGAGGAAACTTTGCAAATTCAGAACCAACATAGGTGCCCGCGTCCGACATTCATCCCTAGTGAATCAAAAACAAAAACAGCCAGAAAAAAGAGAGATTGGTATTCAAAAACAAAACAGCAAGTGAGGAGAGGAAGAAACTGAAAGGCAAAAAATGTACCGTAACTTGTACAACTACATAGAAGTCTGTCCCCAAGCTCACGTCGGCTTCGTTTTGGCTGAAGAAGTAAAGCTTCTTTGCGTACATAATTCTAAGATTGAGTATGTCGTGATATCAAAACACTTTGCGCATGTCAATCTATGGCTTCCAGTCCTCCATGAACTTCATCGCGAACACTCGACAATATTTCCTACATATAAAAAAAAGCAAAGCAAAAATCAAATAGAACAAATTTAAAAGTAAAAAAAAGATACCATCAATTAAAAATAAGAGAGAAACAAAAATAACCATGAATGCATCGAATAAAAAAAGATAAAGAAGCTCACAAAGTCTGTTGCTTAGTTACGTTCGGATACATGGCGTTGAAGCTACTGAAGTTGTGTTGCTCACTAACAATTAGTTTCCATAAATGCACAAAATTGTCTATTTGTTCGAAAACAAAGCATAGATAATTTTATATAAAAAAATTACTTAGGTGCAATGAAGAATCAAGATGGATTCGACCCACTAACCAGATGATCCTTCACCCTCAAATGAAAATACGAATTCTTGTCATAGTAAGAGTCCAGAAAAGCAAACACCTTGAATTCAAAATCAAGTACAAAAGTGAACTAGTGTCCGGAATCCACGATTGGGAAGAACAGGTGTAAAATCACAACAAATGATAAAAATTAACAAATGATATAACACACGGTGAGAGCCATTGTTTATATCTTAGAAAAATAAAAACTACAAAAATCCATAAAGAAAAGTACCCTCTTGCTGGAGGACCCAAGATTTCTTCCCTTGCTAGATTTGGCTACACCTACACATGAACTCCTAACAGTAGACTCTTGATGCTCTCCAGCATATTTCAATATAGATTCCTTTCAACCATAAAAAAACATCGAAAGATAAACAAAAAGAAAAACAAAAGAAAAGTATTGCACTTAATTAGAATTAAAATTCAATTATAAAACAAAAAGAGAACACAGAGATAAAAACAATCACCCCAATGTGTGGAAAAAAATAATGCCTGCCAGAAGATGAAGGATGACTTTCTTCAAACAACACTTGGCAAAAACATGGGATAAGGAAGTTGTCCACTTTGCCGTTAGGCATGAATGACTCACCCAAAGACTGGTAGCTACAGTGAACCTTCTGGTATAACACATCTAAAGTCCTGCAAACCAACATACAAAATGAACAAACACAACAACCCGTACAAAAGAACAAAACGATCAAGCTAGCCAGCGATAAAAAAAAACTTGTAAAAAAATAACAAGATAAATAAAAACAGGGCATGAGCTTACTTCTTATGTGGCATGTGAGCAAGCTCAACAATAGGTGAGTAGTGGATTATATCCTCTTGTGATACTCGATATGGGGTATTTAGGTGCAACGGAGGAGACTGCTGAGTGACAAGCAAGTTAACAAATCTGTACTTTCGCATCACTGAGCTGTTTGGAGCAATCTGGGTTTACTCGTTGTTTTCTTGAGATTCAACATTGTGAATATTGTCTTGTAGGCCAGTGGTTACAATACCACCGTTTTGATTTGACAACAACAATTTGTTGTATGTGGTGTCGGTCATCTTTGACAACTCATTGATTCTCCGCCTAAAATAAGTAGACCCCACTATTTGCACACCGTCACAGTTGCCATTCTACGGGTGAAAAACAGCAGAAACAAGTAAGTTCAGTAAAACAAAGAAAAAAAACAAAGAAAAAATGGGTAAAAAAATAAATTAAATACATAAATATGATATTTACCAATTCGGTAGTCAGAGACGTGTCATTTATTTTTATTTGGGCGTGTGCTGCACCAAGCTTTTGAACAGCGTGCACTCTTTTCAGCTTGAAATTTCCAGTTTTTGGCTAAACAAATAACCAAAACAGAAAACCCGAAGATGATACAAAAAAAATAGATGAATATAAGATAGAGATACAACACTCGAAGAAAATAAATGACACCAACCTTATTCGACGGAGATTCATGCAAGAATCTGCAACCATCAATGGGAATATCAATTACGTCCTTGGTGGGTCCAATAATCTCTTTGGTGAAAACAGATGTAACTAGACCCCTAATTTCGCATGATATAGATGGACAATGTCTTTTGCTCAAAAAATTGTCTTCATCTACATCACAAAGTACATGGCACTTCCTTTCCTTAACTTTTTAATTGGCACCAGTGAAGGCGCTGTGTGAAAAAATAAATAAAAAGAATTAAAAAAGAAAATCAAATTAAAAACATACACCAAAAAGATATAAAAGGCAGATGAAATTGTAGAAAAATGTTACCTAACCTGCCCGTATAACGATCAACAACTTTGGTTACCATACATTCAGGTGTAGCTGGGTAGAGAAGCAATCACAAAAAATTAAACTAATTTAGAAAAAAAAAACAAGAAAATAGTATATAACAAAAAATTATCCAGTAAGGAAAAGTTGAACCTGGATCAGATAAATCAATGTGGCCTGGATCAACGTCTTTTACAACAGCATTAGGTGAATCGGTGGCTTATTCAATAATTTTTTGGTTTTAGAAGTATGTGGTTTGCAATGACTGCTGTCGTCAAGACACTGCGAAAAGAATCAATTAACACAAGCGAATCAATTAACATCCTCCTGGCCGGAGTCGTCGGGCCTCTTCCGGTCTATGGATTCAAAAAGCTAAATTAAACTACGGTAGTACCACTACTAGAGAAAAGGCTACCGCAGGCGAATTCCAGTTCGCCTGGGACCACATCGCCAGCGGTAATGTCTTACCACAGGCGAACTGCAAAATTCGCCTGTGGTAACTTGACATACCCCAGGCGAATTGGCACTGTGCGCCTGGGGTAAGCCTTTTACCTGAGGCGAACAGGCACTGTGCGCCTGGGGTACAGATTTGCCTGGGGTATAATTTCCTATTCGCCTGGGGTATGGTTTTGCTGTGTCAAAAAATAAAAGAAACAAAAATAACAGAATTACAGCAAATTGACAGAAATAAGTATGAAAATGACAGCAAAATGACAGAAAAAGTTTCATAACAGAAATATTCTCGATCATCAACACATAATCTCGAACAATAGTCTCGATCATCACCACATAGTTCAACAAATATTACATAGTCTCGAACAATAGTCTCGCAGGGAGATAGTTCAAACAAATCGATAGTTTAATTATCTAGACAAGCAAAACAACAAGTAACATCAACACTAGGAGTACAAGGAGTATAAGCACGGAGATGGCGAAGGTGGTCATCCGGGCCCTCGTCTTCTCCGTCTGCTCTCTCGCTAGGTAAGTGGCGTATCGAGCTTCCGCCTCCACCATGGTCTTGTACCCCTTGTAGCTGTTGCCGCTGAAACCGTGCACCTGTCTCCGGCATTGGTCCCAGTCGTCGTAGACTCCGGGAACCCTACCGACATACACAACATACCATGTCATCTGTGCATAGGACAAAAATACGAGTTTAGCATCGAAAGTGATAATAGACCGCAAATAACTATAAAAAAATAGAAGCATCAAGGTTTACGAATAAAACACGACAAATAAAGGACTAAAATTTATATGATGCAAGTGTATACTAACATTTTGTCAATCCTATGGTCTCGGCGGGAACGGACGAGCGCCTTCTAGCGTGTTGAATGTCCGGGCGTCACGTTGCTCTCGTAGCTGTGATTCTATGTCACGGTTGCTCGGTGGTGCGTGGCCGTGGAAGAACAAGCCACCCCGAGTGATGACATCCGACGAGAGTATCGTGCAGATCCTCCACTGGATGCGACGGAACTCAGCCCGCACATATTCATCGGGGGTGTTGGCCATCTTTGTGGTTAGGTCTCGGAGATGACTTGGTAGCTGGACCTGTTGGGCATCCTTTAAGTACTCCCTCATCTAAAAGATGGCATACCAAGCTTCAAACCCAGATTCTTGCTCTGATTGCTTGAGGCAGGGGTAGTTTGTTACGTGGATGCACACGTAGGCGCCTCGGACTATTTTCTCCCTTTTTAGGGGCTTGCCTAAATCGGCGGCGAAGCCGTTGAGGGCACTATTAAGAATAGCTCTTATGTCGGTGTAGTCCTTCTGCACCGCCCTACCCGCATCGAGATAAGTGCATTGTGACCAATGCGGTCCCATGACGATGAGTACGCATCCTCTGTTTCTGCGCAGAACATTTCGAACAAGCCATCAATATCATCAATCGGAATACTAAGGAGATTCTAGAAAGAATGTAACGACGGGAAGCGGAGAGGATTACTTACTTGGGAAAGTATGGCATGAGAATGGCGTTCTTATCCTTGTTATCTATCAAAAACCCCGTTATGTAAGTCGTGATAACAACCCGGTCCGCAAGTGACCGCAAGTATTCCTCATTCATGTAGTAGGGGTCCATAATCGCGATGTGCGGGGTATTCTCCATGACCATATCATGCGCCATGCTGAGCGATACCAGGCGGACAATGCTTCGGTCGAGCTTTCCCAAGTGGAAGACCCTGAATATGTCTTCGTATCTGATGAAGAACACCTCTGTGGGATTTGTATCCACAAAGCCCACGGATCGGGGCACCTTGACCACGTATAGCGCGTAGGAGAGATGTTTCTCACGTAGAAGTTCCTTCTCTTTGAACAAAATCCCGTCGTGGATGGTCCTCATGTCACCACCCATGACAGCGACAACCTCTGGCGGCAGCATCGGCTGACCTATCTCATGCACCTTCCTCCACGGGACGGCGGGCGGCAAACGGTCCAGGACTCGGGCGGCCGTTGGCTGGCTCCTAGAGGAGGCACCACCTTTCTTCTTGTTGGCTGCCGGCCTCTTCCGATGCTTCTTCGGCCTCAAGCAGATGGGAGTGCCGCTTTGTTTTACCGCCTCCTCGGTCGTAGAACGGAGTGTATTCGGGGTAACCAGCATAGGCTGTGGAGCCGTAAAGGCCGTCTGCTCCTCGGGAGTTTCTTGCGAATAGGTTAGCTTCTTCTGGATATCCGGTTTTCTGGTGGGTAACTCAGAAGAACCGCCCTCTCCGCCATCTACCTTCTTCTGGATATCACGAATTCTGGTGGGTAACTCCGGAGGAACCGGCTTCTCGCCATCCAACTGATTTATGAAATCGTCAATGGGAGCAAGTTCAATATCCATGTAGTCGTCATGGGTCTCATGCTCGTGATGTTGCTCGTCATTTGACGTCTCGTGCTCGGGAGGAGGAGGATCCACCGGAGGTGGAGAGAGGACATTGCCATGTTGGACCTTGTCTTGTTGGCTTGCCGCGGGCGCAACATGTGTAGTGGTGACGGTCATGCCTTGGCTTGGCGCCGACCCTGACGTCGTGTTCAGCCGAATAAGGGCTTTCGGCCATAGCAAGATTTGAATCCAGTTGGCCGAGATTCAGCTCGCTGTCGGCATCGGCGGGTTGATTAGGAGGATACAAGTCCTCGAGTCCCGGTAGCACCAAATCGACGCGAACCCGAAGCTCGTTGGCCGGTATATCTCTGCAGTGGTACTTGCGGGATAGTGGCTGCAAGATTGTAAGGTCTGCCCTTTGAACCACTGTTCAAGGACACCTTCGATATGCATACATTCACGATCCCAGGAATTCAGTCGTGAACAACATATCAAGTTGGTACACAAATACAATATTCATTACACGGTTGCATAAATACTTACAAAAGGGGCATGGTCACTTGACCAAGCCTAAACGGCTGCCACGTAGGGCAACACATAACACACACAGCGGAAGACTAAACACTCATAACGCGGTAGAGCCCAAGTCACGCCTTAACCTACAGGCTGCTGACCCGGAGACGATCCTAGTTCGCAAAGCCATCAGCTTCGTACTCCTCCTCGTTGATCTTCTTCTGAGACTCCTTCTCAAATTCTGGCAAGTAGATACCAGGGACGAAACCATAATGAGTACATTTGAATGTACTCAGCAAGACATCCATCATGTAACTTACCAAATATGCAAGTATGCTTATATGGTGGAATAGGTAGGCTATAAATAGGGTTCACTATCAATGGTGTTCATATAGGATGACACCACAGTTGCAGTCAAATTAATATGTATCTTCGTTGAAGAACATACTTCAGAAGAAAATAATATAGTTTTTCTCTCTCTTGTAGATATCACATGTACAAGAGGTTTTGTTAAACTTTTGTTTAAAAGGGAATTTTCTCTCTGCATAACTTCTTGGAATCAGTTTCCAGAATTCTTGCTTAGAGTAGAAAAGTTTTATTTGCGAAACTTTTTAGTTTCTAAGACAACTTCTGGCTTTACATCATCAGTACCTCCACGGTACACGCTTTCCTTCCTTTCCGAACTTCACAAGTTCCAAAACTCCTTTTCAAAAACTCCTTTTTGAAAACATTGACACAATGCTAGCTACATGGCCATTCAATTGTCCATATCCGAGGACGCGGCTTCTTCGAAAACGTTGTACTCTGCAGAGGTGTACACATCCACCAGATCCAGTACACCTACCGTGAACAACCACAGGCCTGTAACAACAGTATGTAAACATCAGGTATCTGATCATAACCATCCACTATGTTCAAGCTAGTACACGTCTATCTCTTCAGTCGAGTGTCCGCATCCCCGGCACCGGGCTAATCCCCGCCAAGACAGGAGCCCCAACTGCTGCATCCGGAGGGAAAATGAATCCCACACTTTTATGTCTCAACATTGGGAGTTTTGATGACATTCTGTTCGAGGGTACGACGTCCCTTATAGCGATTGAGATAGAACACACACTAACAAGTACAAACTTCCAGTTAAGCCCCGTGCCCATGTTGGGGTAGGGTGGCAGTACGGTAAAAGTTGTCCGACGAAGACTAGGTTATGTGTCATTTTTGAAAACACCAATTTCCCAAGAATGACCACTTCCACATTCCTCCGGAGAATAAGGATCCGCCTTTTCTCCGGGTTTTCCCGTAAAGCCTTTGTTTTGTAAAAACACAATTTTAAAGTGTCCACTTAGGGACTAGTATATTTGATGGTAATAAATACCATATGGTGGCTTATGGGCTTGGTATTACCAAGTTTAACTACTGGCATAATAGTAACCTATATAATAGTATAGTAGTAATAGCCACATCAAAAATAGTTTTGATAATCAAGTTTTGGTAAAACTTCAGAGGTAAGACATGCATGATAGATAATGATAAGTATTATATCAGCAAGCATCAGGATGGCTTGCCTCAAGTCTCTTAATGTCCCTGGCCTTGAAGCAACTTGAACTTGACGCACAGCTCCACAACTGCTTCTTCTTCTTCTTATTCTTCGCGTTCTAGCGTCGTAAAGGAAATAAAAGACACACACTCAGGTCTAAAGGGCAAAAATCTAATATAAACTACACATACAACAACAAATGTTCACTCTCCAGTTCTCTCGAAAAGATATCGCGAAAACTATCTCACATAACTCTCACGGTCCAAAACTATCGTCTGACAACATGTATGGTTTAGAAAACCATACCCCACATCTTACATACCATACATGGAGTGGTGTACCACTCTCATAATAAGATATACAAGAATCTAAAAATATAGCTTGTGGGTGCAAAATTTAGGTTGCTAAGGTAAAACAAACAGACAAAATAATACCCATGGCAATGGGTATTACTCACCACAAGCAACTATCACTTTATGTGTTCATGATTTTAGTTGGATGTTTTAGTTTCACAAGATACTCTTAAACACAATCATAACACAAGTATAAACTCATGCTAAGGTAAAACACTCCAACAAAATCCAAACAACAAGCAAACACACCATAATTGAATAGACTATTTATTCACTATGTCTTTGTTTACTAGAGGTTTTGGAATCCATCAATCATGAAAAATTAGCAAACAACAGTACCTAAAAACAAGGATAACAAGTCATAAAAATAATCTACAACACAATCATCACTCAAGGTAATACCCCTATCAAAAGCATAGAAACAGGACTGCACTAATAACACACTAGTATGGAAAATCTACACAAGCATGTTATAAGAAAAACTTATATTCTACAACTATAGCACAAGCAAATAAATAATTCATGGCATCATAACAGAAGTAATAACTTCCTAAATATTCTATAATAAACTCATACACTTATGAAATAAAAGATGAAAATACTATAGCAAAAATCACCATTTTCTAGTGGTGACACTAGTTCATCACTAGAGAAGCAAACAAGGTTACTATGATGCTTAATTCTAAACAAGCAAGTGATGATCATAAATATGCCTAATAACAGTACACAAAACTTACTCATGTTAGTAAGCTCAAACAACAAAAGTAATTCTATGAATCAACTATTAAGCATGCATAAATTAATTCTAGCAATTTCTGTTTCCTTTAATCAATTACTAGCAAGGAAGCAAGGTATAACTCACACAACCAGTAGCTATGCACTTAAATAAAAGTTATATAAACCTTTTCAAAAATCCAAACACTCAATTTAAAATCATTCACAATTAATCTATCAATCACAAGGAATTTAGTTTATTTGCAAACAATTTAATTTAGCACTCAATAGTGAATCATTTCTTAACAAGATACTCCTAAGGAATATTATGCTAACAAATGGATCACATCTAACATACTAGTAGATTCTTATAAGAAATAAACTTCTCACTTGCATAAGTGAAAACAAACAATTATATTTTCCATGGTGGAAAATATCCTATCAAGCACATAATTAAAACATGTTAATTTCTCACAGGTGCATGGTTGGGAATTTTCATCCAAAACCAAGATGCAATGGGACCAGTGGGTTATGGGCCCATTTATATCTCGGTAAATGAGGTGCTAAGCCTCTGGTTAATCATGACAAAAATTAGTATAACAACATAAATAAAACAAGACTATTTATTCTAGTGCATACAAGACTAGTGCATAAGAATAACATAAACCTACACATGCTTCACTATAAAAAGACATGCAAGCTATTAGAGACAAAAAAATCAAAATAACAGTACCAAAATGATACTGGATCTATAGCAAACATAGCACAAAATTTATCCAAGCATTCACACAAAGACCTAGCCCTCACAATAATTCCAAATAATAAAACTAGAAAAATAACAAATGTTACCCATGCTTTTCTATAAGATCACATGCAAGTTAATGGAGATAATAGCATATAAATAACAATACCAAAATGTTACTGGACTCACCACAATCATAGCACAAACTTAGGTAACAAGCACACAAAGAGTTGGTTCACACAAAACATCAACTAAATAAACTAGGGGAATAACATATGCTACTTCTATAGCCAAATGATATAGCAAACATGCACACACTTTGTATGGTAGATTTAATGCAAGAAAACAACCTAATAACAAGTCCTAACAACTTTATACATGCTAGGAAGCAAGATTAAACATCCACACATTCTATTTCAAACAAGAACACACAAAGAAACATTAACAGGAAAAACTACTGTTTTCTAGATCTATCCACCAAAAATTAATCTAAGCTAGGAAAACATAGATCTAGTCAATACAAAACTCATCCAATTGGATTTGCTCCAAAAAAGCATTTTAAACTCCTTATAAAAATCATAGAAAAGTCCACTGGCCTTTTAGTAATCTGGATGGAATTTTCATTCTGTATCTCACCTTGATGTGAGGTTAGGTCCATTGAATAGATCTTTTCAATACCTATCCATAACATTTTAGTTTGTTCCATTTGGTTACATATTTTAAAAGTTATGGTCAAATCATTCTCAGAGATAGTCTGTGGTAAAACATTCATTGTGCCCAAAATATTGGTCCAAAACCAGATCTGCAAATTTTGCATGGTTTAGATTTCATATATTTAGGTCCATGAATTTTATCAGATTTTATTTTGAAGTTTTTATATTTTTCACAAGCCCAAAGTGATTGTATCATTTTCTGTCAAAAAAAAAATAAAAGAATACAAGGAATCGCAGCGCGGGCTGGATCTACTGCGGCTGCGGCCCAGTTACGCGCGAGCGCGGCCCAGCGCAGCACATGCACGCGGCGCGGGAACGGTCGCGTTTGAAGGCGACCGTGGATCTCAGATCCAACGGCGCTGGTGCTTCTTCCTCCTCTCATCACTCCCTCTCTCTGTCCCGATCGATCGGCGGCGAGAAGAGCTCGGGGGCGCTCACCTAGGGCTCGGGGATGGGTGGCGTGTGCTCAGGGAGGCTGCAGGGAGTCGAGGGCGTCGAGGGGAGGTCACGTTGGCGATGGGCGCGGCTCTAGGCGGCGTCGCTCCGAGTGGTGTCCGTGGCGGCGAGGTGGACGGCGGGGGCTAACCTGCGCACGAGGGACCACGGGTTCATGTCAGGGAGACTCAGGGGGACTAGGGGAAGCTATCCAGGGCAGAGGGAGGGGAAGAGGGAGCTCGTACAGGGCTGCACCCTGTCGTGCCCGTGGTGGTCAACGCCGGCGTGGGCACGGCTCGGGCGCGCTCCAGGGACTCGGGCTTGGCTTTCTTTCGGTTTGGGGAGGCAGAGGGAGGTATGAGGGAGGGCAAGGAGCAAGGGGAGGGGTGCCGGGTACTTATACCCGTGGTGAAAAAACACAAGGGCTAAAATGGCCACTCGGGTCATGTCATGCAATGGCATGAGCAAGCCCTAGGTCATTTGGTCATTTCCCTTTGAGTGCAAAAGGTGTCCTATTCAAGAATAAGGGTGATGCAAGCAAGGCATGGTCCTAGAGTGCAAGTGCCAAGTGGCAAGGTCAAAAATATCTAAGATGCATGTGTGCCCATACCTATCCTAGTCACCCTTCTCTCTCCTCTCTTATCTTCATGCCTAAGGCTTCTAGAAGGTATCCAATGCCTTATTGGTCGAGTAGATACTATGGTCACCAAGTTAGGTCAGGCCATGCTTCCAAAAATGCAAAGAAACAACAAGAAAAGAAGTGTGCAAAAGTGTACCCCGTACTGTTCATTTGCAAAATTCAGAAAATTCAGTCTTATGACTTAGAAATTTTCTAAGTGTTGAAAACAGATAAAAGATGCAAAAACTTGAGTTTGTTTTCAGGGTTCAAAAGATTCTTAAAATTGGTTTTCAAAGTATGGACTTGTTAACCATGTTATATACTTTCAGAAACAACTGTTGAAAACAATTTTGAACTAGTTTAACGCCATGAAAACAATGTGGAAAAAGGTATACTTTCTGTTTTTATCTGTTTCTCAAAACTGCATTTTTCTGCCTTAATTTTATACCACAAAAAAAACAAGCAAAAGATAGTTTTTATTTCTCCAAAAATAAAAATGAGCTTATGGGTTTGTAGTACATATATCAAGGATTAATTAAAAGTCAAGAAACCATAATATAACAATTTATAGCTTGGTGAAAACAATGGTAGAAAACAGGTACTTGGCTTTATTTTCAGGAATTGTTTTCTATCGGAAAGTTAAAAGAAAACTTTCATAGATCATTTTTAAAACTTGTTTTCTTGGACAAAACAAGGTTAAAAGTTTGTTTTAAGATGCAAACAAGAATGATCCAAGTCTTGGAATAAAAATCTACTCAAGTAATAATAAGAAAACATTTGGGAAAAATATCAGGAATATTTTTCAGAAACATATGGTGTTGGTTTTATAATGAAACAAAACTTATCTTGCAAATATGATTAAGATCATAACACAAGTTAGTTCAAACAATCATTTTGTTATAAAAATAATTTGTTGGCCCTAATATTTGTCTTCTTGAACACAGTCCAAGAGTCCAAAAACTGGGATGTGACAGACCTTCCCCCCTTAAAAGAATCTCGTCCCGAGATTCGCATGTAAGCAAAAAGAGGGTATGGTCAACACAAAAATGTTAGATGATTTGTTTACAAAACATGTGTTGGTGTTTTGTAACATTATTTACATGGGCTTCCCCCCTTTGATTTATCTTACCAGAATTCACCGGTAAATTTGTTTTCTTTTCAAAGGTTTGGGTGCCATGTTCTAATCCTCGAAATTTTGATTCCTCAAAACCATGGTATCAAACCAGGGGTTACTTTTTTTAGACAAAAACCTATTTTTCCTTCCAAACTCATATGATCAATTTTAATGGACATCCACCAACCAATAGTTAGCATGAGCTTTCCATTGCTCATCTCCAAAATCCAGGAAAATCCACTATATTCCTCTTAATCTAATAGAATTGATATCTCAAATCATTTGTTTTCCTCAAAGTTAGTTTCTCAAGATCATAAATCTATACCAACTCTGAGTACTATCAACTCTATAAGGTTCCTATCAAAAACTTACAAGCTCATATTGATTTTTCCTAAAATCTAATAAGTCCCATCAATCTTCTAAACCTCAACCATTCTTCAAAACCACAAATCTTGTTACTGATAACTTCCAAATCTTTGGGGTCCACAACTAGTTATCCCCGGATATTATCTCATAACTTCACTCCACTTAAAAATCATAAGGTCCTCAATCTTTCCTTCCTACGCTAAACCTCAATGAGTTTTCCCCCATCTCATATTCTAAAATCTGGTTCCTCCAATACATATATACGGGAGATATTGTCGCCTAGTAATGATCATAGTTTATCCATCTAATATTTTTTCCCAACCTTTCACTTCTTCAAAACCGCTATAGAATCATCCTAAGGCACCTTTCTCTTTGTTTTTGGAAAAAGTTGATTACACGTTTTCTTTTTAAACGGGTGATAACAAACTCTGCAACATATCAACTCTATAAGTTACTTTGTAAGGTATTTGGTTTTAGATACCACTTCTGTAGGGTATTTAAACGAAAATGTGATGAGCCAACTCTATAGGGTTTTAAGCTTAAGATTAGATGAGGTTATATTACCAATTTTGTAAGGTCTCCAATTCTGTAGGGCCTCGAACTAGAATTAGATGAAACCATTTTACCAACTCTATAGGATGGCAACAATTCAATTTACTTAGTAGGGTGTTTTATGTAGGGTGTTATACTAAGATTAGATGAATATCGTTGATTATTTAAGATCTTATCTAGTCCGACGTGACACTTCTAGTGTTCCATTTACGTCGGGTTTTTCAGGGTACGATGACAAACAAAACAAGGGGGTTCACAGGTGTGGTTTGAAACGTACCATTGGCTATGGCATGAGTCGCAGATGCTCCTGCAACATCTTCTCGGTCTCGAGGTCCACTCATCAGATTCTTGCGTTTCTTCCGGGTTGGACCTTGGGTCTCTCGGGTTTCGTCAGACCAAGCCGGATCATACTTCTTCTGGGGACAATCACGAGCGAAGTGCCCTTCCGTCCCACAGACAAAGCATCCTCCAGTCTTTGGTCCATTAATCCCATGCTTCCTTGGGGGTTGCGGCATTGCAGGCACAATGCTGCGAATCATACTTGAACTAGGTCCTCCTGACCTTACTATCTTCCTTTTTCGGCTCTCTTCAGCAAGCAGTTGCTGGTATCCTCTCATAAGGAACGCAGTATCCTCAGCATTGGTGATCACAAGCTGAGTCAACTGCTCCAGGATAGCATGGGTGGCGATGTGCTCAGCACGAGCGGCTTCACTTTCTTCCCTCAACAGAGCAAACAGTTGAGCAACTGTCGGCTCAGGTGATGGAGGGAGGTAGATCGCTGGCCATGCTGAAGACAAAGAATGGTGTAAGACGAGAGCAACTAAAGGTGGTTTTGGTTTTAAAGGCTCGTGACATATACCGGCTCATAGCGGATATGAGAACGGTAGACAACACGACAACAAGCAAACATCGAAGAAAATAATGCCAACTCAAACCAAGATTAACACGCATGTGAAAACGAGTCTTAACAGGCATAACTTAACTTAAAGGTTCACAGGGCTACAACATAAGGCTTACAACACAACTGGCACACACAACGCTCTAACAAAGGATCTCACACGGCACGGACACAAACACAAACAAGCGTCTGGGGTGTAAAAACAACATAAGTCCTAACATCCTGCAGCAATCCTAAGTGCTCGAGGAAGCGCGTAGCTGTTCTTCCAACGCTTCAACTCTGGCCTTGTTGGCTTCAAGCTGGAACTGAAGGTCTCTCACTTGTGCACGGAGATGGAAACCAACAAACCGCATGGTCTTTCCTTGTGCCACGAGACGGCGCTCGGTAGCAGTGGAAACTCTCAGGTCTTTGGTTAGCTGGAAGATCTCTCTTCCCTGATTACGAACTCTCCTCTGAGCCTGTCAAGCGAAAACTGAGTGTTGTACAGCTGTCCCTCCAAGTGCTGGAAATGACGAGCAAACACAAATTCTTTGGTGACATCAACTGGCTTGTTGTCCTCATCGCGCCTCCCATAGTATCTATAGGGGGTGCCTTCAAACGTGCCGCGAAAGAAGTTCGCGAGTTTGGCAATGGTCAGCTGCATCACTCTAAGGATACCATCTTCCCAACTGTTCTCCATGACTTCCCAAGTGATCTCTGGGGTTGACGGTGCTATCAATGGTGCACGGATGGTGCAGACCACCAACCAGGACAACTCTCGTCCATCTTGGTGAATCTGGGCTCCTTTCAACTCCGGTGTGGGGCGACCGATCAGGCGAGTCATCTTGATCAAATCCTCCTCAAAACGGCGGTAGCAAGGTGCATGCGATCCCAGCCGGAAGGACTTGGTGAAGACAACTGCCATCTACACAAGATTTTAAAGGGGATTAAGTTAGGTAGCAGTGTGCAAAATTTTGAAGATGCTTATTTTTCTTCGGATAGACCAATACTTGGGTCTTTCTTGGGACATCTCCAAGTATACAAGAATGGGTGAGATTGTGCAAAGAGTTTATTTTTGAAACACTAATTATTTTAGTTTCGACAGGAAAATTTAAAGTCGAGAGATATTTCAAAAATAAGAGCGGGGCAGTTGCAAACAAGCAAGAAATAAACTCTTAACCCAGAGAGATAAGGTTTTAGAACGATTTGAAAATATAATAAGAATGGAAACTATAGTTAAAACTCCCTTAGATAAGAAAAATTTAGATATTAAATATATTCTTACCCAAATATACTTTCCTTTCCTATCTGACGTGCATGCTAACTAAGGTCTCCTAAGGTCAGGATAGCTCTGATACCAACTCTGTAAGGTACGCCCTTCGAACCACTGTTCAAGGACACCTTCGATATGCATACATTCACGATCCCAGGAATTCAGTCGTGAACAACATATCAAGTTGGTACACAGATACAATATCCATTACACGGTTGCATAAATACTTAAAAAAGGGGCATGGTCACTTTACCAAGCCTAAACGGCTGCCACGCAGGGCAACACATAACACACACAGCGGAAGACTAAACACTCATAACGCGGTAGAGCCCAAGTCACGCCTTAACCTACAGGCTGCTGACCCGGAGACGATCCTAGTTCGCGAAGCCATCAGCTTCGTACTCCTCCTCGTTGATCTTCTTCTGAGACTCCTTCTCAAATTCTGGCAAGTAGATACCAGGGGCGAAACCATAATGAGTACATTTGAATGTACTCAGCAAGACATCCATCATGTAACTTACCAAATATGCAAGTATGCTTATATGGTGGAATAGGTAGGCTATAAATAGGGTTCACTATCAATGGTGTTCATATAGGATGACACCACAGTTGCAGTCAAATTAATATGTATCTTCGTTGAAGAACATACTTCATAAGAAAATAATATAGTTTTTCTCTCTCTTGTAGATATCACATGTACAAGAGGTTTTGTTAAACTTTTGTTTAAAAGGGAATTTTCTCTTTGCATAACTTCTTGGAATCAGTTTCCAGAATTCTTGCTTAGAGTAGAAAAGTTTTATTTGCGAAACTTTTTAGTTTGTAAGACAACTTCTGACTTTCCATCATCAGTTCCTCCACGGTACACGCTTTCCTTCCTTTCCGAACTTCACAAGTTCCAAAACTCCTTTTCAAAAACTCCGTTTTGAAAACATTGACACAATGCTAGCTACATGGCCATTCAACTGTCCATATCCGAGGACGCGGCTTCTCGAAAAAGTTGTACTCTGCAAAGGTGTACACATCCACCAGATCCAGTACACCTACCGTGAACAACCACGGACTGTAACAACAGTATGTAAACATCAGGTATCTGATCATAACCATCCACTATGTTCAAGCTAGTACACGTCTATCTCTTCAGTCGAGTGTCCGCATCCCCGGCACCGGGCTAATCCCCGCCAAGACAGGAGCCCCAACTGCTGCATCCGGAGGGAAAATGAATCCCACACTTTTATGTCTCAACGTTGGGAGTTTTGATGACATTCGGTTCGAGGGTGCGACGTCCCTTATAGTGATTGAGATAGAACACACACTAACAAGGACAAACTTCCAGTTAAGCCCCGTGCCCATGTTGGGGTAGGGTGGCATTACGGTAAAGGTTGTCCGGCGAAGACTAGGTTATGTGTCATTTTTGAAAACACCAATTTCCCAAGAATGACCACTTCCACATTCCTCCGGAGAATAAGGATCCGCCTTTTCTCCGGATTATCCCGTAAAGCCTTTGTTTTGTAAAAACACAATTTTAAAGTCTCCACTTAGGGACTAGTATATTTGATGGTAATGAATACCATATGGTGGCTTATGGGCTTGGTATTACCAAGTTTAACTAATGGCATAATAGTAACCTATATAATAGTATAGTAGTAATAGCCACATCAAAAATAGTTTTGATAATCAAGTTTTGGTAAAACTTCAGAGGTAAAACATGAATGATAGATAATGATAAGTATTGTATCAGCAAGCATCAGGATGGCTTGCCTCAAGTCTCTTAATGTCCCTGGCCTTGAAGCAACTTGAATTTGACGCACAGCTCCACAACTGCTTCTTCTTCTTCTTCTTCGCGTTCTAGCATCGCAAAGGAAATAAAAGACACACACTCAGGTCTAAAGGGCAAAAAACTAAGATAAACTACACATACATCAACAAATGTTCACTCTCGAGTTCTCTCGAAAAGATATCGCGAAAACTATCTCACATAACTCTCACGGTCCAAAACTATCGTCTAACAACATGTATGGTTTAGAAAACCATACCCCACATCTTACATACCATACATGGAGTGGTGTACCACTCTCATAATAAGATATACAAGAAGCTAAAAATATATCTTGTGGGTGCAAAAGGTTAGGTTGCTAAGGTAAAACAAACAGACAAAATAATACCCATGGCAGTGGGTATTACTCACTACAAGCAACTATCACTTTATGTGTTCATGATTTTAGTTGGATGTTTTAGTTTCACAAGATACTCTTAAACACAATCATAACACAAGTATAAACTCATGCTAAGGTAAAACACTCCAACAAAATCCAAACAACAAGCAAACACACCACAATTGAATAGACTATTTATTCACTATGTCATTGTTTACTAGAGGTTTTGGAATCCATCAATCATGAAAAATTAGCAAACAACCAGTGCCTAAAAACAAGGATAACAAGTCATAAAAATAATCTAAAACACAATCATCACTCAAGGTAATACCCCTATCAAAAGCATACAAACGGGACTGCACTAATAACACACTAGTATGGAAAATCTACACAAGCATGTTATAAGAAACACTTATATTCTACAACTATAGCACAAGCAACTAAATAATTCATGGCATCATAACAGAAGTAATAACTTCCTAAATATTCTATAATATACTCATACACTTATGAAATAAAAGATGAAAATACTATAGCAAAAATCACCATTTTCTAGTGGTGACACTAGTTCATCACTAGAGAAGCAAACAAGGTTACTATTATGCTTAATTCTAAACAAGGAAGTGATGATCATAAATATACCTAATAAAAGTACACAAAACTTACTCATGTTAGTAAGCTCAAACACCAAAAGTAATTCTATGAATCAACTATTAAGCATGCATAAATTAATTCTAGCAATTTCTGTTTCCTTTAATCAATTACTAGCAAGCAAGCAAGGTATAACTCACACAACCAGTAGCTATGCACTTAAATAAAAGTTATATAAACCTTTTCAAAAATCCAAACACTCAATTTAAAATCATTCACAATCAATCTATCAATCACAAGGAATTTAGTTTATTTGCAAACAATTTAATTTAGCACTCAATAGTGAATCATTTCTTAACAAGATACTCCTAAGGAATATTATGCTAACAAATGGATCACATCTAACATACTAGTAGATTCTTATAAGAAATAAACTTCTCACTTGCATAAGTGAAAACAAACAATTATATTTTCCATGGTGGAAAATATCCTATCAACCACATAATTAAAACATGTTAATTTCTCACAGGTGCACGGTTGGGAATTTTCATCCACAAACAAGATGCAATGGGACCAGTGGGTTATGGGCCCATTTATATCAAGGTAAATGAGGTGCTAAGCCTCTGGTTAATCATGACAAAAATTAGTATAACAACATAAATAAAACAAGACTATTTATTCTAGTGCATACAAGACTACTGCATAAGAATAACAAAAACCTACACATGCTTCACTATAAAAAGACATGCAAGCTATCAGAGACAAAAACATCAAAATAACAGTACCAAAATGGTACTGGATCTATAGCAAACATAGCACAAAATTTATCCAAGCATTCACACAAAGACCTAGCCGTCACAATAATTCCAACTAATAAAACTAGAAAAATAACAAATGTTACCCATGCTTTGCTATAAGATCACATGCAAGTTAATGGAGATAATAGCATATAAATAAAAATATCAAAATGTTACTGGACTCACCACAATCATAGCACAAACTTAGGTAACAAGCACACAAAGAGTTGGTTCACACAAAACATCAACTAAATAAACTAGGGGAATAACATATGCTACTTCTATAGACAAATGATATAGCAAACGTGCACACACTTTGTATGGTAGATTTAATGCAAGAAAACAACCTAATAACAAGTCCTAACAACTTTATACATGCTAGGAAGCAAGATTAAACATCCACACATTCTATTTCAAACAAGAACACACAAAGAAACAAAAACAGGAAAAACTACTGTTTCCTAGATCTGTCCACCAAAAATTATCTAGAGCTCCAAAACTTAATCTAAGCTAGGAAAACATAGATCTAGTCAATACAAAACTCATCCAATTGGATTTGCTCCAAAAAGCATTTTTAAACTCCTTATAAAAATCATAGAAAAGTCCACTGGCCTTTTAGTAATCTGGATGGCATTTTCATTCTGTATCTCACCTTGATGTGCGGTTAGGTCCATTGGATAGATCTTTTCAATACCTGTCGGGGGGTTACCCCCGAGTAGGGTAAAGGCAAGTGGTAAAGGCAAAGGTCAGAAGAGAAGTTTGTTCCAGTAGCCGCCTACCCGGTAATTGCTACCCGGTCGACTGCTACTCGGTCTTACGGAAAGATGACCAGAAGAAGGAATCAATCAAGTTCTATCCATTCGAGTAGAAGAGTTGGCCCGAGTAAAACTGGCGGGAACCTACTCGGGCCAGAAGTCAAAGGAGCCGTTCTGACATAGGATCCCGCGTATCCTGGGTCCGTACTTGGCACTGTTCGAACCACTGTTCATCTGGGACCGGCCTGCCTGACAGCGACAGTGTGGAAGCAGGCGGTCGCAGGATAAGGGGGCCCTACTCTGTGTTTGGCACAGTGATACCAGACTGTCCCCTTGGTTTTGCTCAACGACTTTCCGGATGCAGCCAAGATTAGGAACCAAAGCTGTCAGCGAGAACTCGGAAGAAGGACGATGTGCACACTATGTCGACACTTGTCCGTATTTGGACGTATCCGGCTGGGCACCGTGTATATAAGGTGCCCCGCCGCCTCCTGCATGAGGGATCGCATGCTTGAACACCGGAAACCCTAGACTCTTGACCTAGTTCATCACGTAGAGAGAAGGGTGGCTACTCGGTAGCAGGAACCATTGTACTGTGGCTACTCGGTGAGACATCAGAATAAACAAAGAAAGGCAGGAGTAGGGGTTTTACCTCCTCACGAGGGCCCTGAACCTGGGTAGATCGTGTTGTTTGCAGTGTTTAGTTCTTACAGCACGCGGCTACTCGTCGCGTGATCCCTCCCCGAGCACCTCCAGCGTCCTTCGTCCCCACATCTTTAGCCATCCTATGGCATCTGCCGTGACACCACCACGACAGTTGGCGCCCACCGTGGGGCAACCAGCGGCGCTGGCTGGAGTTTCTGTTCGGACGGGATCTTCTTCAGCGGAGCGCGTAGTCTGTGGCCTTGTCCACAGATTCGGCTCCTTCGACTTCGTCACCGACAACGCATGCGACTTCGGTGGCAAGGCCATGCCGGAGGGCGGCACGGTGATCTCCTTCGGCGCGCACCTCGTCTACGTCGCCACCGTCATCAACCGCGACTACCCCGATCTGGTGCATGACGCGGAGGATCCTCCCGCTGTGATCGCTGCTCGCGGAAGGCCTGCGCGCCGTTCTGCGGACCGCGCTGAGGTGATGGTGACCGGCTTGGCGGGAAACACCGGCGCAGCTGCTACTGGCGCCGCGGCCGTCGTCGAGGATCTTGCTGCCTCGAGCGATGGTGGCAGGACCCACAGGCCTTACGAGAAGGACTGCAACCTCCCTCCCTCCACCACTCCGACTATTCCCGCGTTGGCTGGACGGAATGGCATGCCGCCTCCCACCGACCTCGAGCTCCTGAGCATGAAGGAGCAGCTCGAGCGGCAACGCCAGGAGCTGCTCGCCGAGCAGGCGGAGTTGGACAAGGTCAGGCTAGAGCTTAGCTTAGATCAGCTTGAGTACAACAAGGCTCACGGCTTCACGCCAGTCACTAGGAGAGCTAGCAGAGTAGGCGCCACTCGGCGCAACCTTGGTGCCGAGATGGCGACAGTGGTAGAGGTTCCTGCTCAGTCCGCCACCGCAAACACCTCCACTAGGCCTAGGTATAGCACACCCGCCAAGACACTTAGAGCAGCAGAGGCCGTAGCCGCCGAGTTGCCTCGTCTCGACGGCGACGCGCGCGTTAGGCAGCAGGAAAGGCTCAACGAGTTGGTGTTAGAGGCTGCTAGGCAAAATGAGGAGTTCCGGAAAGCCAACCCGGGTGCTGGAGCTTCGCAGGTGGTACACTCGCACGCGGCTAGATCTAACGATCAAGCCTCGTCTCCGCACCCCAGCCGCGAGAAGAGCCGCAACGGACGTTCCGCCAGAGATAGGCAAATGCAGGTGTATGACCTGGCTGCTGCCGCGAGACAGCTTGCTGTGCCGCAGCAGCCCGGGCAGGAACACAACGCTGCAAGAGCAGGCTCCCAAGCCCATCAAGCTCAAAGCCAGGCCCGAGGTGGAGCGCGCCCAGGTCCTTCTCAGCATCCCGCTGCTTAGCCTACTCGGCAGAGGCAGCAGCCGCGCGCAGTGGCACCAGTCGCCAACCCGGTGGAGCAGCCTGCAGCCGTGCAGGTGGACAGATATGATGACGGCTACTCGGCCATGGAGATGGCTGGCTATGACATTCTGGACTGTGTTGGCGAGCGCGTGTTGGCGCCTGGAGATGCGAGGCATCAGCTGGACCGGATCAACTTGTCAGCCCGGCTGGAGAACACGGGTCCTCCTGGCCCCGAGTGCTTTGGCCCGCGCATCATGAACGAGCCGTCCGTGAAGAACTTTCAGCTCGCAAGGGGCACCAAGAGCTACAATGGCAGCACCAAGCCCGAAGACTGGCTCAATGACTACGTCACCGCAGTCCACATTGCGGGCGGCAACAGGAGATGGGCAGTGCGGTACGTCCCGCAGATGCTAGAGGGTCCAGCTCGCACTTGGCTCAACAACTTGCCCAAGCACAGCATAAATTGCTGGCTGGACTTCTCGGACGCCTTCGTCAGCAACTTCACCAGCACCTACAAGAGGCCGAATAGGCCACAGCAGCTGTCCGCTTGCAGGCAGCGAGAAGACGAGACAGACCGCGAGTACCTTACTCGGTGGAGCACATTGAGAAACACCTGTGAAGGTGTGAATGAAGCCCAGGCCATCACTTGGTTTGCGCAGGGTTGCAGGCATGGCAGTATGCTGTGGCAGAGGTTGCAGAGGGAGATGCCAAACACTCTGGCGGAGACCATCAAGATCGCGGATCAGTACGCACTCGGTGATCCTACTCAGCCCCTGATGGACTCCTCTGAGCCGAGAAGAAACTTCAGCAACAGCAAGCGCAACGAGTTCCGCAACAAGCGCAGGGGTAACCGAATAGATACTCGGTATGACCCTGAAGAGGTGAATGCAGTGGCTGTTGGAGCTGGGGGTAGCCAAAGGCAGAAACCTGCTGGAGCCTACGGGCAGAACCAGAACCAGGGCCAAGGCAACAAGAAACCATTTCGCACTCCTCAGTCAGGTAGCGGCAACTTCGAGCAGCCGAGGAAGTTCGTCTTTGACGACATGAAGGATGGCCCATGCAGTTTTCATACTCACCACCCCTCAAGGCATGCTAACCACACTACTCGGCAGTGCGAGTGGTGGGATGTGATCAAGAATGATGGCTTGCCTCCTCCTCCTCCTCTGCCAGCGGCCAACGCCAATGTGCAGCCTACTCGCGCACCCGCAGCTCGTCCGCCAGTGTTCCCGAGATGAGAAAATGTGAATCAAGTGGCTTTAGGAGCCAACCGTCACTTCAACAATGAGAGCTACCGCAACAACAACAACAACAACTACAACCGCAACAACAACAGAGGCAACAACAACAACTACCAGGGCAACAACAACAACGGCAACAATGGGGGCGGAGGCTCCAACCAGTACCAAGAGCACCATGAGAGCTACATGATCTTCACCTCTGAGCCAGTCGACAAGCAATCACAGCACAGGCGTGCCATGGAGGTCAATGCAGTGATTCCTGCTATCCCTCACTACATGTATTGGTGTGACCAGGAGATCAGGTGGTCCCGAGTAGATCATCCCAAGGTGATGCCCAATCCGGGTAGCTACGCCTTGGTGTTGGATCCTACCTTCCTGGGTCCCGAGAAGAATGTGAGGTTCAGCAAGGTGCTAATCGACAACGGCAGCAGCATCAACATCGTGTACAAAGACACACTCGAGAAGCTTGGGCTGGCCGATAACATGATGCTGCCCAGCAAGACCACTTTCCATGGCATTGTGCCCGGGATCTCGTGCAACCCGATTGGCCGAGTGTGGATAGATGTGCTATTCGGCACAAGGGAGAACTGCCGCACAGAGCGCCTGCAGTTCGAAGTGGTTGATCATCAGAGCCCTTACCATGCTCTACTCGGCAGGCCTGCTCTGAGCAAATTCATGGCCTCTACTCATGTTGCATATCTGAAGATGAAGATCCCTGGTCCCAATGGCATAATTACCATCTCTGGTGATTACAAGAAGTCCATGGAGTGTGCCTCTGCTGGTTCCCAGTTGGCGGAGTCGATGGTGATTGCTGCCGAGAAGAAGAAGATGTATGAGGTGGTGGCTATGGTGCAATCCGCGCAGGCTGGTGCGCAAGGCGTGCCGAGTACCCAACACGGGACCGCATTACAGGCATCTCAGGAGACCAAGAAGGTCCAGGTCGACCCCGAGTTCCCCGACCGCGTAGCCATCATTGGCTCCGGGTTGGCGGAGAAATAGGAAAGCGAGCTCATCCACTTCCTCCGTGAGAATCGGGACGTGTTCGCCTGGTCCAATGAAGATCTACCAGGAGTCCCGAGGGAGTTGGTTGAGCACTCATTACATGTGCGTCCTGACGCCAAGCCAGTGAAGCAGGCTATGCGCCGCTTCGGAGATGAGAGAAGGAAGGCCATTGGTGACCAGATCACCAAGCTGCTGATAAGCAATTTCATCATGGAGGTGCTGCATCCGGATTGGCTAGCCAACCCGGTCATGGTCGAGAAGAAGAAGGAGGATCCCAAGGCTGCCACTGCATGGCGCATGTGTGTCGACTACACTGACTTGAACAAGGCATGCCCCAAGGATCCCTTCCCGCTACCTCGCATCGATCAGGTGATTGATTCCACTGCCGGTTGTGAACTGCTGTCTTTCATAGATGCCTACTCTGGTTTCCACCAGATTGCACTCAATCCTGATGATCAAATAAAGACTGCTTTCATTACCCCGTACGGGGCTTATTGCTATCGTGTCATGTGTTTTGGCTTGAGGAATGCGGGTGCAACCTATCAGAGATGCATGCAGAAATGCTTGCACGACCAGCTCGGCAAGAATGTGCAGGTGTACGTAGATGACATTGTCATCAAAACGAATAAAACACATACTCTGCTTGCCGACCTGGAGGAAACCTTTGCTAACCTACGCAAGTACAAAATGAAGCTGAATCCGAGTAAATGCACCTTTGGTGTCCCGGCTGGTAAGCTACTCGGCTTCCTGGTGTCTAGTCGGGGCATTGAAGCCAATCCTTCAAAGATAAAAGCTATTGAGAGCATGTCTTTGCCGAGATCCCTGAAAGATGTACAGAAGTTCACTGGTTGCTTGGCATCTCTGAGCCGTTTTCTGGGCCGAATGGGCGAGAAGGCCCTGCCTCTGTACCAATTGATGAAGAAAAGTGACAAGTTTGTCTGGACTCCGCAAGTGGATGTGGCATTCAACGAGCTGAAAGCAATGCTGGCTAGCGCTCCCATCTTGGCTAGTCCGCTACCCAAGGAGCCAATGCTGTTGTACATTGCTGCGACTAACCGAGTAGTCAGTGTGGTGATTGTGGTGGAGCGAGAAGAAGAAGGCAAGAGTGTGCAGCGCCCAGTGTACTATCTCAGTGAAGTGTTGTCTAGCTCCAAGCAAAACTACCCGCACTACCAGAAGATGACCTACGACGTGTACCTGGGCGCCAAGAAGCTAAAACATTACTTCCAAGAGCATCCTATCACGGTTGTGAGCTCTGCTCCCATCTCGGATATCATGGGCAACAAGGAGGCGAGTGGCAGAGTAGCCAAGTGGGCAATCGAGCTGGCAGCGTATGCACCCGCGTACGCGAGAAGAGAAGCCATCAAGTCTCAGATTCTGGCGGAATTTCTGGTGGATTGGGCCGAGGTGCAGTATGAACCTCCTGCTCCAGTTTCTAATTACTAGAAGATGCACTTTGATGGCTCGAAGGTGAAGGAAGGCCTTGGTGCAGGCGTAGTGCTGACATCACCCAAGCGAGACCAACTCAAGTATGTTCTGCAGATTCATTTCAAGGCGTCCAACAACGTAGCAGAGTATGAGGCAGTGGTGCATGGCTTGCGAGTAGCCAAGGAGGTTGGCGTGCAGCACATCATATGCTATGGCGATTCAGATCTGGTGGTGCAGCAAGTCTCTGGCACTTGGGATGCTCTAGATACCAACATGGCATCCTATCGAATCCTGGTGCAGTCCATGACTGGATTCTTCGAAGGCTGCGAGTTCCAGCACATTCACCGAGCAGAGAACGAAGCGGCAGATGAGCTATCCAAGTTGGGATCTTCTCGGCAATCCATCCCGGCGGGAGTTGCCTTGGAGCACTTAAGGAAGCCATCCATCAAGCCCTCCCCCAACTCGGAGTCCATATTTGTTCCTTCTCTGCCAAGCGAGGAATCTGATCCCATGGAGATTGACTGGGAGAATGCTACAGGAAACTCGGGGACTGCTGCTCCTGACTCGGGGACTACCGTCCTCTACTCGGGGACTGCCATTCTCTACTCGGGGACTGCCACTCCTTACCCGGGGACTGCCACTCCTTACTCATGGACTGCCACTCCATACTCGGGGACTGCTGTCCTCAACCCGGGGACTGTCGCATTCATTGAGGAAGTCCTTGCCAATCGATCTGAGCTCCAGAGAAGTGCTCCCAAGCCTAAAGAGCAACCAGAGATGCCTGTTCCAATGGAAGTGGACGAACCAGTGTTTCCCACACGGGAGACACCGAGTTGGGTTATGCCCATATTATCCTTTCTAAGGGACGGTACTCTGCCAGAAGATGAAGTGGCCGCAAGACAGATTCAGAGAAGATCCAAGGGCTATACGGTATTCCGAGATGTGCTGCACAAGAGAAGTGCCACCGGCGTGCTGCAACGCTGCGTGGAACCAGAAGAAGGGGAAGAGATCCTGGTAGAGATACATCAAGGAGAATGTGGGCACCACGCCTCTTCTCGGGCGTTGGTCAAGAAAGCTTTTCGGCATGGCTTCTACTGGCTCACAGCCCTGCAGCAAGCTGAAGACATCGTGAGGAAGTGCAATGGCTGCCAGATGTTCGCGAGTAAGATTCACATGCCTGCTTCCGAGCTGAAAACCATTCCTATCACTTGGCCGTTTGCTGTTTGGTGTTTGGACATGGTCGGACCCTTCCAGCCGGCTAGAGGCAACATGACTCACATCCTGGTCATGGTGGATAAATTCACCAAGTGGATTGAAGTGAAGCCTATTCGGAAGTGCGATGGAGCAACAGCTGTGAAATTCGTGAAGGATGTGATCTTGACATATGGCTACCCGCACAGCATCATCACCGACAACGGCACAAATTTTGCTGAGGGAGCAATGGTGCGGTTCTGCAGAGATAAGCACATCCGACTAGATGTTGCGTCTATTGCGCATCCCGCCTCCAATGGGCAAGTTGAAAGAGCAAATGGCATGGTGCTGGCAGGCATAAAGCCGAGGCTGATGGAGCCACTGCTGAAAACACCTGGGTGTTGGCTAGACGAGTTGCCAGCGGTGTTGTGGAGTCTAAGGACTACCCCTAACCGGTCAACCGGCTACACGCCATTCTTCTTGGTATACGGGGCTGAGGCCGTGTTGCCAATAGACCTAGAGCATGACTCCCCCCGAGTAACCCTCTACACTGAGGTGGAGGCGAGAGAAGCTCGAGAAGACGACGTTGACCTGCTTGAAGAAGCAAGAGAGCTGACTCTGTCACGTTCGGCTATCTACCAGCAAAACCTGCGGCGTTATCATAGCCGAAAGGTGAACCCAAGGGTTTTCCGAGAAGGAGACTTGGTCCTTAGGCTTGTGCAGCGCACAGCCGGGATGCACAAGTTGTCTCCTCCATGGGAAGGGCCTTTCATTGTGAGCAAAGCGCTGCACAACGATGCATACTATCTTATAGATGCGCGCCCACCACAGGCGAACAGGGCAGATAAAGCTGGAGAGGAAACCAAGCGCCCTTGGAATGTAGCTCTACTCCGTCGTTTTCATTCATGAGCAAAGATGTGTATGTACCCTCCTATTCGAGTTGAAATTTTATTCTGCAATCTGAAATTGAACTCGGGGACTGCCCTCGTCCAAAATTGCTCTAAGTGTTTCTACTCGGCTTTACCTTTGGCCTATTCGGTTGCTCTACTTCAAAATTCAAAGGTACATTGAGTACTGTGTTTAAACCTACATGCCAACTCTTCGACTTTGCTGCTGTCCGAAACCCGGCTTCATGGCAAGCAAGAGAACAAGCAAAGGGTCCATGAGCACAAGAAAAATTACTAAGGAAAGGAAGAGTGCAGGAACCGAGTAGGGTGTTTTTATTACTGTTCCTTGTCTTATCTTTTCGGCTAAGTGGTGGGCTGCGTTACTATGATTGTTTCTAAGCGGCTAAGTATTTGCAGCTCTGCTCTTTAACTCTTGTGACTCGAATACCAAAAAAGCAACAAGTTGCGGGTAGAGCTGAGACGAAAAGAGAGAGTGAATAAGAAATGCAACTCGGGGACTCGCATGATAACGCAACCCGGCATCGAGCCCAGGCTGAACAAATTGATTAAGTTGAAAATAACAAGTGGGAATAAAAATGAGTAGCAACGGCATAAATAGTCTGATACATTTGCACCCGGCATATCGGGGATCTGATAAGTGTTTGAGAAATAAATCTGCAGGATAAACTCAGGTCGAGGCGGCGTTCTCGGTGCTAGCCTTAGCTGCCTCATCTTCAGTAGTGGCCTTGGTTGTGTCCGTTTCCGGGCTGGCGTCGACAGTCTTCGCGGCTTCGCCCTCGGCGCTGGCATTGGTCGCATCCGCCTCTGCGCTGGCATCAACAAGCTTCGCTGCTTCGTCCTCGGCGTTGGGCTCGGTGGCTACCTGGTTTGAAGTGGTCGTGGCCACCGAGACGGGGGTTGTCGCGGAGGTGGAGCCGCTGGCTTGGGCGCGAAGGTTGACGGTGTCGTCGAGGGCAGCTCCTGACGAGGTGCCGAACTCGAGCGCGGAGGTGTAGATCGACATCTCCACGTTCTCGTCCTCCTCGTCGCTACCCGCGATGACCGCGGCTTTCCCTTTCCCGTCCTTGCCAGCAGGAGAGTCGAAGTAGCTCAGCTCCGGCTCATCGGTGTCCGTCTCCTCGTCTTCATCCTCCTCCTCGCCCTCGTCCACCTCGGTGTCGGGCTCGGTGAGGCCGTCGATGAAGGTCGCAGTGTCAGCATACTGGGCGACCTCGTGAGCAACCAGCTGGCGAATAGCCACGCAGTCGGGGTCCTTCTCCCACTTGGAGTCTCGGCGCATCAGGCGGATAATCTGCATATTGAGGTTCTCGTACCAAGTGGTGACGAAGAGCAACATCATGTCCGCACCTGCCCGAGCTCCCGAGGCGCGCCATTTCTTCAGTTCAGCTTTCACGCGCTGCAACTTCAAGGCAAGTCCGGAGATTGTTGTCGGCGCAGAGTCATCAGGCCAGAAGAAGTTGTGGATCTGGAAGGCGATGCGCACCAGCTCGGTGCCCACGCCCGCTAGCCGCGGACACTGACCCTGCATAATCAGGATACTTTCCTCGATTTCTGCTCTGGTGTCCAAAGGCTCGCCCTTCTCAACACGAGCTGCTCGGACCTTTTCCAGGGCGGGCACGCTAGAAGATTCAAGATCGGGAAAGATTCATGCAAGAGCTATCGAGAAGATTAGAAACAATAACAGAGTGGAAGCGTGAAACGAGAAGCAGAGAAGAAAGGCGCAGCCGACTAGCAGAGAAGCAGAGAAAGGGGAGCACTTACTGTTCAGATCATGGCGCAGCCCTAGCAGCTGGGTCTTCCATGTTTCCTCGTTGGATAGATGCTTCTCTTCGATCAAGCGGAGCTCCTCTAGCTGAGTGAAGAGCCCAGCGTTGCTCTTCTTCAGCACCTCACACTCTTGTTTGAGGGTTCTCTCCCTGGCCTTGGCTGCTGCTTCGCTCTTTGCCTTCTCGGCGATTACTCTATCCCTTTCGGCACCAAGGTTGATAGCATCCTGGAGCGCAGTCTGCAGCTGGACTTGGAGCTTCTCCATCTCAGTAGTGTGCTCTTTCACCAGCTCGACAGCCTGGCTGGACAACTGCTGCTGCACCTCAGCAGGTTTGAGGCAGTTTTGATGCTCCTCAGCGAATTTCTTATGATCTTCTGCGAAAGGCAAAGCACGGTTAGCAGAGAAGCGAAAGAAAGAAACACAGGAAAAGCCGAGTAGACGGCAACGTACCTTCCAATCTCTTGATGGTGGCCTGGCCATTCTCGACGAAGGCACGGAAGTTCTCGTGCTCGTCAGACAGGGCCTTCAGCTTCCCTGCAGGGTAAAATTAGTTAGCGCAAAAAGCAAAAGCGGGCGTAAACACCAAACGCAAGAACCGCGCAGCTAGAAGCGTACCTTCAACTTTAGACAGCCTCAGAGTGCTGTTCATCACTTCCTTGTCGGCTTCCTCGGCAGCTATCTTCTCTTTTTCCAAGGCGGCAATGCGTCTCTTGGCAATGGCGTGGTTCCAGAGTAGCCGACGATGCAAGTCGGTCCGCTTCAGTACGCTATTCTGAGAAGCAAAAGAAACAAGAATCAGGCAAAGTACTTGAGATTCAACCCGAGAAGGCGGCTACTCGGGAGAGTGTCCGCCTACTCGGCCAGAATCTCGGGGACTGGGTGATGGATCAGGAAAAGAAGAAGAGTAGAAAAGAAGTGAAAATGCAACTCGGAGAGGATGAATAGGAACTTACCGCGTAGGATTGCTCGAGGTCTTCGGCGTTCTTGCGGTGGACAAACATCTTGGCAGCAAGTGTAGCAGAGGTGGTTGAGACAGTCATGGGTTTGTAACCCAAGTCCACCTTGTTCCAATCCACACGCATATGGTCGATGTCGCCCAGATCGGTGCCGTTCCAATTGGTGTTGCCGAGAACTTTGCTGTCCCACTTGGCATCGATGAAGCCGATCAAATCGAGTACTTGCTCGAGGCTCTGGGACGTTATCGCCTGGTATTGAACTCCACGAGAAGCAATGGAGATGGACTTGTCTTGATTTAGGGCCGGGGGCCTGGAGTCCACTGCCACGGCTTTCCTCCCTTTCTGAAGAGCAAGATTCCGGTCCTTGGGGGAAAGGCCGACCTGGTGCTGCTGGCTAACCTTCACCATGTAGTCAGGGTAGCAGGGCTGATCAGCGGCAGCAGCGGCGGCATCAACCGCGCTAGGATCGCGAATAACCAGCTGACTGGACTGGCCAGTTGATGTTGGCGGCGGCATGTCGGCAGCCCGCTTCTTCGTCTTCTCCTTCTGGGCAGTTGGCTTCGCGGCGACTGGCTTCTCGGTTCTCTGCTTCTCGGTCTTCTTCTTCTCAGCCTTCTCCTTCTCGGCGGCTTTCTTCTCGGCTGCCTCCTTCTCTGCAGCATCTTGGGCACTCTTCCTTGTAAGCGGCCTGGCCGGAGGGCTGGCTGCAGCCTCGGTTGTCTGCACCAAGGAGGAATCAGGCTGAGCGCTACCTTGACCTGTTGGTGGCGCCAGGGACGCGCTACCCGGCGCAGCATCCGGCTGGACGCTACCCTGCGCGGCGTCTGGTTGCGCGTCGCTCAATGGGTACTCCTCCGTCACGTTGACTTCTTCTACCCGCTGTCCGGCAGAGGGATCTGGCTGTGAGGCATCCGGTTCTTCTACCCGCGGCTGGGCCGCGGGGTCTTCTTGTCCAGCAGCCCCTGTTGCTGGCTGCTCTTCTCCTTCTTCCTGCCGCTCAAGGGCGGCGTCGTGGTGCATCTCGGTGTCTTGTTCTTGGTTCTCCTCGGCAGTATTGGCTGGAGGAGAAGGAGGTCTATCTTGGTGAGCAGCATCCTGCGCTTCTTGATCTGCGCGGGACCGCTGCTCCAGCTCGGATTTCTGGGCATCGGTGCCCTCTGATTGTGCGTTGGCGGCGTTGTTCTCGTCGTCATTGAGGTCAATAAGCTTGTCAACGTCGATGGCGGCTTTCTTCTGGGTCTCAGTGGACGCAAGAGCGGCGTCCGCGTCCAAGGGGACTCTGAAGAGAAAATTGAGTTCAGAAATAAGAAGAGGGCAGAGGAAATCAAGAGGAAACAGCGAGGCAAAAGGATTGGGAATCAACCGAGAAGAACGAAGTGAACCAAAGCGTATAACCGGGAAGGAACTTACCCTTGGCGGGAAGGAATCGCTGGCTTCTTTCTCTTCACGACCTTCTTAGTCGTCTTCTCGGTCGGCTTCTTCTTCTTGGCGGGAGGTTCTTGGGCGCCACTGCCCGCCCGCTTGCGGGTAACGGGAGCGGCAACTGCAATAGGCTTGATGACCTGGGCTGCCTCGTCCTCATCCTCATCCTCGTCTTCGTCCTCAGCATCAGCAACATCTGTGAAATAGAGAGGAAGGGGAGCAATTCAGAAGCAGAAAACAATGAGTTGGCGCTACTCGTGACCAGAGGGGATAGATTCAATTACCTTCACCTTCATCCTCGGACCAGTCACGAAGAGACGATTCCGCGTGATGATCACTGGCCTGGGCGGCTTCAGGAGGATCGAGCTTGTCCGCGGTCTCGAAGGAGGCATGGTCATCTTCTTCTCGGTCAGATGACCAGTTGCCCTCGAAACACTCACAGCTCTCAGCAAGCTGGCGATCAAGGACCTGAAGGACAGAGAAACAACGCAAATTAGCCGAGTAGCGTGAAGGCATTCTACCCGGATGGGCGTGCAAACACAAAGCACACTAAGCCTAGGGAAAATTGCTAAGTGTCCTACTCGGCAAGGCGTGCAAACAACAAGCACATTAAGCCTAAGTTTTTCTCCTAAGTGTGCTACCCGACAAGGCGTGCAAACACCAAGCACACTAAGCCTAAGCAGTTCTGATAAGTGCTCTACTCGGCGCAGAATGCAATTGCTGGTCGCGGCAAGGAGAGAAGGTTATCTACTCGGATTACATATATACTGGAAGCAGAGTAAGGAGAACATACCCGTGGAATTGGCTTCGTGCGGCTGAAGGGGATGAACCCATACTGCCAGTTATCTCGGAGGCTTGTGGTCAGGATGGACCTTGCATGCGCGGCGACGTCCGCGTTGCTGAGCTCGAACGTGGTCGTACGAGTGCAATCGCGGGGGCCTCCCAAGTAGCACATTGGGTGGGAGCGCTGCTGCAGAGGCAGCACCCGGTTCCGGATCCAGCAGGCCACGGGATCATCGCTCTTGAGGCCCTCTCCGATTAGTTCAGCGAGCCGCTCCTCCATCTGCACTACGTTGCGGTCGTTGGAGGGCTTCGTCTTCCAATTCTGCCCGGATGGAGCTCAGTTGCTCCAAGCAGGCAGATTGATGCGGTCCGTTACCTTTCCCCCTTCGTGGCGGGGATATTCTTCACATAGAGGAAGGATTTTTGCCACATACGGACGGAATACAAGCCCTTGATGCGAGGGTGATTGGTTCCCGTCCGCTGCACCATCATGGCGCTTCCGGTGTCGGTTACCCGGCTGCCAGCGGCCGCGCCGTCCTTCTTCCCTTTGCTCTGCTGGCGGAGGTGGAAGTACTTCAACCATGTCTGCACCGTGGGGCGGACGCCAAGAAAGGCCTCGCACACCATGGTGTGATAGGCGAGGAAGACGACTGCATTTGGGGGGAGATGATGCATCTGAACACCGAAGTGATCCAGAAAGGAACGGAGGAAATCGGAAGCTGGCAGGCCGAATCCTCGCGCGAAGTGCGCGAGGAAGACGACGTGCTCGCCCTCCCGCGGGGCCGAAACGATTTCGCCGTCGGACGGCCGGCACTGAACACCAGGAGGAACCCTCCGGGTGTTCACGAGCCAGGAGCAATCGTCGACGGTGACATCAGAACCAGCCCAGCCGGCGCGAGCAGCCATGGCAGCCAGTGAGAAGGTGGTGGAAAGTTTGGAAGAATCTGGTGGAGAGAATGAATCCGCAGCGGCGCAAAGAGTTGCGCGGCGGCGGAGAGCTCGGCGGCGGAGAAGAAACAGAGAGGCGAAAGAGAAAAGTACGGAGGAAGGAGAAGAGGAAGTTACCGATGGGGGTATTTATATCATCTCCTCAGATTACCGTTACCATCGGGGTAGTGGGATCGATCGTGGCCATAACTCTCGTGTGGTGGGGTCTATGGCCGGTTAGAAACGCACACAAGCGCGGAACGCGCGCGTAACGGCCACAATTGATCCCACGACCAGATCGTGGGTTATTACTGCGCTTGATGGGACATGACGAGCCGGTGGGCCCACTCCGTGAAAACTAGGCGCGTGGCACGTCGTGTCCTGGGCAGCGAGACGTCGGGGTCGCGGATGCTTGACACGTGTCCAGTTGCAGCACGGAAGGCTGGATTGTGCTCTGCGCTGCAGAGACTCTGCTTGAGAAATTCTCTAAGTCCTTTTACTCGGACGCAGAGAAGGAGACTAGCCCTATTCGGAAGAAAGGAGACCCAAGGTACTTTCCGAAGTGCAACTCGGAGGTTTTACTCGGCGTCTTGAGGTTCAAGGGCGGTGTTGCAAAGATTGGTTTTAAGCTGGAAGAGCCTAGTGTACGAGTTCGCAAGACTCTACCAGCTTCGGGGACTGCTGTCGGGGGGTTACCCCCGAGTAGGGTAAAGGCAAGTGGTAAAGGCAAAGGTCAGAAGAGAAGTTTGGTCGAGTAGCCGCCTACCCGGTAATTGCTACCCGGTCGACTGCTACTCGGTCTTACGGAAAGATGACCAGAAGAAGGAATCAATCAAGTTCTATCCATTCGAGTAGAAGAGTTGGCCCGAGTAAAACTGGCGGGAACCTACTCGGGCCAGAAGTCAAAGGAGCCGTTCTGACACAGGATCCCGCGTATCCTGGGTCCGTACTTGGCACTGTTCGAACCACTGTTCATCTGGGACCGGCCTGTCTGACAGCGACAGTGTGGAAGCAGGCGGTCGCAGGATAAGGGGGCCCTACTCTGTGTTTGGCACAGTGATACCAGACTGTCCCCTTGGTTTTGCTCAACGACTTTCCGGATGCAGCCAAGATTAGGAACCAAAGCTGTCAGCGAGAACTCGGAGGAAGGACGATGTGCACACTATGTCGACACTTGTCCGTATTTGGACGTATCCGGCTGGGCACCGTGTATATAAGGTGCCCCGCCGCCTCCTGCGTGAGGGATCGCATGCTTGAACACCGGAAACCCTAGACTCTTGACCTAGTTCATCACGTAGAGAGAAGGGTGGCTACTCGGTAGCAGGAACCATTGTACTGTGGCTACTCGGTGAGACATCAGAATAAACAAAGAAAGGCAGGAGTAGGGGTTTTACCTCCTCACGAGGGCCCTGAACCTGGGTAGATCGTGTTGTTTGCAGTGTTTAGTTCTTACCTCACGCGGTTACTCGTCGCGTGATCCCTCCCCGAGCACCTCCAGCGTCCTTCGTCCCCACATCTTTAGCCATCCTATGGCATCTGCCGTGACACCACCACGACAATACCTATCCAGAACATTTTAGTTTGTTCCATTTGGTTACATATATTAAAAGTTATGGTCAAATCATTCTCAGAGATAGTCTGTGGTAAAACATTCATTTTGCCCAAAATATTGGACCAAAACCAGATCTGCAAATTTTGCATGGTTTAGATTTCATATATTTAGGTCCATAAATTTCATCAGATTTTATTTTGCAGTTTTTATATTTTTCACAAGCCCAAAGTGATTGCATCATTTTCTGTCAAAAAAAATAATAGAATACAAGGAATCGCAGCGCGGGCTGGATCTACTGCGGCTGCGGCCCAGTTACGCGCGAGCGCGGCCCAGCGCAGCGCAGCACACGCATGCGGCGCGGGAACGGTCGCGTTTGAAGGCGACCGTGGATCTCAGACCCAACGGTGCATGTGCTTCTTCCTCCTCTCATCACTCGCTCTCTCTGTCCCGATCGACCGGTGGCGAGAAGAGCTTGGGGGCGCTCACCTAGGGCTCGGGGATGGGTGGCGTGTGCTCGGGGAGGCTGCAGGGAGTCGAGGGCGTCGAGGGGAGGTCACGGCGGCGATGGGCGGCTCCAGGCGGCGACGCTCCGAGTGGTGTCCGTGGCGGCGAGGTGGACGGCGGCGGCTAACCTGCGCACGAGGGACCACGGGTTCATGTCAGGGAGACTCAGGGGGACTAGGGGAAGCTATCCAGGGCAGAGGGAGGGGAAGAGGGAGCTTGAGCAGGGCTGCACCCTGTCGTGCCCGTGGTGGTCACCGCCAGCGTGGGCACGGCTCGGGCGCGCTCCAGGGGCTCGGGCTTGGCTTTCTTTCGGTTTGGGAGGCAGAGGGAGGTATGAGGGAGGGCAGGGAGCAAGGGGAGGGGTGCTGGGTACTTATACCCGTGGTGAAAAAACACAAGGGCAAAAATGGCCACTCGGGTCATGTCATGCAATGGCATGAGCAAGCCCTAGGTCATTTGGTCATTTCCCTTTGAGTGCAAAAGGTGTCCTATTGAAGAATAAGGGTGATGCAAGCAAGGCATGGTCCTTGAGAGCAAGTGGCAAGTGGCAAGGTAAAAAATATCTAAGATGCATGTGTGCCCATACCTATCCTAGTCACCCTTCTCTCTCCTCTCTTATCTTCATGCCTAAGGCTTCTAGAAGGTATCCAATGCATTATTGGTCGAGTAGATACTATGGTCACCAAGTTAGGTCAGGCCATGCTTCCAAAAATGCAAAGAAAAAACAAGAAAATAAGTGTGCAAAAGTGTACCCCGTACTGTTCATTTGCAAAATTTAGAAAATTCAGTCTTATGACTTAGAAATTTTCTAAGTGTTGAAAACAGGAAAAAGATGCAAAAAGTTGAGTTTGTTTTCAGGGTTCAAAAGATTCTTAAAATTGGTTTTCAAAGTATGGACTTGTTAACCATGTTATAGACTTTCAGAAACAACTTTTGAAAACAATTTTGAACTAGTTGAAGGCCATGAAAACAATGTGGAAAAAGGTATACTTTCTGTTTTTATCTGTTTCTCAAAACTGCATTTTTCTGCCTTAATTTTATACCACAAAAACAACAAGCAAAAGATAGTTTTTATTTCTCCAAAAATAAAAATGAGCTTATGGGTTTGTAGTACATATATCAAGGATTAATTAAAAGTCAAGAAACCATAATATAACAATTTATAGCTTGGTGAAAACAATGATAGAAAACAGGTACTTGGCTTTATTTTCAGGAATTGTTTTCTATAGGAAAGTTAAAAGAAAACTTTCATAGATCATTTTGAAAACTTGTTTTCTTGGATCAAACAAGGTTAAAAGTTTGTTTTAAGATGCAAACAAGAATGATCCAAGTCTTGGAATAAAAATCCACTCAAGTAATAATAAGAAAACATTTGGGAAAAATATCAGGAATATTTTTCAGAAACATATGGTGTTGGTTTTATAATGAAACAAAACTTATGTTGCAAATATGATTAAGATCATAACACAAGTTAGTTAAAACAATCATGTTGTTACAAAAATAATTTGTTGGCCCTAATATTTGTCTTCTTGAACACAGTCCAAGAGTCCAAAAACTGGGATGTGACAAAGATGCTCCCCTTTGCAACATCCTTCAACTCGCTGCCCACTTTTAGCAGGAAGGTGCATCCCGTCGCGTCAGCCTGCGATAACATACATGGATAGGTCAGAGAGTACGGTTATATTGACACTACAAGAAATGTGTTGATACATGACGTTCTCGCAGCGACGATGTACGAATTCGTCATAAAGTTGTGACGATTTTGAACTAGATCGTCGTGAGTCAGTTGGAGGAGGCAAATCCTTACAAAATAACGACGATTTGAGTCAAGAACGTCGTAGTCACATAAAATGAAATCGTCATAACCGGAGGCATGCAGTCAATAGGCTTATATTTTAGCAAATTACGACGAATTTAAATCGTCGTGGCATGTTACTGAATAGCCACATCATCAATTCTGCTAACGTGTCGTGTCTACTAGATGGCCATTTCATCGATTTTCGCCTATGTGTCATGTCTAGTTGTCATTTTTGCTTACGTGTCACTTTTTTCTGCAGGTTGACTAGATATGCCAGCACATAGGACGCTAGACCCGTCCGAACCAACCTCACAACGAGTGGGACCCACAATTCTGACAAGCCCGCGTACAGTTGGAGCTGGCAGGCGACCGCCGCGGTACTGACAGGCGAGCGAGCTCGCCTGATAAATGGCGAAAAAAGGATGGGGCGGGGGATCGAACCCACGACCCCGACCTCCACTTCGGAATCAGCCAGCCACCAGGCCACAACAACTTTGTTGTCCTCTATACAGAACATTACTATCTAATATACGTTCGGATGGTCGACATGGTCCATTTCCCTATCCATGGGCCGCAGATGAAGTGGACTTGGACCACAGTGGGACAAGTCGGGTCATACATGGGCCGAAATTCGATCTGCAAAGCAGCTCCTAGTGCGGGCTCTAACAGCTAGCTCGTTGGGCTGGCTTAAATAAAAAAAACTAGTTTTTTTTTTCTGTTTTCGTTATCTATAATTTGATTTAAACTTTCAAATTGACCGAAATCAAAATTAAAAAAATTGTAAAAGTTATTTAAAGTAATTATGGAAAATTAGGAACCATTTTTTTGAAAATTAAAGTACAATCATGCCCATGATCATATATTGCTTGAATGTCTCCATAACAACCGTCATTTGGCCCGGAATCGCATGAATCTTCGGAGGAACTAGCTCATTTATGTGACCACCTTTTCAACACGATTGTCGTATTCCAAGTTTAATGTTTTTGGTGGATACTAGGACATATAAAATAACACCACGCAAAGGTCTTGCATCGTTTCGAGTTTTTTTGAATTTTCTGGAATTTTCAAAGCCGGTTTCGGAAAACGGTGAAAACGAGGGACATGACCGTTCGTACCTAGGTGTTGAACCTTGATGAACTCTTGGTGTATCTATGTTGAAATAGGTACTTGGGTACCTAAAAATGATTTTTTCAAAAAATAAAGAGAAAACTACGAGGCACCTGTAGTTCAAATTTGGCCCGGTTTCAACTGAATCGGCAGAAATTTGTCTTTTTCGAAAGGGGTGTATTTTGAGATATTGAGAGGTAGTAAGTTTGTTATTTGTAGATAAAATATGACATAATATATTTAGAATTTTACTTTGTACATTTTTGCAACATATTTTGTGTATGTGCTTCACAAAATAACCCAGTTTTGGCACACCGGAGATGGAAAATGGTATTTTTATTCAACGAAAAATAAAACTTTCTTCGTGAACATTGTTATTTGTACCAATATGCATCTTTGTGTGGAATATGGTCACATTTCAACAAACTATGCCATGGATGTGGCCAAAACATCCGTCATTTCGCCCGAAAGCCATGAATCTTCGTACGAGATAGCTTATTTTTGTGAACACATTTTCCACCAAATTGTCGTATTCCAAGTTTATTATTTTTGGTGGATACTAGGAAATATATAACAACAGAACGCGAAGATATTGCATCGTTTCGAGTTTTTTTGAATTTTCTGGAATTTTCAAAGCCCGTTTCGGAAAACGGTCAAAACGGGGGACATGACCGTTAGTACCTAGGTGTTGAACCTTGATGAACTATTGGTGTATCTATGTTGAAATAGGTACTTGGGTACCTAAAAATGATTTTTTCAAAAAATAAAGAGAAAACTACGAGGCACCTATAGTTCAAATTTGGCTCGGTTTCAGCTGAATCGGCAGAAATTTGTCTTTTTCGAAAGGGGTGTATTTTGAGATATTGAGAGGTAGTAAGTTTGTTATTTGTAGATAAAATATGACATAATATATTTAGAATTTTACTTTGTACATTTTTGCAACATATTTTGTGTATGTGCTTCACAAAATAACCCAGTTTTGGCACACCGGAGATAGAAAATGGTATTTTTATTCAACGAAAAATAAAACTTTCTTCGTGAACATTGTTAGTTGTACCAATATGCATCTTTGTGTGGAATATGGTCACATTTCAAAAAACTATGCCATGGATGTGGCCAAAACATCCGTCATTTCGCCCGAAAGCCATGAATCTTCGTACGAGATAGCTCATTTCTGTGAACACATTTTCCACCAAATTGTCGTATTCCAAGTTTATTATTTTTGGTGGATACTAGGACATATATAACAACAGAACGCGAAGATCTTGCATCGTTTCGAGTTTTTTTGAATTTTCTGGAATTTTCAAAGCCCGTTTCGGAAAACGGTCAAAACGGGGGACATGACCGTTAGTACCTAGGTGTTGAACCTTGATGAACTATTGGTGTATCTATGTTGAAATAGGTACTTGGGTACCTAAAAATGATTTTTTCAAAAAATAAAGAGAAAACTACGAGGCACCTATAGTTCAAATTTGGCTCGGTTTCAGCTGAATCGGCAGAAATTTGTCTTTTTCGAAAGGGGTGTATTTTGAGATATTGAGAGGTAGTAAGTTTGTTATTTGTAGATAAAATATGACATAATATATTTAGAATTTTACTTTGTACATTTTTGCAACATATTTTGTGTATGTGCTTCACAAAATAACCCAGTTTTGGCACACCGGAGATAGAAAATGGTATTTTTATTCAACGAAAAATAAAACTTTCTTCATGAACATTGTTAGTTGTACCAATATGCATCTTTGTGTGGAATATGGTCACATTTCAAAAAACTATGCCATGGATGTGGCCAAAACATCCGTCATTTCGCCCGAAAGCCATGAATCTTCGTACGAGATAGCTCATTTCTGTGAACACATTTTCCACCAAATTGTCGTATTCCAAGTTTATTATTTTTGGTGGATACTAGGACATATATAACAACAGAACGCGAAGATCTTGCATCGTTTCGAGTTTTTTTGAATTTTCTGGAATTTTCAAAGCCCGTTTCGGAAAACGGTCAAAACGGGGGACATGACCGTTAGTACCTAGGTGTTGAACCTTGATGAACTATTGGTGTATCTATGTTGAAATAGGTACTTGGGTACCTAAAAATGATTTTTTCAAAAAATAAAGAGAAAACTACGAGGCACCTATAGTTCAAATTTGGCTCGGTTTCAGCTGAATCGGCAGAAATTTGTCTTTTTCGAAAGGGGTGTATTTTGAGATATTGAGAGGTAGTAAGTTTGTTATTTGTAGATAAAATATGACATAATATATTTAGAATTTTACTTTGTACATTTTTGCAACATATTTTGTGTATGTGCTTCACAAAATAACCCAGTTTTGGCACACCGGAGATAGAAAATGGTATTTTTATTCAACGAAAAATAAAACTTTCTTCATGAACATTGTTAGTTGTACCAATATGCATCTTTGTGTGGAATATGGTCACATTTCAAAAAACTATGCCATGGATGTGGCCAAAACATCCGTCATTTCGCCCGAAAGCCATGAATCTTCGTACGAGATAGCTCATTTCTGTGAACACATTTTCCACCAAATTGTCGTATTCCAAGTTTATTATTTTTGGTGGATACTAGGACATATATAACAACAGAACGCGAAGATCTTGCATCGTTTCGAGTTTTTTTGAATTTTCTGGAATTTTCAAAGCCCGTTTCGGAAAACGGTCAAAACGGGGGACATGACCGTTAGTACCTAGGTGTTGAACCTTGATGAACTATTGGTGTATCTATGTTGAAATAGGTACTTGGGTACCTAAAAATGATTTTTTCAAAAAATAAAGAGAAAACTACGAGGCACCTATAGTTCAAATTTGGCTCGGTTTCAGCTGAATCGGCAGAAATTTGTCTTTTTCGAAAGGGGTGTATTTTGAGATATTGAGAGGTAGTAAGTTTGTTATTTGTAGATAAAATATGACATAATATATTTAGAATTTTACTTTGTACATTTTTGCAACATATTTTGTGTATGTGCTTCACAAAATAACCCAGTTTTGGCACACCGGAGATAGAAAATGGTATTTTTATTCAACGAAAAATAAAACTTTCTTCGTGAACATTGTTAGTTGTACCAATATGCATCTTTGTGTGGAATATGGTCACATTTCAAAAAACTATGCCATGGATGTGGCCAAAACATCCGTCATTTCGCCCGAAAGCCATGAATCTTCGTACGAGATAGCTCATTTCTGTGAACACATTTTCCACCAAATTGTCGTATTCCAAGTTTATTATTTTTGGTGGATACTAGGTCATATATAACAACAGAACGCGAAGATCTTGCATCGTTTCGAGTTTTTTTGAATTTTCTGGAATTTTCAAAGCTCGTTTCAGAAAACGGTCAAAACGGGGGACATGACCGTTAGTACCTAGGTGTTGAATCTTGATGAACTCTTGGTACATCTCTATTGAAATAGGTACTTGGGTACCTAAAAATTATTTTTTCAAAAAATAAAGAGAAAACTACGAGGCACCTATAGTTCAAATTTGGCTTGGTTTCAGCTGAATCGGCAGAAATTTGTCTTTTTTGAAAGAGGTGTATTAAAAGCTATTGAGAGGTAGTAAGTTTGTTATTTGTAGATAAAATATGACATAATATATTTAGAATTTCTATTTCTACGATTTTGTAACATATTTGTGGTAGGTGCTTCACAAAAAATCCCTTTTTTTACACTCCGAAGATGGAAAATGATGTTTTTATTCAATGAAAAATAAAACTTTCTTCGTGAACATTGTTAGTTGCTTCATTATGCATGCTTGTGTAGAATATGGGCACATTTCAACAAACTATGCCATGAGTGTGGCCATAACATCCGTCATTTGGCCTGAAACCCAAGAATGTTCGTACGAGATAGCTCATTTTTGTGAACACGTTTTCCACAAAATTGTCTTATTAGAAGTTTATTATTTTTGGTGGATACTAGGACATATATAACAACATCACGCGAAGATCTTGCATCGTTTCGAGTTTTTTTGAATTTTTTGGAATTTTCAAAGCCGATTTCGGAAAACGGTCAGAACGGGGGACATGACCGTTCGTACCTACGTGTTGAATCTTGATGAACTCTTGGTACATCTTTATTGAAATAGGTAGTTGTGTATCTAAAAATGATTTTTACAAAAAATCATGAGCAACATATGAGGCACCTGTAGTTCAAATTTTGCCCGGTTTCAGCGGAATCGGCAGCAATTTGTCTTTTTCGAAAGAGGCGTATTAAAAGCTATTGAGAGGTAGTAAGTTTGTTATTTGTAGATAAAATATGACATAATATATTTAGAATTTCTATTTCCACAATTTTGTAACATATTTGTGGTAGGTGCTTCACAAAATCCCCCTTTTTTTACACTCCGAAGATGGAAAATGATGTTTTTATTCAATGAAAAATAAAACTTTCTTCGTGAACATTGTTAGTTGTTCCATTATGCATGCTTGTGTAGAATATGGGCACAGTTCAACAAACTATGCCATGAGTGTGGCCATAACATCCGTCATTTGGCCTGAAACCCAAGAATGTTCGTACGAGATAGCTCATTTTTATGAACGCATTTTCCACCAAATTGTCTTATTCGAAGTTTATTATTTTTGGTGGATACTAGGACATATATAACAACATCACGCGAAGATCTTGCATCGTTTCGATTTTTTTTTAATTTTTTGGAATTTTCAAAGCCGGTTTCGGAAAACAGTCAGAACGGGGGACATGACCGTTCGTACCTACGTGTTGAATCTTGATGAACTCTTGGTACATCTTTATTGAAATAGGTAGTTGTGTATCTAAAAATGATTTTTACAAAAAATCATGAGCAACATATGAGGCACCTGTAGTTCAAATTTTGCCCGGTTTCAGCGGAATCGGCAGCAATTTGTCTTTTTCGAAAGAGGCGTATTAAAAGCTATTGAGAGATACTAAGTTTGTTATTTGTAGATAAAATATGACATAATATATTTAGAATTTTTATTTCTACAATTTTGTAACATATTTGTGGTAGGTGCTTCACAAAACCCCCCTTCTTTTTACACTCCAAAGATGGAAAATGATATTTTTATTTAATGAAAAATAAAAAAAATTTCGGAAACATTTACGATGTTCCATTATGCATGTTTGTGTAGAACATAGGCACGTTTTTCACACTCGTAAAATGATTTTTTTCTTTTCAAAATGCAGATGTGATCTCATATTCACAAAAATGGATAAACTACTTAATATAGTTATTGATATTTTCAAAAAGTTTTTATCTCGAAATTAAACTACTAATCATTGGTCTTGATATTTCCAACCCAAATGAAAAGGAATTATTTTTAGCAAATAATAGCAGTCATTAAAACAAGCAAATAGTCTTATACAACAATCAGCTAGCTGTGTATTTGAAGACACCGTGTTGTGGGGTCAAGAACATGCTGGCCCTACCTGCAGCCACTATAGTGTAAGGTGCACATGTAACTAATGAAACGAGAGTTGGACCGTGGAGGGAAAACTTTGGAAACGACCGCGCGTGGCCAAAAATTTAGACGCTTCCGATACCTAACCCTAGTTCCCCTCCCATCTATTCCGCCCCACAGCCGCCTCTCCCTCCCTCGTTCGTCCCTCCCTCGTTCCTCGTCCGTCCCTCGTTCCTCTTCCGATACCTAACCCTAGCATCTCCATTGCGGCTCCTCGACCCCGCAGCATCGAGCAAGCGTTACCCAGCCTCCCTCTCTCTGCTTCGCCTCCACACCCCATCTCGCCGCAAGCCCTAACCCTAGATCCCACGCACCGCAAGCCTGCAATACCCGCGGTCCTGGCAGCGGCCGCTCTCCCTCGGGGTGCCTGCGCGACCGGCCGCCCAGCAGCCACGGCGTCGCGACAGGCCGTCTCGTTGGCGCGCGCATGCTTCGATGTGCGCCACTCCGTCGAGCTGCGACGCGTGACCTTGGGTTTGTGGTGTCTCCAAAGGCAGTGGGAGGTCACCGGCCGCTGGATCCGCCTCTACGACAAGGCCGCCGCCGGATCCCCTCCTCTCCGACAGCACCGTCCCGATTCCGCTCGTCCTCGACAACGAGAGCTTCGAATCCGGCGGCCGCATGTTGCTGTGCTGTTCAGGCGGTGGTGATTTCGACCTGGCGAGATGGATTGGCTGGAGGTTACCTGCACATGGGAGGCGCCGCCGTCCTGGACGCTGGCCACACCAACATCGAAGTCGATGCGGGGGCTCATCTTCTTGGACACCAAGGCCTCGCCCGACGACGCCGCCGTGGCCCAGTCATCCTACTCACCAGATCTGCCGACGAGATCTTCACATCTTCACGACCTCACCCTCTGCTGCTCCCATCTTCACGATTTCCTGGTGTTGGTAAGCCCACGGTTCCTCCCCTTTCTTGTCTACTTTCCATGTGAGTATTATCATGTGAGATTACGGTAGTGTTTTAGTGTGATCACTAGTTTTGTTGCTATTATTTGAGGCTACATTCAGCGCAATAAATTTGTTGCAGAATACCTACATACTGTTTCTCTTGTTAGCATTTGTTTGGCTGGTTTGTTGCTTGTATGCTGGAAGCCTTGTATGCTTGATCTGAGCAGTGTTTGCTGCTGGTTGGCTGCTTCTTGTATAATTTTTGTGATAGTATTATGCTGGTACTAGTAGTAACATCTTCCTGATGCATCTTGTCGTCCTGCTGGTTTGTTGTTTGGATTAAGGGTGGAGAACACGAGACCTAGATGAAGGGAACATTCCTCACTCCACCTAGGCAGCGAGGCAGTCAGCCACGGTTCAAGTCCGCTGAGGAGAAGACAATTAAGGATGGCGCATAAGGCCGTCGAACCTGCTCTGATATGAGTGTCATATGATTGTCCAACCATTTATACTACTAGGTCATGTTCAGTGGTTTAACTGATAATTATTTATTGCCATCTAGTTGAACGGTTATGACTCACTCCTAGCTGTGGTTAATCATCTAACTAGCAAACTGGATTTCACTAACTGACCGCTAATTATCTATGGTAGAGTACTAGTCTTTCGGTTTAGTGTACCCGTGAAAACTCAAATCCACTCGTAAAACACACAACTACTAGTACGTATGTATGCAGTTTGCTTTATTCTTTTAACTCACTGTTCATATATTATAGTCTGCATATATTATTTACCTAGTCCTGTGATTCTAGGTGCAGCTAATGCTCACTAACCATCCAGATTATTACATACTACACATTACAAAATTGTTTTGGACCCTCAAGTGTGTACTAGTCTGCCTGCAAGGTTGTAAACAAATTTCAGAGTGCAGTTATAAATCTTTATGTCGCTGGATCAATACATAGATCATTCTATTAGAATTGATTTTAAATATCACACCCTGTTCCTTATTGTATCCATCTGGCTATGTACTGATTGAATTTGATTGGTGTCACACCTTTCACCAGGGAGTAGAGCACCCTCGCCGCTCATGTCACCGGCAAGGGCGCAGCTGAGGCTGGAACTGGATATGGGGGATCTCCTCCAAAGCTCCAATCTGTTCGTAACTGGCTGCACCAAGAGGTGGAAGGCCATCAGCCAGGACACCACGGAGCGTTGTCTACAGCGTCGAGGTATAAACTCTCTCCAGCCCTGCTGCTTTTATTTTGTATTGTTGGTTGGTTCCTCCAGGTGCACATCTTCTGTTGTATGTTCTAACCAAAACCACAGCACCGAGGAAAGAATTTTATTGCTGCTATAGAATTATTATCAACCACAGGTTATGCAAAACTTTGTGATTTTGTTTAGTGTGGCACTGTTTATCCTGGTGTAGCGCTGCTCTTGTTGTTCAAATTAAGCACCTTCAAATTTTGTTATGTTCTTATTGTTCTTCACTAAGAATGTAGCGCTGCTCTTGTATGCCATGCTTTTATTGCAAAATAGTTATCATTCATCTAGGACCTATCATGCAAAATATTTGCTTAGCGATGTGTACTGTAATTTTTTCAAACCATTTGTTCTCATTCATCTAGGACCATCGGAGACTGGTTATTTTCAGTTGTGTAGCAAACTAATGAAGCTGTCCCGGATCAGTTGTCAGCTCTCAGCCGCTCTCCTGCTCGGGGTGCAGGTTGCGGCCACCAGCCTGTTCACTGGGCGAAGTGGCGCCGACTACATGGAAGACATCCTCACACTATGTGCTCCTCTCCCTCGATCTGTCTCTACGCATTCCTACTATGTGGTCGTTATCAGGTTGGGTACTGATGGCTGCGGTGACTTATTTTGCCGATGTTTGCCTGCAGGTTTACCTGACCCTGTGTTTTGCTCTTGCCTCGTCGGCTGTGGGTGCTTACCTGCAGATCGCCCTCAACATCGGCGGGATGCTCACACTGCTCGGGTGCATCGGAAGCATCGTCTGGTTGTTCTCGGGAGCCAAGAACTGATTGAGAATGCTGAAGGTGCAAGAACAATGCATTCCATTATCGCCAAGAACAAAAACGGGAGCCTCTTGTTGGCATCACTGCCATTTTTTCTACTAATTTTCCCGTGAACTGTGTATCTGGCTTTTTGGTGTAATGCTGAATGTAATATTCCTCCATGTGCACTGGTGTATTGCAGTTCTGTGAAGGTTGCTGATTGTGGAAATTCATCTTACCCTGTAATTTTCTGTTATTAATTCCTATCTAAATGCAAGAAATGTATTAACTAGTTATTAATTTGCTCTGTATTTTCCTGTTACTTATTCTAGGATATATGCAAAAAAAAAGGCAGAAAAAATGGGCTACTATTTTGTACCTAAGGTGGCCACGGCCCAACCAAAAAAGCCCAATTTTTGGTCTGAGCAACGAAATAAACTATAGGCTCTAAAAAGGCTATGGCCCAAATAATGGTAATGGTAACGCTACTGAAAAAAAAAACGAATAACAAAATGGACCGGACCCATCAATGGAAAAGGCTGAATTAAGGCTCATGCCCAAGTAAGAAAAGGACCAGCAAAGCCCAAAGTTATTGGGCTAGGCCCACACAGACCAACAAAATGGACCGGGCTGAATTAGGTCCACGACGATTTCATTTCGTCACTATTCTGCCACGTAGGACTTGCCACGTCGGCGCTGAGCTGTCCTGGCCGGATTGCTCACGACGATTTTGGATCGTCATAGATTAATGACGTTCCTGTATCGTCGTGGATATCCATGACGATTCCTACAAAATCGTCGTGGTGAACCATTACTGACGCTCGGTTTTCAACGATTTGTTTTTCGTCATAAGATCGTCATGGATGAAATTTGGTGACGATTTAGTGACGAAAATTGAGCGTCATGTATCAGCATATTTCTTGTAGTGTGAACTGGCTACATCTTGAGACGGTCAATAATTTACCGTGAGGGCGTTGCGCTCGGCTAACGTCGACGGACCACAGGTGATGGTGGGCTCGTCGAGCAACGGAGCATCGGCCGTGCCGGACACGGTCGACGGTCCATCGGGGGCAGGAGCGTCGGGCACGGCGGGGGCGACAGGCACGGCCGACGTCGACGGACCACCGGCGGCGGCCGCGGCGGGCACGACCAACATCGACGGTATGTTGATCGTCGGTAACGGCCCCTGTGAGCCCCCGACGATGTAGCCACATAATTTTTCAAATACGGCGGGGATGAGCGCATTCATCTTTTCCCCCACCTTTTCCTCAATCCTCTTCTCCATGTTTGCTTCCAAGTCATGGACCTTCTTCTTCAGCGCCTCCGCCTCCTCGATCGACTGGCTCTTCTTCGCCGCCCGCGACTCCTTAGTGCTGGGCTCAGCCAAGCCATAGTTGGCGTGATTCTTATTAAGTCCGCCGCTGGTGATACGGCCTAAGTGCAGCCTTTTCAGAGGGTCATGGCTCTTTGCCTTGTTGTACCCCCTGATGAAAGGCTTATCCCACGCGACTTTGGCCGTCGACGTCTGCGACGAGGAAGATTCAAGCTGTTGTTCTTCTAGCTGCAGAAGCAACATATGAACGGTTTAGAAATGGTTTCGTACTAGAATGAAATCATGGACTTGATGATGATGAGTTGCATGAAATAGTAAATTTCTTACCACTAGCTTCTCAACATTCTTCACGCTATCGTCCGTGACCAAAATAACACCCTCCACCATCTTCGGGTCCGAGACAAGTTCCCCGGTCGGAGTTACTTTTCTGTACCTCGACCTCATGAATTTATGGAATTGCGGGTCATGGGCATACTTGGCGTAAGGGTTCTCAATCCCTTTTTCAATGTAGGCATGGTCCTCTTTCGCCCAAATTGGCTCCTTCCCGCCGTAGCCACAACAGCCGAGATTGTGGTGACCGATGTTCTTCGACGCTAGCTCCTTCCCCCATTCCGTTTGATTCTTAGTGAAATCAAGCAACTCGTTATCTAGGAAAGTCTTGAAGTCATCAGGCGTAATCCGCGGGAAGTGGCGATGGATCTCTTCGAATGGTGTCGATTCCCTAATCATCGCCCTGACCATAGTCTTGTAATTGCTCAGGGCTTTGGTGAATCTAGTGAGGGCGAGTTTGTTCACCAAGTTGCCCTTCAGATTCTCGTTGTTGTAGGGGGGAGGGAACTCGTACCGCGCGTGCAGCCTCAAGATGAGTTGGGCGCACAGAGTTGGCTTCTTCTTGAGAGTCGGCTCGTTGACATTGGCGAGTCTCGAAGGATCGCGCGAAGTTGGAGATAGTACCCCTTCACAAGGTCCAATGGCATCACAGGCGTGCCACTGGAAGGATCCACCTCCGTGAATTTCTCTCGAACGGTGCCGAGCTTGTTCGGAGCTCGCTGCCGACGCTTCTTTCCTGTCTTGCTGCTCCCTGAGGGACCCCCGGCGCCACTATCAGCGGTTTCCTCCTCGCCACCGGTGAGCCCGTCATCATTGTGGGGCTCGACATCGGGGGGCTGGTCAGTCATCCGATCGTCACCGCCCACATTGACTCTCTCTTCCTCTTGCGACTCTCGGGCCATAAGAATGTAGTGGTCCAATAAAGCCGGATCAGTAGTAGAAGAAGACATGCCTAGCTAGCAGTAGACAAAACGTATACTAGGTTAGTCACCGGAAAAAATCGGCATGACCTCTGCTATAAATGGTCATGACGGAGTGCCAGAAATTCGCCGAAACGGATATGAATCAATGTTCCGGCAAAACATTGGCACTCAATGTACCTACAACATAAATAACTCCCCAAAACAGATTGGCTGCAATATTTTCATGTCCCAAGAGTTCATATCATGCCACAAAACTCTCCAGATTTCATGTCTCCAGATTTCATGTCTTCAGATTTCATAACTCCACAAAACTCCCAGGTACACAATAACTCCCAGGAAAATAACTCCCAGGAATAACTACAACAGAAAAACAACTACAACAGAATAACAACAGAAAAATAACTACAACAGAAGAAAACTCCCAGGTCTTGCATATTTTGGTTGTTTCACCTCCTTTTTTAGAGGGCAGTCAGTTGTTGTCGTGGGATAATCACGGCAGACGTTACCGGGGGTAACTGATCTTGGGGCAAGACGACACAGGCGTTTGGGAGAGGGTCTAGCTCAGAGGAAAACATGATGCAACTCGATCTGGTAGCCGGCAATCAAAGTCGCCGAGTCTCCGATCTTGATATAATAACTCAACTCTGGGATTACACTAGATGCTCGATATCAGGCGATATTGCTAGGGTTCTCAGATCTCGATCAACTACTCCTAGGGGTCGGTTTATAAAGTACCCGTACCCCCTGGCTTACCCTCCAAGGCGCACCCTGGATCCTACCCGGACACGGCGTACAAACCCTAACTTCCCTTTACCGTAACCCACAATCCGGGTTACTGGGCCTACAAACTTGGGCCTTCCAAAAGTTTCTTTATCTTTAGCCGGATCCTGCGCAGCGTCCTTTGGGCCGGGTTACTCCTTGGAGTTTGGCCTACCGGGTTATTATCCCCCCATCAGTAGTCCCCAGAATAGCCTGGGCTTCACGGATCCTTCCTTGAAGCGCTCGCTATTCCCTGCAAGGATATCAAACACACAAGTATGTGGAGGCCGGGTTAAGGTGCCTTGATAGATAGCTAGGCCTTACTCCATGGTGGCCATATAGTAACCCGGCTCTTCCCCAAATACCTAACTTACCTTTCCAGGTCTGAACCCCAAAAATGTCAAGATTCTACACTTGATAATTGACCCTGATATCACGGGATGGATCTCTTTGTCCTTTTCGTTCAGATACCTTGCTCAACATTTAAAGCGCATCTCGCAAAAAATCAAATAGATAGTCGTTTACTCCGCAACTCCCGGCTCCCGCTCGCTGAACCGGGCTTATCCACTCGCGCTATAAATAGGCTCCTTGGGGGTAACCCGAACCCTAACGGCTCATTTCCCCCCACTCTTCTTCCTTTCTCCCTCCGTGCTCATCCTCACCGAGCGCCACCACGGAAATCCCGCGCGCATCACCGGAGCCCATTGGTCGGAGGCTGCGCTCCGCCACAGCTCACCCCGCGCCGCCGCCAAGATCCACCGGCAAATCTCCAACCGGCCCGTCGGGAACCGCAAAAGGACACCAATCTTGCGTGATTTGCCTTCGTCGAGCTTCACTTCAACCTCCTCCAGTAAGATTCCCATTCTCATTAATTAACCTCCGCAATCTCTTGATTTTCTTCAAACTAGATCTAGGTCAACCCGCCGGTCATTTTCCTGGTCATGCCGCATTAGATCGCTTGTGTTCATTCTAACCCACCAATGCGTAGGATATAGACTTTGTTGCGTTTTCCTATCGCCCACATTGATTACTTTTACCGCAAATCCAGAAACGGAACCTCCAATCTGGTCTCGAACCACTCAAAATTTCCGCCTTTGTCTCAGTCACCCGGCCAATCCTCCCCTTTCCAGTTCCTTTTACTCGCACTAAGTGCCTGTGCAGCCATCCATCGTCCTCAAAAGCTCTTTCAACGCTTAGATCCCCATAATTTTTGCTATAATGCTCGATACCCGGATAATTCGAACCTCACTCTGCAAACTGACACCCGGATAATACGTAATTTTCGTGCCTCGATATTACCGTGCCGATACTTGGCCGGCTCACAGCTTCCGTGTCTTATTCCTTTTATCCTTCTACCTTGTGCTTTGCAGGTCAACCACATGGCTCCCAAGAAGCAGGGGAAAACTCCGACTAAAGCCAAAGCCACCAACTCCATATCAGCCAACTGGGCGCGGTCTACGGTCACCAAGGCCAAGTTGGAGGAGCTGGTCGAGCTGGGAGTTCTTCCTCCTCAAGAGGATATCCAGTGGAGGGTGCCGGGCAAAGAGACCCGGCCTACCCCGACGAAAGACGAGGTAATCTGTTTCGTGGAACATGTGACCCGGGGCTTCCGTCCGCCGGGTCACCCTTTTTTCCGTGATGTTCTAAGCCATTACGGCCTTCGCGTTTTTGACATCGGGCCTAATTCTGTATTAAATATTTCCCACTTCATCGTCCTTTCCGAGTCATACTTGTGCACTTCGCCAAGTCTGGCTCTTTTCGTTGAGCTTTTCCAGTGCAAACCGTGCCACGAAAGCGGTGACGGGGCGCTTCTCGCTTGCGGCGGGGTTTCTATCCAGCGCCGCAAGAATTATCTGATGCCACCCCTCACCCTTAACTCCCACGTCAAGCACTGGCAGCTCTCATACTTTTACTGCCAAGACACCTCCCCACCCGGCCAAAAGAAACTGCCGGGTTACTCAGAGGGCCTTCTTGACATCTCTGAGAAATTTAGTGCCTTTGCCCCTGACTCGGACAGGGAGGCAATTCAACCTCTGCTAGCCAAAATCACCACTCTCGCGGCCCAAGGTCTCATCGGGCTGAACCTGGTGAAGACTTGGGTCGACTTCCGGATTCAACCCAATTCCATCCGCACAAAGTTGATGTGCGAGTATTCGGGGCAATCTACAGACCCGCTCCGGTACTCTGACAACATCTTCGCGGCTGGTGACACTCATAAAACCATCAAGGGTTTTCTGATGGAAAAGCTTGAGGTAATCCGGAACATATCCGGATTAGAGCCCTTCACACTCGAGAACCCAGCCCCCAAGGTGAAAACCCAATTTTGATGTCTTTACCTTTGCTGTTTCCACTCGATACAGTTGATGACCCTTGTACTGATACTTTTCAGGCTGATGATGATTTTTGGAAGATCAACACTTCTCCTAGCTTCGAAAGTCCGGAGGATCAAGAAGAAGCCGTTAACTCGGACGAAGGTGCTCTCCGGATTTTATTTGGTTCCCTTAAGCTCATCATAACCCCTTCATTTTCCAACTATAACTTTGATGATATCCAGAACAAGAAGATGACGAAGAAGAAGACACCGACGTCAAAGTAGAATCCGCCAGCGACGAGGAGGAATTGGAGCCGACAGTCAAAGTCGGATCAAAGAGAAAACCTCAAGAGGCCACCTCCAAGGTTTCATATCACCTCCTCGCATTCAATTCGTACTGCTTTAATGATATACATGAGCTACCTTGACGTTGTTCCACTGGCCATGCTTGAAGGAGTCACCCATGACCAAGCACAGATCAACTCGAAATCACCCGGGCGATGGTGCTCTTAACCCGGGTATTTCATTGACTCCAACTCGGCGGGCTGGTATTTTCCCTATCCTTTCTCGGATGAAACATACTCCTTGAACCATTCCCTTATGAAATCTTACTTGATACTTTCCAGCCTCTCCCGGGTCCAGCGATGGATTTCCTTCGGACTTCGCGGTGAATACCGGGTAAAATCCCCTTCCTGATGCTCTACCACGTTTCATCACCCTTTCCTGATTGTACACTAGCTGCTCACTCATAACATCTATAGGGCCACGGTCGTTACCATCGACCAAGAGGATATGGGGGCCGAGGGCCCGGGTAAGGGGAGCCTGGCTGATAAGACTACAACCGCGTCTAGCGGTGAAGGACAAGCGTCACCGATAAACCCGGACATACAAGAAGCCGAGTATCCGATTGCCTCCCATGCAAGCAAGAAGAACAGAGTCACAACCTTGGGTGCAGAAGAAGGAGCATCGGATTCCGACATACAAATGACCCGGGTGCCGCCTCCCACTAAGAAGAAAACTCCTTCTCGGAATTTCCAAGGCCCCGGGTCTTCTGATACGGGTAAAGACACTTTTGGTCAATTGATGAACACTCTCCTCACTATGAGGACCTCAGAGAGCAATATCTTGGAGCGCATGGCCGCAGAGCACCAGGTAATGACACCTGATATCTCGTAGTGCACACCTAGTCCCCAAGTTCCGAGCATGACTTGCTAAAGTTATGTTTGGTACTTTACGCAATACTCAGCTTACCATAATATCCAACTGATACTTGTGTTCCTTGCTACTTACAGGCGCAGATAACCCGGTCTAATGAAATTTTACTCAAGACCGAACAACTTCTTCTTGCCGAGGTAAAGCGGAGGGAAACCCTTGAGGATGACATGAAAACTTTGAAGAAGGATGTTTCTAAATACAAGAAGAAGTGCAATACTGCTCAGACCGCACTAAAGAAACTATCGGACCAGGTCACCGATACTTATCAGATCTTGCTTAGTAAGTTTTTGCTGCCGATTAACTTCATGTCTTTGCTTTATTATATGATACTCGGGATTACTGATACGTTCTTTCTTCTGTTTCAACTGTAGGTGCCAACCTTGCGACCCCAGAGGAGGATGCCATTGTCAAGGCTAGAACCCTAAAGACTGTGCTCCGGACTTTCTTTGCCGGCACAAAATTTATACTGGATGCCGTGAAGTGGCCTACAGAGGTATATCCGGGTGAAGAAAATCCCATTCAAGCCTGCTCCACTGTGCCTGGCTGGATTGAAATCTGGAAACGCTCGTCATGCCGGATTGGTATGACCCGGGCCTTTACCCTGGCCAAGGCTTTCTTTCCGAAGCTTGACCCGGCAAAGGTAATATCCGGGTTTCCAGAATTCAAGGCGGACGGTTCCAAATTTACACGCAAGGATTTCAAGGCCATACAGTCCGCAGTGCGTCCCTCGGCTACCACTTTGGCCGATAGTTTGGATCTAAACACGATTATGAGTGCATACGATGCTGAAGGCAAAATTGTTACGGAGGAAGCACCCCCGCCCTTTGATATCTTGGAGAAGTGGGCTGCTAATTCGGCCAGGAAGAGGGAGGCAACTGCGAAGAGAGAGGCCGAGTTAGGATCAGGGCCGTCTGCCTCTACACCAGCTGTCCCTCCGCCTGTGCGCCCTGGTGCGGGGAGTCCGGGTAATGCTGCCGGGAAAGCTAAGCAACAAGCCCAGGACCAAGAACCGGAAGACCGTACTCAGGAGGCCGAATAGGGCAATGCCATCATAATGCCTTGATCACATGATACTTTGTATTCAAACTAGTATGCTTTTGATGGTGCGCCTGTGCACCCCTGATACTGGTATCGCAATTTGTAACGTACTTTTAGTCCGTGATATACTTTGCGGCTTTCCTGGCCTTTTGATAATCGTGCTACTTGTCTATTCTTTGAACTTGTTCTCGATACCCGACTCTCTTTTTGTCTTCCTTCGTAAGACTCGGTTTTCCGAGTATCACGGGTTTTGATAAGTGGACTTTTCTTTGAGTCCCCAAGACTCGGATGGTAGGGTCTTTCGAACTTCGATAGCCAAGTAGTTTGTTTCTGTTTCGAAGTCCCCAGTCCCCATGGCCCAAAGTCCGAGTCATGGGGGTGTGGCCTTTCTCAGAGAACAAATTGTTTTTTACCGAGTCGAAAACCTATAGCCATTCCGTGTAGGTACTGAAGTTATGCTTGATAGTCGTTGAGTTTCCGGCTATTAGCCTTGTACTCTGCATAAACTTGTGGTTTAGATGACCCTTTTGACTATCTTGTACTGTAAGCCGGCTTTCGCGTGGATACCATGTTGTTACATCTATACGAAAACAGGGTCAGACAAGTCCCATTGGGCTTCATGGCTGATTGTAATCGTAAGCGAACAAATCATGCCACTTCAGTGCGAGTCACATCGAGCTTAAGTAAGAAAAGTCAAGAAAATTTGGCTCCTTTGTCCAGTTAAGATTGCAGCCGTACTCGTTTGCGAATAATCGGCCCTTATAACTTATAGGCATCAAGGCCGGGTCTTTGGGTTTGTGGCTGCGCTACTTGAGCAACCAGCCCCCGAGACCTATATATACTCAACGTTCTTAATGATACTGAAGTATTGATGTCACATGGATACTACTTACTTGTAATCAGGCTGTAACGAGATAGGACTTGATAACCATCTCTTTATTGATGCGAGAAAGTTTGGATCAGCAGGCCGCCTCATTAAAAACCTTCCAGTCCCCTTAGGTACCCTGGGTAGGAAAAGAGCGCGTCTGAAACCTGCTGCCCGTTACATTGTTTAGTTCTTCATGGGCACCGGTCCCGGGTTGGCCTGACCGATGCACATTCTCCACATGTTGGACTTTTTCATGATGAGTACCGGGTTTACTAGTCAACCCGGGTGAGGTGTTTCCATGACGTGGCTGGTTGTGAGCGGCCGTGCAGTTTCTTCTTTTATAGCGGATTGTTTGGGGGAGTCATCCTCGATAAAAGCCACCATTTTAGTATCTTGTGCTACCTTGGACTTTGCTCTTTTGCCTTCAGTACTCGGCCTTTTTGATGTGGTTCTGTCCTCCGGGTCTGCTTGAGACCGGTAGTGCTTGAGTTCTTCTTTTCTACAGGCTTGCTCGGCCATTGCTGCGTCTCCTTCATCGCATTCAGCTGCTATGTCTCGAGTTCCATGTATGGTAATGGTCTTCTTGGGACCCGGGATTTTTAGCTGTAGATACACGTAACACGGCCTAGCCATGAATTTGGCATAAGCCGGCCTTCCGAATAACGCGTGATAAGGACTGCGCAATTTGACTACCTCAAAGGTGAGCCACTCAACTCGATAGTTATCCTTTGACTCCCCAAAAGCTACCTCCAACACGATTTTTCCCTCGGGGCACGCTGAATGACCCGGCACTATCCCATGAAAAATTGTTGAGCTTTTTTGTAGCTGAGACTCCTTGAGCCCCATGCGTAGGAAGGTTTCCCAATACAGTATATTGATGCTGCTTCCACCATCCATCAAAACCTTTTTCAGCTCATACCCATTGACCTGTGGTGCGACTACTAATGCCAAGACTCCCGGGTGTTCTACTCTTTCTGGGTGATCCCTTCTGCTCCATGTTACCTCCTGTTCTGACCATCTCAGGTATCTCGGAACAGCTGATGAAACTGAGTTGACCGCTTGCTTCAGTATCTTTTTGTCCTTGTTAGAACCTCCTGTGGTATGAACATGATATTGACCCAATTGTTTGGGGTTAGCCTGGAAACCTCCTGCCCCCCTTGGTTATTACCTTGATTTCCAGCCGCCGGGTTACCGGCTGGGGGTGGGCCGTTGCCCGGGTTTCCCCCTGGACCCGGTCCTCCTCCCCGTCCTGCACCTCGCATAGCTCTGTTCACTTCCTCATTTTTCCATCTTTGTAAGTCGGCGCACTGCTCCAAGGAGTGGTTAGCTGGCCTGCCGTTCCTGCTGTGCTTCGGGCATGCCATTCTGAATATGTCCCAATTATTACTCGGCCTTGGTGGTCCTTGATAGTTTCCTCCATTGTGATTACCTCCGTTGAAATTTCCTTCTGCGCTGGGTCTCGAAGACCCGGCTTCTGTGTTGGCGACAAACTCGGAGCCTCCTTCAAACGGGCGCTTGTTCTGGCTATTTCCGTTATTACCCGGTGCTGATCCATTGCCGGTTCTTCCGCTATTACTTGTGTTTGCTTTTACCTTCTTGTCATCAACTTCCTCTTCTGTAGTATCTGTCGCAGCGTGTTTGTTGCACGTATCCATCAATTCTCCCATTGTAACTTCCGACGCATTTCGACTTGATTTCATGCGAGTTAACTTTTGCACTAAAGGTATATACTTGCATGTTTTTGCCATGGCTTGTAGTGCATCCTTGGGCTGAATATCTGTGGACGAGTGAAGTATCTCCATAACCCGGCGCACCCAACTACGTGCCGACTCTCCCTTCTTCTGGACGCATCGCTCTAGATCATCAATAGTGAACAATTTTCTGCACGTCCCATGAAAGTGCTTGACAAACGCGGTCTTCAGTTCCTCCTAGGACTTGATCGATCCTTCCGGCAAGTTGGTGAACCACAACTTTGCTGCTCCTTCTGACATCATTAAATACATGAACTTGGCTTGGAGATTCTCAGATGCGTTGCGAATTGACATTGCCATCTCATAACTGCTTAGCCATGTTTCTGGATCCATAGTTGGCTCGTAATTCACTACTTTCCCTGGCTCTTTGAATTTTTCCGGGTAAGATTCAGCTCTGATATTGTCCGAGAGACACTTGGGTCCCGCAAGAACGGTCGAGGCCGGCCTTGCTCTAGAAACGTGTGATACAGCGGGGGGCGCGGCTGGGCGCGGCGCTGCGGGGAGTCCATGCGCTGCAGACCCGGCCGCGGCCCTCCGAGCCATGGAACTGTCCACAACAGCCTGTGCTGCTGATGCTGCCTGAATGCGGGGAGGAGGCGGCATTTGCTGCTGCTCTTCCCTCCGCCGTGCTGAACTTGTTTGGATATTCCCTTCTTGTTGACTGACGTATGGCGTCCCGTGCATCCCACTTCTATGATCCGGATAATTGGCTTGCTGCGCCACCGCAGTGTGCAACAGATCGATTGCTTGCCGGGTCTTCTCTGCATGGGGTGACTCTCCCACGGGGATTTGATTTAACGCGAGTGTCGCCGCATACACATTGTCCATGGGATTATTGTAGTGACCTGCTGGTGTGCGAAATCGTGATGATGGCGGTGGTGGTAGATCGTTGCCGGTTGTGACTCTAGTCTGTGGTGGGGGTAACCCAGCCCGCTCATTTGCCGGATGTGCCCCCGCTGTTGCTGGTTGGGGTGCGGTCCCCTGGTTCACCACTGGTATCGGCTGATCCTGAGGTGTAATAAATAAAGCAGCCGGATTAATAACCCCGCCTGTTGCTGGTAACCTAGTTTGATGCCTTTGGTGTACTCTAGATGTTTCCTCTCGGAGCCGAGTTTCCAGCGCATCCAGCTCACGTTGCCGCGTGGCCATCCCTTGCCTTTCTGCCTCTACCTGCCTTCTTTGTTGTTCCAACGCACGACGAGCCACATCCAGATCCCTGACACGTTCCGCTGCGTTTTCTGGAGTGATAACCGTAGCAAGAACCGTGGGGTCTAGGATCAGATTATTATCGAATAAGGCCGGGTGACGCGGGTTCGAAGGACCCGCCCCTGGTGTTCGGTTTCCCAGGAATCCGAACGTATTTGCGTGCAACTCCTCGTCTGCTGCGCGGCTGGTTACTGACGCCGATTCTCCATCAACCCGGGCCAGGACCGGGTCTCCGTTAGCCGCACCCTGCTGCTGGGCCAATGCCTGAGCCGCCCCGACTGCTGCCGCGGTTGCGTTCTCTTGGTTGAGATTGGCCGCGGGAGCCGTGTAGACCGCAACTCGGCGTACAATACTCGGTGTAAATTCATGCTGTTCCTCCTCGCCGTTATTCTCCTCATACCGGTTCTCCAGCAGATCCATAATAGACTCGGTATCATCCTCTCTTTCGACCCGGTCGCGCGGGGTCCATGTCGGCTCCTCCGGCTGTTCCCACTTCACGATGGGTTCTTCTGCCGGATATGTCGTTCCAACCGATTCTTCATCATCTGATCGGATAGAAGTGGCTTCCCCTGGCACAGAATCAGATCCAAAATTGTCAGGGATCGAACCGGAAGTACATACCATACCAATGAAGACGCTGATCCGGCCGATTGTCACGACGGATCCGGATTCGAGATGATCCGATTCTGGCCCCCAGCCGGAATCATCCACCGTATTTTCTCCTTTATGGTCGATGTAGATCTCGCCGACGACAAGATTCTCCATGTTCTTCCGAGCTTCTCCCGTGACGTAAACACCTTTGGACGCAGGCCCCACGGTGGGCGCCAACTGTCGTGGGATAATCACGGCAGACGTTACCGGGGGTAACTGATCTTGGGGCAAGACGACACAGGCGTTTGGGAGAGGGTTTAGCTCAGAGGAAAACATGATGCAACTCGATCTGGTAGCCGGCAATCAAAGTCGCCGAGTCTCCGATCTTGATATAATAACTCAACTCTGGGATTACACTAGATGCTCGATATCAGGCGATATTGCTAGGGTTCTCAGATCTCGATCAACTACTCCTAGGGGTCGGTTTATAAAGTACTCGTACCCCCTGGCTTACCCTCCAAGGCGCACCCTGTATCCTACCCGGACACGGCGTACAAACCCTAACTTCCCTTTACCGTAACCCACAATCCGGGTTACTGGGCCTACAAACTTGGGCCTTCCAAAAGTTTCTTTATCTTTAGCCGGATCCTGCGCAGCGTCCTTTGGGCCGGGTTACTCCTTGGAGTTTGGCCTACCGGGTTATTATCCCCCCATCAGTTGTGCCTATTTAACTCGTGCATTCATCAATTCTAAAGAGTGGCCACGAACCACCAACCAAACTCCCGATGCATATATGCCCTAAATAATCTCATGACTCGAAACAGAATTGCTGTGACTAGAAAAATGGGCAAATAAAATGGCTGGCATACTAGGGACCTCCTACTCCACCGTGGTAGGCCACTGATGCCAGAGAGGATGGTTCAGACATATGTACGTACTGTAAAAGAATATATTTTAAAAAATCAAGAAAATATACTATAACCCTAGCCTTTGCCTTCTGCTTCATGATCACCACAGTGGGGTGTTACTGAGTTGGTACAAACTAGTGTAATGTTAGTAAGTGTTAATACAATAATTCCTAGATGCTTGCTCTAATTCCTAGATACCTGAAGCCAACTAAGTAAATTGCTCCAAAGGAAAACACACCAAACACAAGATACCAGGAGTGCACACCCAAGACACAAGATCCGGCAAACAAACCTAATATACATGTCAGCAGCACTTGACAGTCATGAGATCATTCATTTTTGTTTAGAGTGTTATTTCTATCTCAGAATTTGAAACAAGTTCATCACTGAGATTTATATCAGTAAAGCACTTGCAAGTCATCAGCAGCACTCTATGCACACATACACATACACCAATCCCCTTCTATTCAAGGTTATGCTAGCAAGATTAGTAGAAATTATATTTGCTTGTCTAGAAATATAAAATAGCAAATAAATCTTACATTGCACCCGTCCTTATTAATATACACACAAGGATCTGCACCCAATAATTTCAGCAACGTACCATAACTGTCTGGATGAGTAAATCATCCAAACTGAAGCATTGCAACCAGTTACAGGAGTGTTACCAATATTTAAGCATGTGTATTATTAGGAACACTTTAATTATGCAAGTCAACGAATAGAACATGTCTAATAATCTAGCAAAACATTTCCTGAAGCATAAGGGTTAGGCCCTGCTTCGATCACAGAAATCACAAAACACATGAATAGGGTTATTTTAGATTATCTTGATTAATTAATGGAGTAGTGAATTATCTTGATGTATGTCAAAAATCAACAGAAGAAAATGCATCGAGTGGTCATCGTTGTTACTTTTGGTTATACCATTAGAATATCATAGTGTTACCTGGTAGCAAGGTGGGAAATGGTAGTCAGCAAGCACGAACCATGTATATTTTCAGTGACTACTATCAAACACAGATACAAATAAAAACACCGGTGGATAACACTTGTCCATCCATACACTCACTCATGAATCAGGAACATCACAACTATATCACTGTTCAGCCTTAACTTGATTGCAGAAGTTAGAGCTAGTTGACACTCATAACCAAACTGTAGAGAATAAGATGCCCTGCTTCTAACAAGTTTCACTCCGCGGTTGAGTACAAGCATACCTGTTACTACTAGTGGCATATTTTTCTGCTAACTGCGGAAGAGTGTGCTATGCATGAGTGTCTCCTTAGCATAGATGTTTCAGCTGCATCCAGGGATATTGAAGTATTTTTCATTTTTCTTTGAGGTTACCATCATGCATGCATGACGTCTGACATCATGAACTCTCTATGAGCCAAACTGCTTAATTGCAGCCATCCTTTGGCCCACAGGCAGAGAATCTGGGTCCAATTTATCGGTTTTTGCCCTATAACACCCACTAATCGACTGAGGTTTAATCCTGGGACTATCAGAAATCTCTCCTTACTTCCAAACAAAAACTTGAATCTTGCTCTTTATCCCCTCGTGCCTTTAGTTTGCAGGGCTATATTTTACACATATTTTCGCTGGATTTTGTGTAGCCCCACACTATCTACCATACCCATTCGCCTAACATTATGCTACATAAATCAAAGAAAAATAAAGAAAGAACAAGTCTCTTCTATTTAAGTATCTTTATTTGTGTTCAGAGTTCAGACAAGCTCACAGTGCAACTGTTTCTCATCTTTGCAGGATGAAGAAGTGTAAAACTCCAGTGGGCAGTGGGCAGTGAACAAAGTTGTATAAACTAGATCTCTCAGAATGGACTGGTGTTCTAGGAGGAAGCAAAGTAACCCATCATTGGTTATTAGAGAATAACATGAAGAAAATCAGTATTGATTGTGTGTACAAAGTATTAGGGTATTATCCAAGGTTAAGTCTCTATCTCGTCGTTGTAGATCCTCGTCTACATTCGTCAACTGCATGTGTTCATTATCCCCTCAAACTAAGTCGTCGAGTAAATCATGATGTAAATGTAATTTGTGTCGTTTGTACAAAGTTGTATTTGTAGCAATTTATTGCCTCCAATGACTAGTTTAACTATCCATTATATTCAGTTTGGACTCCATTCAGGTTCATAAAGCACGGAATCCTTGTCATCACTACCTTCCTAAAAGAGAAGTCACTAAATTTTGTTCAAGAACCATAGGAAGAACCTAATGCCAGAATAATCTAGATCTAACCCCACCAATATTCTCTGTCAAGAGAAACATAGAATCGAGGGCAGTACTACGGTAGAATCAAGAACAGTCCTACAGATTGGGTAAGATACGATCATTATTCCGTCAAAAAGGAAGAAACCAACATTTTATTCCAGACATTGCAAAGCAAAGTACAAACAAGTTCAACTGATTATGCGTGTCAATTAGCTCTAACTTCTGCAATCAAGTTAAGGCTGAACAGTGATATTTTGCAAGAATACAACCATTGCTCCTTAGATTGGAAGAGGGGGGAAGAACACCAGGGCGTTGGGCTTGGAAGATGGGGGCGCTGACCTGGGTTCGGCGTGGGCGACGGTGGCGTGGGTGACGACGGCCGGCGTGGACGATGACGATGAGAGGGACGGCGCGCGCGTGCTCCCGCTCCTCCTCCCCTGCTGCTCCCGTTCCTCCTCCTGCTGTTGCTCCCGCTCCTCCTCCTGCTGCTCGACGACGGCGTGCTCGCGACGGAGACGACGGCGGCCATGCGAATTGGGGATCGCGAGAGAGGGAAAGGGTTTGAGATTTCGATCTGTTGTGCGCAAGAGAGAAGGAAGCGCGCGGTGGTAGTTAGCACTGTGGGAGATTACCCCAGGCGAATAACACGCAAAATGCGCCTGCGCTAACTCTTACCCCAGGCGAATCCTGACAAAAATGCACATGCGGTAAAGTTCAAACGATTTGTTATGTCGTGGGCCCACATAGCCTTACCCCAGGCGAATCCTGGCCAAAATGCGCCTGCGGTAAGAATTGATAGTTTTATTGCTATTAAAATAATTATAGCTATATTAATATAGCTATATAGTTTTATTGCTATCAAAATATATGATAGCTGTATTAAAATAATCTGGTAGATATTTAAAAAAATTATTGCTATATTAAAACGTAGCTCGATAGACGATGATATGGGTGTGGTTGCTTTCAAAAAACCTAACGCAATTTGGAAGGTAGAACGAAGAACATTTAAGTCAACAAACAATATGGGAATACATCCTATAACTTGGTAGTTGATTTCTAAAATCATAAACAAAAATATAAAATGTGGTGAAAATGGGAAATATCCGATCACTTACCCCAGGCGCACCAAGGCACCCTATGTGCCTGCGGTACAGCTCTTATCCCAGTCGCATTTTATCATTGTGCGCCTGCGGTAAAGTTACCCTAGGCGCATTTTGGAGTTTATGCGTCTGTGGTAAGTTTCTGTGTTTGTTAGGGTGGGTAATGAGTAAGGCAACGAGAAGTGAGAGCGCAAGTGATGATTTAGCCGGGGGATACATCGAGCATATATATCGTGGATACATATATATAGATTGATTTAGCGAGATACCATACATGTAGATTGATTTAGCGATTGGTATACTAGCCCGCTGCTACTTTGTTTCTCACTTCAAAAAAGTACATACATATATCGCGAGTATTTCCCTCTCTCAACCTTTCGTCACAATCTTACTCTTGCCTTTCTTGGTCGATGTTGAATACGTGACTGCTATATCGTGACTTCTTCTTGTGAATGGAAGACCTGCCCTAGGTAGTGTGGTCCTGCTTCTTCTTGTGGTGTATGGTGCATCCTCTTCACCGGGTTCTTCCATCATCGGGTCTCCGACTAAGCCGTCGAAGTCCTTCTCATCGGTGACTCCATCCATTCCGACGAGGGCCCTTTTTCCTCTTCTTACGACAACATGACTAGGCTTTGTCGTGTCGGTTATGAAGAAGCATTGCTCCACGTGCTTAGCCAATACCCAGGGCTCATTTTGCGCGGTGGGGTTCTTGGACTTGGGTTTGTTGGCTTCAGACATCGACATAGTGGCGAATTATTTGTCTTCTTTCGTGACGTTTGTAGCCCATCTGACATGGAACATCGGCAGCTTTACCCCAACGTAGTCAAGCTCCCAGATTTCCTCGATCTTTCCGTAGTATCTTCTAATCTCTTCGCCCGTGTAAGATTCCATCGTTATAGACGAGTTTTGATAGTCGCTACTTTTTTCTCTTTCCTCCGTGTAGAATGTGTACCCATTGATGTCGTATGCTTGATAAGTCATCAGATTGGGCGCGGGGCCATATGACAAGGCCAATACAATTTTATCTTTCTGACATATCATTGGCGGGAGATCGGCATCAATCTGCTTCTTTAACCATGTCGCGAAAGAGGAGTTGTGTGCTCTAAATATCTCATCTTCCGTCCTCGGCCTGCGAGCACTGTTTTTTATCGTGGTTTTGTGCTCTTCTATCCAAGGGTCGACATCGTCAATGTGTTGTAACACTACTAGGTGGGCCCTATCAAAGTCGGCTCTCCGACCACAGGAGTCCGCGTCCATTACCCTTTTGCCAGTGTTGTGGCCTACCCCCATGAACCTGTCAAGGTGCTTGTTTGCGGGCAAACCAACAGCTGGCTTCTCATCGCCTAGAAAATTCTTGCAGATAGAGATGCATTCTTCGGTGAGAAATCCCTGGACGATGCTTCCATCCGGGTGTGCCCTGTTACGAACGAATGATTTGATGATCCCGTTCATTCATTCTAACGCCATCATGTTGTGCAAGAATGCCGGCCCAATATTGGTGATATCGTCCACGATATGGACCAAGAGATGTACCATAATGTCAAAGAAGGCAGGTGGGAAGTACATCTCAAGCTCGCATAGGATGGTGACGATCTCTTCGTGCAGCCTTCCGAGTTTCTTCACGTTTATCGACTTCCGAGTGATGACGTCGAAAAAGTTACAGAGGCCAGTGAGCGTTTGACACACGTGCGGTTCCATTATCCCTCTGATTGCAACCGGAAGTATTTGCGTCATCATCACGTGACAGGCATGAGACTTCATCCCGCTGATGATTTTTTTCTCCGCGTCTAGGTATCTGCTTATCAACCCCGCGTAACCTAAGTGAAATTTCACTTCGAGGAGGCATGTGAATATTTGCACGAGCTCGTCGGGGCTTAGAGTCAAGCAAGAGGGTTTCAGGTGGTGAGTTTGGTGTTGCTTAGCCCTTTTCCGCTTGCGGTCGTCCATATCCTCCACCTCATCCTCGTCCTCCTCCGTCTGTTCACGTGTAGAAGGCGGTAAGTGAAGCTCGCTCCTGATATTCAGGACCATCAGGTCATATCGTGATTTTGGCCCGTCTTTGGTCCTATCTGGCATGTTGAACAGGGTGCCAAGCAAGCTCTCACACACATTATTCGTGATATGCATGACATCAAGGCAGTGAGGCACTCCGAGGATTGGCTAGTACCGCAATTCCCAAAACACGGACCTCCTTTTCCATACCCCCAAGAGCGGTCCTTCTGGCGGAGGACACTTTTTCTCTCCTCTATTTCGCTTCTCTCCTCGCTTCCGCTTCTGTACCTTTCCCGACGGAGGACACATTTTCCAATTCTTCAATAGAGTATCGATCTCTTCTCCTCTTCTCTTGCGTGGAGGTAGATCAAGCTCATCTTTACCGTTGAACAGGTCTCCGCGCTTTCTCCACGGGTCGTTCTGTGGTAGCCACATTAGATGCCTCATGTATACGGTTTTAGAAGATCCGGGATCCTTGTGTAGCTGTACAAACGGGGTAAATTCCATGCACCTCACACAAGCCTTGTGCCCATGGCACACCTGACATGCAACATATCCGTATCCGAGATAGTCCTGCACCGTCGTGATCAGTGCGGCTCTCATACGAAAAGTTTCTTCTTTGAAGGCGTCCCATGTTTCCACCCCTTCCTCCCACAACGTGTCTAGCTCCTCCTTCAATAGCTCGAGATACAGGTTGATATCGCTCCCTGGCTGGGTCGGCCCTTGAATCAGCATACTCATGTGTATGTACTTCCTCTTCAGACACAGCCACGGGGGGAGGTTGTACATCCATACAAACACGGGCCAGGTGCTATGTTTGCTGCTCTGGTTGCCAAACGGATTAAGACCGTCGGTGCTCGCACCAAGCCTGATGTTCCTTGGGTCGTTCCCGAATTCTTCATCGAATGCGTCTAATGCTTTCCACTGACGTGCATCCGAAGGGTGTGTTAGCACTGGTTTTTCAACACGTTCTGGATCGCTCAGCACCGTCTTCTTTCTGTCCTCGTGCCAGCGCATGAGCTTTGCTTCCTTGGGGTCCACGAAGTACCGCTGCAGACGGGGAATGAGTGGAAAGTACCGCACAACTTTCCTAGGAGCTTTCTTCGTCCCCCTCTTGTAACGATCAGCAACGCACACCGGACATTTGATCTGGTCCGCATGCTCGTTACGATAAATTTTGCAGTCACGGACGTAAGCGTCGTATTTTGTGTGCGGTAAATCGAGGGGGCACACGATTTTCTTGGCCTCCTGTAGACTACTAGCACATGTGTTCCCTTCAGGTAAGTGCGTCTTCAGGTATCGCAGAAGATCGTCCATGCTTGTGTCGGTCCATCCGTGTTTTGCCTTCATCTCTAGGAGATCCAGAGCTACTCTCAACCGTGACTCCTCCGCCCCGCGACTTGCGTCATACAACGGAGTTGCAGAGTCTATCTCTAGTTGCGTGATCTTAGATTTACGTCTCGCGTCGGTCGACGTGTTCTTGAGAAGAAGATCTTGAACATGAGGGTCCCGCACGACTGAAGTTAGCGGAGTGTTCATGTCCTCATCTTCATGCTGTTGATCACCATGACTCCCTTCTTCTTCATTATAGTCATCTTCATCGGCAACCTCTTCATTCTCTCCATTGCTATGTTCAGACTCCTCCTGATCATCTTCACATGTCGCCGCCTAATTGGTCTCGACGTAATCATCGTCTTCATCATCATCCATCCACTTAGTGTGGCCCTGTCGTGGTGGTGTCACGGCAGATGCCATAGGATGGCTAAAGATGTGGGGACGAAGGACGCTGGAGGTGCTCGGGGAGGGATCACGTGACGAGTAGCCGCGTGAGGTAAAGAACAAACACTGCAAACAACACGATCTACCCAGGTTCAGGGCCCTCGTGAGGAGGTAAAACCCCTACTCCTGGCTTTCTGTATGTATTCTGGTGTCTCACCGAGTAGCCACAGTACAAATGTTCTTGCTACCGAGTAGCCACTCTTCTCTCTCCGAGTAGGATTAGGTCAAGAATCTCTACGTGTGAAGTGTTCCTTGTGAACGTGTGTAGCATGCCTCGCGCAGGAGGCGGTTGGGCACCTTATATACCCGGTGCCCTGCCGGATACGGCCAAATATAACAAGTGTCGACATTGTGTGCACATCGTCCTTCTTCCGAGTTCCCGCTGACAGCTTTGGCTTCTAAGCTTGTCCTGATGCAGAAAGTCGTTGGGCAAAACCAAGTAACCAGTCTGTTATCACTGTGCGAACACAGAGTAGGTCCCCCCTATCCTGCGACGCCCTGCTGACAGACTGTCGTTGTCAGGCACGCCGTCCACAGATGAACAGTGTTGTGAACAGTGCCAAGTACGGACCCGGGATACGCGGGATCCGTGTCAGAACGGCTCCTTTGACTTCTGGCCCGAGTAGATTCCCGCCAATCTTACTCGGACCAGCTCTTCTACTCGAACGGACATAACTTGCTTGATATCTACTTCTGGTCATCTTTTCGTAAGACCGAGTAGCAGTCGACCGGGTAGCAAGTACCGGGTAGGCGGCTACTCGACCAAACTTCTCTTCTGACTGTTGCCTTTACCACTTGCCTTTACCCTACTCGGGGGTAACCCCCCGACAGCAGTCCCCGAAGCTGGTAGAGCCCTGTGAATTCGTTCACTGGGCCCTGCCAGCTTAAAATCAAGCCTGGCAGCCTTGCCCTTGAATCTCAATATGCCGAGTAGAACCTCCGAGTAGCACTTTGAAAAGTACCTTGAGCTTCCTCTCTTCCCAATAAAGCTAGCCTCCTTCTCGGTAACCGAGTAAAAAGACTTAGGGAATTTCTTCAATCGAATCTCTGCAGCTCAGAGCACAATCCGGCTTTCCGTGCTGCAACTGGGCACGTGTCATGCATCCAGGACCGCGATGCCTCGCTGCCCAGGACCTGACAGGCCACTCGCCCAGTTTTCACGGAGCGGGCCCACGACCTCGTAATGTCCCATCATGCGCAGTAATCGCCCACGATCTCGTCGTGGGATCTAATGCGGCCGTTACGCGCGCGTTTCGCGCTGTGTGCGTTTCTTAACCGGCCACAGACCCCACGCCGCACGATTTATTGCCACGATCGATACCACTACTCCGATTAGTAACGGTAACTCGGGGTACAGTATAAATACCTCCACGGTAACTTCCCCTTCTCCTTCCGCCTCATTTTCCCCTTCTGCCTCCTCGCTTCTCCGCCGCCGCTGCGCTCTCCGCCGCCGTGCGATTCTCTGCGCCGCCGCGGGCTCATCCACTCCACTAGTTTCTTCCAATCTGTTCCCAACTTCCTATCCGCCGCCATGGCTCGTGGCGACAGTGCTCGCGTCGGCTGGGCTGGCTCCGACGTCACCATCGACGACTGCTCGTGGCTCGTGAACACCCGGAGGGTTCCTCCTGGTGTTCAGTGCCAGCCGTCCGACGGCGAGATCATTCCGGCCCCGCGGGAGGGCGAACACGTCGTCTTCCTCGCGCACTTCGCGCGAGGATTCGGCCTCCCTGCTTCCAATTTCCTCCGTTCTCTTCTCGACCACTGCGGTCTTCAGATGCATCACCTTCCTCCTAACGCGGTTGTCTTCCTCTCCTACCACGCCGTGGTGTGCGAAGCCTTCCTCGGCGTTCGCCCCACGACGGAGACGTGGTCGAAGTATTTCTTCTTCCGCCAACAGAGCCAAGGCAAGAAGGACGGGGCGGCCGCCAGCAGCCGGACAACCGACACCGGCAGCGCCATGATGGTGCAGCGCCCGGGCACCAATCATCCTCGCATCAAAGGCCTGGACTCTGTCCGCAAGTGGCAGAAGTCCTTCTTGTACTTGAAGAACATCCCCGCCACGGTCCAATATGCAAAGTGATCCACTACTGGTTCAATTAGATTGGTTCTTTACTTCTTGTCAGTGGACATTGGACTTCCCTAATACCATGGTATTACCAATGTCTAAAATCACTTCTGATCACTTGCCTTGTATGGTTAAAATTGGAACTAACATCCCAAAGGCAAAGATTTTTCGGTTTGAAAATCATTGGGTTAAGCAACCTGGTTTCATGGATCTTGTGACAAAGGTTTGGAATACCCCTGTTTTGGCCAAAACAATTACTTCCAAAATCACTGCTAAATTTAAAAATCTCAGATATGCTTTGAAGGATTGGGGAAGGAATTTATCACAGTTAAAGATTCTCATTGATATGAGCAGTAAAGTGATTTTGTTTTTGGATCAATTGGAAGATGTGCGACAGTTGAGTGTTCCTGAATTTAATTTCAGACTTATTGTTAAGAAGCATATCAAGAATTTGCTTGCTTTACAATCTGATTACTGGAAGCAAAGATGTACTGTTCGATGGACTAAGCTTTCTGGTGAGAATACCAAATATTTTCATGCTAGAGCCACTGAGAGATTTAGGAGAAATTCTATTCCATCCATCTCTGATGCTTCTGGAAATGTGTTGGTGGATCATATGGACAAAGCTGCTGCTTTCTGGTCCTGCTTTAAGAACAGAATGGGTGTTTCCTGCCCACCCATGACTGATTTTGATTTGTCTGTTTTCTTGCCTGTGGTTGATGGTTTGGATACCTTGGCCAATCCGTTCACCGTTGAAGAGATTGAGGGTGTTGTAAAACATCTAAAATCTGATCGTGCGCCTGGACCAGATGGTTTTACTGGACTTTTTATTAAACACTGCTGGAGTATAATTAAAGATGATTTTTTCATGTTATGCAATGAATTTCACAGTGCCAAGATCTCTTTGGAGAGCATTAATGGATCTTTCATTACTCTGATTCCAAAGATTAATTCTCCTGAGACAGTAAATGATTTCAGACCTATTTCTCTGACCAATACTTGTTTGAAATTTATCACCAAAATTCTGGCTAATCGTTTCCAAGACAAAATCTTTGGCTGCATCCATGCTAATCAATATGGTTTCATCAAATCCAGAACTATTCAAGATTGTCTGGCATGGTGCTTTGAATACATTCACCAATGTAAACAATCTAAGCAGAAAGTGGTGATCTTCAAGATTCATTTTGAGAAAGCTTTTGATACCATTGAGCATTCTGTTATTCTGCAGATTTTGAAATTTAAGGGATTCCCTCCCTTAGTAATCAAATGGGTCAAGGAAATTCTAGCTTCTGGATCTTCATCAGTTCTTTTGAATGGAGTTCCTGGCAAAACTTTTGTTTCCAAAAGAGGTGTCAGGCAGGGGGATCCTTTGTCCCCAATTCTTTATGTGTTGGGTGGGGATTTGTTACAAAGTATTGTTAATCTGGCACTAAGAGAAGGAAGAGTCAGGCTACCAATTCCAATTGGTGGAGACTTTCCTATAGTGCAATATGCGGATGACACCTTAGTCATCCTTCCTGCTGAACCGACTCAGGTTTTGGTCTTTAAGGATCTGCTTAACCTTAATGCTAGTCTCACTGGGCTAAAGGTGAATTATAATAAATCTTCGATGATTCCGATTAATTTATCACAGCAGGAAAGTGTTGATTTGGCTTCTGTTCTTGATTGCACCGTGGCTTCTATGCCATTTACTTATTTAGGCTTGCCTATGGGAACCACTAAGCCAACTATCAAGGATTTTGCACCATTAATTGACAGAATTGAGAGAAGACTTTCTGCCACAGTCTCATTTCTTTCTTATGGAGATAGTTTGGTTCTTGTGAACTCGGTTCTTTCCTCCTTTCCCTCATATTACATGTGCACTCTTGTAATTCCTAAAGGTGTCATTGATATAATAGATAAAGCAAGGAGGAGATGCTTATGGAGAAAGGACAAGAATAAGCAAAGAGTGAATTCTTTAGCTGCCTGGGATATGGTATGCAGACCCAAATCCAAAGGAGGATTAGGGATCATCAATATCCAGATTCAAAACAGAGCTCTGTTACTGAAGTTCTTGGCAAAATTCTATAACTATTTGGATATCCCTTGGGTTCATTTAGTCAAGAATGCTTATTATTTTCAAACAGTACCACATGCTGTCACATCCTGTGGTTCTTTCTGGTGGAGAGGAGTTATGCAATTAGCAGATACCTGGTGTTCATTATCCTCTTGCGTTTTGGGAAATGGTTTTTCGGGGCTTTTTTGGAAGGATTCATGGATTGGACAACCTTTGGCTATAAAATTTCCGAGATTATTCTCTTTTACCAAGGATCCTTTGTCCTCAGTAAGAGATTTAATACTGATGACAGACCTCTCGGATGCTTTCCACTTGCCGTTTTCAATTGAAGCTTTCCAGGAGTTTAATGATCTGAGTGTCATTGTGAATAATGTTCAGTTGTCTGACAGTGAGGATAGTTGGAGATGCAATTTCAATAAAGGTATATATACCTCCAGCAAATTCTATCAGCTACAATTTGCTCATTTACCTCCAGATGGGCCTGCAAAGTGGATATGGAAATCCAAATGCATGTCAAAACATAAATTCTTTGCTTGGTTGATCCTCAAGGATAGGATTAATACAAAGGATATGATCAAGCGAAGAAATTGGAAGATTGATGGTACTGATTATTGTGTTCTTTGTTGCACTCATTGCAATGAAGACTGGATACATCTGTTCTTTCAATGTGTCTTTAGCTCCAGGATTTGGAATTATTTGCAAATCAGCTGGAGTGATAACACTCTTGTGCATAATCTTACTGTTGCCAAAAAGTCTTTCAAAGGGCCCTGTTTCACTGAGATAGTGATTCTTGCTTGCTGGAATATTTGGAAACAGAGGAATGGAGTCATTTTTAAATCGGAAAGACATTCCTTTATGGGATGGAAAGTGGGCTTCATGTTAGATCTCCTTATGCTTAAGCATAGGTTGAGTGCTTCTATGGCTGCTGATTTAGTTTCATGGATTAACTCCTTACATTAGTCTGGGATAGACTGTCTTAGTCTATTTCCATGTTTATTTGTACATATCTGTAACTGTAACTCTCTGGTTGGTAATAAAGGGCTGTGGGGGACTCCCCTGCAGTAGAAAATGTTTCAAAAAAGGACGCCAAGATCGAAGACCGCATCAATCTGCCCCCTTGGAGCAATCGAGCTCCTACCGGGCAGAACTGGAAGAACAAGCCATCCAACAGCAGGAATCTGAATCAGATGGAGGAACGGCTCGCCTTTCTGATCGGAGAAGGGCTGAAGAGCGACGATCCAGTCGCCTGCTGGATTCGCAACCGAGTGCTGCCTCTGCAACGACGCTCCCACCCTATGTGCTACATGGGCGGCCCTCGCGACTGTACTCGGACGACTACGTTCGAGCTTAGCAACGCGGATGTCGCCGCGCACGCAAGGTCCATCCTGACCACGGGCCTTCGAGACAACTGGCAGTATGGGTTCATCCCATACAGCCGCACGAAGCCGATTCCACGGGTACGTTCTGCTCACTCTGCTTCTTGTATACGCAATCCGAGTAGATAGCTTCCTCTCCTTGCTGCAACTAGCATTCGCACTCTGCGCCGAGTAGGGCGCCTAGCGGAACTGCTTTGGCTTAGTATGCTTGATGTTTGCACGCCTTGCCGGGTAGCACACTTAGGAGAAACACTTAGGCTTAATATGCTTGATGTTTGCACGCCTTGCCGAGTAGGACACTTAGCAAGTTCCCCTAGGCTTAGTGTGCTTTGTGTTTGCACGCCTATTCGGGTAGAGTGCCTTCATGCTATTCGGCTAACTTGCGATGTTTTTCTTTTCTTCAGGTCCTTGACCACCAGCTTGCTGAGAGCTGTGAGCGCTTCGAGGGCAACTGGTCAGATGACCGAGAAGAAGATGACGTGGTCTCCTTCGAGACCGCGGACAAGCTCGATCCTCCTGAAGCCGCCCAGGCGAGTGAGCATCACGCGGATTCGTCTCTTCGTGACTGGTCCGAGGATGAAGGTGAAGGTAATTGAATCTATCCCCTCTGATCGCGAGCAGCGCAAACTAATTGCTTTCTGCTTCTGAATTGCTTTTCTTCCTTTCTATTTCACAGATGGTGCTGATGCTGAGGACAAAGACGAGGATGAGGATGAGGATGAGGACGAGGAAGCCCAGGTCGTCAAACCTCTTGCAGTTGCCGCTCCAGTTACCCGCAAGCGGGCGGGCAGTGGCGCCCAAGAGCCCCCCGCCAAGAAGAAGAAGCCGACCGAGAAGACGACCAAGAAAGTCGTGAAGAGGAAGCGACCATCGATCCCTAGCCGCAAGGGGTAAGTTCCTTCTCAGTTGCACGCTTCGGTTTACTTCGTTCTTCTTGGTTGATTCCCAATCTTTTTGCTTTGCTGTTTCCTTTGCCCTCTTCTTATTTCTGAATGGAATTTTCTCTTCAGAGCTCCTTTGGATGCGGACGCTGCCCTTGCGCCCACTGAGACCGAGAAGCAGGCCGCCATCGATGTTGACAAGGTTATCGACCTCGACGGCGACGAGAACGAAGCCGCCGACACACACGGACACATGGACACCGATGCCCCGAATGTCGAGTTGGAGCAGCAGTCCCGCGCAGATCAAGAAGCGCAGGATGCTACTCACCAAGATAGACCTCCTTCTCCTCCGGCCAATACTGCCGAGGAGAACCAAGATCAAGACACCGAGATGCACAACGACGCCGCCCCCGAGCGGCAGGAAGAAGAACAAGAGCAGCCGGCCACAGGGGCTGCTGAACAAGAAGATCACGTGTCCCAGGCGCGGGTAGAAGCAACGGATGCCTCACAGCCAGATCCCGCTGCCGAGCAGCGGGTAGAAGACGCGACTGGGCAGTACCCTCTGAGCGACGCGCAACCAGTCGCTGTGCAGGGTAGCGCCCAGCCGGATGCCGCACCGGACAGCGCGCCCCTGGCGCCACCAACTGATCAAGGTAGCGCCCAGCCAGACTCTTCCTTGGTGCAGAAAACCAAGGCTGCAGCCAGCCCTCCGGCCAGGCCGGTTACGAGAAAGAATGCTCAGGAAGCTGCCGAGAAGAAGGCCGCCGAGGAGAAAGCCAAGAAGACCACCAAGAAGAGGATGACCGAGAAGCCAAACACCAAGAAACCGGCCGCCAAGAAGGAAATGTCGAAGAAACGGGCAGCCGACATGCCGCCGCCAACATCAACTGCCCCATCCAGTCAGCTGGCTATCCGCAAGCCCGGCGCAGCTGCTGGCGCCGCTGCTGCATCCAGTGTTTCAGATCCACCCATCTACCCTCCATACATGGTGAAGGTCAGCCAGCAGCACCAGATTGGCCTCAGCCCCGCGGAGAGGAGGCTTGCTCTTCAGAAAGGAAAGAAAGCCGTGGCAGTGGACTCCAGACCCCCGGCCCCAAATCAGGACAAGTCCCTCTCCATTTCTTCGCGCGAGGTTCAGGACGAGGCGGTAACATCCCAGGGCCTTGAGCAAATTCTTGATTTGGTTGGCTTCATCGATGCCAAGTGGGACAGCAAGGTCCTTGGCAACTCGAACTAGAACTGCACGGATTTGGGTGACATAGACCATATGCGTGTCGATTGGAACAAGGTAGACCTGGGTTACAAACCCATGACTATCTCATCCAACTCTGCTACACTTGCCGCCAAGATGTTTGTCCACCGCAAGAACGCCGAAGACCTTGAGCAATCTTATGCGGTAAGCTTCTATTCACCCTCTCCGAGTTGCATTTTCACTTTTCTTCTACTCTTCTTCTTTTCCTTATCCATCACCCAGTCCCCGAGATTCGGGCCGAGTAGACGGATACATTCCCGAGTAGCCGCCTTCTCGGGCTGAATCTCTACCACTTTGCCTGATTCTTGTCTCTCTTGCTTCTCAGAATAGCGTACTGAAGCGGACCGACTTGCATCGTCGGCTACTCTGGAACCATGCCATTGCCAAGAGACGCATTGCCGCCCTGGAAAAAGAGAAGATAGCCGCCGAGGAATCTGATAAGGAAGTGATGAATAGCACCCTGAGGCTTTCTGAAGTCGAAGGTACGCTTCTAGCTATGCGGTTCTTGCGTTTGGTGTTTACGCCCGCTTCTGCTTTTTGCGCTAACCAACTTTACTCTGCAGGGAAGTTGAAGGCCCTGTCCGACGAGCACGAGAACTGCCGTGCCTTCGTCGAGAATGGCCAGGCCACCATCAAGAGATTGGAAGGTACGTTGCCGTCTTCTCGGCTTGTCTCTGTATTCCTTTCTTCGCTACTCTGCTCACCATGCTTTGCTCTTTTCAGAAGATCATAAGAAGTTTGCCGAAGAACATCAGGATTGCCTTAAACCTGCTGAGGTGCAGCAGCAGTTGTCCAACCAGGCTGTCGAACTGGTGAAAGAGCACACTACCGAGATGGAAGCTCTCCAACTCCAGCTGCAGACTGCGCTTCAGGATGCTATCAACCTTGCTGCCTAAAGGGATAGAGTCATCGCCGAGAAGGCAAAGATCGAAACAGCAGCCAAGGCCAAGGAGAAAGCCCTCGAGCAGGAGTGCGAGGTGCTAAAGAAGAGCAATGCTGGCCTCTTCACTCAGCTAGAGGAGCTCCGTTTGATTGAGGAGAAGCATGTAGCCAACGAGGAATCTTGGAAGAACCTGCTGCAAGGACTGCGCTATGACTTGAACAGTAAGTGCTCCCTTTTCCCTGCTTCTCTGCTACTCGGCTGCACCTTTCTTCTCTGCTTCCCGTTTCTGATCTTCTCTGATAGCTTTTGCAGAAGTTTTCCCTGATATTGTGTCTTCTTGCGCACCTGCCCTGGCCAAGGCCCGAGCAGCTCGCGTTGAGAAGGGCGAGCCTATGGACACCCGAGCAGAAATTGAGGAGAGCATCCTGGTCATGCAAGGGCAATTCCAGCGCCTAGCCGGCGTGGGCACCGATCTGGTGCGCGTTGGCTTCCAGCTCCACGAGCTCTTCTGGCCCCAGGACGACGCGCCAACGACCATCCGCGGGCTTGCCCTGAAGCTGCGCGGCGTGAAGGCCGAACTGAAGAAGTGGCGCGCCTCGGGAGCTCGGGCAGGTGCGGACATGATGCTGCTCTTCATCACCACTTGGTACGAAAACCTCAATATGCAGATTATCCGCGAGATGCACCGAGACTCCAGGTGGGAGACGAACCCCGACTGTGTTGCTATCCGCAAGCTGGTTGCGCACGAGGTTGCCCAATATGCTGACACGACGACCTTCATCGACGGCCTCACTGAGCCCGGCACCGAGGTGGAGGAGGACGAGGAGGAAGGCGAAGATGAGGAGACGGACACAGATGAGCTGGACCTGAGCTACTTCGACTCTCCTGCTGGCAAGGACGGGAAGGGGAAGGCCGCGGTCGTCGCGGGTAGCGATGAGGAGGATGAGAACGAGAAGATGTCGATCGACACCTCCGCGCTCGAGTTCGGCACCTCGTCAGGAGCTGCCCTCGACGACACCGTCAGCCTTCGCGCCCAAGCCACCGAGCCCGACGCCGAGCTGACGAAGACCGTCCCCGTCAACCTGGAAACGGATGCGACCAAGGCCACTACTGAAGATGAAGCAACCAAGGCTAGCACTGAGAACGCCGCCTCGACCTGAATCTGTCCTGTAGCTCATTCCTCAAACACTTATCAGATCCCCGGGATGCCGGGTGCAAATGTATCAGACTATTTATGCCGTTTTGCTACTCATTTTTATTCCACCCATTATCTTTAACTTAATCATTTTGTTCAGCCCTGGCTCGATGCCGGGTTGCGTTATCATTCGAGTCCCCGAGTTGCATTTCTTATTCACTCTCTCTTTTCGTCTCAGCTCTACCCGCAACTTGTTGCTTTTTTGGTATTCGAGTCACAAGAGTTAAAGAGCAGAGCTGCAAATACTTAGCCGCTTAGAAACAATCATAGTAACGCAGCCCACCACTTAGCCGAAGAGAAAAGACAGAGAACAGTAGTAAATACGCCCTACTCGGTTCCTACACTCTTCCTTTCCCTAGTAATTTTTCTTGTGCTCATTGACCTTTTGCTTGTTCTCTTGCTTGCCATGAAGCCGGGTTTCGGACAGCAGCAGAGTCGAAGAGTTGGCATGTAGGTTTAAACACAGTACTCAACGTACTTGTGGATTTTGAAGCAGAGAAACCGAATAGACAAAAAGTAAAGCCGAGTAGAAAACACTTAGAGCAATTTTGGACGAGGGCAGTCCCCGAGTTCAATTTCAGATTACGGAGTAGAATTGAGAGTACATACACATTTTTTGCTCACGAATGAAAACGACGGAGTAGAGCTACATTCCAGGGACGCTTGGATTCCTCTCCAGCTTTATCTGCCCTGTTCTCCTGTGGGGGACGCACATCTACAAGATAGTACGCATCATTGTGCAGCGCTTTGCTCACAATGAAAGGTCCTTCCCATGGAGGAGACAACTTGTGCATCCCGGCTGTGCGCTGCACAAGCCTAAGGACCATGTCTCCTTCTCGGGAAACCCTTGGATTCACCTTTCGGCTATGATAACGCCGCAGGTTTTGCTGGTAGATAGCCGAACGTGACAGAGTCAGCTCTCTTGCTTCTTCAAGCAGGTCAACGTCGTCTTCTCGAGCTTCTCTCGCCTCCACCTCAGTGTAGAGGGTTACTCGGGGGGAGTCATGCTCTAGGTCTATTGGCAACACGGCCTCAGCCCCGTATACCAAGAAGAATGGCGTGTAGCCGGTTGACCGGTTAGGGGTAGTCCTTAGACTCCACAACACCGCTGGCAACTCGTCTAGCCAACACCCAGGTGTTTTCAGCAGTGGCTCCATCAGCCTTGGCTTTATGCCAGCTAGCACCATGCCATTTGCTCTTTCAACTTGCCCATTGGAAGCGGGATGCGCGACTGACGCAACGTCTAGTCGGATACGCTTATCTCTGCAGAACCGCACCATCGCTCCCTCTGCGAAATTTGTGCCGTTGTCGGTAATGATGCTGTGCGGGTAGCCATATCTCAGGATCACCTCCTTCAAGAATTTCACAGCTGTGGCCCCATCGCACTTCCGAATAGGCTTCACTTCAATCCACTTGGTGAACTTGTCCACCATGACCAAGATGTGTGTCATGTTGCCTCTAGCCGGCTGGAAGGGTCCGACCATGTCCAAACACCAAACAGCAAATGGCCAAGTGATAGGAATGGTTTTCAACTCGGAAGCAGGCATGTGAATCTTGCTTGCAAACATCTGGCAGCCATTGCACTTCCTCACGATGTCCTCAGCTTGCTGCAGAGCGGTGAGCCAGTAGAAGCCATGCCGAAAAGCTTTCTTGACCAATGCCCGAGAAGAGGCGTGATGCCCACATTCTCCTTGGTGTATCTCTACCAGAATCTCGTCTCCTTCTTCTGGTTCCACGCAGCGTTGCAGCACGCCGGTGGCACTCCTCTTGTGCAGCACATCTTGGACTATAGTGTATCCCTTTGATCTTCTCTGAATCTGCCTTGCAGTAACTTCATCTTCTGGCAGGGTGCCGTCCCTTAGAAAGGATAATATGGGCATAGCCCAACTCGGTGTCCCCCGTGTGGGAAACACTGGTTCGTCCACTTCCATTGGGACAGGCACTTCTGGTTGCTCTGGAGGGTTAGGAGCACTTCTCTGGAGCCCTGATCGATTGGCGAGGACCTCTTCAATAAATGCGACAGTCCCCGGGTTAAGGACAGCAGTCCCCGAGTATGGAGTGGCAGTCCCCGAGTAGGGAGTGGCAGTCCCCGAGTAGGGAGTGGAATGGCAGTCCCCGAGTAGAGAACGGCAGTCCCCGAGTTGGGAGCAGCAGTCCCCGGGTTTCCTGTAGCACGGAGGAAGTGGATGAGCTCGCTTTCCTATTTCTCTGCCAACCCGGAGCCAATGATGGCTACGCGGTCGGGGAACTCGGGGTCGACCTGGACCTTCTTGGTTTCCTGGGATGCCTGGAACGCGGTCCCGTGTTGGGTACTCGGCACGCCTTGCGCACCATCCTGCGCGGATTGCGCCATAGCCACCACCTCATACATCTTCTTCTTCTCGGCAGCAATCACCATTGACTCCGCCAGCTGAGAACTAGCAGAGGCACACTCTATGGATTTCTTGTAATCACCAGCGATGGTAATCACACCGTTGGGACCAGGGATCTTCATCTTCAGATATGCAGTGTGGGTAGAGGCCATGAACTTGCTCAGAGCCGGCCTGCCGAGTACAGCATGGTAAGGGCTCTTGTGATCAACCACTTCAAACTGCAGGCTCTCTGTGCGACAGTTCTCCCTGGTGCCGAATAGCACATCTATCCATATTCTGCCCATCGGAGAGCAAGACATCCCCGGCACAATGCCGTGGAAAGTGGTCTTGCTGGGTAGCAGCATGTTCTCGCCAATCCCGAGCTTCTCGAGTGTGTCCTTGTACACGATGTTGATGCTGCTGCCGTTGTCGATTAGCACCTTACTGAACCTCACATTCTTCTCGGGGCCCAGGAAAGTAGGATCCAACACCAAAGCGTAGCTACCCGGGTTGGGCATCACCTTGGGATGATCTACTCGGGACCACCTTATCTCTTGGTCACACCAGTACATATAGTGTGGGACGGCAGGAATCACTGCATTGACCTCCATGGCACGCCTGTGCTGTGATTGCTTGTCGACAGGCTCGGAAGTGAAGATCATGTAGCTCTCATGGTGTTCTTGGTACTGGTTGCGGCCTCCGCCCTCATTGTTGCCGTTGTTGTTGTTGTTGCCCTGGTAGTTGTTGTTGCCTCTGTTGTTGTTGCGGTTGTAGTTGTTGTTGTTGTTGTTGCGATAGCCCTCATTGTTGAAGTGACGGTTGGCTCCTAAAGCCACTTGGTTCACATTTTCCCTTCTCGGAAACACTGGCGGCCGAGCTGCGGGTGCGCGAGCAGGCTGCACATTAGCATTGGCCGCTGGCAGAGGAGGAGGAGGAGGCAAGCCTTCATTCTTGATCACATCCCACCACTCGCACTGCCGAGTAGTGTGGTTAGCAGGCCTGGAGGGGTGATGAGTGTGAAAACTGCATGGACCATCCTTCATGTCGTCAAAGACGAACTTCCTCGGCTGCTCGGAGTTGCCGCTACCCGACTGAGGAGCACGGAATGGTTTCTTGTTGCCTTGGCCCTGATTCTGGTTCTGCCCGTAGGCTCCAGCAGGTTTTTGCCTTTGGCTACCCCCAGCTCCAACAGCCACTGCATTTACCTCTTCAGGGTCGTACCGAGTATCTATTCGGTCACCCCTGCGCTTGTTGCGGAACTCGTTGCGCTTGCTGTTGCTGAAGTTTCTTCTTGGCTCAGAGGAATCCATCAGGGGTTGAGTAGGGTCACCGAGTGCGTACTGATCTGCAATCTTGATGGTCTCCACCAGAGTGTTTGGCATCTCCCTCTGCAATCTCTGCCACAGCATACTACCATGCCTGCATCCCTGCGCGAACCAAGTAATGGCCTGGGCTTCATTCACACCTTCACAGGTGTTCCTCAATGTGCTCCACCGAGTAAGGTACTCGCGATCCGTCTCGTCTTCTCGCTGCCTGCAGGCGGACAGCTGTTGCGGCCTATTCGGCCTCTTGTACATGCTGGTGAAGTTGCTGATGAATGCGTCCGAGAAGTCCAGGCAGCAATTGATGTTGTTCTTGGGCAAGTTGTTGAGCCAAGTGCGAGCTGGACCTTCTAGCATCTGCGGGACGTACCGCACCGCCCATCTCCGGTTGCCGTTCGCGATATGAACCGCGGTGACATAGTCGTTGAGCCAATCTTCCGGCTTGGTGCTGCCGTTGTAGCTCTTGGTGCCCCTTGCGAGCTGGAAACCCTTCACGGACGGCTCATTCATGATGCGAGGGCCAAAGCACTCGGGGCCAGGAGGACCCGTGTTCTCCAGTCGGGCTGACAAGCTGATCCGGTCCAGCTGGTGCCTTGCATCTCCAGGCGCCAACACGCGCTCGCCCAGCACGATCCAGAATGTCATAGCCGGCCATCTCCATAGCCGAGTAACCATCATCATATCTGTCCACCTGCACAGCTGCAGGCTGCTCCACCGGGTTGGCGACTGGCGCCACTGCACGCGGCTGCTGCCTCTGCCGAGTAGGCTGAGCAACTGGATGCCGAGAAGGGCCTGGGCGCTCTCCATCTCGGGCCTGGCTTTGAGCTCTATGGGCTTGAAAGCCTGCTCCTGCAGCGTTGTGTTCCTGACCGGGCTGCTGCGGCACAGCGAGCTGTTTCGCGGCAGCAGTCGGGTCGTACACCTGCATTTGCCTACTTCTGCCAGAACGCCCGCTGCGGCTCTTCTCGCGGCTGGGGTGCGGAGATGAGGCCTGATCGTTAAATCTAGCCGCGTGCGAGTGCACCACCTGAGAAGCTCCGGCACCAGGGTTGGCTTTTCGGAACACCTCGTTCTGCCTAGCAGCCTCCAACACCAACTCGTTGAGCCTTTCCTGCTGCCTAACGCGCGCGTCGCCGTCGAGACGAGGCAACTCGGCGGCTACGGCCTCTGCAGCTCTAAGTGTCTTGGCGGGTGTGTTGTACCTAGGCCTAGTGGAAGTGTTTGCGGTGGCGGACTGAGCAGGAACCTCTACAACTGTCGCCATCTCGGCACCAAGGTTGCGCCGCGTGGCGCCTACTCTGCTAGCTCTCCTAGTGACCGGCGTGAAGCCGTGAGCCTTGTTGTACTCAAGCTGGTCTAGACTCAACTCAAGCCTAACCTTATCCAACTCCGCCTGCTCGGCGAGCAGCTCCTGGCGTTGCCGCTCGAGCTGCTCCTTCATGGCTAGAAGCTCGTTGTCGGTGGGAGTTGGCATGCCATTCCGCCCAGCCGACGCGGGAATGGTCGGAGTGGTGGAGGGAGGGAGGTTGCAGTCCTTCTCGTAAGGCATGTGGGTCCTGCCGCCAGCGCTCGAGCCAGCAAGATCCTCGACGACGACCGCGGCGCCAGCAGCAGCTGCGCCGGCGTTTGCCGCCAAGCCGGTCACCATCACCTCAGCGCGGTCCGCAGAAGGGCACGCAGGCCTTCCGCGAGCAGCGATCACCGCAAGAGGATCTTCCGCGACATGCACCACCTCAGGATACTCGCGGTCGACGACGGTGGCGACGTAGACGAGGTGAGAGCCGAAGGAGATCACCGAGCCGCCCTCCGGCATGGCCCTGCCGCCGAAATCGCCGGCGTTGTCGGTGACGAAGTCGAAGGAACCGAATCTGTGGACAAGGCCACAGACCACGCGCTCCGCTGAAGAAGATCCCGTCCGAACAGAAACTCCAGCCAGCGCCGCTGGTCGCCCCACGGTGGGCGCCAACTGTCGTGGTGGTGTCACGGCAGATGCCATAGGATGGCTAAAGATGTGGGGACGAAGGACGCTGGAGGTGCTCGGGGAGGGATCACATGACGAGTAGCCGCGTGAGGTAAAGAACAAACACTGCAAACAACACGATCTACCCAGGTTCAGGGCCCTCGTGAGGAGGTAAAACCCCTACTCCTGCCTTTCTGTATATATTCTGGTGTCTCACCGAGTAGCCACAGTACAAATGTTCTTGCTACCGAGTAGCCACTCTTCTCTCTCCGAGTAGGATTATGTCAAGAATCTCTACGTGTGAAGTGTTCCTTGTGAACGTGTGTAGAATGCCTCGCGCAGGAGGCGGCTGGGCACCTTATATACCCGGTGCCCTGCCGGATACGGCCAAATATAACAAGTGTCGACATTGTGTGCACATCGTCCTTCTTCCGAGTTCCCGCTGACAGCTTTGGCTTCTAAGCTTGTCCTGATGCAGAAAGTCGTTGGGCAAAACCAAGTAACCAGTCTGTTATCACTGTGCGAACACAGAGTAGGTCCCCCCTATCCTGCGACGCCCTGCTGACAGACTGTCGCTGTCAGGCACGCCGTCCCCAGATGAACAGTGCTGTGAACAGTGCCAAGTACGGACCCGGGATACGCGGGATCCGTGTCAGAACGGCTCCTTTGACTTCTGGCCCGAGTAGATTCCCGCCAATCTTACTCGGACCAGCTCTTCTACTCGAACGGACATAACTTGCTTGATATCTCCTTCTGGTCATCTTTTCGTAAGACCGAGTAGCAGTCGACCGGGTAGCACGTACCGGGTAGGCGGCTACTCGACCAAACTTCTCTTCTGACTGTTGCCTTTACCACTTGCCTTTACCCTACTCGGGGGTAACCCCCCGACAGGCCCTCCATGAAACTATACCTGAGCAGATGCTTCTCCACATTACCAGAATCTGGTTTGAACAAGGACCTCAGCTTGCATTTCCGACACGGACACTCTATCTCGGTGCGGTTGTTTCGATGCATCTCGGCCGTCGCGCGTCGCACGTACCTATGCACCACGCTTGTACTCATCGCAATGACCATTGCTACAAAATGCAAGAGAGAGAGAGGTTTCATTAACTAGATCCGGTTTTCACAGAAAATTTTGGCATGACCTTCCTACAAAAGGTGTAACGCGGAGCGCCAGAAATTTGCCGAAAAGGAAATGAATCAACATTTCGGCAAAACATTGGCAACTCATCCTCATGGCAACACAATAAAATGAAAAAGAGATCGAATTCTCATCCACCGACCAATCCCACCCACCGATTAAGATGACACACAATGCAAAATATATACACGCGATGACGACGTCGAAGATCACCGGAGAGACGACCGATAAGAGAGTGATAGATCTAGAAGTAGCTAGTGGTACATTTGTGGTGAGATCCCGTGTCCGGTTAGTAGATCTAGTGGAGAGATTTGGAAGAGGGAAAGTGGGGTAGCATACTAGCTAAAATATAACAAACATGATTGGTTAAATTAGCTAAAAATGGTGGAGGGGTGTGGGGGATTGAGCTAGGAGCACTAATGGGTCGAGTTTGGACTAGTGAGTGAGTGAGTGGGGTGGATAGGGGTGGTGGTGGGTGGCTGGCCGAACTTATTGAGGCCAAATGTTACCCCAGGCGAATAGGGCATGAAATGCGTCTGCGCTAAGGGGTGCTACCCCAGGCATTTTTTTATCCCAGACGAACAGAGATGTGGTGCGCCTGCGCTAAGGGGAGCTACCACAGCCCACTTTTTACCCCAGGCGCTTCTATGAAAATTCGCCTGGGGTATGTCTTATACCGCAGGCGAACATGTATGTTATTCGCCTGGGGTAAAGGAAGAGTGCCAGGGGGTGGTGGTGGTGGCCCTGCCACACTTTACCCCAGGCACTTCTGGAGTTGGTTCGCCTGGGGTAACAGACTTACCCCAGGCGCACCGTGAACTTGTTCGCCTGCGCTAGTTAGCCCAGGCACATCAAATTGTGTGTTCGCCTCTGGTAGGTTATGCTGCTATAAGCAAATCTCTAGTAGTGTACTACACAATTTTTACTCATGAACGAAATATGGCGGACATGATTCTACAGTTCAGCCAATGGATATATATGTGGTGGCAGATGTGCTCCTTCTCCGGCGGTCGCGGAAGTCTGTACGCGCGAAGCACAGAACCTAGATCGTGGAAGCAGCTGCCGACGACAGGGTTTTCTTCTCCTCCACAGCTCCGCTTGAAGCATCCCCTCCACTACCACAAGGGCATCCGAGTACATCCCAGATCGCTGCCGGTGCCGGTCACGGTCGAGTGGAGACGACGGGGAAGAGAGCAAAGTGAAAGGGGATCGCCGGAGAGTGGAGCTAAGGTTTCCTCCGTGGTGCAGAATAAGCGGACATATGTGGGGTCGGGTGGGCTGAATCCGATGTGACAGGATGTACGGGCAGTATCGGACTACCCCAAATCCTCCTCACATATGGCCTGAGTTTATGGATTGCAACGATGTCCGAATTAGCCCTCGCACCGCCCGAGCTGTCCGTCCAAAACTTTGGGAGAGGTTTCGTTCGAGTAGCCGGTTGGAGATGCTCTTAGCGAGCTACAGCGAACCTAACAAAGCTCAGATTATCACCCATTTCCTTTCTTGAAATCTTCAATGTATTGGTCAAAATTTACAAACATTTAGGAGTACAACAAACGAGTTCCCGAGGCTAGTAATTTCCAGAGCACGCGCAGCACTTGGTTTGGTGGCACGGTGCTCCGAACCGGCGACACATCAGCAACGTCATCGGCTGACCCAATCGCCCCTCCTGTCTCCGGCGGCGGCTCCGGCGGATGCGTCCTGCCGCGGCTCCTGCCTCCGGTGGTAGTCCCGCCGCGCGGTCCACAGCGCTTCGGTGCACAGCCGCATGGACGGCCGGTCCTTCCTCCCCGGCGCAACGCACTGCTCGGCCAGCCGCAGCATCCCCTCCACCGTCGCCACCGACGCCGGGCTCCTCCGCATCCTCGGGTCCATGGCCACCACCGCGTCCCCTCCCCTGAACTTCTGCAGCGCCTGCGTCGCATTGTGTCAATGTAAGCATCCAATTCCTGATCCAATTGCTGGATACACGGTTGTCTCTCTGTTCTCACCCATTTGGTGGTACCGCGGGGCTCGAGGCCTGGGCGGCGCTCGATGGGCGGGCGGCCGGTGACGAGCTCGACGAGGAGGACGCCGAAGGAGTAGACGTCGCTCTTGTCCGTGAGCTGGAACGTCACCAGGTACTCTGGGTCCACGTACCCGACGGTGCCCATCGCCCTGGTCGTCACGTGCGTTGCCGCCGACCCCGCGCCGTCGTCGTCTGCCATCCTGGCCAGCCCGAACCCGGCCATCTTCGCCGCCAGCGCGCCCGTCAGCAGCACGTTCGACGACCGGATGTCCCGGTGGATCACCGCCCGTTCTGCCATGCGTTTTTTAAAGTTCAGGTAAATCATGCACACCGACTGTCATCTTGTACTTTATTTCTTGTCATGATTCATGAGCGTTGCAAATTTGATCGGAGTACCTGCGTACTCGTGCAGGTAGGTGATGGCATGGGCCACGTCGATCGCGATGTTGAGCCGCTGCGCGAGTTCTAACCCGGTTCCACGCGACTCTGCATTTTGTCGTGCAATTGCAGAAATTCTGGTTAGTCAGTACCACGTTTCCTTTCTACCAGCTGGGAATTGTTGCATAAATGGTTTCGAATAGGATTGCTTAAATTGTTTTGATTCTGGCAATCTAGCAAACTGAAAGTAGAATGTGACTGCAGTACCCAGCATTTAAACTGATGTTCAGATTATTTTGTCTGGCAATCTAGTTAACTGAAATCGAGCACTGTGAGCAATCATTTGAAAACATGAATTGCATACCATCCAAGTGTTCCCTTAAGGAGCCATTGTCGACGTACTCGACGACGATCAGCGTTTCGTCTCTCTGCTCGAAGAACCCGAGGAACCTGACCAAGTTCTGATGCTCGATCTTCTGGAGCGTCTCGAGCTCCCTGCTAAGCTCAGCGGATAAGTACTGGCCGTTTAACTGCAGAAACAGAACAGCATTTTTTTCAGAAGAACGTAATAACAGTTCAGTGCTCCAAATCTCCAGTTTACATACTCCATGAACAATCGGCAAATGTTTATTTGTGGTCTTTATTTTCCTGACCTTTCTGGCACGTTTGACGGCAATTTGTGACCCGTCCTTGAGCTTCCCTCTGTAGATGCTGGAAGAAGCTCCCTGCTTCACCATGTTCTTCTCGCTGAAGTTTGATGTCGCCCTGGATATCTCTGCCACTGTGAGCCCTGAACTCCCTTTTCCTGTCCCTGCTGCAACCAAAATTTCCATTCTCCATGATACCATTTTTTCCAACCGGGCTTCCACCCCTTTCCATTTATTCAACGGAAATAACTGAGTTTTACAACCACAAGAAAGGGGACAGAGGGAACAGGGAAGCGAGTTCATAGTGCTCATAATTCTATTTAAGGATGTCTGATGCTGATTGATTAGATGCTTGAACCAAAGGAGGAGCATGCCTGACAAAAAATGGTACCTGAATCTGTGGAGACATTGAACCCTGCGCTCCTGCTCCCCTGAGAATACCCTCCACTCCTGCTCCCTCGAGAAACCTCCCGATCTTCCTCCGCCTCCTCCCTGCTGACCCGGGGCACGAAGCAGGTGCCGAACACGCCGGAGAGACCCCGCGCGGCCGCCCTGAAGGAGCCGCTGCCGCTGCTGCGGGTGGTGGAGCTCCGGCTGACCTGGGAGAAGGGCGCGCTATGCGACGAGGCCTGCCGCCGGTAGGAGGATGCCGCGTCGTAGGACGGGTACGGGTACCCGTCGGAAGCCGCCCTGCTGAAGTCGCTGATGCCCGAGACCTGCTGGCTGCTGACGCTGACGCTGCTCGTGCTCGCCCGCCTCTGCCTCCTCGACTCCATGGGAGAAGGAAGGAGAAATTTCGATCGGATGTTATTCCGTGGATCGTCACATGGAGAAGAGATTGAGGAGCTGGAACGGGGATATGGGGGCAATGATTTGATGGTGGTCAGCAGCGCCGGGGGGTTGCACGGTCAACGGCCCTGCTGTCGGCCTCGGCTTAATTTCTGCACTGATTGCTGATTTGTTTGACCGGGAGCACCGGAGCAGTAGTAATTTGTTTGTTTCTGAAGAAATGTTATCCTGCTCATGTGTGGTTGGACGTTTGATTTCAGAGTGTGCTTGAAGCTTAATTTATTTTTGCTTAGTATTTTCTTGTTGATTACTGTTCGATGGAATGTTCACTGGCACATGCCATTGGCTGGTTAGCGAGGACAGAGCCAAGAGACTTGGTCATCCCACTAGTGCAGTTAGGGGGAAAACAGTTGTAGTTTAATGATAATGATGAATGTATGATGGTGAAAATTTGTACCAGGAACACAGCTCTGTCTTGTACTCCCTCCGTTCATCTATTGTTGAACGGAGGGAGTACAACAAGAGTACGGTGTCGTTCAAACAAGGATCAAGGAATTTGTTTATTTTTTTTCTTGATGCACATGACGAAACTTCGACTTGGCTTTGCATTGCATGCGAAGCTGCAGCTAGCCTGCAAGATTAGCACAGAATGTAGAGTCTGGCCTCAAAACAAACATATATCTACTAGTAGTACATATTTCATTGGTTGGTTACAATTAGTAAGGATAGAGCCAAGGGGAAGCAGTATTCAACCACGCATGCATCACCAAGTTACAAGTGCACTTTGAATATGTGATGGTGAACCTCGGCCTATCTATCTACTTGGTCGTCATGCCGCTACCGTGTGATTTAATGACCAGTTTATGGATATTAATACATGATGGCGAACTTTGTCCTAGGAACACCTGTCTTGTACAACGATGTATGGAGCATGGGCTCCGGGGAGCCCGGTGCTTATGCATTAAAAAAAATCTGGCTATTCGCCTTTCGGCCTTTGTCCTCGTTTGTGTAGATCTCGTCGGAAAAGAAAATTGGATGGAAATTTAGACGTGCATACTAGACACCTACATGTGGCTGTACATATTATTTTTTTTGAACTGTAAGAATAATGTTTTTGAATTTTTAACGTTCGGGCTTTTTGTAACTCGATCTCCATTTGGAGTTTGGAAAGGCCTGAACCGAAATCAAAGAAAAATAAAAATATCAAATAGAAGGGGAAAAAAAGCAAAGCAAGTTTTTTTTTTGAATTTTCCTACATTGTTACCTCAAAGAGGTTTACATTAGTGGCTAAAGGCTCATTAAGAAAATCCCGGGGGTCCACAATCCAACAAACTGAATTAGGTCCCTCCGCCTTGCTAGCTAAAATATGAGCAACTCTATTACTATCCCTAGGACAATGAGAAAAGAGTACATGTGTGAAATTGCGGGTTAGGAAGGTGCATTCTTCAAAGATGGCTGAAGCAACACCAAGAGAATTCCCCCGTTCAACCATAGTATTGAAAACTTCCAGACAGTCCCCATTGACCTCAATCCTTTTGCAAGCGAGTTGGCGTACAAGAATCAGGCCATCTCTAAGAGCCCAAGCCTCAGCGCTTACGACGTCTGGTATGTTCGGTATGCTCTGGTAGCCGCCATAAAAATAACCCTTTCATCCCTTATCACCGCACCTGTGGAACCAAGGCAACTATGGCGATAGAAAGAAGCATCAAAATTTAACTTAACATAGTTCACCGCAGGCTTAATCCACCCCTCCTTTCTCACATGGATTATCTTCTTGCAGGATTTTGCAAAATTAAGAGCCATTGCTAGAATAATCTGTGTGGTTATTGCCGGTTTTGGGACAGACTCATTACGAGCTATCTTCCCGCGCTCCCACCACATGAACCAACATGACGTTATGATGAGCTCTTTGGCCCCCAAATCATCGAACCCCAGGGCAGGCGCATTGTTGCTCCTCAAGATGCATTCTAGCACACTCGAGCATTCCCCGTCTAGCTGCAACATGTCCCTAATCTTGGGCCAAAGGCCGAGATTTTCCCATATCTCTCTTGCACGGTCACAACTGGAAAAAAGCATGTTTGACATCCTCACAGTTTGTCTTACAAATCGAGCATGAACTCTCTGAAATAATATGCCTATTAGCTAGGATACTCTTGCAGGGGATAGTGCCATGTAGAAACCTCCAAGCAAAGATTTTAACTTTCGATGGAACACGCAGTTTCCAAAGAACATCCCAAACTAGGTTGATGTCAGAAGTACCAGGTCCACTCGTCCTGATCAGATTTATCCCATGTTGATGATCCCACTCAGTATAGTAACCAGACAGAACCGTGAAGATACCATTGTTTGTATAATTCCATGAGTCAAAATCTTCCATCATACCAAAACAGAGAGGGATCTGAAGTATACGGTAGATATCCAATGATAGGAAATTATCACGAAGTTTTTAATCATCCCAGCATCTCCTCTCGGTGTCAATAAGATCAGAAACCAGTGAATAAGTAGAACCCCCCGCCGCTCGGATATAACTTTCCTCGAAGGACTTTTGGGGATCCAAGGGTCCTCCCAGATCTTAATATTTTCGCCATCGCCCACTCTCCAGATACATCCCTTCCTAAAAGTTTGTATCCTGCCCATATGCTTTGCCATGTAAACGATGATCCTTTCTTCAAACTCGCATTTAACAGATCGCCCGTGGGATAGTATCTAGCTTGCAACACCGTAGCACAAAGAGACTCCGGTTCATAGAGTAATCTCTAAACTTGGCGGGCAAGCATAGCAAGATAAAAACAATGTAGATCTCTAAACCCCATACCACCTCTCTTCTTTGGGACGCATAATTTCCACCAAGGAAACCAGTGCATATGCTTCTATCTATCGTCATCTCCCCACCAGTAATGGGTCATAGAATATGTGATCCCTTTAATTATGAGTTTGGGAAGTCTGAAAACTGACATAGCATACATTGGAATGGCCTGGGCCACTGCCTTAAGAACAACCTCTTTGCCACCATATGATAGGAATTTCTCTTTATACCCTCTCAGTCTTTGTATTACTCTATCAATAAAGTGAGCAAAAAAATCAGAACGATCTATACCTAATTGGGTAGGCAACCCAAGGTAAGTATCAGTAATGGCCTCGGTCAAAATATTGAGTTCAAGGCAGATCGCCTCTCTCATCTCCACAATGGTACAAGGGCTGAAAAATATGCTCGATTTGGCTTCACTAACCAATTGTCCCGATGACTCACAATAATCATGTAGAATTGCACTCAGAGTTCTCTCATTAGCCAAATTTGCCTTCATAAGAATAAGATAGTCGTCCGCAAATAGGAGGTGAGAAACAACTAGGGAATTATGGCAAACCTTGACTCCCATAAGATTACCCGACTCCTCTGCATCGTGTAAAAGGCTTGTCAAGCCTTCAGCGCATAATCGAAATAGATGTGGGCATAATAGAAATAGATATGGGGACAAAGGATCACCCTGCCGCATCCCTCTAGAAGGTGAAAACACATATGTTTCCATCCCATTGAACCGAACCTGATATTTAACAGATTTAACACATGCCATTACCAGCTTAATCCACTCAAGATCAAGACCCAATTTCTCGAGATTTTTTTCGAACAAGGTCCACTCAACTCTGTCATAGGCCTTATGCATATCCAAGTTTATAGCACACCAACTGAATTTGCCCGTTCTGTTCTTCTTGAAAGCATGATAGAACTAGTAAGGAACAAGAACATTATCAGTAATAAGCCGGCCCGGGACAAAAGCACTTTGAGTTGGTGAAAGAATCTCTGGGAGAATGCCCTTCAATCTAGTTGCAATAACCTTAGAAATCACCTTGTAAGTAACATTACAAAGACTGATAAGTCTAAATCGAGTTACCTTTGATGGACTATTAATTTTCGGAATAAGCACAATGGTAGTATCATTCCACCCCTCTGGAATTGTAGCCGTGTTGATAGCTAAGAGGATTTCATACGTAAGATCTTCCCCAAAAAGCCCCCAAGACTTCTTAAAAAATATTGGATGAAGGCCATCTGGACATGGGGCTTTTAAATCGCCAATATTGAATAGAGCCTTTTTCACTTCCTCTCTAGAATAAAGGCCAGCCAGGTTAGTATTCATAGCTCTTGTAACCTTCCTTTTAACCTTCGATAATACCTCTTCAATCGGATTGGGAACTTCAGAAGAAAAAAGCCCCTGGAAATAATTGTTGATCATCGTGGCCCACATAGCGTTTGCATGTCCCATGCACTCAAGGCTTCCTGTACGTGGGCTAGTCACTGCGCCGCGGAGGAAAACCCAGCCTGCTGGGCCTATTGCCAGGCCGAGTCAAGCACTTCATTCACTGCCTCCTCAAGATGTCAGCTTGGTTCAAACATTTTCTGATTCTCCTTGGTGGGCCTTTGAACATTAGCGAGAAATTCCGTGTCAATAGTAATTGAACTATGATCGGATTTATAAAACTCCTCATGTATCACACCTGATAGTTGAAATTTGTCAATACATTCTTGATTAGCAACAACTATGTCTCGTCTTTCCCTAATTCTTTCTCTTCTCCAAGTATAAATGTCACCGTGGAAGCCAAGATCAATTAGAGCACAATCAAAGAGGGTGTCTCTAAATCTCTGCATACATCTTTGGGGTCTAAGTATGCCTTCCTCTTTTTTCAGTATTGGATAGAATTTCATTGAAAGCTCCTATGACCACCCACGGAAGGTTATGCATCGCATGTAGATGTCTGATATAATCCCATGTCATGTGTTCTCTATCACCACTTGGTTCCCCATATATGCCCGTAATACGCCAAGCATCTCATGTACCTTCATTAATACGAATATTCAAAAAGTTCGTATGTTCAGTAAACAAAGTAACATGTAGACTGTTGTTCCAAAAGAGGATTAAGACCCCACTACGACCATCACTCTCCGAAAGAATCATTTTATCAAAACAGAGTCTTCTTTTTATATTTTCTGCCTTTTCCCTAGAAAGGTGAGTCTCGGAAAGAAAAAAGACATCTGATTTTACTCGCTCTTGGACACGCAACAGCGAACTTACTGTCGTGGTTTTCTGGAGACCATGGCAGTTTGATCCACAAAGTTTCATGGCGGCCGGACGGGATCCTCGAGAGAACCCTCCGATCCTAGTGACGAGGAGTTAGCTCCAACCATCTTAGCCTTCTTCAACCGAAAAGAACCTCCGAGTTGGACTTAAGCAACTCCTCTTCTACCTCGTATGTCATCATACTAGTACCCCGTATTAGTGTGTCCTTATTTAGCTCTTCCCCATCCTTCTCATAAGTCAACCTTTTCCTGGCCGACCCATCCTCCTCTTTATCCTTCATCTCGTTGTCTGTTGGTTTCAACGGACTAGTAGCCGTATCATTTAGAGACTCATCCTTTAAATCAACTGCTGATTTGAAAGAAGCCATAGCATTATGACGCCATCTTACTGCCGTACCATCCGTGAGGATTAGAAGGTTTCCACGAGCTACCTGGATCTTTACCTCGACCATGTTGAAAGCCACCTCGATCCCCTCTTGATCCACTCCAACCTTTCATTCTTCTACCATGTCAGGTATCCCAGTTCGCTTTAATAAAATCTCCCCACTTCAAATTTGAGATGTCATGCTCGCCTGTTCCACACTCTAGGTGGGTATGTCCAAAACAGCCACAAGTAGCCCAAAATTTGGGGATTTTTTCATACTTGATTTGAAAAGCCTCTCGCTGACCCGCACAAGATAGTGACACAATTCAGGGAAGGGGTTTATGGACGTCCAGCTTGACTCGCACCCTAACGAAGTTGCCCACACCATCAACCGTAGTCTCGACTTTGAGTACCTTACCACATTTTTTCTCAACAAGATTTTTGATCAGGATATGATCATGGTACTGATGGTGCAGGTCTAGCACTCGTTGGGAAAGCCCAAGAGAAAGGTATGATGAGCACAACAACAATTTTCTCTCATAAAGAAATCAAGGTTGAATCAACTAGTAGGAGGAAGGAGTAACTTCAGAAGGTTGATGCAGCTGAGATGGCAGGGCACACTACCGGTTCAGCAACAACGTGGAACCTACACAACACAAACAATTCACTTTGCCCCAACGAAGCAGTGAGGTTGTCAATCTCACCTGTTTTGCTGATAACAAAGAGGTTAAATGTATGGTGTGGAAAATGGTATGCGAGCAGTATGAAAACATGAGCATGAGTGTGAAAATAGTGGAAGCAATGGAAGCAGTGTGTGTATTATCAGAATGAGAAAATGGACCGGGGTCCACAGTTCACTAGAGGCGTCTCTCCATAGAAGATAAATAACATGTGTGGTGAATAAATTACAGCTGGGCAATTGACAGAAATTAAGGCTGCACCGTAGTGCATATGAAAGACATAAAGATTACTATGTGATTCATGCGGGCATTACAACAAGATACATAGAACGTCATCCAACTGCATCTATGACTAATAATCCATCCTCCGAATATCATCCGAACAAACGTTGGGTATTAAGTTGCAAGCAACAAATAATCGCAGTAAGAAAAGTGTGTAATGTAAACAATGTAAACTAAGTAAACACCGTTGTTTCCCCCCTAATGGCAATAGCACATCCTCCATCCGTCAAGTTTCTGTCACTCAAGCACAGATGCAAAGGAGGCATGAATCCACTATCGAGCATAAATACCCCCTCTAGGAGTTACTAGCATCTACTTGGCCGGAGCATCTACTAATAACGGAGAGCATGCAAGATCATAAATAGAATATGCATGAAGATAACATGATAGATTGATAATCAGAAGACATAGCATTCAACATTCATCGGATCCCAGCAAACACAACATGTAGCATTACCTAAAGATGATCTCGATCATGTAGGAAAGATCACGAGATCTAAACATGAGGTACAAAGTGGAGAAGACAACCATCTAGCTACTTCTATGTACCCGTACTTCAGGGATGAACTACTCACGCATCACTTCGGAGGAGGGCATGATGGTGTAGACCCCTCCGGTGATGAATTCCCCTCCTGACAGGGTGCCGGGGAGAGCTCCAGAACCCTCCCGATCTCGGGATGATGATGACGACGGCGTCACGTGTTTCTCGGGACGAAGTGATATATTTTTTAGGGTTGTTGTATCGGGGGAATAAATAGGCAAAAGGGCGATGGCGGTGGACGCCGGAGGGGCCCACACCACCCCAGACGCGTCCAGGGGCGCGCCTCCCTATCGTGTGGCCCCTATCCGGGCCTCTTCGCAACTCCGTGGAACCTTCAGGAATTCTAAGAATTCCGCGCTTCAAATTTTCCAATTCCGAGAATATTTCCAGAACAACTTTTCTGAAACTAAAAACAGCAGAAAACAGGGAACTGGCTCTGTGGCATCTTGTCAATAGGTTAGTCCCGTAAATCGATAAAAATGACATAAAGTGTATAGAAAACATGTAGGAAATAACATGGAACATCAGAAATTAAGGAGACGTTTATGACGTATCAGGTACCGAACATGCAACTTATGGATTTGGAGCCATACATCAATGTGGTTAAGGTCAATGGATTCAGTTGGGGCTAAGCCATCATAGTCCTCGATGATTACATCATTCTATCTGAAGTGCCATGGTCCCTCCCTCCTTCACCTTGATCCAATCCCCAAGACAGAAACATCGGATAGTGAAAATATTAGGCTCTAGGGACGTGAATATCACCTCTTTAGTCGGGCTCCACGCTATCCTCATATGTTGCTCAAAAGCTTGGGGGCTGAAGACATTGTTTGTATGGACCCGTGCGAGAGCCAGCTACTTCATCTCTTGTAACGGGTTTTCGAGGACATCCTCAAGCACAAGACATCGAGCTCCTCTCTTCATCGATACCAAGTCGCAGCAGTAGGTCATCAATGTGTTCAGGGCCTCTGTCAATTGATCCATCAGTCATGCTAGACTCACTTGACGTTGCCACGGAAACCACAATCTATGCTGAAGGCTCTCGGAAATAAACTCGCCGGGTCATTCAACCGATCTAGGGTTTAATGGTAAAAGCGCAGAAACGGAGTTGCGAAAGCGCTGGCACAAGAGGATACATACTTGTGTATGCCGATGCCGAGCGCCTATGCCCTAACCTTCCCGGAGACGAAAAGGAACTCCACACCGAAACAGATCCGATGGGAGCAGAGAAAACCCTAGAAATCACCTGAGCATCTAGGTTGTCCGATATATACTGAATAGGGGTATATCAGATGGTGGTCATAAGTGCCGGATTACCAGGGTGGCCCAAGTGGTAGTGGGCTATGGTCCATTGGGCGGCCCAGTAAGCTGACGCACAGAAGGCGGATTCTAGAAGGACCCGGATCACGGCCCACGTGATCTGGCTTGGAGGAGAAGGTGGATTCCTTACTTTCCAAGTTAGAAGTTACTGTAGTCTTCTAGGTTTCCTACTCTGTATGCCCTAACCCGGCTATTATATAAAGCCGGACGGGAGGTGTGATAGATAGACACGAAGCTACAGGCTAACTCGCCGGGAAGTTGATCCTCAGCGAATAGCTAAACAGAACCTCAATTGTAATTGTATGCACAGGCTTTAGTCCTGATTAGTGAGATTACAGGAGTAGGAACGCCGTACTATTACGACGTACCGAACCTGGGTAAATCCTGTGTCTTTGTCTTCAGCGCGATCCCGTTTCCCCACGTCTCTACCCGTAGTCTCATGGCACCCCCGTCTATGAAAACTACTACGATGTCTCGACAGTTGGCGCAAACCGTGGGGCAAACGACGTCAGGCGTTAAGTTCTGATCTGGGATACTCGGCGGAATCGGCAGTTCCATAACTGTCGGAAGCCTGGAGTTCGACGATGACGTCGGACGTTTCCTCGACAATGGATCCTACATACCGGCGCAAAATCATCTGGTAAGTGTCTGCGTGTTACCGATCGGATCTGCTAACATCTTTATCGGACTAACCGCAGAGGCCATGGGGTTTTGTGGTGGAAGCAAATTTTTCCCACCCGCCCTGTACCCAGTCGAAGATGACTATGATACCGGATTTTTCTCAGATTGCCGACATGAAAGTGATACACACTTTATCGGTATGGTGCAATCCGAGGTCGCCGAAAACACGGACGACGGGAATCCCGTGCAGGAGGCAGAGAACAACACGCCCGCCACAGAGGTGGAAGATCCGACATCCGTCAACATGACGATCAACTCGGAAGCTGACTTAGTGCTAGCCGCCATTGAGGCGAGATTAGAGTCAGAAACCGGATCAGATGATTTTGATTCCGAAGACGAAGACGTCGACGCCTTCGAAAGAAAAGTTAAATATTTTCAAGAGGGATTCCATGAAGTACTAATGGCGAAACCGGCTGAAAACACGGACGCCGGCAGTCAGGAAAGCCGTAAAACCCCTCCGCCAGAGGAAGAGAGAGAAGATGGAGAAACTTCTCCGATCTTTCCCAACGTCAAGAAATTGACAAAGGATGAACCTGCCAAAAAACCTCCCTCTTCCAAGAAAAAGCACAAGACCGCTAAAAAACTCCAATACAAACTCCGGAAGAAGAAATTGGCTGATCCAGTTGATGAAAGCCCGGAAGTAGGAGATGCAAGCGGAATAAAACTTGTGGAGAAGAAAATAAAACAAATCCTTGTTCCGCCAACGACAGAGCAAGAAGAACAGGAATTGTTACAAACACCAGTGGGATTGCATGAACCCCCTGAAGTGCTAGAAGCTAGGAGACAAGCTCTCCAAAGGCAACAGCAACATCTATTCAGAACTCGTGAACACCTCCAAAAAACCCAGGATGACATCAAGCTCATGAAGGAAGAAATCGAGGAGTACGAGAAAAAGAATAGATCTGGCATTAAACCTACAAGGTTACCCGGAATCGTAAGACCGGAAGTACTGCCGCCAAAAGAAAGGTTTCACAACCCATCTTGGCAAAAGCAGGTAAACGGCAAAGATGCCAGAGGCGAACCAATATACAAAACCGCAGCAGAAAATGCGGAAGCAGCGTTTGCCATCCTCAACAATGACATGTACTCCAACGGTGAAAAACTCCAAGGGGTGTATGGTTTCCTAGGAAAAGCATTGCAACAACAACAGCGGGCCCAAGAGCGATCAGGGAAGTTGCACGACGACTCTGCCCTATGCAAAACAGCTACTTGCGCCGCTGGAGCACATGGACCGGAAGAACCTAGAGATTCCGACAATTCAAAGGATAAGAAAGCGGATCCAGGGAAAGATAAGAAAAATCCCGACAATAGGGATGAGGCGTCTAGAACTGGATCTCATCTCCCGAAAGGTGGACGCAAACCCCACGACCGGGAAGAAAAACACCGGAATGATGGCAAAGCAATGCCACCTCCGAGACACCCTGCTGAAAAAGCCAGAAGACATGACGTACCTCATAGGCGTGAGAGATCTCGGACACCTCCCAAGGACAAAGAAAGGCACAGGATTAGAACTTCGCCTCATCCAAAAGGGCGTGATCTTGAAAGAAATAGAAACGATCCCGGAAAAGTGCGTCCGCACAACAATGGAAAAGAAAGGAGTAGATCCCCTTCTGTCCATTCAGCCGGTAGGTATTCCGCACACATGGATAGAGCGGAAAAGGATGATCTATACTTTGGACCTAAGTGTTTCACTGATAGGATCCGAAGGATAACCCTGCATTCTGGCTTTGCCAAGGTCGGTCCAACGTACCAGAAATATACCGGCAGTACAAACCGGGATACCTGGCTCTCAGACTACTATACAGCCGTCCAGATTAACAATGGGACAGACCTGGAAGCTGTAAAGTTTCTTCCCCTAATGTTACTGGATGGAGCCAGAGATTGGATCAATGGATTGCCATCAAGAACTGTCGACAGCTGGGATGATATGGCTCGAGTATTTACTCAGCACTTCCGGGGAACTTAAAAACGCCCGAACAACATCAACCAGCTGAACCGTTGCACCCAATTCGAGGATGAACCATACGTGGATTTCATCTCCAGATGGACTGCAATGAAGAATAGTTGTTCTGGAGTAACTGACGTACAAGCAATGCATGCTTTCGTCAATGGCCTAAAACCCAGACTAGTACCGTTCATGGTTGGTTCCAAACAGCACAAAGATCTCGGATCTATGCTTACAACCGCCAATGAGCACGCTGCAGCCGAAGACGACATCAGAGCAAGAGGAGGCAATATCGATACACTGATACTGGCCAAGAAAAATCCTCGCCCTGAGAAAAAAGGAACTTCAGATGCAACACCAAAACCCAAAGAAGTTAACATGGCCTTTGGAAGTGAAAAAAGGAACAGATGGAAAGGACGCAGTTCAGAACCAATCAACTACACTAAAGAAGAGTGGGAGAAGATTAAGTTGGAACCCTGCGTCCACCATTCGCAATTCGGGAAACCCACCCATACGAACGCACAATGTCGGCTGAATAAGCACATGAAAGGCAGTGCAGGATCCGGAAAAAAGGGAAAGAGTTCCAAAAGGAAATTCTCTAAACAAAAGCCAGAAGCTGAGAAAGAAGACAGTGAATCGGACACTGATGAAAAAATCCAGGAACAACAGCCGAAAGGCGAACCCAAGTTTCCGAGAGTTGATGGAGAATGCGCCCTAACTTTCCTAGCAACTCCATCAGCAAAGGTGGCGAAAAGAACACTTCGAGAAATAAACGCGGTTGTTCCGGCAACCCCAAAATTCTTGAAGTATTCGAGCACACCAATCACATGGGATCAGTCTGATCATCCCGGAAATATCCCTGAACCCGGCACACAAGCTCTTATTGTAAGCCCTATTGTCCAGAACACTAGGCTAAAACGAGTGCTGATGGACGGAGGATCCAGCATCAACATAATGTACCTGGATACATTGAGACATCTGAAAATCTCCGAGACCCAGATCAATCACAGCAACATACGCTTCCATGGCATTGTTCCCGGCAGGCAAGCACGATCCCTAGGATAAATTTCCCTAGATGTCACTTTCGGAGAAAAAGATCACTTCCGTCAGGAAAAAATATCCTTCGAGGTGGTGCCGTTCGAGAGCGTGTATCACGCAATTCTCGGACGTCCAGCTTTCGCCAAATTTATGGCAAGATCATGTTATATTTATAACAAGCTGAAGATGCCAGGGCCGAAAGAAGGGGTAATCACCATAACTGGAGACTTCAAGCTGGCGAACAAGCTGGAAAAAGAAAATGCCCTTTGTGCTGAGAAGATTATAGCAAAGGAAGAGCTGAAGGAGCTGGCTAAGGAGGTATCGCCGACAGAAATGCCGGCAGGAAAAGAAACTCGGAAGCCAGCAGATAGCTTCAAGGCATCCGAGAATACAAGACAGGTAATCCTAGATCCCAAAGATCCGACAAAATTTGTCGTAGTAGGAACTGGGATGACCGACAAATAGGAAGGCGAGCTCATCAAGTTCCTCCGTGAGAACTGGGATATTTTCGCCTGGTGTCCGGCTGACATGCCAGGCGTGCCCAGGGAACTTGCTGAGCATCAACTCAAGGTGATTCCAGGATCTAAACCCGTCAAACAAGGTCTCCGTCGATTTGACGGAAGAAGACGGAAGGCTATTGGAAAGGAAATTATCCGGCTTTTAGTAGCAGATTTCATCCAGGAAGTAATCCACACTGAATGGTCTACAAATCCGGTATTAGTACCGAAGAAAGACACTACTGCTCTTAGAATGTGTATAGATTACACCAGTTTGAACAAACTGTGTCCAAAAGATAGGTTCGCGTTACCGCCAATCGATCAAATAATAGACGCCACTGCAGGCTCTGAGCTTTTATGCTTTTTTGGATGCTTATTCCGGGTATCACCAAATACGCATGAAAAAGGAAGACCAAATTAAGACTTCTTTTATAACCCCGTATGGGACGTATTATTATGTAACCATGCCATTTGGCCTGAAGAACGCAGGTGCAACTTACCAGCGTTGCATGCAACGTTGTTTGCATAGCCGGATTGGCAAAAACGTCCACGTTTATGTAGACGATATTGCTGTCGTAACCAAGGAAAAAGACACACTCCTTGAGGATTTGCGAGAAACCTTCGAAAACTTGTGCACTTACAAGATGAAGTTAAATCCATCAAAGTGTGTATTCGGGGTTCCCTCAGAAAAACTTCTGGGTTTCATCGTTTCTCACAGAGGAATAGAAGTTAACTCGGAAAAGATCAAAGCAATCTTGAACATCTCCAAACCCACGTGTGTGAAAGATGTCCAAACATTGACGGGTTCCGCCGCTGCCGTCGGCAGATTTATTAGTCGGCTGGGGGATAAAGCCTTACCACTCTACAAGTTGCTGAAAAAATCCGACAAATTCGAGTGGACAGAAGAGGCCGATGCAGCGTTAACCCAGTTAAAGGAAACTTTGATGAAAGCTCCGATTTTGGCATCCCCAAAAGACGAAGAACCTATGTTATTGTACCTCACGGCTACAAACAGGGTTATTAGTGCAGTAATTGTTGTGGAACGGAAGAAAGATGAATAAAGCATACCAGATCAGCATCCGGTACATTATATAAGTGAAGTTTTCTCCGAGTCCAAGCAAAGGTACCCACACTATCAAAAACTGGCATATGGTGTATTTTTCCCATCTAGAAAATTGCGCCATTACTTCCAAGGACATTCCATAACAGTGGTATGTAAAGCACCACTAGGGGATATAATAAACAATGCGGAGGCAACTGGCCGAGTAGCCAAATGGGGTATCGAGCTAGCAGCCTTCGACATTAAGTATCAGCCAAGGACGACAATAAAATCCCAGGTTCTGGCAGATTTTGTCGCCGACTAGACGGAAGCAATGGAGAAAACACCAATGCCGGAGTCCGAGTACTGGATCATGCATTTTGACGGATCCAAGATGAAGGAGGGCGCTGGAGCTGGTGTAGTCTTAAAATCCCCTAAAGGAGACACAATGGAGTATGTATTACAAATACACTTCAACGCCAGCAATAACGTGTCAGAATACGAAGCTCTGCTTCATGGCTTGCACATTGCAAAAGAAATAGGGGTTAAACGCATCATGTGCTACGGCGACTCGGATTTGGTACAACATCAGCTTAACCAAACTTGGGACGCAAAAAGCCCTATAATGGCCGAATATCGGAGAACGGTGGACGAGTTTGCCATTTGTTTTTTCGGATTCGAAGTACTCCACATTAAAAGGGAGGAAAATTGGAACGCGGATGCGTTAGCCCGCATGGGGTCAGAAAGGGTAAAAATCCTACCACCAGGTGTATTCGTCCAACATTTGTACGAGCCATCCATAAAAGGTGGAGATATCGATTATCCACTGGCTTCCGAATCAATTGAAGTTATGCTCGTTAACCCGGACTGGACAATTCCATATTTAAACTTCTTAGTCAACCAGAAGTACCCGGAAGGAGCAGACGAAGTTTTGCAGAGGCAAATTCAGCGTCGATGCAAAGGATACACGGTAATTGACAATTGCCTGTACAAACGCAGTACTACCGGAATTTTTCTGCGGTGTATTTCACCAGAAGAAGGACGAGAAATCCTGCAAGAAATCCATGCCGGAGATTGCGGACATCATGCTCAATCAAAAAGCATAGTTAAAAAAGCATTCTGTGCCGGGTTTTTCTGGCTAACAGCCAAGACAGATGCTGAGCACATAGTCAACACATGTGCAGGGTGTCAATATTACGCCAAGCAGACTAATATGCCGGCCCAAGCACTCAAAACTATCCCAATTACATGGCCGTTTGCGGTCTGGGGGTTAGATATGATGGGACCGTTCAAAATTGCGCGAGGCGGACTTACACATCTACTTGTAGCTGTGGATAAGTATACCAAATGGGTGGAGGCTAAACCCATCAAAAAGCTTGACGGTGTAACTGCCAAAAATTTCATCATTGACATAGTCATGAGATACGGCGTTCCACATAGTATAATAACCGACAACGGGACAAATTTCTTCATTGGAGAGTTGGCAAAATATTGCCGACAAAAGGGAATTCGCCTAGATCTTGCATCTGTGGCACACCCGCAATCCAATGGACAGGTTGAGAGAATGAATAGCTCAATCTTGCAAGGAATACGCCGAAGACTCGAATCTCCTCTTCATAGAGCAGCTGGAGCATGGGTAGAAGAGCTACCTTCTGTGCTTTGGAGTATTCGAACGATGCCAAACAGTTCAACTGGGCAAACCCCGTTTTTCCTAGTTTATGGTGCGGAAGCTATCCTTCCAACGGACATGATCCATGACAGCCCAAGAGTGCGGGATTTCGACGACTCGGATGCCGAAGAAGCACGACAGGATGCCGTCGATCTCTTAGAAGAGGAACGAGAGCTTGTGCTTCAAAGATCCGCCATTTACCAGCAAGGTTTACAACGTTACCATAGTCGGAAAATCAGACATCGTTCTTTTAAAGAAGGTGACTTAGTGCTGAGATTGGTGCAGCAAAGAAAGCACAAATTGGCCCCAGTATGGGAAGGACCATTTGTAATCAGCAAAGCTATGAAAAATGGGTCATGTTATCTTGTAGATATTCGGGACACGGAAAATGATCCCGAAAAGCCGAATCACAAAAGAAAGAGAAAGATAGATGATGAACTAGGAGAGACAAAGAGGCCTTGGAGCATCCAGCAGTTACGTCCCTTCTATACTTAGTTCAATTTCTATGTAAACATCTTTGAGATCATGAAATAAAGTTGTCGGAATTCTTATATCCATGTTTTTACAAGTTTATTATAGTACAAAACATGATTCCACCTTATCTATTTCCCAATGATCTTACAAAATACTCAATGTTAACCCGAATTGTGCCTGCGTGCTCGGTGTTTAAAAACTGAATGATTTCCAGCCTGCTAACGGCTAAAGGAAACTCGGATTGTGCCTGCGTGCCCAAGTTTCAAAAAATTCCTTACTGTTCTCTAAGTATTATCTGATTGTTTACGTGTTGGGTCACTGGAGCTAATTAGTAAAAATGCCTTTAGTATGATCCATGTTTCCGAGTTTAAACTGATTGGTTATACCCAGTTACTCGGCATGATGATTCACAGTACTATTGAGCCATTTCAAACACTAAGGACAGTTAAAACACATAAGCCAGAGAACTTAAAAGACAAAGGAATATTAAAACTCGGAAACCTTGCAAAGAATTTCATAATTAAAACTGCAAAAGTCGGAGTTCTTGTTTATACAAAAGGAATAGAAGCATTACAATATAAATTACATTGTAAAAGTGCAGTAATGCCCCTATTGTCTACTTTCATCATCCAGGTTAAAGACATCCCTTCAAGCATCTGAGTCTTCTTCGCTGCTGTCATTCTCGGGGGCTTCGGGGATCTCCTCTTCTGGATAGGTGATGGAGATGTTCACCATGGAGGCGATCTTGGTGGCATGGCCTTTGATTTCATCAAAGATGGTGGTTCGCTGGGTTTCCGTGTATCCTTGAGGGATACCGGACGCCACGCGCCAAGACTTTGCACCAGGATAGTGCATACGCATAAGGCCGAGTGCCATGCGTGCACCACCCCGTGCAGCGGAGCGTAGTGTAAGGATCCCAGACCGACAGTCTGAAACCCTTCGTATGCATACATTCACGATCCCAGAAGGATCAGTCGTGAACAACATACAAAGTTGGCATACAGAAATACATCATCCATTACACGAATACATAAATGTATTACATAAATGATCACATGATCAAGTTTAACACAACTGCCACATAGGGCAGACAACTTATCAAACAAAACGGAAGAAATTAAAACACAACGTAGATGAGCCCAAGTCACGCCTTAACCTACAGGCTGCTGACCCGGAGACGATCCTAGTTCGCAAAGCCGTCAGCTCCGTACTTCTCCTCATAGATCTCCTTCGGAGGCTCCTTCTCAAAGTCTGGCAAGTAGATACCAGGGGCGAAACCATAATGAGTACATTTGAATGTACTCAGCAAGACATCCATCATGTCACTTACCAAACATGCAAATATTCTTATATGGTGGAATAGGTAGGCTATAAATAGGGTTCACTATCAATGGTGTTCATATATGATGACACCACAGTTGCAGTCAGGTTAATCTGTATCTTCGTTGAAGAAGATACTTCAGAAGAAAATAATATAGTTTTATTTCTCTTGTAGATATCACATGTACAAGAGGTTTTGTAAAGCTTTGTTAAAGAATATTTTCTCTTTGCAAAACTTCTTGGAATCAGTTTCCAGAATTCTTGCTTAGAGTAGAAAAGGTTTTCTTTGCAAAACATTTTGTTTTGTATAACGACATCTGGCTTTTCATCATCGACGCTACCTCCACGGTATACGTTTTCCTTCCTTTCCGAACTTCACAAGTTCAAAACTTCCTTTCCAAAAATTCCTTTTCAAAAACTTCCTCTTTTGAAAACATTGACACAATGCTAGTTACATGGCAATTCAACTGTCCATATCCGAGGACGCGGCTTCTTCGAAAAAGTTGTACTCTGTCGAGGTGTACTCATCCACCAGATCCAGTACACCTACCGTGAACAACCACGGACTGTAACAACAGTATGTAAACATCAGGTATCTGATCATAACCATCCACTATGTTCAAGCTAGAATATGTCTATCTCTTAGTTGAGTTTTTTCGCATCCCCGGCACCGGGCTAATCCCCGCCAAGCCAGGAGCCCCAACTGCTGCATCCGGAGGGAAAATTAATCCCACACTTTATATGCCTCAACATTGGGAGTTTTGACGACATTCGGTTCGAGGGTACGACGCCCCTTATAGCAAGTGAGATAGCACACACTAATAAGAACAAACTTCAAGTTAAGCCCCGTACCCATGTTGGGGTAGGGTGGCAGTACGGTAAAGGTTGTCCGGCGAAGACTAGGTTATGTGTCATTTTTGAAAACACCAATTTCTCAAAAATGACCACTTCCACATTCCTCCGGAGAATAAGGATCCGCCTTTTCTCCGGGTTTTTCCGTAAAGCATTTGTTTTGTAGAATCACAATTTTAGGGTGTCCACTTAGGGACTAGTATATTTGATGGTAATAAATACCATATGGTGGCTTATGGGCTTGGTATTACCAAGTTTAACTACTGGCATAATAGTGACCTATATAATAGTATAGTAGTAATAGCCACATCAAAAATAGTTTTGATAATCAAGTTTTGGTAAAAACTTCAGAGGTAAAACATGCATGATAGATAATGATAAATATTGTATCAGCAAGCATCAGGATGGCTTGCCTGGTAACTCCTTGTGTCCCTGGTTTTGGAGTGACTGGAACTTGGAATAGAGCTTCACGACACTTCCTTCCTCTTCGTTTTCTAACGTCGTAAAAAGAATAAAGGACACACATTCAGAACCAATCAAGGCAAGCAACAATACACAACATTACCTACAGCAAGGAAACTAATAATAACCAATCACACAATTTTTGATGGAGGCAAACAATCAAACAAACACACTTGACAAAAATGCCATTTAATAAGACAACTCAAGGTTGGAGGAACATATCTCACAACCTCAGTATCATGGATTCAGTGGGTGTGCCACTCTCATACCAAGATATTAAGAAACCCAAAATACACTTAGTTTCACAAGGGTGAGACTACTGAAAGTATATAAAACATGCACAATAATAATCATGGCAATGGGTCTATCAACCAAACCATAAAAAGAAAAAAGTAGCTATCCTACTAAGCCTAAATTCACACCAAGAATAAATAAGACACATGATTTGCAAAAGTTACTTTTACAAATCAGTGAGCCTACACAAGTGCAAGAAGTCAATAGACTCATCACCACACACACAATTCTCATAGTGAGAACAATAGAAACAATGACTAAAAAGGAGGAATCCTATAGACATGCTTCTACTAAGGGTTTGCTATGCAAGCATGCATAACATGTAAAGTACTAAAATGCAAACAAGGAACCATGTTATCATAATGGGAAATGAAAACATGTCCTCATGCAAGGATACACAAATATCCACCAAACACAAGTTGGCAGGAAAAATAATTCAATACAAAAACTGCTAAGGAAACTAGTACTACTCAAACATGAAGAATCAATGGATGCATTTCAATCAAGTAATTGAAATACAACCAGAGGGTCCATGTCATAAAAACAGGAGTGAAAAACATCTATACTTGCTATAACAAAAATATCCCACTTAATAAAACAATGCATCAATTTGCAAGGCAACTCCTACATACTAGTGGTAATAAAAAGGGCATTACTAGAGGAATCAAACCACACTTTATTACAACTACTTACAAACATAAGCATACACATTTTCATTTAGCACTCAAAAGTCCAAGGCAAAAATACTAGGCACTCATTAGTTAGAGAACTATATAAAAGAAACACATCTAGTGTGGGGGAGATAATGTTTCCACCAAAAATGCAATGACACCAGTGGGTGTTCCACTAGCATATCAAAGCATTAAGAGGTCACAAGGCCTCTGGTCATACTTGCTAAAAATTAACAAAATGCTAAACTAGCATCTAGTGCAATAACCATACTAGTAGAAATAATAGGATGCTAAAATAAGTAAGGTAATGCTACTCATGCTATTATTCCCACACAAGTGAAAACTTCAGGGGTCAAGTACTCATAAAAACATCAACAAAATGCTACTGGTCCTATGAACACAACACAAAAATATGTGGCTACACAACCACAAATGTTTATGTCAAAAATTCTACACATGAGGGAATTTTTCCATAACATTCTCATAGTCATGACAAAACTACTCATGCTTTTATACCAACTCAAATGAAAGATAGCATAGGTGATACCAACACAATATCAGTACCAATATGGTACTGGATCTAATCTCTCAACACAAAAATCCAAGTGCTTGCACATAAATTTATCACTCAAAAATTCTATGCAAGTATTAACTAGAGATAAAACATATGCTATTCTCATGAATCCTATTTCTTCTCAACTCAAGTCCACACAATCTAACATGCTAAAATAGCTAAGTAAACCTTAGAAAACAAGTTCACACAACTTGTACATGCTAGAAAACAATATTGCACACAAAAATATAGTCACACAAATTAATTACCTAAAATGCCAAAATGGCAGAAACATGCAAATTAAAGATCTGTCCACCAAATTTTCTATGATGCTCTAACAATTACACCCAGCTAGGTTTGGATAGCCCTAAACATAGACAAGACCATCCAATTGAGTTTGCATCAAAATTCATCTTTAATTATTTTATAAAAATCACCAAAGTGCTCTATGGTATTTTACCAAATTGCATGCCATTTCAAAAATATTAGGAATTTGGAAGCTAGGTTAATTGCTTCTGTTAGGAAATTCCAAGGGATTTCCAATGCAATTTGATACACCTCATTCTGAGTTGTGGATTTAAAATGGTGCTCATTTTTCTTTTTCTGGTACCTGTTGCCAAAACATTTTTCATGTCTAAAATATCCATCCAAATGTAGATCTACAAATTGGAGATGGTTTAGATTTTGTTTCTTCACCACTGTGAATTTTATCTTGGTCAAATTCATCTTTTAGGTTAGCTTTTAGGTCCAAAAGTAAACATGTATGTTTCTGTAAAAATTTAAAAAGGAAAATGGACTTGACATGGGCTAGATCTAGTATTGGGCCGAGCTTTACCGCGGGGGGATCTAGCCGCAGCCGCTGACCAGCGGGCCAGGCGGCCACGCGGCAGCCACGCAGGCAAGGCGAGGCCCCACGGGCAGGTTTGACCGCTCCCAGCGCGCGGTCAAGGAGGCGCTGACGCCATCACGCGTCACTCGCCGGCGGGAGGAAACTCCGGCGAGGTCGAATCCGATGATTCCGGTCACGAAATCTCGAATCCAAAACATCCACGAGTCGCTCTCGACGCGGGGAACTAAATGAGGGCAGCGCCGTTTCTAGGCGAGCAACCGGAGAGCGGCGGCGATGACGGCGCGCGGCGGCCGAAGCACTAGGACGGCACGACGACTTTATAGAGGGAAAGGGAGAGGGGAAAAGGTACGGCGAGGTTCGCGTAGTCACCCTAGACGCGCGGGGACGCACGGTGAAGGTGGAGGAGGCTCGAGGCGACGGTGATCCCTCGTCGGAGTTCGCCGGGCCCGAAGAAGGGAACCGGACGGCGCGGGCTCCACGAGGCCTCCCGCCACGATTCCTCTTGCACAGGGGACAACCACGACGAGGCGGAGAGGTTGAGCCACACGGCGGCTGCCGGTGAGCTCTGAAACGGCCGCAACGACGGCGAGCTCTCGGGCTAGGGTTCCGATTTGGGAATTTTTCAGAGAGAGAGAGAACTCGAGGGGAGAGAGAGAGGGGGCAGATAGCAGACATGAGCACATGGGGGGGGGGGTTCTTATCCTCGAGGAAACCTTCCACTCGAAGCAATGGCGTAGGGCACTGCATCTACAGAGAAGCTAGGAAGAAGAAGGAGTGACTCAGATTACAAATAGGTCCCTGGCTATTTACAAAGACATCCTTTTCCTCTCTGAAAAATGTTGTTTTCACTAAGAAAACAAAGTCTAAATTTAAAATCCTTTTGCCCAAAATTCTTATTAGTTGGGATGCACAACATATGTGAAAATTGGCTCAATTGGATAAACTTGATAGTTCAAAGTTGTTCAAATTTCAATTCTGACATAAATGGACATTGAATTTATTAGACTACTTAGGAGCTTCCAAAAATTATAATTTTTTGTCACACAATCCTTATTTGGTGTGTTCCTTGTGTGGTAGAAAATTCAAGTCATTTTGAGTTACTTCATAGAACAATCTTGTTCAAATTTCTAAAAGGTGCTGTCTAGAAAACAGGAGTTTTTAGCAACTTAAATTATTCAAAAACTTGTGCCCTTTTGGTTTTCCTCCTTTTTTATGATATAGAGCATGTGGTATTTATTTCATGGCATTTTGAAAAAGTTTGTAGAACAAACTTGTTCAAAATTCCAAATGTTGTTGTGGAGAAAAATCATGTTTTCAAGGCTTTAATGGATTCAATTTTTGGTCTCCTCTTGTGTGTGTTCCTTATTTGATATAAGGAAGCACTGGTATTAGTTTCAGATCATTTGAAGAAAGTTTCCAATAGTAACTTGTTTGAGTTTCCTGTTTTTGGAAATATTGGAAATTCAATTTAATAAGGCACTTGGCTTTTCTTTAACAATGCTTTGCCAAAATATTTATGTGACTAGAGATAGCAAGTAAATGCTCTCCAATACTTTTGTTTTTAAGCTTGCAAGGTTGGAAAAACATTTGATAAGATTTTGGTGAAGCATCTAAGAATGCCTCTTTTTCCTGATAATCTTTTAGGGAAATTTATTAAGTGTTTCCTCTTTCTTAATTTAGACCTTGGAATAATATTCAACAATTATGGGACTCATAAGATAGTTTTGGAAAACTCTTTGATCAATATTTACTTTATAAAATATTGCCAAGGTCATTGGAACAATATGTTGAATATTTTATTTTCAATTTCTTAGCCATGTATTAATAAACTTGAGGTTTTTGGAAACATGATAATATGCTTCCAAGGTTTGAGTGGGTTGAGCTTATAAAGAATTTATCCTCAGCAAGTTTATATAATTAGTTTGTTTAGTTGCACTCAAACAAACACAACCAATGTTTATTTGTCAAGCAATTTGCAAAACAACTGTGTTATCAGGTATTCCAAAATTGGGATGTGACAGGTCTTCCCCCCTTAAAAACAATCTCGTCCCCGAGATTCGCAAGCGAGGACTAAGGGCGGGCCAACAAACACAATGTTAGTAAGCACAAGCACCAGAGTAATTTTATGTATCAACCGTTAAGCATGCAGAAATTTCTTCTAGCAATTTCTGTTTTTCTTTAACCAATTACTAGCAAACAAGCAAGGTATAACACACACAACCAGTAGCTCTGCAATTAATGAAAAGTTATCTAAACCTTTTCAAAAATCCATACACTCAATTTAAAATTATTCACAAACAATCTACCCATCAAGAGGAATTTATTTTATTTGCGAACAATTTAATTTTAGCACATGATAGTGAAACATTTCTTAACATGATACCCCTAAGGAATATTATGCTAACAAAATGGTCACACCTATACATACTAGTATTTACTAATTAGAAATAACTTCTCACTTGCATAGGTGAAAAGAAACAATTATATTTTCCATGGTGGAAAATAGAAATCAATCACATAGTGAAACATGCTATTTTCACACATGTGTATGGTTGGGGATTTTCATCCTCAAGCCAAAATGCAATGGGACCAGTGGGCTATGGCCTACTAATACCAAGGAAAAATAGGTACTAAGCCTCTGGTTACTCATGAAAAACTTTGCATACAAGATAAAAATATAATGCTATTTAATCTAGTGAAACAATACTAGTGCATATTGATAGCAATTCTTACACATGCTTTACTATTAAGAGACATGCAAGCTAACATAGGTACAAGCATCAAAATAACATTACCTAATTGGTACTGGACTCAAGAAAACATAGCACAAAATCTACTACGAAAGTATACACAGATCTAGCTCTCACAATACTTCCAAATAATAAACTAGAAGGTAACAAATGCTATTTCATTTGTGTTCGAGTTTCCAATCATGCACACACTTTCTAGGGTAGATTTTTTGTAAGAAAACAACATAATAACAAGTCCTAACAACTCCATATAAGTTAGGAAGCAAGATTGAATAAAACAAAAATTCATTTCAATCAAGAGCACACAAAGAAATAAAAATAGGAAAACTGTTGTTTTCTAGATCTATCATAACCATTCCATTGCACACTTAATTTCTAAACTCCGAAATACATAGTACCTACAACGTCTACTAAGATTTGGTTTTCCAAAGTAGATACACCCGATATCCTATTGACTAGTAAACGAATAGGTCATCATCTTATTTTCTCGTGACTTCTCCTTTTTACCAACTAGATTAAAAGGTGTCCTAAGTCACTTAATTCCTTGGTTTAGAAAGAGTTGTCAGTAGTTCGCATGCTTTGGTTAGGTGTCAACCTAAGATTAGGCAAAGCATGTTAGTCTTGTTAGCTTTCTATTTAATCATGTTTGTCCGACAAGATACGACTAGCGTTATACGTCGAATATTGAATTGTGCTCTTTTGATTGGCTTTTGAGGGGGTTGCGCATCATGGCATGTGAAGAGGGAGGTGTATAACTTTTAAAATGCAACGTTAGCCAACAGGGCAAAATGAGTCTTTTGCAAACAGACAAACATAGAGGTTTTGGTCAGTAGTGGTTGGTGCATTCACGCCTTTTCTTCTTTGAGGGCTGTCATTTTGGGAGCTTTATCTGTTGGAGTGCATCACTGGTAGCAACGCTATCAGCTCGTGTGGCTTTATGGTCCTCCATTTAGGCCCAACGGTGCTTTCATTGATTGTGGGGGAGATGGTGGTGGTTTACGACGGGTCGCATTATGAAGCGAAAACAAGTATAAGTCTAAGCAACAAATTTTTGTTTTTGAATACTTTACAAACATTTTTGCTTGCAAAAACCTAACAAGAGGCGATTCAAAAACAAGAGCGGGGCAAGCACAAATCTGCAAATTTTGAGCACCCCACAAACATATAGAAGCCTAGATGAACCAAATTCTACACCACACAATAGCACAAAGCCTTACGGACACACATAAGCAAGCCATAACACACAAGCAAGGCTCCATTGGAGCTACGTCGGGGGAGACGACTCATGGGGTCATCGCTAAATTACTCCAAACTAGACTGATCCAAAATCCTAGAAGTGGCTGAAGAACTATATCTACTTCTGACCATCATCACTGTAGAGCTAGGCAATTATTTTGGTCTTCTCGGGACATCGGCAAGTATACAAGTTTTTGGATGGAAACAAGATAATAGAAGTAAAGTTTTTATAAAACTTTTAACTAAGAGAGGTAAGACTATGCAACAATTTTGTTTTTGAAACCCCAACTATTTTCTGAACAGAAAACTTCAAAGACGAGAGATGTTTCAAAAACAGAGCGGAGCAGTTGCAAACAAGTAAGAAATAAACTCTTAACCGAAAGAGATATGCCTTTAGAATCTTTTGAAAAGATCAGAAGGAGGGAAAATATACTAAAATTCCCTTAGATAAAAATAATTTAGATAGTAAATAGGTTTTTACTCAAAAATACTTTTCTTTCTTATCTGACGTCCATGCTAACTAAGTCTCCTAAGGTCACGATGGCTCTGATACCAACTCTGTAAGGACCCCAGACCGACATTCTGAAACCCTCCGTATGCATACATTCACGATCCCAGAAAGATCAGTCGTGAACAACATACAAAGTTGGCATACAGAAATACATCATCCATTACACGGATACATAAAGGTATTACATAAATGATCACATGATCAAGTTTAACACAACTGCAACATAGGGCTGACAACTTATCAAACACAGTTGAAGACAATTAAAACACAACGTAGATGATCCCAAGTCACGCCTTAACCTACAGGCTGCTGACCCGGAGACGATCCTAGTTCGCAAAGCCGTCAGCTCCGTACTTCTCCTCATAGATCTCCTTCGGAGGCTCCTTCTCAAAGTCTGGCAAGTAGATACCAGGGGCGAAACCATAATGAGTACATTTGAATGTACTCAGCAAGACATCCATCATGTCACTTACCAAACATGCAAATATGCTTATATGGTGGAATAGGTAGGCTATAAATAGGGTTCACTATCAATGGTGTTCATATATGATGACACCACAGTTGCAGTCAGGTTAATCTGTATCTTCGTTGAAGAAGATACTTCAGAAGAAAATAATATAGTTTTATTTCTCTTGTAGATATCACATGTACAAGAGGTTTTGTAAAGCTTTGTTAAAGAATATTTTCTCTTTGCAAAACTTCTTGGAATCAGTTTCCAGAATTCTTGCTTAGAGTAGAAAAGGTTTTCTTTGCAAAACATTTTGTTTTGTATAACGACATCTGGCTTTTCATCATCGACGATACCTCCACGGTATATGTTTTCCTTCCTTTCCGAACTTCACAAGTTCAACACTTCCTTTCCAAAAATTCCTTTTCAAAAACTTCCTCTTTTGAAAACATTGACACAATGCTAGCTACATGGCCATTCAACTATCCATATCCGAGGACGCGGCTTCTTCGAAAAAGTTGTACTCTGCAGAGGTGTACTCATCCACCAGATCCAGTACACCTACCGTGAACAACCACGTACTATAACAACAGTATGTAAACATCAGGTATCTGATCATAACCATCCACTATGTTCAAGCTAGAATATGTCTATCTCTCAGTTGAGTTTTTCCGCATCCCCGGCACCGGGCTAATCCCCGCCAAGCCAGGAGCCCCAACTGTTGCATCCGGAGGGAAAATTAATCCCACACTTTATATGCCTCAACATTGGGAGTTTTGACGACATTCGGTTTGAGGGTACGACGCCCCTTATAGCAAGTGAGATAGCACACACTAATAAGAACAAACTTCAAGTTAAGCCCCGTACCCATGTTGGGGTAGGGTGGCAGTACGGTAAAGGTTGTCCGGCGAAGACTAGGTTATGTGTCATTTTTGAAAACACCAATTTCTCAAAAATGACCACTTCCACATTCCTCCGGAGAATAAGGATCCGCCTTTTCTCCGGGTTTTTCCGTAAAGCCTTTGTTTTGTAGAATCACAATTTTATGGTGTCCACTTAGGGACTAGTATATTTGATGGTAATAAATACCATATGGTGGCTTATGGGCTTGGTATTACCAAGTTTAACTACTGGCATAATAGTGACCTATATAATAGTATAGTAGTAATAGCCACATCAAAAATAGTTTTGATAATCAAGTTTTTGTAAAAACTTCAGAGGTAAAACATGCATGATAGATAATGATAAATATTGTATCAGCAAGCATCAGGATGGCTTGCCTGGTAACTCCTTGTGTCCCTGGTTTTGGAGTGACTGGAACTTGGAATAGAGCTTCACGACACTTCCTTCCTCTTCGTTTTCTAACGTCGTAAAAAGAATAAAGGACACACATTCAGAACCAATCAAGGCAAGCAACAATACACAACAATACCTACAGCAAGGAAACTAATAATAACCAATCACACAATTTTTGATGGAGGCAAACAATCAAACAAACACACTTGACAAAAATGCCATTTAATAAGACAACTCAAGGTTGGAGGAACATATCTCACAACCTCAATATCATGGATTCAGTGGGTGTGCCACTCTCATACCAAGATATTAAGAAACCCAAAATACACTTAGTTTCACAAGGGCGAGACTACTAAAAGTATATAAAACATGCACAATAATAATCATGGCAATGGGTCTATCAACCAAACCATAAAAAGAAAAAAGTAGCTATCCTACTAAGCCTAAATTCACACCAAGAATAAATAAGACACATGATTTGCAAAAGTTACTTTTACAAATCATTGAGCCTACACAAGTGCAACAAGGCAATAGACTCATCACCACACACACAATTCTCATAGTGAGAACAATAGAAACAATGACTAAAAAGGAGGAATCCTATAGACATGCTTCTACTAAGGGTTTGCTATGCAAGCATGCATAACATGTAAAGTACTAAAATGCAAACAAGGAACCATGTTATCATAATGGGAAATGAAAACATGTCCTCATGCAAGGATACACAAATATCCACCAAACACAAGTTGGCAGGAAAAATAATTGAATACAAAAACTGCTAAGGAAACTAGTACTACTCAAACATGAAGAATCAATGGATGCATTTCAATCAAGTAATTGAAATACAACCAGAGGGTCCATGTCATAAAAATAGGAGTGAAAAACATCTATACTTGCTATAACAAAAATATCCCACTTAATAAAACAATGCATCAATTTGCAGGGCAACTCCTACATACTAGTGGTAATAAAAAGGGCATTACTAGAGGAATCAAACCACACTCCAAGAATGGATTTTTTCTAGCAAGCCACACTTGATTACAACTACTTACAAACATAAGCATACACATTTTCATTTAGCACTCAAAAGTCCAAGGCAAAAATACTAGGCACTCATTAGTTAGAGAACTATATAAAAGAAACACATCTAGTGTGGGGGAAATAATGTTTCCACCAAAAATGCAATGACACCAGTGGGTGTTCCACTAGCATATCAAAGCATTAAGAGGTCACAAGGCCTCTGGTCATACTTGCTAAAAATTAACAAAATTCTAAACTAGCATCTAGTGCAATAACCATACTAGTAGAAATAATAGGATGCTAAAATAAGCAAGGTAATGCTACTCATGCTATTATTCCCACACAAGTGAAAACTTCAGGGGTCAAGTACTCATAAAAACATCACCAAAATGCTACTGGTCCTATGAACACAACACAAAAATGTGTGGCTACACAACCACAAATGTTTATGTAAAAAATTCTACACATGAGGGAATTTTTCCATAACATTCTCATAGTCATGACAAAACTACTCATGCTTTTCTACCAACTCAAATGCAAGCTAGCAGAGGTGATACCAACACAATATCAGTACCAATATGGTACTGGATCTAATCTCTCAACACAACAATCCAAGTGCTTGCACATAAATTTATCACTCAAAAATTCTATGCAAGTATTAACTAGAGATAAAACATATGCTATTCTCATGAATCCTATTTCTTCTCAACTCAAGTCCACACAATTTAACATGCTAAAATAGCTAAGTAAACCTTAGAAAACAAGTTCACACAACTTGTACATGCTAGAAAACAATATTGCACACAAAAATATAGTCACACAAATTAATTACCTAAAATGCCAAAATGGCAGAAACATGCAAATTAAAGATCTGTCCACCAAATTTTCTATGATGCTCTAAAAATTAAACCCAGCTAGGTTTGGATAGCCCTAACCATACACAAGACCATCCAATTGAGTTTGCATCAAAATTAATCATTAATTATTTTATAAAAATCACCAAAGTGCTCTATGGTATTTTACCAAATTGCATGCCATTTCAAAAATGTTAGGAATTTGGAAGCAAGGTTAATTGCTTCTGTTAGGAAATTCCCAGGGCTTTCCAATGCAATTTTATACACCTCATTCTGAGTTGTGGATTTAAAAGGGTGCTCATTTTGCTGTTTCTGGTACCTGTTGCCAAAACATTTTTCGTGTCTAACATATCCATCCATATGTAGATCTACAAATTGGAGATGGTTTAGATTTTGTTGCTTTACCACTGTGAATTTTATCTTGGTCAAATTCATGTTTTAGGTTAGCTTTTAGGTCCAAAAGTAAACATGTATGTTTCTGTAAAAATTTAAAAAGGAAAATGGACTTGACATGGGCTAGATCTAGTATTGGGCCGGCCAGATCCAGCTTTACCGCGGGGGGATCTAGCCGCGGCCACTGACCAGCGGGCCAGGCGGCCACGCGGCAGCCACGCAGGCAAGGCGAGGCCCCACGGGCAGGTTTGACCGCTCCCAGCGCGCGGTCAAGGAGGAGCTGACGCCAGCACGCGCCACTCGCCGGCGGGAGGAAACTCCGGCGAGGTCGAATCCGATGATTCCGGTCACGAAATCGCGAATTGAAAACATCCACGAGTCGCTCTCGACGCGGGGAACTAAACGAGGGCAGCGCCGTTTCCAGGCGAGCAACCGGAGAGCGGCGGCGACGACGGCGCGCGGCGGCCGAAGCACTAGGACGGCGCGGCGACGTTCTAGAGGGAAAGGGAGAGGGAAAAAGGTACGGCGAGGTTCGCGTGCTCACCCTAGACGCGCGGGGACGCACGGTGAAGGCGGAGGAGGCTCGAGGCGACGGTGATCCCTCGCCGGAGTTCGTCGGGCCCGAAGAAGGGAACCGGACGGGGCGGGCTCCACGAGGCCTCCCGCCACGATTCCTCTTGCACAGGGGACAACCACGACAAGGCGGAGAGGTTGAGCCACACGGCGGCGGCCGGTGAGCTCTGAAACGGCCGCAACGACGGCGAGCTCTCGGGCTAGGGTTCCGATTTGGGAATTTTTCAGAGAGAGAGAGAGAGAGAACTCGAGGGGAGAGAGAGAGGGGGGCAGATAGCAGACATGAGCACATGGGGGGGTTCTTATCCTCGAGGAAACCTTCCACTCGAAGCAATGGCGTAGGGCACTGCATCTACAGAGAAGCTAGGAAGAAGGAGTGACTCGGATTACAAATAGGTCCCTGGCTATTTACAAAGACATCCTTTTCCTCTCTGAAAATTGTTGTTTTCACTAGGAAAACAAAGTCTAAATTTAAAATCCTTTTGCCCAAAATTCTTATTAGTTGGGATGCACAACATATGTGAAAATTGGCTCAATTGGATAAACTTGATAGTTCAAAGTTGTTCAAATTTCAATTCTGACATAAATGGACATTGAATTTATTAGACTACTTAGAAGCTTCCAAAAATGATAATTTTTTGGCACACAATCCTTATTTGGTGTGTTCCTTGTGTGGTAGAAAATTCAAGTCATTTTGAGTTACTTCATAGAACAAACTTGTTCAAATTTCTAAAAGGTGTTGTCTAGAAAACAGGGGTTTTTGGCAACTTAAATTATTAAAAAACTTGTGCCCTTTTGGTTTTCCTCCTTTTTTATGATATAGAGCATGTGGTATTTATTTCATGGAATTTGGAAAAAGTTTGTAGAACAAACTTGTTCAAAATTCCAAATGTTGCTGTGGAGAAAAATCATGTTTTCAGGACTTTAATGGATTCAATTTTTGGTCTCCTCTTGTGTGTGTTCCTTATTTGATATAAGGAAGCACTGGTATTAGTTTCAGATCATTTGAAAAAAGTTTCCAATAGTAACTTGTTTGAGTTTCCTGTTTCCGGAAATATTGGAAATTCAATTTAATAAGGCACTTGGCTTTTCTTTAACAATGCTTTGCCAAAATATTTATGTGACTAGAGATAGCAAGTCAATGCTCTCCAATACTTTTGTTTTTAAGCTTGCAAGGTTGGAAAAACATTTGATAAGATTTTGGTGAAGCATCTAAGAATGCCTCTTTTTCCTGATAATCTTTTAGGGAAATTTATTAAGTGTTTCCTCTTTCTTAATTTAGACCTTGGAATAATATTAAACAAGTATGGGACTCATAAGATACTTTTGGAAAACTCTTTGATCAATATTTACTTTATAAAATATTGCCAAGGTCATTGGAACAATATTTTGAATATTTTGTTTTCAATTTCTTAGCGATGTATTAATAAACTTGAGGTTTTTGGAAACATGATAATATGCTTCCAAGGTTTGAGTGGGTTGAGCTTATAAAGAATTTATCCTCAGCAAGTTTATATAATTAGTTTGTTTAGTTGCACTCAAACAAACACAACCAATGTTTATTTGTCAAGCAATTTGCAAAACAACTGTGTTATCAGGTATTCCAAAATTGGGATGTGACACGTAGGATGGACTCCCTGGATTCCGCCACCTCCAAGATGGCACCCGGAAGTTTCTCAACTTCCGAGAACTCCCCAGTCCTTGTGGGAAGGAACTTGTTGACCACCTGCATGCCAGCAGCTCTAATCGCAGTCCACGTCTTCCCAAAGGCTCAGATTCTATCAATCCGAGTGAGATCTGGGTTATCTCCTGTTTTTTCAGACAAAACAACCAAAAAGGTTAAGTGAAAAAGCAGAGAACGAAAGCAAGACATGGAAACATGGTAAATGAAGTAAAACTTACCGATAATCTTGTCGATTTCGGAGCCTTCCTCCAGGCGAAGGTTTAAGGCATTTTCCAAGTCCTGGATAGCGGACTTATCCTTCTCCGCCTGTTCGGAAGCCTTGGAATGAGAAATTCCAAGGGCCAGATTGCTGGCTTCGAGATCTTTTTGAGCCTTCATAAGTTGCTTATGAAGGTCAAGATTCTCCTCACGGAGACTGGCAGCATTACCGGCATCTTCAGCTATTTGCTTGGCCTTAGCCAAAGCATCTGGAAAGCAAGGAAAATTCCGAGTTTAGAAAAATCCCGGAAAAGTACTTAGACAAAAAGCTGAATCGAAAACTTCAGAAGGAAAAAGTCTACCTCTTGTTTCCGACAGCTGCAGCTGAGACGATGCCAACTCCGCCTCTTTCACCTCAAGAATAGAAAGAAGATTTCTAACTTCTTCTTGATGGAAAGTTTATTGAAAACTTCCATGTTAATGGATTCAGCGGTTTGCTGGAACACGACAAGGAAAAGAGTAACTAAAAAGCATCAAGGCAAAAAGTATACATTTCGTTTAATGCTTGGGGGCTAGAGTTAAATATCTGGCTCATTCGCTGCAACCCCGCCAAGTTTTCATTGAACTCTTTTGCGTATTCCGCAAAAAGAATTCCGGCCGCGCTTAGGCCATCGTTGAGGTTCTTGAAGTCCTTGTCGAAGGTGGGAATCTCCTCATCGGTTGTTCGAGAAGAATTTCCCACCTCTGGAGCCACCCTTTCCCTCGTATCCGTGTCCGGCACAACGGGCTGGCTGCGCTCCAACGACTCGGTGGTGGGGGCTGTGGCATGCTCTTCCGCCATCGTGGACGGTTTGTCCGGTGCGATGACGGGAGAAGGTTGAGAGCCTCTGCCGGACACAACCTTGTGCCTTTTCAGCTTCTTTGGCTTTAAGGTAGAGGGAGGCAGGCTAAAGGCAAAAAACAAAAAACCCGGAAAAAGTTAAAACTCCGAAGACAAAAGAAAACTTCGACAAAAGAAAAATAACCCGGATGCTCTAACCTGGAGGTGGCGACGGGAATCCCGTCAAGATCGATGATTTCCTCAGAGGAGGAAATCTTCTTGCGCTTTTGCCCACCTGCAAAGGCGGCACGCAACGCTTCCAGTTCAGCTTCGGAGGCCAGCTCCGAGTCAGGAAGTTCAGCAATCTGTCGAAAAGAAATAGCAGAGTTAGAAGCGAAAAATCCGAGAAAGCATGGCAAAATTCCACCCAAATGACGGAAAAATACCTTGTGAGCCGGATTGTCGGCCGTATACATTGGCCGACTCGCTTCATATTGGTCGCGTGATGCGACCAACTGGTTCACGCGCCGCCGCAGATCCCTCGCGGCCCAGTCTTTGCTGGTTGTCCGCATTTTGTCGTTGGCGCCCGTGTACTCGCAAAGGAGACGGCTGCCATGGTTGGCTAACGGCTGGATCCGCCTGTCCAACCAGCAAAGGACTGTGTCCATGCCGGTTAGAGGCGGATCAGAGGAAGTGAGCTTGGCGATGCGCCGCTTGATCCTTAGAAGATCAGGCGGCAGAACTTGGACGCCTTCTGTTCCCCAATTTTCTTGGGGAACAGCAGCGGTGTTTGAGAAAGGTGGAACCCCGATGGCCTTTTTTGGGAAAGGAACATCGGGATGATAAAAGAAGGAACCCATCCAGAATTTGACGGATTCCGAGGTTTTGATCTTGGGGAACCAATCCTCCCTAAATCTCCTAAGAGTGAAGGAAATGGTTCCGCAAGTCGGGAGTGCGCCCTCCGAAGAGTTCCGCTTAACCCCGAAACAGTATAACAAGAAATCTAACCTAGGTTCTATGCCTAGGAAACCCTCGAAGAGAGCCTGAAAGCCGGCCATATAAAGAGTAGAATTTGGTGGCAGGTTATGGGGCTGGATATTGTAATGGGAGAGGACTTGGAGGAAGAAGGCGGAAGGTGGCAGTCCCATACCTCTCAGAAGGTGGGAGGAGAGAAGAACCCGTTCGCCTTCGCTCGGCATGGGTTCGTTCTCGTCCTCCGGAAGCCGCCATTTCCCTTTCAGCACTAACCCCTCCTTTTCCATGTTTGGAAGGAGGGACGGGGGAATGCTGCAGGAAACCCAGTTGCCGGCAGTCTCCAGTTCTTCGTCAGCTCCGGCGGCGGTGGACGCGGCAGCCTCCGCGGCCGCGAGCTCGTCGCCAACGAGCGTAATTTTCTCCTCCGCCGTCTCGGGAGTGAACGGCGGAGAGGGCGCGGAGCTCGAGCCCGCAAGATCCGCGGCGACGGAAGGATTCCCTCCGTCCGCCGCGGTGCTCGCGGTCTTCACTGGGACATCGCCGCCGGCGTGCGTCGGGGAATCCAACAAAGGATCCATTGTGTTGATGATGTCCTCGATGTCTTGCGCAACGGTGCGGGCGGGCGAAGACGGCGAAGATGCCATTGGGTGGCGGCGCTGGCTCGCCTCCGATGACGTTTTGGGCGCGGTGTGCGTTCGAAAGTTTCTCTCTGCTCGGGAGCTTGGGCGCGGAAATGGCGTTGGAAGTGAGTGCGGAAGGTTTTCCGGGAGGACGAAGAAGGCTATTTATAGCCGGAAATCCGTCACGATACGTGCTAAACGGCTCTTTTGACCGTTGGATGATCAACGCGTGTCACTCGCCGGAAAATCCGGGAAATGAATCGACAGGGTGGTTATAGCTATCTCCTCGTTTTCCGCGAGAATCTGTCAGAGATATGTTTCTGGATTTCCCACTCAAAACCCAAACGTCCCTTACGTCAGCAGGATTAAAGTGCTGACGTAGGAGGTTCCTTCTCCGCGAAGGATCGTGTGAGAAAAGCCGGATTTTCAGAATTCCGAGTTTTACGTTATAATCTCTTTTTGAAGAAGAATAAGAAGAATCAAGACTGCTGGCCAATATTTCTCGGACAATATGCATTTGGCGAAAGACGGTGAATCAGAGTTTTGATCCTTCTTGGGGGCTACTGTCGGATATATACTGAATAGGGGTATATCAGATGGTGGTCATAAGTGCCGGATTACCAGGGTGGCCCAAGTGGTAGTGGGCTATGGTCCATTGGGCGGCCCAGTAAGCTGACGCACAGAAGGCGGATTCTAGAAGGACCCGGATCACGGCCCACGTGATCTGGCTTGGAGGAGAAGGCGGATTCCTTACTTTCCAAGTTAGAAGTTACCGTAGTCTTCTAGGTTTCCTACTCTGTATGCCCTAACCCGGCTATTATATAAAGCCGGACGGGAGGTGTGATAGATAGACACGAAGCTACAGGCTAACTCGCCGGGAAGTTGATCCTCAGTGAATAGCTAAACAGAACCTCACATTGTAATTGTATGCACAGGCTATAGTCCTGATTAGTGAGATTGCAGGAGTAGGAACGCCGTACTATTACGACGTACCGAACCTGGGTAAATCCTGTGTCTTTGTCTTCAACGCGATCCCGTTTCCCCACGTCTCTACCCGTAGTCTCATGGCACCCCCGTCTATGAAAACTACTACGATGTCTCGACATAGGTAACATCAGCCGGTCGTACTGTGAGGTTTAGTTAGACCTAAGCAAAAACAAGTTAGAGCAGGTCAAAAATTTAGATATCGAGTGATGCCACTGCCATCCGAGGGCAACATCCGGAGAGCGAGAACGTTGAGGAAACCCTGCTTAGCCGCTCGGCCCCCTACAAGCTTCCATCTATGGGCCTCACACAAAAGTGGATCACCACAGAAGGACAACGTGGGAAATCACTAGAAAAAGGGAACCCTTCCAGAAGGTCACCCGCGTGCGCTCCGCTTACGACAAGTGTCGCTTTCTCCTTCCCCCCAGCCTCCCAAGGATGCTTGCATGCGTGACAAGTGGCAGCACGAGAGAGTTTTGGTGAGATTTTTCTCTTCCCACCCACTAACGGGTGGACGGATGGACACATATTTATTTTGAGATCCGTTCTTTAGAATGAAATATCTCGAGAAGTGTTTTTAGGATTTACGAACGGTTTTCATATTTGAGATCCTTGCGTCGAAATCTTCAAAACTAGATCCCATATTGATACGTTTCAAGAAACATTTTTTGTGGCTTTGTACTCCTTGTTCTATAGTTTATACTTTCAGTAGCAGTTTATACTCCCAGTAGCAGCGTGGGTGTAGATTCAGTAGCAGGTGCATGAGTGCACACTATGTAAACTGTGTATATCCAGTAGCAGCGTGCTTGTACACCATGTACTTTCAGTAGCACCGTGGGTGTACATTCAGAAGCAGCGCGTGGGTGTATATACAGTACTAACATCGGTGTCTTTAGGTACATCATGTGTACACTTTCAGGATCAAGTTTTGTATATTTTCAGATAGAACATGTGTGTACTTTTTAGGTGAAGCGGCATAGGCGTTTTGTTCGAGGCGAAGCCGAACGGTAACACGAGGCAACACCGAGCCGTAGCACGCAGTACGACCAATGCACGCTCCGACCAATGCGCACAACGACCTGTGTACCCCCTTCAAGCTTTTTATAAATGGTTATCGAGACCGAGCCGAACATTGCTGCTACTGGATGTACACGGTCTGGTACTGAAAGTATAAATTATATAGAACAGGAAGTACAAAGTACGAAAAAAAAGTTTCTCGAAACTTATCAACATGAGATCTAGTTTTGAAGATCTCGACGCGAGAATCTCAAATATGAAAACGGTTCGTAATTCCGAAAAATGGTTCTCAAAATATTTTGTTTTTAAAAAACGAATCTCAAAATGAACGAGCGTGCACCTTCCGTGAGGTGGTAAGAAGAAAACACACCAAAATTCTCTCGTGGTGACATCTATCACACATGCAACCGGGCCGCGCATGGCCTCTTCTTAGCTTATGAGGGCATCCACGACGTTGCCAAAACCAAATTTGTCACCTAGGTTTATTTGACATAAGTGTTAAGGTTGCTATGTCATCTACAATGTGGCAAAGCTAAACCCAAATGTCAAAATCACTAATGTGTGGCCCACTATGTACAAAATAATAATTAAATATTTGTGGGCTGCTCACTTCTATCTAGTCTCACATCTTCATCTTATTATTTTATTCACTTAGATGAATTTGGCATTGGATCTTCTAGTTGCTCCTACGCCAAATTATTTGGCTTTGCTATCACTGTTTGGCACCTCCATAATGTACAAAACAAGTATCAAAAGCCAAATTAGCTATTTGGCATCTCTATTTGACATACATTGTGGCTGCTCAGAGGGAACCTTTCGCTAGTGTTACCCGACAACGTGCCTATGGTCCTCATCGTGTTGTGCGGCAAAGCAGCTGCATATCCAGCCCAGGTACGGAGCTCATCTTTGCCCCATGGACATGGGGTAGTGTCGTCGACTTGGTATGGAAGCAGCATTGTTGAACCGGATTTCGGCTAGCTAAAAAAAATTGATTTCCTCGCAAACGGGCGCATTGCAGGACCGGGTGGGAGATAGTTTGCGTGTTCTTGCTTGCATAGAGGGCACGCACGTGCAGTGGCGGATCTAGAATTTTGTCAATGGGTATGCCGCATAAAAGATTTATTGTCCATTTCAATAAAACATATTTATCAATTTAATAAATAATTGTGAATTTGCATAGTAATACGGTGCAATAAATTGAATTGATGGTTCCTTCTTGCAATCTTTCTTTTTGAAAAGTATGCCCATACGGTCTGAATGGGCCCTTCAAATATATGTTCTTCAAATTGCATTTTGATTATTAACAAGATGTACTTTCGAAAACGAGTAGGTTCAACGATTCACAAACTTGTTGAAGGCGAAAAAAATTCATGCATTCGAGATAAATGTGTTCACGTATTAAAAAAATGATCACCCGCATATAAATAAATGTATGTATGGATTAAAAAAATCAAGATTCAAATAGTTTACATATTTTTATGTTTCATAAATATTGTTTTGAATATCTAGTAGTAGTACTAAACAGGACAAGTAAAACATATCACGAATTTTGTATTCAGTTCAAGAATTGTAAATGCATGTATTTTATCATGCATTAGGAGCTAGCTTGCCTGCCCTTTTTGTAGATCTAAATACAACATTTGTTTAGCAGGAACCAGGATATAGCTTGGACGTACAGTATTATTTATTTTTTAAGTTAATTTTTTTTAAGACAATTTTTTGAGTGAACTGCTTGGACGTACAGCTGTAAGTAAGGGAGCATTCTCGTCTGTTGAAGCTTCAAATTATTGGGCCAGCCCAGTCGGCCATTGTTAAAGCGATGGGTCCCCAATCGCCGCAAAGTGCTCCCGTTTGATCCTACTTAATTTTGTATCGACTGTTTCAGGCGGAGCTTGATGTAACATTTGCAGCCTGGGTAATACACATACTCCCTCTGTTCAAGTGTATATTTTCCTTTTTCGTCGGTCAAATTTATTAAACTTTGACTAACTTTATCGGAAAAAGTATTAACATTTATGATACCAAATTAGTATCAATAGATTTGTCTTGACATGAAGTCTTAAAACATATCATTTTCATGTCATTTATATTGCTACAATTTTCTATAAATTTGGTCAAAGTTTAAAAGTTTGACTAAGTGTAAAATTAGATGCACACTTATTCGTGGACAGGGGGAGTACATACGTATGCTGGACTGCCAGGCATACCGGGCCGAGATGAAAGACCTCCATGACACGTTGCACATTGAACGCCGTAGAGATGTCACCTCGGCTGACTGAAAGCGCGCCGCCTCCGCAACCGTGCATCCATCAGCAGAGCGCGCCCACAATAGGCGGTAGCACAGCTTGGGAGGCATTCAGCGATGGATTGTGGCTTAATCCGTTGAAGAACATAATTCAGCCTGCTCACCGTTGCCATGAGCGCCAACGGGATATGATCCGGAAATCACTAAAAAAAGAAATCTTTCGAAAATAATCATCGAAGATGTCAACAAAAAATGGGGATCCATAAACCAGCCCATAGGGTTCAGTCAGAGGGATATCCAAGAACGCCTAGAGAGGCAAGGTGATCATAGGACGTGGATGACGAAAGACTTATATAAGCCGTTTCCGGCGCCGCTTCCACCGCTCCCTCTGCGGAAGAAGAGGTCTCATTGATCGAGGTGTGTCTATCATTACTTTGTTTAACAAAACTTTCTTAATTAGCTCGAAACTTAGGCCTAGCTGTTGTTGGTTTGAATTTATGCTTAGTTACCTTGAAAAATTACTTGTGTGATATCCATGCTATATATCTTTGAGGTTTATTATTGTTTCCTTGCTTTAATTTTTGTGAACATATATGCCTTGTGCCTAACTGTTTTTGCATTATTTACTAATATGCCTTGTGTCTATCTATACATATGTTGTACTACGTGGTGTTCGAGGGTCGGATTCCATGAGTCTACGACGAGTAAAAGAACTGTAAGGCACAGGTGCACAAGTTCAGCGGCAACTATCAAGTATACGAGACTAGACAGAAGGCGGTTGCCAAGTGGAGGGACCACCAGTCAAAGAACAAGAACAAGATGAAGACCTCCGTCGTGCTCCCGCTCTTGCTCACCATCGCCGAGGCGAAGCCGAGCGGTAGCACGAGGCAACGCCAAGCCGTAGCACACACTACGACTAATACACGCTTCAACCAATACGCACAACAACCTATGTACCCTATTCTTTGACGGTGCATGCTTTGACTCGTACGGGGTCAGATCACACACCACTGCTTTTGGATTCTGGGGTGCAGGCACATGTCGGAAACAAGAGTCACTTCTCGTTCGAACTCTCTTGGATACGTCAAGAAGGTTTTTATGATTTAGTGCGTAAAGAATGGATGTCGGTTAATTCTGGCAAAAACCCGGTTGAGAAGTGGCAAAATAAAATAAGGAATTTGAGACAATTTTTGCATGGTTGGGCGAAAAACCAAAGCGGTGAATATAGGAAACTGAAAGATAAATTAACAGCCCTCATTGATATGTTGGATATTAAGGCGGAATCGACCCCTTTAACTGTGGCCGAACAGGCTGCAAAAAAGGAGGCTAATGAATACCTAAGAAAATTAAAACGGGATGAGGGATCCAAATGGGCGCAGCGAGCAAAAGTTAAACATATACAAGAAGGAGGAAGTAACACAAATATTTCCACCTGATTGCAAATGGCAAGCATAGGAAAAAAAGAATTTTCCAATTAGAGCAGGATGAAGGTACTATTATAGGAGATTTAAACCTGCGGACTTTTATCTCGGAGTATTAAAAGAAATTATTCGGGGCACCGGCGCCGAGTAATGTTTCTTTAGTAGAGGATATGAATGATGACATGCCTCAGATATCACAAGAGGAAAACCGTATTCTTACATCTCCGTTTACGGAAAAGGAGGTGTTCGAAGCTATTTCTCAAATGGAACATAACAAGGCTCCAGGTCCGGATGGGTTTCCCGCTGAATTTTATCAGAAATTTTGGGATGTGATTAAGCTTGATTTGATGGCTATGTTTGCTCAGCTTTATGATGGAGATTTACCATTATATAAGTTAAACTTTGGGGTTATTACGTTGCTTCCAAAGAGGGGGGATGCGAGTCGCATTGAGCAATATAGGCCCATTTGTTTACTCAATGTTAGTTTTAAAATTTTCACCAAAGTAGGTACTAATAGTGTAACCTCTATTGCGAGTAGAGTTATCCGACCATCTCAATCAGCGTTTCTACCCGGTAGAAATATTCTGGAGGGGGTAGTGGTCCTACATGAAACTATCCATGAGCTGAAAAGGAAAAATTTGGACGGGGTTTTGTTTAAAATTGATTTCGAAAAAGCATACAACAAGGTGAATTGGTCTTTTCTGCAGCAAGTGTTAAGAATAAAAGGTTTTTCACCAATTTGGTGCGAATGGATTGCTCGTTTTGTTCAAGGGGGAAGTGTCGGGATTAAAGTTAATGATGATATCGGTCATTATTTTCAAACGCTAAAAGGACTTAGACAAGGTGATCCGTTGTCACCTATTCTTTTTAACCTTGTAGCGGATATGTTGGCTATCCTCATAGATCAAGCTAAGGAGGATGGTCAAGTAGGAGGGTTGATACCACACCTTTTCGAAAGAGGGGTATCCATCCTTCAGTATGCTGCCGATACGATTGTTTTCATGGAACATGATGTGCAAAAGGCCCTGAATATGAAGCTTATACTTGCGATGTTTGAGCTTCTGTCGGGTCTTAAAATTAACTTCCATAAAAGTGAGATCTTTTGTTTTGGTAAAGCTAAGGATGCCCAAGATGATTACCGTAATATCTTTGGCTGCGAGGTAGGTAGTTTACCTTTTAAGTACCTAGGCATACCAATTCACCATAGGAAACTTCTTAATAAAGAGTGAAAACCAATTGAGGACAGGTTTGACATGAAACTCAGTTCTTGGATAGGCAAATTGTTATCTTATGGGGACCGTCTCGTTTTGATTAACTCTGTCCTATCTAGTTTACCTATATTTCTGGTGTCCTTCTTTGAAATTCCCGTTGGGGTTAGGAAACGGATTTCTATCGATCCAGATTTTTTTTGGCAAAGTGATGTGAAAAAGAGGAAATACCGCCTAACAAAATGGAATATGGTATGTCGTCCGAAGGATCAAGGAGGCTTAGGAATTGAAGTTTTACAAATTAAAAATATGTGTTTGTTAAGTAAGTGGTTCTACAAAAATTTAACTGAAGAGGGGGTGTGGCAAGAGCTGCTCTCTAATAAATATCTAGGGGATAAAACGTTATCTCAAGTAGAGAGTAAACCATCGGACTCACCATTCTGGAAAGGATTAATGAGTGTTAAGAATGCATTCTTTTCACGTGGCAAATTCTCTTTAGGGAACGGTCAGCAGGCGCGGTTTTGGGAAGATACATGGTTAGGTGATGAACCGTTATCACAATCCTATACATCCCTGTATACTATCGCCTCACATAAAAATGTTACGGTTGCGGATGTGTTAACTCATAATCCTCTAGACATTCGGTCTCATAGGAGTATGGTTGGACACAGAAGGGATCGTTGGTTGCATTTGGTGGAAAAGTTGATGGGAGTTTCCCTAACAAATGATAGAGATGTGTTTCGTTGGAAACTTACAATGGATGGGTCGTTTTCCGTTAAATCGTACTATGCTGACTTGATGCACGGATCCACAAGATTTTTGCGAAAATACTTGTGGACATTAAAGGTGCCATTGAAGATTAAGATCTTTTTATGGTTCCATAACAGAAAAGTTATTCTCACTAAAGACAATTTGATTAAGAGAAATTGGCATGGTTGTAAAAAATGTGTTTTTTGCGATACAGATGAGTCTGTAGAACACCTCTTTATAACATGCCCTTTTGCCCGTGATATTTGGCGTCTGATACACTTTACCTATAGCATTTATCCACCTATTAGCATTGCGAATATGTTTAGTAACTAGTTAAATAGCATAGATAGGAAAACAAAAGCACGGATACGAATTGGTGCGGCTGCTTTCCTTTGGACGATTTGGTATTGTCGCAATGACGTGGTTTTTAACAAACAAACAAACACTCATTTTTTGCAGGTTGTAACAAGACGGTCTATTTTATCCAGATGTGGGCTTTCCTTCTCCCAGTGGATCAGCGCGGACTTATGGATTCAGACTGTGCTCGACTGATGGCGGTCGTTCGGACTATCTACAGCCAGGCTGGGTGGCTTAATTATAGGCGAATTGATGTGTAATTCGTCGATGTTTGTGTGACTTATTTTCGTGGCCACTTTATCCGATCCATGACTGTATTACATTTGAACTATGGATGTTTCTTTCTATCATTTAATAAAATCCGGCTGTGTGCATCGCTTTGATGCAGAGGCCGGGGCCAGACTCAAATTTCTAAAAAAAATGTACCCCATTCAAGATCTTTATAAATGGTAATCGAGGCGAAGCCGAGCCGTAAAAAAATATCGAGACGCACCCGAGCATCGGTATACTCTTAGATACGGTGTAGATGCACTTTCATCTATTGTTTCAATTTTTTGTTTGTACGTCGGACTTATGCATATACTTCTGGTTTTTTACTTTTTGTTGTTGGTACATACGAGAGATGAAAACGGTAAAAGAAAAAAAAGCAAACAAAGGCTCGAGCGTATACGGTCTCTCCGCGTACGTCCACACTTTGCAGCTCGCTCGTGTCCGCTTCCCTGGTACCGTGTACGTCGAGCGATCGGAGTCTTCAAATTCGTTTTTGCTTCTCGCTCCCGTGCGCTTCCTCGCTGCCACACGTCCATTGCTCCAACCTCCCGCGCGTGGCCTCTCCTTAGGGTGGAGCGAAACATCACCGTCACTGCTAGCTACTACTCTCTTTGTCTCAAATTAATTGTCATAAACATGGACAAAAGTTGATATATCTAACAATAAATTATGTCTAGATACATCCACTTTTGTCCATCTTTATGATAATTAATTTGAGACGGAGGGAGTTGATCATGAGTAGGTTTGCTTGGGGCTGAAACTTGGCCAAGCACCCATAATTTCAATTCTTGGAAATTATTACTGCTTGTAGGTATCAACTAGATAAGTAAAATAATGCATGGGCTTGTATTATTAATCAATGGAAAAATAACATGTATATGACTGATTGGCAACCCGTCGTTTTGGATTTTCAGTTCTTAATTGGGACTTACTACAGAAACTTAGTAGTGAGATTTTTTTTCCTTGGAAAAACCAGGTTGGCAAAATTTTAAACCATTGGAGTTCAATGTTTGAAAGCATGCACCTGAAAATCTTTTATTTCAGTAAATAACACAGGAATTATTCTTTTCTGGAACATGATGTCAGCTTAAGTGCTACCTTCACTATAAAATAACAGAATCTGAAGTTAAATAATTAAGTCTGAGTACGGTTTATATACTAGTCATTTGAACTTTGTAAAATTTAGGACCCTTTTTGCATTGCGCTCTGATGCCCCAAATTTCTGAAGAAGGTCCTATGTCGATGGAATGTTTACTTACACCTGTCCTTGGGGACCTAGAGGGCTTGTTCATGGAATGTTCACTTGCAGCTTTCATTGGTTAGTTATCAGTAACGACAGAGCCAAGGGGAATCTATATTCCACCACACACATCCCACCTCGCAATCTCACATCACCAAGTTTCAAGCGCTCTTTGAATATATGATGGTGAACTTTGGCCTACTTGGTCGTCATAACGCTACCAATCTATGTGTAGTTGGGAAGAAACAGTTGTACATGAATGATCAGTTTAAGAATATAAATGCAGAATGATAGTGAAATTTGTTCTAGGAATATCTGTCTTGTACAAGAGTTGATTAAGTAATTTATTCTTTCTGGTAAATAGAGAAGTTTAGTTCTCGTTGAAATAATGGATTTATGGCCATGAAACAAATGATATAACAAGACACCGAAGCACTGAAAGTTTTTTTTTAAAAAAAAGGCTGATGGGAGACCGGCGATATGGAACATGGGCTCCTCGTGTTTTTAAATATTATAAAAAATTCGGCCACTGAAAGTAGCAAAATTAAAATGGACCTATTTACACGGATATTTACATATGTGTTGAGCGATCATGTCCAATTCTGTTGACGAGACAAAAATCACAAAAACATGGCTCTTGATATGCAAAACAAAACTCAATTTTGCTCTTAGTAGTTTGTCTTTTATGTTTAGACTGCGTTTCAAAAGAGATTTGTATGAAAATTTAGAAGTGCACACTAGACATCTATATGAAGTTGTATTTTTTTCCGAATTTTGTTGGAATGTAAAAGATAAAATTCTGATTTTTCAAAATTCAGGCTCAGTGCAGCTTGGGCTCGATTTGGAGTTTCATAAGGGCTCAACCGAAATAAAAGCAACAGAAAAAAATCAAAGAGAATAGAACAACAAAAAAAAAATTAATATCTAAGCTAAGTTATAGCAGGTCAAAATAGGCAGGGTTATTCTCCGCGTGCGTGATGCACAACATGGTTTTCTAACAGCTAAAAATCAAAGTGCGGGGTAAGAAGATCACCTCTCGCACCCGCATAACCACCGGCGGCAGAACCACCAGCCACCGCTACTCACGGCAGCTTCACCACCCCGCCCTACAGAAACCACCCCTCTGTCGTTCCGCCACCGCCCCCGAGTATCGCTCTAAGCCCCCTTCCCTCTCTCGCACACCTTCTTCTCCAGCTCTGGCACCCCACCCTACACCCCCACTAGTTAAGTGCATTGCTTAGCGAGTCCTCGTTCCATCGATCCTAGTCGGCTTCTTCTCCATTGCAGCTCCATGCCGATTGCAGTGGCATCGCCGACGTCGGTTCGAGTGGGTAGAGGAGAAAAGAGGGAACAAGGGGAAGGAGAGAGAAAAAGAGGAGGCGCTTGCGCCCTCGTAGAAGAGCGTTTCTGGGTCAAAACCTAGACATCAGGTGATGCTGCTCTCCGTGCACCATCAGGAGCGCGATAGTGCTGCATCAACCCGCTTTACTGTTTGGCCTTTGCAAGGTCCGACGAGGCTATGTTCCTACCACTAGTGGAAACAGGGCCTTTTGTCCCGGGTCGTAAGGGCCATTTGTCCCGGTTGCGCAACCGGGATGGGCTAGCCGGGACAAATGGCCCTCCCCATTGGTCCCGGTTGTGCCAGCACCCGGGATGGTAAGGCTGGCCCACGTGGCGACTCTGGGCCAGGGACCGCGAGGGAGTTCGTCCCGGTTCGTTTTAGGGACCGGGATGGATGCCTTCTTAAAAAAAGAATAAAGTACGCCCATTTTCCCTGCCGCGGCAGGTTTTTTTTTGTTCGTTTTTTTTTTCTCCTGCCTTGCAATCGCCAACCGGCCTCCCCTTCCCCAACCGCTCCAGGCCCACGTCTTTAATTAAGCCCACTGACACATTTTTTAGTCAAAAAGACCCACTGGCCCGCGTCTTTTATTTATGGACAGTCAACGGTTCGAAGGGCCCACTGGCCCGCGCCTGTTATTATGGCCAGTCAACAGGGGCCACTGGCCAGCGGCCTGGTGGCTGGTTCGCCTGGTCCATTAAACTAAGACCGAAGGACGGTCAAAGGGCCGCTGTCCGCCTCGTCTTCCCGCCCCGCCTCGTCTTCCCGCCCCGCCTCGGCTTCCCACGCCCCACTCCCCACGCGCCACGCCTCGGCTCCCCGCATTCATGGCCGCCTGCAACCGCCGCCACGTTCAGGCCGCCGGTTGGCATGCCAGCCCACCCCGGGTCCTTTTTAAAGGCCCCCCGCCGCCCGTACAACCCACCCACCCCGGACGCGTCTCGCTGGTTCTCGAACTCCGGCAAGCGCCCAAGGAACGACGACGGAGGCTCGTCGAGCGGCGCAGGCCGCATCCCGCCCCCGCCGGCGGAGGCCTTCGGCTACGGCCCTGGAGGTGTCCGCCTCGGCGGGGTGCCACGCGTCCCCGCGCCACCACCGGCTGCACGCCCGCCGCCCCGCGCCGCGCCCCCGGGCAAGCGGTTCCGCCGGTACGTCCGGGTGGACGAGGCGGAGTGGCACTGGAACAATGCCACTCCGGTGTTCTACAACGACGTGCACCTCCCGGACGGCTGGCACCTGAATCCCCAGCGGATCCCAGTGCCGCCGGCCCCGACCGGCGCGGCGCTGCTCGAGGAGATCGAGCGCCGCCGCGAGCTCCTGCCGGCCCCCGTCCGCAGGGAGCGGATGTACGCGCGCAGCTCCCCCTACTGGGCCGCCTGGCTCGAGCAGGAGCACGAGCAGCGCCGCCGCTCCTTCATCCTCTCCAATCTATTTTCACAGTCTTCCCTTGCATCAGCAATAACTCGGCCAAGATCATCATCGGGCTCTTCTGATGCCTGTTCTTGATCACCTCCTTCTTCTGCATTCTCTTCCATTGCAGTATCGTCGTATTCAGGGAACAAAGGATCTTCTTCTTCTTCTTCATCGTCTTCCATCACAACCCCTCTTTCTCCATGCTTGGTCCAGCAATTATAGCTGGGCATGAAACCTCTCCGAAGTAGATGGCCGTGAAGGATTCTTTCGGAAGAATGTTCTCTGACGTTCCGACAATCAACACATGGGCAACACATGAAGCCATTATCTTTGTTCGCCCGAGCTACAGCAAGAAATGCATTCAGGCCTGCCATATACTCGGAGGTGCGTCGGTCACCGTACATCCATCGCTGCCGTGCATCCATCTGCATCATATAATTAAGTTTATCAAAATACATATTAATACAGAGATAACCACAGTACATCGACAAATAATACTTTTTTATGTATCAGTTACAGATGAAAAAGATAATTTGTTAACCTCGGTCGAAGAAACCATTTTCAGTGAGCTTGTGTGCGTCTCGGGAATTTCGTCGAACACCTCGTGTGCATAGTAAAAAAAAACAGCAACACCACACTCTCTCACACCTCCAAGCAAAAAAAAAGATGGAAGGAGGGGGGGGGCTGGGGCAGTATATATAGGGGAAGGGGGCATTGGTCCCGGTTCGTGGACTGAACCGGGACAACAGGTCATGCGCGTGCCACGTGGCCTGTGGCTAGGCATTGGTCCCGGTCCGTGGCACGAGCCGGGACGGATATGCCCCCACGAACCGGGACCAATGCGCCCAGGCGATTCCTGTTGCCCCGGGCGCACGAACCGGGACCAATGCAGGGCATTTGTCCCGGATTTGGTTGCAACCGGGACAGCTGCCCCCCGGCCCCCTGGACGAGAGGGGTTGTTTCCACTAGTGTACAACTATGAGACATATGTTGTGACTTCGTTAATTTCAAGACTCGACCCGCCGTCTGTCTCTCAGGGAGATCCTCATAGGGTAGGTGTGGGTGCTTGCATTTATAGATTTAAGCTAAATCTCAGCTAGGTGACGTCGGCCGTTTTCCTTAGCGCTGTTAGGATCCAGCTTTGTCCCCTTCTCTCGTTATTGGTTTTTTTTTCTGTTGGGCTCCTGATGTCCCGTTATGTCTCTTTGGTAGGCGAGCTTTGTCATTTTTTGGGGCTTTTTGTGGGTTATGTTGCTCTGTGTTTTTGTGGGCCGAGGTTGGGGCTTTTTGTGGGTTATGTTGCTCAGAAGTAAACGAGTCCCCCAAGATAGTCCAGGAGAGCAAGCTATAGTCCAGGTCAGATTTGTTCATACGTACGTTCTATGTCTATACGGTCCAGATTCAATAAATATTTGACGAGTCTATCATGTGTACGTTCCATGTCTAATGGAAACGCATGACGAGTATCCTTGAATGGACAGCTTAATACATGTAGGCCCAACACATACCTAACTATACTATCTTTTTTTTTTGAAGTTTACCTAACTATAATATCTAATGCAAATGGATCCGTGAATTATATATAAAGTCTTAGATCTAAATATATAATATGTAATTGTATTGTCCAATCTTCTCGGATCCATCTTATATTGCTTCTGATCGATATCAAGCGACTTTGCCCGTGATGCGTCATATGCTTCCTCGCCACGGACCAGTGATGTTTCAACATCCACCGTCACGCCCATGATGCGGGATTGATTTACGAACTCGGAGTATCATATTTTAAGTGAGTGAATTTCGAAATTTTTATTGGTGTCTTTCACGGACCATTTGACACCTTTATACTATGGGGAGGCGACACTATACATGAGTGTGCCAAAGCATGCATCGTCCGAGCGCGACTGCCGGTACTAAAAGGAGGATCCACAGGAAGATAATCATGTACGGGGATAAGTTAAAAAAAATAGTCGAGTATAATACAAGTACATTCCACCGTGACACCGCCGATGTGGCATTGATTTCCGGTCTGGGAGTGTCATATTTTATGTGAGGGAATTTCGACACTTTTGAATTACCGTGTTTCATGGACCATTTGGAAATTTATACTATGGGGAGGTGACACTCTACATGAGTCTACCGGTGCATGCACCGGGTTTCCGCTTGCGACTTATGGTACTGAAAGGAGGATCCACAGGATGATAATTAGGTACAGAAAAAAGGTTAAAAAAATAGTCGACTACATGCAAGCGAACAAGCCACATCATTGCAAGATCGATTTGCATTATATAAAAGTTATTCACGAATTCACATATTGATCTATTTGCTACTTCTAAGAAAGGAATTTGTTCTTAAGAGATATCAAAAACAATATTACATTAAAAGGTGTATATAAAAGCAGCCAATTATTTTGAAACCTAAAATATCAAGTTAAATTTCTGTAAAATGGAGTCGACAATCCTTTTTTTTAACGTTCATGTAAAACGATTCTTATTAAGCATGTCACCATAAATAAGGAGTATAAAAAGACAGTGAAGGGAAACCATCATATAATGATAAAAACTATATATATAGAATCAACAATCATGAATAATTAAAAACATAGTTATTTTCCGTCATGTGAACAACTGAAAAACTAAAAGTAAAACATGTTTGAATATCAATATTGCAACTACCATATAAAATTTTCCGTAGAAAAATCATTCAAAGTGGTATCCTCTTTGTGTGGTTCTTTAAATTGCTAGCTCGTGCTAAACCCTAAACCCTAAACCGTAAACTCTAAACCCTAAAGCAAATGCACATGATGATGACTAGTGTTTGTAACTGGCAGAAAACAGGAACTGTCACTGTGGCATCTTGTCAATATGTTAGTCCCAGAAATGCATAAAAATGTTATGAAGTGTATAGAAAACATATAGCAATTAACATAATAACAACATTGACCATCAAAAATTATAGATACGTTGGAGACGTATGAACTTGCAACTAATCCAAATAATAAAAACAAAAAAGAACATTTCACATAAAAAACATAATAAAATGGAAATCGCCAGTTACAACCATACTTGCAACTAAGAATAGAAACTAAAACTTGCAACCATACTTGAAATTGTAGGACTTAGGTTAATTGCAAGTGTACTTGCAACTAATCCAAAGAATGAAAACAAAAATAACACTTCACAGAAAAACATAAAAAACGTAAAAAAATATGAATGGCATATCAAGTTACTACCATACTTGCAAACTAATCCAAACATGATAAACATGGCATATCAAGTTAAAACCAGACTTGCAACTAATCCAAACATGAAACAAAAAAGAACATTTCACATAAAAACATAAAAAAATGAAAATGGCCAGTTACAACCATACTTGCAATTGTAGAACTTAGGTTAAGTACAATTGTACTTGCAAACTAATCCAAATAATTAAACAAAAAGAACATTTCACATAAAAACATAAGAAATGGAAATGACAAATTACAACCATACTTGCACCTAAGTATAAAAACTAAAACTTGCAACTAAATACTTGCACTTGTGTATTTAGGTAAAAATTGCAAGTCAACTTTCAACTAATCCAAAAAGAAAACAAAACAAAAACATAACAAAAAAATGGAATGGCCAGTTACAACCATACTTGCAACTAAAAAAAAAAACTTGCAACCATACTTGCAATTATGTCTATTGCCAAGTAAAATTGCAAGTCTACTTGCAACTAATCCAAACATCAAACAAAAATAACATTTCACATATGGAATGGAAAGTTACAAGCATACTTGCAACTAAGTATAGAAACAAAAACTTGCACCATACTTGCAATTGTATGACTCACGTCGATTGCAAGTCTACTTGCAACTAATCCAAACATGAAACAAAAAAGAACATTTCACATATGGAATAGCTTGCAACCATACTTGCAATTAAGAATAAAAAATAAAACTTGCAAACATACTTGCAATTGTATAACTTGGGTCAATTGCAGTTAGTTGCAACAAATCCAAGAATGAAAACAAAAAATAACATTTCACAGAAAAACATAAAAAAATAAATAGAATGGAAATTACAACCATACTTGCAACTAATCCAAACATTAAAAAAACATGGAATATCAATAAACAACCATACTTGCAACTAATCCAAACATGAAACAAAAAAGAACATTTCACATTAAAACATAAAAAATGGAAATGGCCAGTTACAACCATACTTGCAATTGTAGGACTTAGGTCAATTGCAATTGTAATTGCAACCAATCAAAGTTATAAAAAAAACTATTTCACATAAAAAACATAAAAATGGGAAGTGAAAAGTTACAACCATACTTGCAACTAAGTATAAAAACTAAAACTTGCAACTAAATACTTGCAGTTGTGTACTTAGGTAAAATTGCAAGTATACTTGAAACTAATCCGAAAATAAAAAAAACATAACAAAAAAATGGAAAGGCGGGTTACAACCATACTTGCAACTAAAAATAAAAAATAAAACTTGCAACCATACTTGCAATTATGTCTATTGCCAAGTCAAATTGCAAACTCTACTTGCAACTAATCCAAACATGAAACAAAAAGAACATTTCACATATGGAATTGCCAGTTAAAAACATACTTGCAACTAAGTATAGAAACAAAAACTTGAAACGATACTTGCAATTGTAGGATTTAAGTCAATTGCAAGTCTACTTGCGACTAATCCAAAAATGAAACAAAAAAACATTTCACATATGGAATGGCCAGTTACAAACATACTTGCAACTAACTATAGAATGAAAAACTTGCAACCATACTTGCAACCGTAGGACCTAAATCAATTGCAAGTGTACTTGCAACTAATCCAAAAATGAAACAAAAAAAAACATTTAACAGAAAAACATAAAAAATGGAATGGAAAGTTACAACCATACTTGCACTAATCCAAACATGAAAGAAAAAGAACATTTCACATAAAAACATAAAAAATGGAAATGACCAGTTACAACCATATTTGCAACTAAGAATTGAAACTACAACTTGCAAGCATACTTGCAATTATAGGACTTAGCTGAATTTCAAGTGTACTTGCAACTAATCCAAAAACTAAAAATAATATGTCTCATAAAAACATAAAAATGGAAATGGCCAGCTACATCCATACTTGTAACTAAAAATAAAAGAACAAAAACTCCATTTGCAATTGGGACCATACCCTGTAGAAAAAAATAGAATGACTTAGTTCCATTCCAAGTGTACTTGGAACTAATACAAAAATGAAAACAAAATGAACATTTCACATAAAAGGCATAATGGAAATGGACAGTTACAACCATACTTGCAACTAAGGTAAACAAACTGCAACTTGGAACCATACATGCAATTGTGTCTAGTGATCATTAGGAAAACTCCACTTGCAATCGGGTCGTAACCATGTACCAAAAAAATTGCAAAAATAAAACAATCTACCTCCAATAAGGACTTAGTTCAAAAATGCAAGTGTACTTGCAACTAATCCAAAAAAAAATAAACAAAAAGAAAATTTCACATAAACACATAATGGAATGGCCAATTAAAACCAAACTTGCAACTAAGTATAGAAACTAAAACTTCAAAACATACTTGCAATTGTTTCTAGTGCTTGTTTAGAAACTCAACTTGCACTTGGGACCATATCATCTAGAAAAAAATTGAATAACAAACCTACCCTTAAATAATAACTTATGTCCATTGCAAGTGAACTGGAAACTAAAAATAAAAATAAAACAAAACTTGCAAACATATTTGCAATTGTGTATAGTCCTCATTTATAAACTACACTTGCAAAATTGGGCCCACAAGACATTTAGATTTTTTATGAAAAATAATTGTACCCTTTAAGTAAGGACTTAGGTCAATTGCATGTGTACTTGCAACAAAACCAAACAATAAAACAAAAAAAGGATCATTTCATATAGAAAACATAATGGAAATGCTCGATCAAGAAAAAAGATCCATCATAAATAATGTATATAACGAAACATACAAAACACAAACAGAACTACACTTGAAACTAAAAAAAATTAACATCAAGGCTGATGAAGGTGAAAAGCGAATCTTTGCAATCATTATTGATCCTTTAAGAAGTTGCAAAATTCCCTGAGATCAGACTACTCATCTTCGAAATTAATCACTTCTTCGCATTTGTGTTTGAAAGTTTCACGAAAAAATTGTTCTCGACAACAATACATGGCAGATTCTGTATCACATATCATACGATCATTTCCATACACTTCAACAGAGATTTCCTATACAAAAAAAATAAAAATGATTGTTTGAACATTATTAGCAAATCAAAAAAATTCATACAAAAGAAATCCTTCAAACAACCAAGAAAAAATATATATAAACTCACAAGATGGGAAATGTCATCGTGTCTTGCTTGTGTACAAAAAAAAATTCATCATCACGCACTACATTAGTGATGGCGGGATACTAACCCGGTATGCCAGGCTCCGGGAAGTAACCCGGCCCAAAGGATGGTGTGCAGGGTCCGATTAATGATAAAGATGTTTGTGGAGGCCCAAGTTCGTGGGCCTAGCGATCCGGATTAGGGATGTTGTAAAGGAAAGTTAGAGTTAGCACGTCGTGTCTGGGTAGGACCCGGGTGTGCCTTGTAGAAAAAGCTAGGGGGTACGGGTGTTATATAAACCGACCCCCGGGTATAGTTTGAGACAGAGATTTGAGAACCTTAGCAATATCGAGTGGTATCGAGTATCCAGTGTAAACCCTAATCGAGTTATTGTATCAAGAATAGAGATCCGGCGACTTCGATTGCCGGCTGTCATATCAAGTTGTATCATGTCTTCCTTTGAGCTAAACCCTCTCCCGAACGCCTGTGTCGACTTGCCCCAAGATCAGTTACCCCTGGTAACATCTGCCGTGATTATCCCACGACAGTTGGCGCCCACCGTGGGGCCTGCGTCCAAAGGCGTCTACATCACGGGAGAAGCTCGGAAGGGCATGGAGGATCTTGTCATTGGCGAAATCTACATCAACCACGAAGAAGAAAAGTTGGTGGACGATCCCGGCTGGGGGCCAGAACCGGATCACCTAGAGTCCGGATTTATATTGACGGTCGGCCGGATCAATATCTTCGTCGACACGGTACGAACGACTAACTTAAAAGGACAATATCATGTGCATACTACAGGAACTTCTAGCAGGAACAAAGAGACATCAAAGCAGGCGGCAAATCCGGTTTCATCGGCCGCGCCGGGATACCTTAGATGGGCAGAACAAGAGATAACGTGGAGTAGAAGAGATCATCCGGAAAAGGTGGAGCGTCCAGGAGTCTTGGCGTTGGTGGTCGCTCCACAGGTTAATGGTTACGAGCTGAAGAAGGTCCTGATGGACGGTGGAAGTAGCATCAACATCCTTTACTGGGAGACCTTCTTACGGATGAGTCTCAAGGAGTCCCAGCTGCAGAAAAGTTCAACAATCTTTCACGGGATCGTACCGGGTCACTCGGCGAGTCCCGAGGGAAGGATCACCTTGGAAGTTGCTTTTGGGGAATCGACGGATAATTATCGAGTGGAGTGGCTCACGTTCGAGGTGGTCAAGTTGCGCAGTCCTTACCACGCGCTGTTGGGGAGACCGGCTTACGCCCAATTCATGGCTAGGCCGTGCTACGTGTATTTGCAGCTGAAAATCCCGGGTCCTAAACGGACCATCACTATACATGGGAACCGGGATATAGCGGCCGAGTGTGACGAAGGAGATTCAGTTATGGCCGAGCAGGCATGCCGGAAGGAAGAACTCGAATATTACCGATCTCAAGTAAACCCGGACGATAGAACAGCCTTGAAAAAGCCGAATACTGAGGATGAGAGAGCAAAATTCAAGGCAGCACAAGACACCAAGAAGATAGATTTTGTCGAAGGGGACTCCACTAAGCAGTTTACCATAGGGTCTAACCTGGGAAAAGAGCAGGAGGGAGCGCTCGTGGAGTTCATTCGCTCGAATGCAGATGTGTTTGCCTGGACACCCAGCGATATGCCGGGTATCCCTACAGAATTGGCTGAGCACAGTTTGCATGTGGATCCCAAGTCTAGGCCCGTGAAACAAGGTTTGAGGAAAATGAATGAGGAAAGAAGGAAAGCTATAGGCGAAGAAATCGCTCGGCTACTGGCAGCCGGCTTTATCATGGAAGTATTTCACCCGGATTGGTTGGCTAACCCGGTTCTGGTGATGAAAAAGACCAACGAGTGGAGGATGTGCATTGACTTCACTAGTCTTAACAAGCATTGCCCAAAGGATCCGTTTGCGCTCCCAAGGATAGACGCAGTAGCTGGAAGCGATCTGTTATGCTTCCTGGATGCATATTCCGGGTATCATCAGATTAAGCTCAAAAGGGAGGATTGGGAGAAAACATCATTCATAACCCCGTTTGGGGCCTTTTGTTATAAAACTATGACATTTGGGCTGAAGAACGCTGGCGCAACTTACCAACGGTGTATTCAAAAGTGCTTCGAGGACCAAATCGGACGTAACGTCCATGCTTATGTGGATGACGTGGTCATCAAGACCAGGAAGGCGGAGACATTTATCGATGATCTAAAGGAGACATTCAAAAACCTGAGGAGGTACCAGATGAAACTTAATCCAACGAAGTGCGTGTTCGGAGTTCCGGCTGGGAAATTACTCGGCTTCATAGTTTCCGAGAGAGGAATTGAGGCAAATCCAGATAAAATCAAGGCAATCCAGAGTTTGAAAAAGCCGGAGAACTTGAAGCATGTTCAAAAGCTCACGGGCTGTGTAGCAGCCTTGAGTCGGTTCATATCCAGACTCGGAGAAAAAGCAATACCCTTGTATCGGCTCTTGCGAAAATCGGATAAATTCGTATGGGACGAAGAGGCAGATGAAGCGTTTGAAGCACTAAAGAAGCAATTATCTGAAGCACCAGTACTAGCGGCGCCGGGTCCTAAAGAGCCTATGTTGCTATACGTGGCAGCTGGCCCCCGAGCCGTTAGCGCAGTGGTTGTCGTGGAACGCAAAGAGGACGGGAAAGGTTACCCGGTTCAGAGGCCGGTTTATTACGTCAGTGAAGTATTATCAGAAGCAAAGCAGCGCTATCCACATTGGCAAAAGTTGGTGTTCGGAGTCTTCATGGCCAGCAGGAAGTTGAAGCCGTATTTCCAAGAACATCCTATAACGGTGGTCAGCTCAATACCAATGTCGGATATTATCAGAAACTCGGACGCGACGGGAAGAATAGCCAAGTGGGCAATAGAGATGGGGGATTATCACATAAACTACGAACCCAGGTCAGCAATCAAGTCCCAAGCTTTAATTGATTTCGTTAACGACTGGACACATACAGGTATGGCTACCACAGTTCCAAAATCCGAGTCATGGACCATGCACTTCGATGGGTCAAAGCAATATGAGGGATCAGGAGCTGGAGTAGTGCTGACATCGCCCAAGGGAGACAAATTGAGTTACGTACTGCAAATTCACTTTGATTGCTCAAACAACGTGGCCGAGTATGAGGCCCTGTTGCATGGTTTAAAGGTGGCCAAGGAAATGAACATTAAAAGAATACGATGCTTCGGAGATTCGGATCTTGTGGTACAACAGGTATCGGGAACTTGGGACAGAAAGGATGCAACTATGGCAGCATACCGCAGGGAAGTCGACAGGGTTGCCGGGTGCTTTTCCGGGTATGAGGTGGAGCACATAGACAGAAGAAAAAATGAGGCAGCAGACGCACTCGCCAGACTCGGCTCGCGTAGGGAGCCGGTTCCACCTAATGTGTTCTTGGACGAGTTGTGGCGACCATCAGTTAAAACCGAGTCTGAGGAAGAACTGGCAAATCAAGACCCGGATTTGGAGTACGTGGCCACAGTACACGCCATCCCCGAGTGGACAGAGCCATACCTGGCCTACTTATCGCGGGGCGAGTTACCAGAACAGGAGGTATTAGCAAGACAAATCCTGAGGCGAGCAAAGGGGTATTCTATCATCAACGGAGAATTATACAAGAGAAGCGCAACAGGAGTCTTCTTGCGCTGCGTAGCGCCAGAAGAAGGCCGACAGATTCTCAAGGAAATACACGAAGGCGACTGTGGGCATCATGCATCTACAAGGTCTCTGGTGGCTAAAGCTTATCGACACGGATTTTTCTGGCTTACGGCTCTATCGGATGCAGAACGTTTGGTAGCAAGATGTGACGTATGTCAAAGGTACGCTCGCCAAACACACGTACCGGCTATGGAATTACGGACCATCCCATTAACTTGGCCGTTCGCCGTTTGGGGTATGGACATGGTTGGTCCCTTCCATATGTCACCATGCAAGAAGACGCATCTTTTGGTGGCCATTGACAAGTTTACCAAGTGGGTTGAGGTTATGCCAGTTACTAATTGCGAAGCGGCTACAGCAGTCAAGTTCCTGAAAAGGATTATCTACCGGTTTGGGTATCCCCACAGCATAATCACCGACAACAGAACTAACATGTCTCTTGGCGAGATGGAGAAATTTTGTGGCAACAATGGAATCCGGCTTGATGTTGCATCAGTGGCTCATCCGCAGGCCAATGGACAAGTGGAGAGGGCAAACCAAGAATTGCTTCGCGGATTAAAACCACAATTGCGAGTCCCCTGTATCAGGGCAGCTGGTGCATGGGTCGAAGAACTTCCTTCTGTGGTTTGGGGTATCAACACTACACCTAACAGATCCACTCAGATGACACCCTTCTTCATGGTCTATGGGGCGGAAGCAGTGTTACCAAGTGATATTATTCACGATTCGCCCAGAGTATCAGCTTACGTCGAAGTGGAGAACGAAAAAACCCGGCAGGACGCCGTAGATATGTTAGAAGAACAAAGAGAACAAGCCCTGGAAAGATCAGCCATATATCAGCAAGATCTACGGAGGTATCATAGCCGGCGTGTGAAGACCCGGGTATTCCAGGAAGGAGACTTGGTTCTGCGTCTGGTACAGTCAAACGAAGGAAAACACAAATTATCACCACCATGGGAAGGACCATTTATCGTAAGCCGGAGCCTACATAACGGATCATATTATTTGATAGATGCAAGGGAAGAGTCGGCTACAGTCAATGACACCGCACACACCACTTCATCTATGCAAGAAAGAGATAGACCATGGAACGTGGCTCAGCTGCGTCCGTATTATACTTAGTAAAGACTATATTGGCAAGTGGAATTGCACGATGTAATAGGCAGCAGGTTTTCTGACGTACTCTTTTCCTATCCAGGGCACCTTTGGGGACTGGACGGGTTTTTAATGAGGCGGCTTGCTGACCTACATTTTTCATATCAAGTAAAGAGATGGTTATCAAGAAAAGAGATAGTTGTTATCAGTTTTTCATATCAAGTAAAGAGATGGTTATCAAGAAAAGAGATGGTTGTTATCAGGTTATGTATTCTCAGTACGATGCGTATATCTAGGTCTTGGGGGCTGATCGCTTAAATAGCACAGTTACAAACTCAAAGACCCGGCCACGATGCCTATGAGTTATAAGGGCCGATTACTCGCAAACGAGTACGGCTACAATCTTATAACCGGACAAAGAAGTCCAAATTTCTTGGCTACTCTTACTTAAGCTCGATGTGACTCGCATTAAAGTGGCATGATTTGTTCGCTTACGATGGCAGTTAGTCATGAAACCCGACGGGGATTGGCTGGCTACGTCTTCGTATTGATGTAACAACATGGTATCCACGCGAAAGCCGGCTTACAGTACAAGACAGTCAAAAGGGTCATCTAAACCACAAGTTATGCAGAGTATAAGGCTGAATAGCTGGAAACTCAATGACTATTAAGCATAACTTCAAATCCGATGTGAAACGACTCATGGATCTTTGTGAAAATAGCAATAAGTACTTTGTTGCCTTTTCAAGATCAAGTGTCCTAGGCTCGGCAATCCGGGCCCGGTAGCTTGAAGTCTTGAAAAGAACTGGCTTACTTGTATAAGTTGCAAAAATCCAAATATCCGATGCTTGGGGGCTTGGGGACTTCGAAGCAAAATCCGCTTGTCAATACCCATGAGACCCGGAAATTGAGTTTTCACAAAAGGAGCAATAAATAAAACCAGATATCGAGAATAGATGAGCTTAAACTTACAAAGGTTGGAACAGGCATCGAGTATATCAAGGCCTTAGTGTGCATTACAAAATACTGGTGAAAAAATATCAAAGGTGCACAGGCGCACCACCTAAAAAATGACTGTTTCAAAAAGTATGACGACCGACTGACGCTTAAGAAGAGGCATCGGAAACCATATATCACTCGGCGCTCATCTTGGCCTTACCCTTGCCATCATTGGTGGCAGCAGCAATACCCGGATCGGCGGCGCCAGCTCCCGCAGGAGGCGGATCGACTGATGTTGAGGCAGCAGGAGCAGAGCCGGCTTCAGCTTGTTTCTTGGCAGCCTCCGCCCTTATCGCAGCAGCTTCCTCCTTCCACCGAGCCATCATGTCATATGGTTCGGGAAGATCTGACTTAATTGCCACACCGGCAGCATCATAAGCAGGGACAAGAGTATTGACGTCCAGTTCATCAGCGATCACGCTAGCCGGGTAACGGACCTCCTTCTGCAAGCCTGAAAATCCTCCCGCGAGAATTTTGAACCATCAAGCTTGAATTCGGGGAAGCCGCCCATGAGCTTTGCCAGATCGAGCTTGGGGAAGTAAGCCTTGGCGAGTGATAGCCCCCGGGTCATTCCAACCCGGCAGGACGAGCGCTTCCAGTGCCAAATCCACTCAGGAATCGTGGAAAAGGCGTCCAGCATCCTCTTCAGGTCAACATGTCCTCTACCTGGCCACCGTAACTCTTCCAAAATCCATCTGGTTCCGGCACACAGCTGCCGGATAACACTCTTCATGGTCTTCAGCTTGGCAATATCATCCTCATCCGGCATGGTTTCATCCGGGCCTGGAGTAAAATGAATATATCAGCTAAGCATTTTTTGCTGTTGGTCAAAAGGATAAACTCGGAGAAGGAAGCATACCAAGCAAAGAACGATAGGTATCAGAAATTTCGACAGAAAGGCTTGTCAGGTCGTCTTCGGCTCGGTGAGCCCTTCTTCGGTACTTCTTCATTAATTGCCTATTCCTTCTGGCTTCAGTCTCGGCCGCTTCGCGTAAAGATATTTCTTTTTCAATGAGCTTGGTGGCGTTTGCAAGTTTCTCCTCATATTGAGTCACGAAAGACTGCATGGATGTTAAAAAGTGTTAGTCGGATAGAAGAGCACGGTTATCAGTCAATGGTATCATAAAGTCCCGAGCAAGTCATGAATGAACTCACTCGGAACTTGGGGACTGGACAAAGGTACAAGCAACATTAGTTCAACTTACCTCATGTTTGGTTATTAAGGCTCCCAGGATGTTTTCCTCGTTAGCTCGTAAGGTGCGCAGGGTTTCCAGCATCTGGGCAAACGTTAACTCATCGGAATGAGTCCGGGAAGAGCCGGCAGCTTGGTCATCAGGCAGGGGGTTTTCCTTGCATTTGGAGCGGAGACCCGGACAGTCTGAGTGTCCGGGTTGGGAGGGCTCATCTTCGTATCTAGAATTTCTATCTCTTCGTCTACTGGTTCCGATAAGGAAGGAGATCCGACGGTTTGGGAAAGTGGATTGTTCAGAGGGCCTTGTTCCCGGTTAGTGGCTGCATCACCTCCGGTTGCGGCGTCTGCGTCGTCAGTCGGCTTCTCCACCTGAATGTTAGCCGTTTCTGTGTTTTCCGGGTCACTGACGGTGACCTGAGCACTGAAAGAAAGATGAAAAAAGGCAGTTATTGATGATGACGGTGGCTCGAATGAAAGTTCGCTAGAGGCAAAAAGAAATAGTAAGGCAAAAACTTACCCGGCATTTACGGTGTAATCCGATGGGAGCTCGCCACTTGAAGTAGATGAGGTGTTCGCAGGAACCACTAATGGAACCCGGAATTGCCCGGCACGTGGGTGGTTAGGAGAAGGGTGGCGCTGAGGAGAGTTGGAAGAACGAGATGGAGGAGCACTGCCACGAGGGACTAAAGGGGTGGAGATGCCCGGGTTAAGGGGATCTTCACCCGGGGAGCTCCGAGTTACCCTGCGCTTGGCGGGGAAAGGTTCCTTCAAGCACGGCGAATTTGATAATTGATGGTTAAGTCTTCGCATGGCGTCAAAGGAGTAAGATTCGGAAGATAGTGAGGAAAAAGGAACCTTGGATACTGTCCCCCTGCTTTTCCTCTTGGCTCCGGCTGTTGCCTCTGGGTCAGACTCGGTTCTCTCCGGGTCATCCTCGTTGTTTCCACCTTCGTCCTCCAGCCCTGCGAGCCAGATGTGTATTCATTGGGAAAAAGACAGACGAAAGGAAAGTAATACAAGCAAAAGTATGTAGATCCTGGGTAAGTACCTTCGCTGTCGTCAGTCGTCTCGTCTTCCTCTTCCGGGTCTCTGGAGGGGGGGAGGGGTCCACTCTCCAGAAGGGGTCATCAGCCTAAGGTAAAAAGATAAAGTTAATGTTTAGAAGCAGTATCGAGTTGAAATGTGGAGACAAGTTATGAGTGCCGGGTATTACCGTTGGAGCTGGATTTTCCCGAGTAAACGGAGGTAACCCGGAGATGCCCTTTATCACGTCCAGCTTCTCTGCCAAGAGGCTCTTGATGGTCTTGATAGTGTCACCAGTCGCAAAGCTTTTGGAGGAATAGCGAAGTGCATCTGTAGTGTGACCCGAATACTCGCACATCAATTTGGTGCGGATGGAATTAGGTTGGATTCGGAAGTCGATCCATGTCTTTATCAAATTGAGCCCTAGGAGGCCTTGGGCCGAGAGAATGGCTATTTTGGCTAGTGCAGGAAGGATTGCTTCCCTGTCCGAGTCTAGTGCGAAGGCACTGAAAGACTCGGAGGGTTTGAGGGGGGTCTCTGAGTAACCCGGCAGCTTCTTCTCGCTGTCGGGGGAGGTATCGCGACAGTAAAAAAAGGATAACTGCCAATGTTTGGCACAGGATTGCAGGTTGAGGGTTGGCATTAAAGAATTCCTACGGCATTGGATGGATACCCCGCCGCAAGTGAGAAGCGCCCCGTCGCCGCTTTCGCGGCACGGTTTGCATTGGAATAACTCAGTGAAAAGAGTCAGGTTTGGTGGCATGCACAAATACGATTCAGATAGAACTATGAAGTGGGTGATGTTCAACATAGAGTTAGGTCCTATGTCGAACACCCGGAGTCCGTAGTGATCTAAGACCTCCCTAAAGAAAGGGTGACCCGGAGGGCGAAATCCTCGGGTCACGTGCTCTACAAAGAAGATTACCTCGTCCTCTGCGGGAGTGGGATGAGTTTCGTTACCTGGCACCCTCCAGCGGATATCTTTCTGAGAGGGGAGGGTGCCTAACTCGGTTAGTTCGTCCAATTTGGCCTTAGTGGTCGTGGAGCGCCCCCAATTGGCGGATATGACTTGGGTGGTCCTTGCTTGAGCCGGATGTTTTCCTTGTCGCTTGGGAGCCATGGGGTCAGCCTGTGAAACACAAAAAGAAAAGGATGTATGAAATAAGACCCGGGAAAGTTGAAACATCCGAGTATAAGGTATCAAGAGGGTACGAAGTTGAGAACTGTCCGGGTATTGAGCACACTTGTGGAAATTGTTGGTCACTTACGTAGGAAAAGGTATTTGGGGATGACGGATGGTTGCCCATATTTATACCGCAAATGAAATAGCTGGAAAAGAAGGGTTTTTCCGGGTGTTAATGCAGTAAGCGGAAAACAGCGGAGGAACGGATCTAGATGGAGAGGTTCGCGGATGGCTTTTAAGTAAAATTGGTGATCAGTGATGGTTGGAAGATCATTTGTGGCTATCAGGCAGGTAATTAAAGGGGTTGGCGAGCATTGAATCGATCTAATCTGGTGCAATCGGACAAGTAATTCGCGGGATGACCTAGATCTGACCTTGGATGGATTAAAATCTGCGGGGCTGAATTAATTGATTGCGAAGAGCTTACCGAGAAGATTGGGGCTTAATGTGATGGCGACGAGCGGTGCGGCTCGGATGGGAGGAATGGAGGTACAAAGGTGGCGCTTGACGGCGGCACGAGGCGATTCAAGGGCGGACGCGGCCGCTGTTAATCTTGCGTCAGTAACAGGCGCGAGTTCCTCGCGATGGCGCTGCGAAGGTGTTAGGAGCAATGAGGGAGAGGAGAAGTTGTGGCGTGGTGATGGGCTTAGGGTTACCCTCTAAGCGCTATTTATAAGGCAAGGGAGAGCTTATCTTAACGGCTAGGAGCCGGGAATTGCGGAGTAATGGTTATCCACGAAGATTTCGCAAGATGTGCGTCAAGTGTTGGGCAAGGCATCGTGACAGAGGAAGGAAGGGGTTCGCCCGTAATGACAGGACTGGTTATCAAGCATGAGATCTTATCATTGCCTATTGTGGTTTGGATTTAGGAATTTGGACCCAAGTATATGGAGGAAAGGTCCGGGTTATTGTATGGCCACCATGGAGTGAGGCCTAGCTGAATATCATGATATCTTAACTCAGTTTTCGTACGCCCCTATGATCGGTATCTTTGCAGGGAATAGCAAGCGCTTCAAGGAGATCCGTGAAGCCCAAGCTATTCTGGGGACTACTGATGGCGGGATACTAACCCGGTATGCCAGGCTCCGGGAAGTAACCCGGCCCAAAGGATGGTGTGCAGGGTCCGATTAATGATAAAGATGTTTGTGGAGGCCCAAGTTCGTGGGCCTAGCGATCCGGATTAGGGATGTTGTAAAGGAAAGTTAGAGTTAGCACGTCGTGTCTGGGTAGGACCCGGGTGTGCCTTGTAGAAAAAGCTAGGGGGTACGGGTGTTATATAAACCGACCCCCGGGTATAGTTTGAGACAGAGATTTGAGAACCTTAGCAATATCGAGTGGTATCGAGTATCCAGTGTAAACCCTAATCGAGTTATTGTATCAAGAATAGAGATCCGGCGACTTCGATTGCCGGCTGTCATATCAAGTTGTATCATGTCTTCCTTTGAGCTAAACCCTCTCCCGAACGCCTGTGTCGACTTGCCCCAAGATCAGTTACCCCTGGTAACATCTGCCGTGATTATCCCACGACAATTAGCTTTCTCGTTAACGTATTCTGCTAGACAACCAATAATAACATTCAGTTCAACTTTGATATCTCCATCACATCTGTGAAATATGTGTTAAGAAAAGCTTCTACACAAAAATCTGGCACTTCTTTGCACTCTGAAAAAAGGAAACACAAAAAAAAACAAGAATTTCACATCAAACAAACATTTTATATAAAAATATACATACGAGAAAAATCAATGAAAGGTTTATTTATACCATATTCGATAGCAACTTTGAAACTGAAAAATTTTGTCAATGATCAAAACTAAACAAAAGGTTATCCCCCATTGTTATGTCGTAGGCTTCACACAAAGATCTTCAATGGGCGCCCCACAACATAGTTCTGCGACTTGTCCTATCAAGCCAAATAAAATGTTTTGCGGGCAAATCCCCATTTCCACCTTTTACTACCATGTAATTGCCGGAGAAGAAAGTATCCAGCGCGGATCTAAAACCCCATGGAGAAAACTACAAAAAACAAAAATACAAAAAATACAAAAACATAAATTACACAGAATAAAAGTAACAAAAATACAATAATAGTTACTACACAAATAAAAAGAAATATACCATACAACACCCTCTTCAAATGAATCCTTCATTATCCGCAAGGAGAAGCTATCAACTTCACGCCTTGCGCAATTACAAAAAGGGTAAACCTGGTTGCACAAACATCATGGGGCGCCTACAAAAAAAAATATAACAAGTAGCAACAAAAATGGATTACGATAGAAAGGAATTTTAAAACAATAGAAAAAATTAACAAACATATGAACAAATAATTACAACAAAAGATGACAAACCTTGAGCAGCCATCAAAGAGATCTTGTTCCCACTCGAAACAACCAAAGAACTATTGCCTTTTGGATTACTAATACTATCACTTCTCACGCACCTCTTGTTCTGACTGGAACTACCATTACGAACGCATATATATAGCACAAAACAAAAGAAAAAAAATTAAAAGAAATGGAAAAAATAGCGAGATGTTCAGCAATTCTAGACCGCACAGCTCAAATCTCTAAACAATGAGAACCACTAAAAACAGTCAACCACAAATGCATGTAGTTGGCAGGTTACAAAACTTCGTACGCCATCGGCATGTACACCAACCTAAAATAGACCTAATGCAAGACAACATTTTACCAACAACATGGACAAGAAAAAAATAAGAAACCAAATTGATCCATCGATCCCAGCTCAAAACAGCATATGGCTGGTTCTGTGAAAATTGGAAACGCCCCCAAAAAAAGGCCGGTCACAAACAGCACATGGGTCAGTGAAACCGCACTTAGTTAAAAGCCTGCCAACTAGCCCGCCACAAACCAGCCCGCTAGCTAGCCCCATCAAACTCTCTCGCCCACAAAGCCCGCACTCTCGCCGGCGAACCTCGCTCACCCCCGCGTACGAATCTTGACGCAGTGTAACGCACGGCTACGCAGCTAGGTGAGCGTTAGCAAATTCGCGTTTATATGGGCAAGTGTTTGCGCATCTATGTGAGCCCATGCGTGTTCGGTGTTTCAAAAAGAAAAGAGCCAGGATGACGCAAACAAACGTGCCGTGAGGGCAGAGGTTGAAAGCAAACGGAATCGGCTCGCTGCAACGACCTACCCGACCCCGGCCGCGCGCGGAACATGCTGGAAATCCTGTCCGGTCACGAGCACGATGGAGTTGGTCGATCTTCACCAGCTCGCGTTTATTCGTAGCTATAGCCCTGTACGAAGTACGAGACACGGATTCAGATCTTTTTTTCTCTTTTCACTTGCAACACACTAATTGTATTATTGATGCTTGGACGAGCACCGCGCGGGGCGCATCGATGCATATTGCACCGCGTGCCTTGATTGATTGGATGAAGACAGGTCTGTGACGGTCAAAACACGCTTAATTGATCGGCGCGTGTTGATCAGTTCTTAGTCCGAGCCCTACAGGAATTAACACTGATGGATCCCCGTACCGGCCCACGCCAAGTTGGCAATTTCACAATAATGCTCTGGGTACACATCAAGTGCTTAAGATTTTTTGGCATCACATCAGAATTAATTAATGCTCAACTACATAAGTTGAGAGTGCATTACCGAGAGCGCCAGCAAAGTTCGGGGCGAAGCATACAATGGCCTTTCCGCTGAGACAGCTTGTCCCATGTCTCTGCACCATCCTCCTCCTGCTGTCTATCATGTCCTTCTCCCACACGAAGGCAAATCCATGCAAGTGCCGCGACTCCGACCAGGATCGGAGGAGCAACCAAACCATAGGCGCCAGCGCCGAATCGTATCTGATCGAAGATGAAGACCATGCCATACTGTTGGTTGACTTGGACGTCCTCAGCACCCTGCCCGGCTTCCAGCAGGACAACTTTAAGGTGTTGTCCACCATCGGCCAATCTCTGGCTCTCTGGCAACACCGCCCCGGCGGGCTGGAGGTCGATGAGGCGTCGTTCAGCGTCACCATCGTCTACCATCCGCTCCGGCAACCGAGCCCAACTGGCATCACCTTCCTCATCATCCCCAGCGAGATCATTGCGTCCCCTGACGAGTACCAGCCATACAACATGTTTTCGATGCAATATAACAACTCGCTCCATCTCAAAGGTACAACTTCCCGGAGCGCCATCGTCTCCGGCAGCTCCGTCTCCATCACGATCGGCGAGCAGGAGACTAAAAGCTGGCGGACGGGATCCGAGAAAGTCATCATGGCCATCGTTATTAACATCCATGTGGGTTCTGCCTTCAGCTACGCCGTGTGGATCGACTACGACCATGTAGGGAGTCGGCTGTCGGTGTACGTGGAAATCGAGGGCAAGCCGAAGCCTGACAACACCATAGCCGAGGTGAATCTCAACATCAGTGGCGCCGCTAGCGACGAGTTTCCCTCGCGCTACGCGTTCGGCCTCCTCTCCACCGTGAGGCAGCAACTCAACGTTACCCGCTGGGACGCCACAGTCCAAGACCTCCCTTACTACCCCGACAAAGGAGGCTTTCTGTCAGGGAAGGTTACGGTACTATCGTCAGTTCTCGGGTCCGTAGCCGCGACGGCCACGATGGCCACCGTCTTGGCGTGCTACTTCAGTTCGAGGTATCGGAGGTGGCACAAGGACCTGGAACAGCTTGCAAGGTCCATGGAGCGCCTCCCCGGGATGCCCACCAAGGTGGAGTTCGCCGACATCAAGAAGGCCACCGGCAACTTCCACGAAACCATGAAGCTTGGTGGAGGCGGCTTTGGCACGGTGTACAGGTGCACACTCCCAACCACCGCTTCCAAGACGGAGCAGCCGATAGACGTGGCCGTGAAGAGGTTCACGAGTGACCTGCAAGACCGCCGCTATGAGGATTTCCTTGCCGAGGTCAGCATCATCAACAGGCTGCGCCACAAGAACATTGCCCCCCTGGTCGGTAAGTACCTATTTTCTGCAACTTTAGCCTGCAGATGACTAACTAGTTGTGCATACTTTTAAGGGTACGTGTGGCCGGCTAGTAATTAATCCTTTCGTCAAAAAAAAAATTGTGCCTTTATCAAAAAAAAAAAAATTGTGCACCTTTAGTCCGCAGATGAGTAACTAGTTGTGCATCCCCAAAGCAAAAATTGCACATAAGATTTTCTACCAAATATTTTATTATTACATTTTCAGCTTTATTAAATTTACCAAAAATTGCACGCTGGAAAAAAATGTTTTGGGCTCCTGTGGAGGACCAGAATGAAGATAAGCGTCCCTTTCGGTTTGTGCTTGTTAAAACTGGTGGTTCCAAAACTGTTGGTTGTTATCGTGGTTTTTGGGGTTGGCAGCTGGCCACCCGGGTTTGGATATATCGTTAAGTTTCTTCGTTGTTTTTCCGTAACATGGCGAAAAACTGTGGTGGGTTGTGGTTTCTTTTGAACTCCTTGGTAGGCCTCCTGTAGCTGTAGTCTAGCAGCTATGTGTGGTCTTTCTGCTTTTCTACTTTTGTTTGTGTTTTGTAAATAAGACCTCTGTTCTATTATTTCAATAATGGAACCCGGCTCCCCCGTGGGAGGCGTATGTAATATAAAAAATTAAATTTACAGGTTCACAATATGTTATTTATTAGATGAGAAACTAATGTCCAATATCGTCAACTTAGAAATAACTATCCATCAGACCGCTGGGAAATAGACATTCCCTTCAATCCTTTTGTTGATCTTTGCTCTAGAATTCTGGTGTTAAGCATTATACTCCGTAATAGCATTTTACATATTGAAATAGTTCTCATATACTTATCTCTAACCACTCTCTTTTTGTAGTTCAACCTCATGATATTATGAATTACGATTTTTTTTATGAACTGATAAAACTTTAAATTAAAAATGAATATATTTATTTATTGATAGTCAAAGTTGGAGAAATTTTATCATGCACGATTTATAGAAGTCGTGTATTTATAAAATTATGTACTTCAAGTTTAAATATCTAGAGATGAAACGACGACCAACAAATCATGTGAAGATCGGACATTCAAAAAAATTGTATAGTACAACATGTGAGTGATAGTTATATAAAACTTAAGATTATGCCATCATTCTACCAACAAGTAAATATGATTTGACACATCTTATCATGTTGTTCTTGAGTGGACAGGAAAGAGCACATCACTCTGACCAACCACGTCATTTCTCACATCAACGGTTACTTGGATGCCTAATTTCGTAAGCAAATTTCTTAATAGGCGACCATTAGACAACTGAAAGGTGAGACAGGGTTATAATAGAGGCACAACATTAATCCGCATAGGCTAAAATTATATCCTTCATCGATATTAATTTTAATGGATGAGATTCTAACCCGATAGGTGTCACCTAAAAGTTGTCACCTACCACGTGTTACCGAAGTACACATCATACATGGTCACGTACAAGCATAGATAGAAGGGAAAGAAACTAGATTTGTTACGTGCAACACAAAAAATGTGTTAACAACCATCTGAAAAGAAAAAGGGAAAAAAGTAAGTGTTGAACAACATCTCAAGAAAAAACGTGTAGGACAATTTCTCAAAGAAAACAAAAGACGTATAGGTATATGTAACCTTGGATAGTAACAGTCGAGATTTTAAAAATAGAATGTACGAAATATATGTTCATACAGGGTCGCCCAGAATCCATATACTAGCAGCATCAGAATTTTTTACTAACATATATTATTTTTGAGTGGCTTATCTTTGTGGCCACCTTGAGTGATCCGTGAACTGTAACTTGATACAATTCTGGATGTTTTTATTCTTTAATAAAATCCGGCTGTGTGCATCACTTTGATGCAGAGGCCGGCGCAGAGGCTCTCATTTCTAAAAAAAAACATGGATTTGACTTCCCCTAAAAAAAATTAGTAGGTTCCTTAGGGTCGAAAGTTGATGTGGCCAGAGTTTGCGCCATGCCCAATATCTGTCGCAAACACTAGATATTACTCTCTCCATATCGAAACGTAAGATGTTTTTCCGTTTTCTAGAAAATATGTATCTAGACATCTTTTAGTGTAAGATGCACATGTATGTATACACTAAAACGTGTCTAGATACGTTTTGTCTAGAAAAAAGCTAAAACATCTTATATTTTAATACAGAGGGAGTAGATGGTGCTAGGAGTACATGCCAAGAAATCCTTCCAAGCTATGGACTATATTTAATAATCGCTCTACAGCTTAGGACAACTCTATTAACATTTTAGGGTTGGGGGGGGGGGGGGGGGGGGGGGGAGAGCCCTCTTTGAAACATGCATAAGATTCACAAAACACAAGAATAAGAAAAACACACTGTCGTAATGTCCTGCCTATTTCAATCCTACATGATTTGCATCAAGGAAAAAACAAATCATTTTTAAAAGGGGTTTCCTTGAAAGCCAATTTTTCATATTAAATATAGTGCAAAAAGATTTCTTACAACATTTCCCCGTAGTATTCAGTCGTACCAACCAAGCAACCAACCTAAAACAATACTACATATTCAAGCCTATTCATCAAATATTTTCAAAGGGAAAAACTCGGTGCTATCGCGTTTGTGCGAGGGCCACCGTGCTAGTTTTAACAAAAGAGCACGAGCATTGCCCATTGATTAAAAAACAAGAGTTATGTGCTACATAAACTTGCTAACAACAAGTACAAGAGGAGAAATCCCCACAAGAGTTTTTTTTAGTGGTTGCAAAAGGAAAAATACTAAAGGCATTTGCGAAGCAACTATTCATGCCCCTCTTCAACCAAAACATCAATCGCCTAAGAGATACAACGGAGCTATTTATTGACATCGCTGAACTATACTGCACTGAATCCTCATGAGAGAGCTAGTGGTACACATCGGTCGGGCGGAGTGAGCCGAACTGAAAAATTTGTTGATTGCATTACTTCCACACATTCAAAATATAGATGAGCAGTCGCACTCCAAGCAATTCCTCCGCAGGTCCTTACCGCTCGCCCTCATAAGCCCGTCAAGGGACATTGTTTTCGCACATCGCTCGGGCTAAGACTGGCACTAAGGATGCCATTCCAGCTCACAACTTGCACAAACACCTCATGGATAAATATTGCAAAACTTAAGGGTGTTTTTCATCAGAAGTGCTTTCGTCATGGAGATTCACCATTCGGCTGACTTATAAGAAATAATCAAGAAAAAGGTGGCCCAATTTTTTCTTCTCGGTTAGCTTATGTACTATTGATCACCAAGTTTACCAGGAATGGTCTATTTGAGATCTCAGTTTTGGTCCCTTGTCTCTAAAACTAGACAAAGAAGTTAACAAGGCCTTCAACTTCTATAATCGGTAGATTAGATCCCTCATACACGTAGCTTGTTTGACTTGACCATGTGCTGAAGGATGGTTTCACATACACGTCCTAGAAAAACCATAAGTAATATTGAAACAAAATCATTTTAGAAGATCTTGCTAGTTTATTTTTGTCGGAAATTTACGTAAATGGCACTACTGCACTATGGAATTGTGTGACTACATGAGGAGTAATTTTCATGCATGCATTTTCAGGGTGGTCGTACAACAAAGGAGAGCCGCTGCTAGTGTTCGACTACATGACCAACGGCAGCTTAGATCAACATCTCTTTTCTAAAGGCAGCAGCAGCTCCACTAGCCAGCGACGCAATGGCGTGACCGTCCTCCGATGGGTCACTCGGTACGAGATTGTCAGGGACATAGCCACTGGCCTGCACTACGTCCACCACGAGTATGAGCCCATGGTGCTCCACCGTGACATCAAAGCCAGCAATGTCATGCTGGACTATGGCTTCCGTGCCCGCCTCGGTGACTTCGGTATAGCCTGTACCGTCGCCGTCGATAGGAACTCCGCCACTGGCCTCGCCGGCACCTGGGGCTACATCGCACCAGAGTACGCCATGTGCGGCAAGGCGACACGGCAGACCGACATATACGCACTCGGGGTGCTTATCCTCGAGATCGTCACGGGCCAGCGGGCCTTGGCCAGCCAACAAGTGATAAACGATGACGAGATCCATATTAGCGACCGGGTATGGCATTTTCACCGTGAGGGTAGTCTGACGGAATGCGTCGATGCGGCGCTTTTCATTCCTTCATCTCCGGAAGAAGACGAGCAGCTATACCCTGGCGGTGAGGCGGAACGCCTGCTGCTTCTAGGCTTGGCATGCAGCAACCCGAACCCCTCAGACCGCCCAACCATGCCAGACGTTGTGCGGGTCATCGCCAAGTCGGCGCCACCACCAAAGGTGCCTCCATATAAACCACGATTCGTGTGGCCTCCGCCTGGAGAAGGGCATTTGGTGGGCTCGGATCTTGATAGCGCAGGTACATCGATGATGAGTTACCTCGACAAGAGTACGACGAGCATAGGGGAGGTGCAAAGCGGATCGGTTTCGGGCAGCCGGCTGGACAGAGACAGCACAAGAGGCCAGGTCTCGTTTCAGCTAGAACACTGCTCTAGACTCTAGTCAACGTCTCATAGGGGTTGCAGAGCAGAATAGTAGCCTTCGCTTCATTGTCTCAATCATGATGGTACAAAAGCATTGCTACAACCAACATTAATTTTGCGTTTTATTTTGCATATGTACACCCTAGCATATTCGCATTGTCAAAACTACACCCCTCCAAAATCCATTATCAGAATACCCTAGCAGGAGGTGGAAAAGGCGACATGTGTCTCTTTTAGGGCATGGTGCACGGATCTTTTCGCCATGAGAAGTGGCCGGAAGAACGTTCCTCACTTGGGTATGGTGGAACACGGTGGCCGTGCGGCGCTGGCTGGCGGAAGGAGGACGAAACGTCATCCCGCCGACTGGAATGGCGGGAGGGTTTTTTTTTTTTTTGACCTGTGATATGAACTAGGAAGAGTACATATATGACCGTCTCGTTTGGCGGGAGTTGGGGTGGGATTATTCCCGGTTTCTTTTAGCTTCTCTACAGGTCCGATCACATCGTTGTAAATGCTGCAAATAACTGAAAGCAGTAGATTCCTTTTTTTCCGCTCATGGTTCACACCTATTTTTCGCGTCAATGACTCTGAAATTTTGGCTACAAAAAACACCCTCTCCCTCTGCGTTGTTTTCGATCGATGCTTAAGTTTGCGTCACCTTCGAAAATGGTGGAACCTACGAGGTGCTGGTGTGCCGATCTTTTGTTAGAGATTCCGATGAGTTTTAATACACAAAAGGTAGGAAGTTTGAATGTGCACAATTTACGCTCATGTCGACCTAACCACTCCGTGAATGCTTACGGTCGTCCCTGGTATGACTTAGGAGAGGACTGATTTGTCCGTGTTGATTTATTGACACACACGACTAAACATACTTGATATTGTTTTGTAGTCTCTGCCACCTAAGGACTCCGAATGCCAAGGTTGGGTCCCACATGGCGGGCGCCACTAGTCACTTTGTGGGGTCCCACATGGCGGGTCCCACTAATCAGCGTTTCAAACCATGTGAACGACCTATAAGCGAAAATAACAACTAAGCACCACACTTTTTTTTTTGATAAAGGGTTTTATTACTCAAAAGATTCAAGCATTACACCCGGCCTCTGCATCGTAAAATGCACACAGCCGAAATCCGAAACTAAAAATAAACAAAACGACAATACTACAAAACATCCGATGTAGATTGTCGATGCTATGGAGCCGTAATCCGTAGATCAAGCGGCCATCCATGTGGGATAAAAATATCCCTCGCCACCTGCTCCAGTCGTGCACATGCCTCCATAAAAAGGTCTCGTAACTCCCCTCGCTGTAATGTGGACCACGAACGGAGAATAGCTGTGCTCCTGAATAGAACCTGTATACGAGAAAAGTTTTTATCATTGAAAATCTTGTCATTTCTACATAGCCATAGCAACCAAATAACGGCAATCGCTCCTACCCTAATAATAGTCTTAAATCGTTTATCAACCCCATTTAACCAGTTGCCGAATATATTCGCAACGGAAGTAGGTTGATATAGATTCGAAGCCACTTGGATAGCGTACCATATAGAACGCGCAAATGTGCACTCAAAGAATAAGTGTTTAATTGTCTCATTCTGAAAACAAGAAACACACTTAGAGCTCCCATGCCAATTACGTTTGACAAGATTATCCTTTATAAGTATGACCCCCTTACGAAGATACCACGCGAAGATCTTAATCTTCAGTGGCACCTTCATACGCCATACATTTTTGAAGATATCGACTGGCATGTCCGATTGGATCATCGCCCTGTACATGGAATCCACCGAGAACATACCATTCTTAGTGATCATCCAACGAAATTCATCAGTGCCTAGTGTGAGAGTAACCATAGTTAATCTACCAACCAGATCTTGCCAAGACGCAAGTCGAAGCCCGAGTAAATCTCGTCTAAACGTAACATTAGGAGGTGATGTTTGCATGACCGTAGCCAGCGTATCATCCTTATGTCGCGCTATCGTGTACAAGGCCGGATACTGTTCTCTGAGTGTGGTATTACCTAACCACTTGTCCTCATAGAACCGTATATGTGATCCATCCTTAATCTTAAATACCCCATAGCGGAAAAACTTAGTTTTATTCGCCATAAGTCCAGCCCAAAAGTGTGAATCACCTGGTTTCCACATAACCTATGATATCGCTTTCGAACCTATGTATTTTCGTTTCAGGAGGGTCTGCCATACGCCATCTTCGGTCAGTAGTTTATAAATCCATTTGCCAAGTAGGGCTGAATTCTTGACTTGGAGGTCATAAATACCGAGCCCCCCCCCCCCCCTGATCTGTTGGACGACAAACTACATCCCATCTGGCCAATCGATATTTCTTTTTTCGTTGTCACCCTGCCAAAAGAATCTTGATCGGAAATAATCCAATTTTTTAAGACTCCTTTAGGTAACTGGAAGAATGATATCATATACAGTACCATATTAGTAAGGACTGAATTAATGAGTACCAGTCGTCCACCCAGTGACAATAATTTTTCTTTCCAACTCGCTAGCCTTTTCTGCAGACGCTCTTCAACTTGAACCCATTCTGCATTAGTCAATCTCCGGTAATGTATTGGTATTCCCAAATACTTAATAGGAAACTGACCTTGCTCGCAACCGAATAGTTCGGTATACTGGGCTACTGCATCTTGGGCCTCGCCAAAGAAGAACAACTCACTTTTATGGAAATTGATTTTTAATCCGGATAATTGCTCGAACGCTGAAAGAATTAATTTCAGATTCGTCGCTTTCTCCAAATCATGTTTCATAAAGATAATTGTATCATCTGCATATTGAAGGATAGACAATCCCCCATCGACTAGATGTGGAATTACTCCCTCAATAAGACCATTTTCCTTGGCTCGATCAATCATTATTGCTAACATATCCGCCATAATATTAAACAATACGAGCGATAGCGGATCACCTTGTCTCAAGCCTTTCTTAGTTTGGAAGTATCGGCCAACATCATCATTGACTTTGATAGCCATGCTACCTCCAACTACGAAGTTGCGAACGAGAGTACACCACTCCTCTGAAAAACCTTTCATTCTTAGAGTCTGTTGCAGAAACTCCCAGTTCACCTTATCATAGGCCTTTTCAAAGTCTATTTTAAGAATTACCCCATTAAGCTTTTTCGTGTGCAACTCATGTACGGTTTCGTGTAAAGTCACGACCCCATCAAGGATATTCCTACCCTGCAATAAAAGCAGTATGGGTAGGTTTTACCACAAGATCCGCCACTGAATTTAGCCTAATAGTTGCAACCTTTGTAAAGATTTTGAAACTAACATTAAGAAGGCAGATTGGTCGATACTGTTGTATCCTTTCTGCGTTCAAAATCTTAGGTAACAAAACGATTTCCCTAAAATTAAGACGATACAACTCCATATGTCCACTCTGTAAGCAACCAAACATTTCTCTGAGATCATGTTTAATGATCTCCCAGAAATGATGATAGAACTCCGCCGGACAACCATCTGGGCCAGGTGTCTTATTATGTTCCATTTGGAATATCGCCTTCTTTATCTCCTCTTCAGTGAAGGGAGCATTAAGGAAAGCGTTTTCTTCCATGGAAACTTGAGGAATATCATCTGTGCGGCTCTCATCCATGGTAATATTGCCCACTTCAGGAGCCCCAAACAGATCTTTATAGAACTTTGTGATATAGGCCTTGAGAACCTCTTGTCCCTCGATGAGACCTTCATCCTGCTGGAGACAATGAATCCTTTTTTTCCTATGTCTGCCGTTCGCAACATTATGGAAATACCAAGTATTAGAGTCTCCTTCAAGAATGAATTGAGCTTTCGATCTCTGATACCATTTGAGTTCCTCTTCTCGCAACATTTGTGCAATTTTCGCATTGGATTGACTTTTAAGTTCAACCTCTTGCGTCGATAGCACCCTAGTTTCAGCGAGTCGGTCTAACTCATCGATAATGGAACAAAGACGATATTTCTCTTTCTTTAGCATTCCGGTCGTGTGTCTCGCCCAACCACGGAGATATCTACGCATATTGCGCATTTTATTATTCCATCTCCGTATCGGGTTATCCCCCAAGACCGGTGTTAGCCAGACTTTCTTAACTAGTTCATCAAAACCATCACGCAGAAACCAACCTAGTTCAAATTTGAACTGTGTCTAGCTTTTTGGTCTTGTTGTGCCAGTTGAAAGAAGAAGGGGAGCATGGTCCGATAGAGACTCAATACGTTCTAGAGCACGTACCGTTACCAAAGTGAACTTATCCTCCCAATCGGTACTCATTAATACGCAATCTTGTTTTTCGTATGTAGGCTCCGGCAGACTATTTGCCCAGGTGAACTGTCGTCCGGACATGTGAACCTCTCTCAAATCCAGGCTATCAATGACAGTGTTGAACAAGAAAGGCCAATGACCATCAAACCGTCCCCGTCTTTTCTTGTGTGGGAACCATAGCAAATTAAAATCACCACCAATTAGAATTGGATGTGGATTATTATTAGCCAGGTTAACCAACTCACGCAGAAAAGCCTCCTTAAACTCTTCCTGGGCAGCACCATACACAGCGACTAAGCTCTATATGAAATTGTCAGCGCGGTTACGGAGGTGTAATTTAATATGAAAATCACCATCCGACCTTGCTAACACATCAAAGGAGTCAGTTTTAACACCTAGTAAAATGCCACCCGATCTACCACGAGGAGGGATAGAGTGCCAAGTAAATTCGATACCACCTGAAGGCGGTTCAGAACACTCACTTGGAAATCTCTCCTTCCTGTTTTGGAGATAGTCAGAAACTCCAATTTGTGATCCCTGACATATTGTGCAATATTCAAATGTTTAGCCAAGTCTCCAAGACCTCTGCTATTAGTGAATAAGCCATTCATCTGGAAACACTTGGATTTTACGCGGTCTCGCGATGTTACGCGGTGAATTTTTCCTCTTTTGTTTAGCGGTTTTGGATTTCCGGCCGGAAGCGTATAGATCAAATAAAGATCCAAGCCCGTCCTCATCCAATCCCACCTCAGTCACCTCCCCCACTAGATGTGATAAAAGATGTCCATCCGAAGAGGCATACGCTGAATCATCATCCATGTGAGGTATGTCCACCATGGCAGAAGCACTCGGATTGACCGATAAACGATCAAATTCCATATGCTTCAATACATTAGTGGACAACGTGATCTCCTTACCATTCTTCCCTAAAGAAACACCAACTACGCCTAGGCTAGAGGATAATTTGGTATTTGAAAAAGAAAGAAATGACTTTGTAGAAGATCCCGTACCTTTTGGCGAAGTTGAAAACATCGCCGCCTTCCGTCGCATGGCCTTGGACATCACGTCCTCATCCGTCGATGAAGCCCCATCCGCTGCAACGCGATGGCGAGCACTGCGTCTCAGACCACCTTTAGGCTGCCCAAGAACCACGGAGGAGGGCGCCACGGCGGAGGGAGGTAATGGCGAAGAAGATACCCCTCGACCACCATGTCCTTCCCCGCCCTGACAGGAACCGCCGCGACCGTGCCACTGCCCGCTAGTGACGGCGGGGTCACCGGCGTCGTCACGGTATCTCGGCGTACTGCCCGCGGCCTAGAGGACCCAGACAGCCTGCCCGGAGACACCCATGCTGTAGCCGTCGATCCACCTCGCACCGGTGGGGGAGTGCGGATGCACGGTCCGTCGATGACGTGCGCGTCAGCGTCCTGAAGAACGCACCGCCCAGCCTGCGCGTCACCGCCAGCAGGTACCGTCACTGGCCGTACAGGCGATAGCCCGGGACGCCCCAGCAGGCCACCTCCGCTAGCCGTCGCGCGGGCGAGCGTTGCCTGCTCCCCGTTGCGCTCCGCAGCAGCAGGACTGCCAGGTGGGCTGGCCTCGGCCCGCTGCATACTGCAGCCTGGGCGACGAACAACGGCGCTCCGCCCGGCCCATCAACCACTGGGCGAGTAGGTGAAGGCCCATGAAGCCCCAGCCGGTCACCGCCGCTATCCGTCGCGCGAGCGAGGGCCTCCTGCTCCCCGCTCTGCTGCGCGGTCGCTGGGCCACCGCCAGGTGCGCGGGCCACCGCCCGCTGCGCACTGCAGCCTGTCACTGCCGCCAGGGCGGTGGATAGCGGTACTCCATCCGGCCTAGCAGCCGGCGCACTAGAGCCGTTGTCCCCTGTCTGCACATCGCTGGTCCGCCCCGCCTGGTCAGCGAATAACCGGATGCCGCCTGCACCCTGCAGCGCACTCGACGATGAAGCAGAAGACTGTATCTCTCCCAAAGATGGCTTGGTGAGAAAACCACCTGAGGATAACAACGAGCGCACAATTTCCTTTCCCCTAGGAGTGACCGGAGACATGTTAATTGGCGTTAATGCATAGTTCTTCAACAGCTCCAACGCCTCGGTATGAGCCGAGCCACCACCATCCGCAGGGGGCTGATCAATAGCCATGCCCGTATCACCTCCCTCCTCTTCCTCTAAGCTAGCATCCGTGTCAAGCACATCCGAATCTCGTACACCTCTGGTAGAGGACTCAGAAGGCGTCTTCAAATCCCACATGTAAGGTACAAAGTCAGATTCTGGCTCAAAATCTTCGGGCTCCGGTCGGAAAGTGAAACCATACCCTTTTAGCCGTAACACACCATCTGTGTTTGTGTAAGGACCCACCTCATCCACTTTGTTGAACACCTCGTCATCTGACAGCGCCATCCGCAACCGAACAATACCTCTGCGACGTAAGGCCAATAGGTCCACATCCAGGGTAATACCGATGAGGGAACCAACTGCCCACAGATCTAGGAAGTGTCGCAATGGATTTGGTACTCCTTCCACATGCACCCACGTCTGGTAGAACTCTAGCTTAGGCTCAATATCTTCTGGCTTCCACTTGCTGAACAGTAGCCTAGTAGACTGAGACGGGACCCCAAAATCCATCCCATCGAACCTCTCTAACTCTGCCATCGACGGGAACACCATCTTGAAATGGTTATCCCCACTAGGTAGCGCTTCCCACTTCCACCGTGGTGTAGAACACATGCGGGAAACCGTCATCTCGACCTGTCTCGCCGTAGCAGGAGTGCCGACCACTGTGACCAGCGCAACCGGCCCACCAGACGCAACCTCATCCTGAAACAGATCATCCGGGAACTGGGAAAACATAGTATGAGAGCTACCAATCCCTCCAATGAACACTGCCGGCTTTGGGAGTCTGAGGGTTGGGCACTTCTTCATAGGGTGCTTTTTTCTATCACACACGTAACAGTATTGATCCACCGGACAATCCCTTGTTGCATGTGTATCAACCTCGCACTTCCAGCAACGGGTCTTCCTCACCACCGTAGCCGCGGCAACGTCAACCCCCCCCCCCCCCCCGGGACTAGCGGCGGCTAGTGCCTGTTGTTCAACCACAGGAGTTGGAAATGCTACAACTGTCTCGAGAGCCCCAGTAGCCGCTGCAACCGGTGCCAGTTTCTTCTTCTTGTTCTTCCGTCTCACCGCACCCCCTGCTGCCACCGTGCCAACCGCGAACCCGACGGCCGGCGCTGCCACGACTGCATGAACTGTAGCCACTGCGATAGGTGCAGCGCCCACCGTCGGCGCATGAGGCGCCACTGTATTCACCGCCGGCGCCGCGCTAGGTCCCGCCACCACCGGAGCTGCGTGAGAAAGCCCCGACAGAGGAGCCACCAACCTAGGGTTAGCCGCCATCTGCTGCATCAGGGCGAACGCCGGCGGCCCGGCCATCAGTCTGGCCACTCCCGGCGCCTGGCCGCGCCCAGCACCAGCCCCCGCCGGCATGTCGCGCCCAGCACCACTCCCCGCAGACATGCCGCGCCCAACGCCACGTCCACGGCCGCCCGCAACCGGCGCAGGTGGCCGAACACCGGTCGGCCCGCCCGCGCGCTGTGGAGCCGCCATCTCCGTTGGTGAAAGCAGCGCCTGCAGGAAGGATCGAGGGCGCGCATGAGACTTGGAAGATCCGACGCCGGCGCACAGCGTTCGTGAAGGTTTCGGTGTCGAGGAAGGTTTCGGTATCGAGGGAGGAAACGACGCAGCGCTCGATGGCTTCAGATCCCTAGCCCGATCAGCCTTGGCCCAAAGGTACGCAAAAGCCTCCTGGAAGTGGCCCCAGGGCTTCAATCTTGGCGCACCGGACGCACGCGACAGAGCCGCGGTTTGAACCGCCGAGGACGCGCCCGTTTCCTGAGATTGCGGATCGCAGATCGTCCGCTCGTGCTCGCCGGCCGACGACGACGAACTCCCCGCCGCGTCCTTGAACTCCGCAGGGAAAAATCCCCCAGGCAAGGCGCCGGTGTGATCCTCGGGCGCGGGATTGGCCCTCGCCATCCGACACGCACCGCCGGCGGCCTCATCCGGTGCCCCACCGGGCTCCTTCTGCCACCGAACGACTCCGGGCAAGATGACGCCGGAGAAGCCAACGACGAGGACGACGCAGCAGAACCCACCTCCAACGCCGCCCGCGTGACGCCTCCCTCGCGATCCTTCTCCCATGTCCGAGATTCCCTCGTCGGATAGCCCGCCCGCGCCCAGAACTCGTCCACCCGAGCCTCATCGGACACCGGAGCTCGAGCTATGTCGTCGCGGGAGATCTCCCAAACATCTCCTAGAACCTCCTCCGCCGCCGCAACGGCCACCCCCGCAGCGCTCACCGCATCCGCCTCGACTTCGAGAATACCGAAGCGGGATCCCCCGCCCGCCTCCACCAGAGTCGCAAAGAGGAGAGGCCCCGCAGGGGCAAGAGTGAGCCGCCGGCGGCACGGACGCACGGCTACCGGAGAGGGATCGCCAGGAGGGTCGCTGCCACTCATGGCCGTTTTCCGGGTAGCTGGCTGCTCTTATCCCGAACCTAGGTGCTGCTATCTTTTTTCACTAAGCACCACACATAGGCGAAAATGATAACTAAGCATGACACATATGCGAAAATGGCAACTATGCACAACACATAGGCTAAAATAATACATGAATTCTTCCTCCCGCCGCTTTGCTTCCTTATATTATCAAAATTTTGTGAGAACTCGAGTTAGTATAGTCCAAGCAAGGTCCTTTGTTAGATGTATTAACATACTTTGCTTATTGCAAACCTACCACCACATCAGGAAATCGGGATGACATCCCTGTCTCCTTTTTTTTAGAAATGGGAGCTATGCCCTAGCCTCTGCATTGAAACCATGCCGCACTACACCGACTAGGGCGTCCTAAATATGCTAACATCTCTCATGTTCCATATCCTCCACTACAACCTGTGGCCCCTAACCTCCTTCACCAAGGCCCCCGAGAAGATATCTAATGGTACCGTTTCGACAAATTGAAATTTAAATGTTTTAGAAAATTATACGAAAAATTATGGATGTTTATAAAGTATGTTTGTACGCCCTCCAAAAATTGTAGTTCCAAATTCGAAATGGATAATGAGAAACAAAAAAGACAAATCTAACATGAATAGTGTCTACGATTTTCTTTGCCTTTCGTGAGACCAGCGACACTATTTATGTCCGATTTTTCTTTTTTTTTTTGTTTCTCAATGTTCATTTCGAATTTACAGATGAAATTTTTAGAGGTCGTACAAACATATGTTGTGAACATCCTCACTTTTTAGTAGAATTTCTTAAATCAATTTTCTTTTTTTGCGGAAGTACGGTAGCACCCAATGGGGTGTAGCACTAGATATATCTTCTCCCTCGCTCAAGAAGGTGCCGACACGACAGAGACCTACACAACGCGTACGACGACGAGAGTAAGGCTGCAACCCACAATGACAGAGTGAGACTTCCACAACGCGTACGACACGATAGTGGGCTGGCTGGTGGAGAAGACGGCCATGACAGAGTGAGATTGCAACCCGGAACCAGTGTTTGGCGGGCAGGCACGTAGAGTGTGTCTCGACCAGCATGATTTTCTCAAAATAAAAAAAGAAACAGGCAGGTCTTTGACTCTTTCTTGGTGGAATATGCATTGTGTATAAGCCCACACTATAAACTAGTTACTAGGGCGAGAGTTTGAGACCGAGAGAACCAGCTAAGGTCTGGGGAAACATTACAATGTCCTTTCATCTCAAGTATCTTGTCCCAAGTCTCTGCCGCATTCTCCTCCTCCTGTCCATCATGTCCTTCTCCCACGGGAAGGCAAAGCCTTGCAAATGCTCCGACTCCGACCAAGATCGGAGGAGCAACTACACCATGGACGGTGCCAACGCCGCATTCTATGTGGTTGACAAAGAAAACGGCCTCGTATCGGCTGTTGGGGCCGGCCTCCGCTCCCTCTTCAATCTGCCCGGCTCTATTCAAGTGTTGTCCACATTCTATGAAGGGATACCTCTCTCGCAGAATCGCCCCGGCGGGGTTGGCGTCGACGTGGCGTCCTTCAGCGTTACTATCGTCTACCGGCCGCTGCCGAACCAGAAGCCCAGCGGCCTCACCTTTCTCATCCTCGCCGACAACAACCACGGTGGTTTCCTCGAGAAGGAGACCTTCGCGATGCAAGATCACGGCTCGCTCAATCTCCAACGTACATCGCGAAACGCCACCGTCTCCGACAGCTCCGTCTCCGTCGCGATCATGCTTGGCCCTAGTACCGTCGTGGGGATGGAGAATGCTATCATGGTCATCGATATTAACATTCATGCAGCTGCCGCCTTCACCTACGCCAAAAGTTTTGTCTACGCTGTGTGGATCGTCTACGACGGTGTCGGGTGCCGGCTGTCGGTGTACGTGGAAGTGGAAGGCAACCCCAAGCCTGACAACCCCATAGTCCAGGTGAATCTTAACATGAGCGACATCACTGGCTCGCAACGTAGCACTTTCGCTCTCCTCTCCACGGTAGCACAACAGCTCAGCATTGGCCACTCGAACGTAACGGTCGAAGACCTCCCTAACTACCTTGACGAAGGAGGCTTTCTGTCGGAGAAGGCTACCATACTATCCTCGGTCCTCGGGTCCGTAGCCGTGACGGCCATGATGGCCACCGTTTTGGCATGCTACTTCAACTCGAGGTACCGGAGGTGGCACAAGGACCTGGAGCAGCTCGCCATATCCATGGAGCGCCTCCCCGGAGTGCCCACGAAGTTGGAATTCTCCGACATCAAGAAGGCCACCGGCAACTTCCACGGGACCATGATACTCGGAGGAGGCGGCTTTGGCACCGTGTACCGGTGCACTCTACCAGCCACGGCCTCCAAGACAGAACAACCAATGGACGTGGCAGTCAAGAGGTTCACACGCGATGTGCAGAACCGTGGCTACGATGACTTCCTCGCTGAGGTTAGCATCATCAACAGGCTACGCCACAAGAACATTGTTCCCCTCGTCGGTAAGTACATACTCCGGCCTACATGTCATATTCATCCACTCTCAGCATGTGTTCAAGCCACTTAAAGTCTAATTTTAATCTTAATTTTAATTCTAGAACTTAAAGTCTAATTAGTTTTATAGCGTTGGTCGAGATCGAATCTTCAAGTGTTGATCTCTGCATTCAGGACCCACTAACTAATCCCAGTCAATCTCGACCCTCTACCATTTTGGTGCATCAGGAAAAGGCTGATCCCGACCAGGATGAGTCTCTACGCCCGCTAAGTACATTAGCCTACATGTCATATTCATACACTCTCTGCATGTGTTAGCCTACAAATTCACCTTCGTAGACCAACTCCAGAAATTGACACGTGGCATGCATTGCAGTTTAGATCTAAAAATAGATATTCAATTTTTTTCTCTTTCCTAGTCTACGTGTCAATTGCTGGAGTTAGTTCACAGGAGTGAATTTGTAGATCAGGTCTCATATACTTATTTTCCGGGTAAGCAGGTATCATTTTGGTGCGAGAGAGAAAACGATTTGGTCGCCGGTTAATATACTTGATAGAGAGATTGGGGATTGAAGAGGATGAAGATGAAAGTGATAGTGCGCCAGCCTGGTGATTGAGAGTAAAGTGTTTTTTTTAGAGGGCGATTGAGAGTAAAGTGTAACAATACATCCCGGATTGGATCGTACATATCCTGTTACGCGCCAAATAAAATTGTACACTTACCCGGTTCGGATTTACCAGGATTAGTTAGTATAGAGTGTTGATTTCAGGTACCGAGAATTCAGCGAGTTTACTCAGCGAGTTAAAACGCTGGCATTCAAAGTTAAATTAAATATATTTCATAAAAGCTAGATAAATATTTAGATTTTACAATATCATAGACATACATTTATATAGGATATCCCTTCATTTACACATAATAACCTGCTGTCAATGTATCTACCCACATAAATATATGATTGCGTGCACGTACAAGAGGACTAATTTTCATTTAAATGCACAAATTTGAATGCATGTATTTTCAGGGTGGTCATACAATAAGGGAGAGCCGCTCCTTGTGTTCGAGTTCATGACCAACGGCAGCTTGGACCAACATCTCTTCCCCAAAGGCGGCAATAGCACTGGAAATCAGGGGGGGCGACCCGCTGGCGCAGCCATCAAGCAATGGGCCACCCGTTACGGGATCGTCAGGGACATAGCCACCAGCCTGCACTACGTTCACCATGAGTATGAGCCCATGGTGATCCACCGTGACATTAAGGCCAGCAACGTGATGCTGGACTCGAGCTTTCGCGCCCGTCTCGGCGACTTTGGGCTGGCCTGCACCGTCGCCGTGGATCGGAACTCTGCCACCGGTGTCGCTGGCACGTGGGGTTACATCGCACCAGAGTATGCTGTGTGCGGAAAGGCGACACGGCAGACAGACATCTACGCGCTCGGGGTGCTCATCCTCGAGGTCATCACAGGCAAGCGGGCGCTAGATCATCAGGCAGTGGATGACGACGACGTCCATATCTCTGATCGAGTGTGGCGCATCCACCGGGAAGGGAGGCTAGTGGAGTGCATTGATGCCATGTTGATCGCTGCTTCTCCGAATGAAGAAGACCAGCTACACACTGATGGTGACGTAGAACGCCTCCTACTCTTGGGCTTGGCTTGCAGCAACCCAAATCCATCAGAGCGCCCGACCATGCCCGAGGTGGTGCAGGTCATTGCAAAATCAGCACCGCCGCCAATGGTGCCTCTGGTAAAGCCAAGATTCGTGTGGCCGCCACTGGAATGGATGGCCTCGGGAACTGATGACAGCCTTGGCACATCGATGACGAGTGTCAATGATCTAGACAGGAGTACAGCGAGAATGAGGCAGCCGATGGTGGCGTCGAAGAGACGCGCTGGCGGAGGACATGCCTCCCTTCAGCTAGAACAATCTGTCTACGTCACGGCGACCAGTGGTCTGGTCTAATTCATGTGATTTTGAAATTTCGGACTAGCTAGATTCAAACAAGATCCACGTGGCAGTGCACGGTGACCAAGTATCGAGGAAAGCATCACTTGAGAATTGAAATGCGGGTGGTCAATCAGGTTCCTAATTTCCTATACTTGAGAATTGAACATACTATTACTGAGTAGTATTTGTTTGGTTCAATGTCTGGACGCAATAGTCAGGCTGTTCGAGATCATTGAACCGGCCTAGGGTATAGCCTGAACGATCGTGGCTGGTTTGGGTGGGTAAGAACTTAGTATGTGCGCGTATGTGCAGCCTATCTCCGCACGCTAGATCATAAAGGATAAAACTGTCAACTATAATGCCAAATGGTAAAATCAAAATTTCAAGACAATCTTGAGAAATTAAAATGACTAAGCTTTTTATTCGACGGTCCATTGTCGAAGTCACCTCAGGCGCGCGTTAAGACTGGCGTGATAAAACACTTCACCATTCAGGCGAGGTATACTAGCTAGCTACAAATTTTATAGCGATAACTTGACATACTGCAACGAACAAGAGCTTTCTACAAACTGCACAAGTCTACATAGTACGAAGCAGCGAAAAAATCCAAACAATCACATGCCACATGTAAAATCTTAAGCAGTGGCATGTATCAAACTGAACTTACTCTTCTCCTCACCCAAAATGACACTGATACGCAGATTACAAAGAAGACAGCATGCGCTCAGTACGTACATATTCATCCAACGACCAAGGCATACACACCTCAACCGCGAAGCCTGAGCACCAGGTAGACGACGGAGTACATCTTGACGTTGTAGTGTCCCAGGGTACAGTCGAGGTCCAGCTGCTTGCCGCCAAAGACGAGGCGCTGAACAGTAGGGGGGAGGCCATTCTTACGCTGGATCATCGCCATGACATCATATACGGTATCTGAGCTCTCAACCTCTAGACTATAAATTTTGTTTATCAGCGTCTTCACATAGATGTTCATCTTGCCTCTTGGACATGGGTGGCCTAGGACGAGTAGAAGTGTGGACTTATCATGGATGTTGTGGTCCGCCAGTGTGCGGTCGTCCTCCAACTGTGTGTTGGCAAAGATGATGCATTGTTGGTCCATGGGAAAGCTACGCTTATCTTGAATCTTTGCCTTAACATGGTCGATGGTATCCATTGCTGCAACGTCAAGAGTGAAAATCATGCCCGTCAGCGTCTCAATGATAGAGATTTCCATCTTTTCTTTGACGCAGAGATCGAATTCAAGAGTAGATCCATTCTGGACATCATAATCAGACAATGTAAAGCTGTCCAATAGCTCCTGCCCATTGAAGGTAAGACCTTGGTGCCGATCAAGAAGTTCACCCTTGATCTCAAGATCACCCTTGACAAAGTAAATGGTGTTAAATGAATTGAGCTTAAAAGGGATTGTTTTTCCGGAATGGGTCTTCACAAAAATCTCGAGTTTGACCGAGAGAAGAAGAGTAGAATCCTTTTGGACGTTGTATTCACCTAAAGTGTGTCCTTCTTCCAATCCATGGCCAGCAAAGATGAGGCTTTGTTGGTTTGGAGGGATTCCCTCTTTGTCATGAATCTTTGCTTTCACACTCTCAACTGTATCTAAAATCCCGACCTCAAGAGTGATGGTCTTTCCTTTGAGCATCTCGACAAATATCTGCATATGGATTAGAAAAATTAACCACAGACTAAAAGAACATTATGAAATTTCAAGAAATAATTTAACAGCGAAGCATATGAAGACGGTTATCCTTGTGTGGTTGTGTCGCTAATGGTCCCTTCTAGGAGGCATCATTAAGTGTCTAGGACCATTCCCCTCTACTTTCTGGCCTGCCGAAGGCTTATGGCATGACCTCTGCTGTGTAGTGGGTCTTGCGGTGTGTGTTATCAAGAGTGATGATGCTTCTTGTGTTGCCATAGCTTCTCCTCCAATAGTCGCTTATGTGAGACGTAAAAATCGTCGACGGTTTTTTGAGTTATCCTTCTTTTTCTTTGTTTGATGATATTGTGCATACCTTATACAGTGTGTGTTTGGGACAGCTCCACTCCACCAAACAACTGCTGGAGCAGGTGAAGCTGTCCCAAACACACAAACTCCACCTAACAGCCGGAGTGGAGCAGACGTGCACGTTAGTGCATTTTAGCGGAGCGAGGGAAGAGGTGCTTCACCTGCTCCACTTCACCGTCTCTGGTGGAAATTTACCCGCCACTGCCACTCATTAGTCATCCGATGCGAATCGTTACTCTCTATTTTCTCTCCACTCCCCTCGATTCCTTCTCTTCCCCATGGACAGGCAAGTACGGCACGGTGCTGCCGCTCTCTCCGGCGCAACCACTCACTACTACATCCGATCCTACGACCACAAGGCTTCCTCGCCGTCCTGCTTCCGCGTTTCTCTCCTCCGTCCATCCGTTCTGCCCTCCGCCCTATTTCGCATCTTGAGTCCGAGCCGCCGCCGGAAAAGACTGACTCCACTGCCGTTCCACTCCCCAAGTAGAGCAGCAGGGTATCTCGGTCGTCTCCCGCCTGCCTTCAGCAGGGACACGGCGTTGCTGCCCGTCAGCCTTCAGCAGGGACATGCCTGCCCCGACGCAAGCGACCTGGCATCCACCGTCTTGTCTGCAGCATGGACGCGCCCCAGTATATGTCCGCCTACAGCAAGGAGGGCCAGGGCTGACGCAAGTCACCTACACTAGTTCGCTGCCATCCAGATGTGTTGTCCACGAGGAGGTCGCTGCAGGAGATCTCTGATATGCTTTTCTGTTCATTTCTATATGGTTTCATGTCTATCTTTTTATGATGTTCCTGCCCGTATCATGCTGAGCAGTAGTAGATGACATTGGTAATGGTACATGGTAGATGCTAAGCAGTAGTGAAGGTATCTCAATGGTACTCCCTCCGTTCAACAATAGATGACTTGCATTTGTCTACATATGAATGTATCTAGACACTAAAACATGTCTACATACATCCATATCTAAATAAGTGGAAGTCATCTATTGTTGAACGGAGGGAGTACATGGTAGATGCCTATCAGTAGTCGAACCATTTCATTGGAGCATGGTACAAGAGATTTTAGCTGAATCCGGAGCTATCTAATGTGCCAAACACCATTTTAGCTACTCCAGAGTTTGTTGGTGGAGTGAAGTTTAGAGGTAGAGTGGAGTAGCATGAAGTGGAGCTGTCCCAAACACAGCCTTAGTTATTTTTGGAGCCATATCAGTTTAAAAACCTGCCGAGAATAGACCAAACCTTATAACGGCAGCCATCGTCGCCCCTCTGATATTTAGTCATGTGAAGATCGAGGATGTTGCCGCGTCGAAAGTAGTCGGCGCACTGCGGGCACTGAGCAGCTCCAAGAACCAGTATGCAAATGATATGTTAGCAACAAACTTACAAGTTCACTGAATTAATTTAGTAATCTTATGACAACTGATGAGGTACCCAAATCACAAGTATGTACTCAACCTTAGGGTTGTCTCCAACGCAGCGGCGTAGCATCGTCTCGAGGCAGGATCTGCCGTACACGTGGCCGCAGTAGACGAGGCAGCTATACACATGTAGTAGGAACGATTGATCAGACATATATATAGATATATGTACATCCTCTGCTAGGTATATATTGCATATGAGTATGAGAAATAAGAGTAGGTACCAGACGCGGTGCGGGCCCTGGGATCGGCAGGGCTCCATGCAGACGCAGCAAGCGACCACCGGCCGTGCCTTGGAGTTCTCCACGACGAAGTCTGCCGCATTGTTCTCGTCGCTGCCCTGACCAACCCGAGCTCCGGCGAGTTTCTCCTCTTGGTGGTGGGTAGCGCCATCACGCACCATACCTGCAGAGGTGGCGGCGGCGGTACGAGCTGGGGTCGAGACTCACTTCGAGAGGCGAGAGCCAAACGTCGTGGCGAGCGTTGCACGCGGGATCAGATATTGGCCCAACTAGAAACAACAAATCCGGCCGATGCCCATATGACAACTAACAGCTCCCGGCACTTATACGGGCCATATGACAACTAGCAACTTTCAGCCCAGCCCAGCCCAGCTCAAGCCAACCCAAATGGTAAGGTCCGGTAGAAAATTCCTCCACGTTTCGGATCTTCTTCCTGTCAATTATTTTTTTGCGAATGTTCTTCTCGTCATTTCTACTTCTCCTAATTCTCTAGATGGTTTCATCTAGTTTTATTTTATCGTGTAAAATTTTCAATGGATCACAACTATAACCAAAAAATATTAAGACATGTCAAAAAAAAAAGGTGTGCATGATACCTCAAAAGAGAATAGTGCATAGTACACTTTATTTGGTTGGAACTCGGAAAATTGACGAACGGGAAGCAAATATTACATATAAAAGTGTCCATAGAGCCCAAGGAAATTTTTCATAGTTATTGCAATATTCTTTTTAATGGTGGGGTGCAGGGGAAGCAAAAAAAATTGCAATTAGTTGGAACTTGATAATTTAATTGTCAACATGCCTATGACTTTATAACAGCGAAAATATAAAGCAAAAATTGCAATTAGTTGGAATGGAAAGAAAATATTGCAATTAGTTCTCCACCTTACATTTTTCAGAACACCCAGGGACGCTGGTTTTGTGTTGTACTGGTATGATATAAGCAGAACATGAACCAGAGCAAGTTACTTACTGGGTACTAGAATTTCGTGAAGCTGGTTTCATACTACTCACAATCTCCAGTTTAAACCGGTTTTAGGGTTTAGTGTTTTAGAGTTTAGGATTAGGGTCCGTAGTTCTACACTACTCCTTATACTATCCGAATCCAAGATGTTAAGCCACCGCTAGATTCAGAAACTCGTCAAGCTACTAATTTGACAATCAGAGTGGTTCTTCCTCACAAGTTACCAAAGCAGGGCAGAACAATAGGAACGGCGAAATGAGATACTGGCAACCACGGATCGTCCAAAATAAGCATAATTTGACAGCACAGCCTCGCTGGATATAATCATGTCCAAGTGATGGTTGGGTATCATAACAGCAACAAACTGCTTAAATGGTCTGGCAGGATGGAAGCAGTGACCCTGAAATGAGAGCTTTGCATGTGAGCCGACTTCAAATCAACAAAGTTGCATCCAATTCCTTGCAAGTCACCACCACGCCTGAACCAAAGAAATGACACAAGTATCAGGCTGGCAGCTACCAAATTTTCACCGGACAGAACCTTAGAAATTTATGAGCAAAATAGATGAGAAAAATTGTAAAATATCAAACTGACTTGTATCCAGAACATTAAGCTCATGTGTATGTTATTTACGGTTTAGAATTCAAACCCAGAAGGGACCTCATAATGGAACATTTTCTTTTAAATACCTTACAGCAAAATTGTGCCAATTCAGATGTGCTATATTCCCCAAACAAAATCATCAACTGATTTTATGCAGCAAGGCTGGACTAGGAGGAGCTTAACCAACTAACAACACGAGACAGCAAGGTTGGGTAACCTCAAACCTGTCTATTATAAGGAAAGGTAAAGCAGAGAAAGTGGTCGGTTAAATTGCAAACCTAATCTACAAAACTGCAATATCAAAATAAACATTACAATCCATAGCAACTTGGTTACAGAGATATTTGTTATTTTTATTTTTTTGAGAAAAAATGTTATATTGGTCCTGGTACCAAAGGTACTTTGGATGCAGTATAAATAAAATTGGTCCTACGAAAGCCGACTGAAGGGACTATGGTGCATGACAACAAACTCCATTAAAAGCATACTAGGAAACTAGTGTGCAGGGAAAATTCAGAAGTAGTAATTAGGAAAGTTAGGAATGAGAAATACAATCTAGTATGATAGGATCAAATATGTGTTGAGACTAGAGACTATGAACTATGCAGCACATATTAGGGAAATACCAAGTGTGTCACCGTACTCCTTTTCCTCCCTAGTACCGACTACCTCTGTTTTTATCTCCTCGATCTTTGCCTAATGTAGAACAGGGAAAGCAGCAAAAGGCAATGTAAAGGCCACGGTCAAGTGGTGCAATAAGAAAAGCTAGGGAGGGTTGTCTCCTATGACTACCTCCTTTTAAAACCCGACTGTCCACTGTAACTACAAGTTTACTTCTGGTTCAAGTCTTGATTTAAACCAGGCTGCACAGCAATCTCGTGTTAGTATTTCCATGACTAAAGACCTTTCAGAATGATCGTGCCAGTTCAGAGAAACTGGAAATTACGGTATTGTGAATGGAAAAGGCTGCACGACGATTTTATGCAGCAAGGCTGCACGACGAGGTGCTTAACTAACTAACAACACAATGAACCATAGCGCATAATCATATGCATGTTTCACACCAGTAAATATCTTTTCTAGACTTCTTTGATGTTCTAAATCACCAAGTACTACAAAATACACAGGCATAGTGGCATCCTTGGTAAAGAAAGATAATATAATGTAAAGGTTACAGTTACACCGGTTATGACAGTATGAAACTTAATGTGATTAATAAGAACATCTTTTTTACCTATAAATGGGACCATTCCGGTGCCAAAAGAGAAAAAAGACATGAAGGTACAAACCAACATGGAATGGCTCATGATGTTGATCTTCAATAAATAGGATTCAGAAAGAGAATCTAAGAGGTCAAACTTGCAAAAAGCATATCAAAGTATCAAGCTTACTAAACTCCCAGTATTAAAATCACCCTGCATTTATTTAATTATGAGGGTAACTTTTATGGTTTACAGTATACACGCAAGAAGTCGAAGAGTGGCCAGTTGTGGGCTTAGCCCAAGTAAATTAGGGTTTAGAGGAGGCCGTCCTCCTATATAAACACATGTACCCTTCGTGATGGAATAAGCAATAATCAATATCATTATTGCCGACTCCCAGAGGAGTCGGCCTTCTCCCGTGCGCCGCCGCCCCTGCCCTAGCACCGCCCCCTTCCTCCCGCGCGACGGCGCCCAACCGCCGGCCGCGAGCCCCTCGCCTCCACGCAACCCCCTCCTTCCCCGACAGACTACGTCCACGACCCGGTAGATCCCCAGGTTCTACCAGTTCGGTATCAGATTCCTCGGTTGCGATGTCTTCGGGACTGGCCACCGCCTCCCCCGCGATCGCGTCGTCGGGCGCGCCCACCACCATGGCGCCGCCGCCGGCGTCTGTGGCCCAGGCCGCGCCGGCTCGGGAGCCTGCCCCCATCCTCTCGATCCAGAAGCTCTCTACGGGCCTCCGCGACCTGACCGAGGCGGTCGCCGACATCAAGCACGCCATCGTAGTGCTCCTCCAGCGGACGGCGCCACCGCCGGTTTCCGCTCCGCAGAAACAGAGGGTTCCGATCACCGAGCTCCAGTTTCCGCCATCGCCGTCTCCACTGCCGTCGTGGGCCACCGCGCCCACGTTCGAAACCGCGCCGCCATCCGCGCCATCACAGCCGCCGTCCACGGCCCTCGCGCCGTCGCCGTCGGCAGCCGCCTCCCACCAGGGGGTCCCGATCACTCAGATCACATTCCCGCCCTCGCCGTCCCAACTTCCGGCCTGGCTCGACGCGCCAGTCTATACGAACGCGCCTTCCCAGCCGGCCGCGTCGCCCTCGGCCACGACCTTCGAGGGTTTCGCCGGGTACCCTGAACCCTACATCGGCGCCGGCAGCCACCAGTTCCAGGGGGGCCCATGGTGCCCACCTACTCGCCCCCCGCCGCGATGGGTCGTCACGAGGGAACCTTCGCCGTCGCCCCGCGCAGCCAGCAGCCGCCCCGCTTCACCAAGCTGGAGTTCGCCACCTACGACGGCACCGTCGACCCCCTGAACTGGCTCAACCAGTGCGACCAGTTTTTCAGGGGGCAGCGGACCCTCGCGTCCGACCGCACGTGGATTGCCTCCTACCACCTCCGCGGCACCGCCCAGACGTGGTACTACGCCCTTGAGCAGGACGAGGGTGGGATGCCTCCGTGGGAGCGCTTCCGCGACCTTTGCCTCCTCCGGTTCGGGCCTTCGATACGCGGGAGCCGACTGGCCGAGCTCGGTCGCCTTCCCTTCACCTCCTCGGTGCAGGACTTTGTCGATCGCTTCCAGACGTTGGCGTGCCATGCGCCTGGCGTCACGGCTCGCCAGCGCGCCGAGCTCTTCGTCGGCGGCCTGCCGGACCACATTCGCGTCGACGTGGAGATGCGGGATCCTCAAGACCTGCAGTCGGCCATGTACTACGCCCGCGCCTTCGAGCAGCGCGCGCGGGCCATGCAGCAGGCCTTTCCAGCCAGCGACGTCCAGCCGCCCGCCCGCCCCCCACCGACACCAGCAGGCCAGGCGCCCACAGCCCTGACTCATGTGGGGCAATCCGATCCAGCCGCGACGCGGCCGTTCCGTCGGCTGACCACGGCCGAACAGCTCGAGCGCCGCCGTAAAGGGTTGTGCTTCAACTGCAACGAGCTCTACGTACCGGGCCACGTTTACGTGATGGGCCTGGGCCCATTAGTCTTAGGGTTTGCTTAGGGGTCAATGTAAGCCTTGCTTGGGAGTCAAGTAGACCTCTCTATATATGGAGAGGAGATGTATCAATCTAATCAAGCAAGAATTAAGAAGGAAAACCCCTTCCCATCTTGCCCGGCCGTGGGAAAGGATCCCCACGGCCGGCTCTCCCGCGCCCTCGCAGCTCTCTCTCCCGCTCAAACCCTAGCAGCCATAACATTTGGTATCAGATTCCTCGGCTGCGATGTCTTCGGGACTGTCCACCGCCTCCGCCGTGATCGCCTCGTCGGGCGCGCCCACCACCATGGCGCCGCCGCCGGCGTCTGCGGCCCCGGCCGCGCCTGCTCAGGAGCCCGCCCCCATCCTCTCAAACCAGGAGCTCTCCTCGCGCCTCCGCGACCTGACCGAGTCGGTCTCCGACATCAAGCACGCCATCGCCGTGCTCCTCCAGCGGACGGAGCCACCGCTGGTTTTCGCTCCGTAGAAGCAGGGGGTTCCGATCACCGCGCTCAACTTTCCGCCGTCGCCGTCTCCGCTGCCGTCGTGGGCCACCGCGCCCACGTTCGACCCCGGCCAGCCATCCGCAGCATCTATGGCACCGCCTCCGCTGCCGTCATGGGCCACCGCGCCACCATCCGCGGGGCCGCTGCCGTCATGGGCCACCGCGCCGCCATCCTCGGCCGCGACCACGGCGTCGGTCATCACGTTCAAGCATGGGATGTCCTACGACGGGACTGCGACGACCTCGTTCCCAGCAGCGCCACCGCCGTCCCATGACAATCCCATCCAACCGATCAAGTTCCAGCCGTCGTCGTCACCGCGTCCGGCTTGGATCGCTACCAACCACGTGTCGGCGGCGGTGAGGCTGCAGGCTGCTGCGCGTCGGCATGTGCGGGAGATGCGTGATTTGCAGCTGCAGCTTCTACAAGTTGCGCTTCGCGGTGCAACGGACCTCAATCTCGTCCGCTGCGTGGGGGATATTAGGCATGCGGTTTCCCCCACAGGCGGCGGGCATGCTGTTTTTCCCACGGGCGGTGACCTCCAAGTCTGCGACATCGACAGTCAGCCGGCGGGGAGAAGACATGGTGTCACCGACAGGAGCACACTGCGTAGCACCACTGCATTCCGCCGCCGGCCGCCGCGAGGGCTCCCTTGGTCCCGATGGTGTCCTTGGGATCCAGGGGGCTGCAAACGCACAAGTTCAGCGCGCGGAGGATTCTCTTATTGTCGGAGTCTCATTCGGGTTAGCTTATTTCAGGTAAATACAATAGGCCGAGCTGTAAAAGGCTTATTTTTTAGGCGTTAGGTTTGTGTGGGGTCGAATCGTCGTTAGGTAGCAGCTCGAGGACGAGCTGCATGTCCAGGTGGGGTGTAGTGTTAGAGTATGTGATGGGCCTGGGCCCATTAGTCTTAGGGTTTGCTTAGGGGTCAAGTAAGCCTTGCTTGGGAGTCAAGTAGACCTCTCTATAAATGGAGAGGAGATGTATCAATCTAATCAAGCAAGAATTAAGAAGGAAAACACCTTCCCTCTTGCCCGGCCGTGGGAAAGGATCCCCACGGCCGGCTCTCTCGCGCCCTCGCAGATCTATCTCCCGCTCAAACCCTAGCAGCCATAACAGTAACCTTGTCTATAATAACTCGAAATGAAAAAGGAAGTCAGCAAGTGGTCGGTTAAACTGCAAAGCTAACATACAAACTGCAATGTCAAAATAAATCTATAGCAACATGGTTATGGAGATAAATGTTATGTTGGTCCTAGTGCCAAAAGGTACTTAGGGACTAGGGTGTAGCGTAAATTAAACTGGTCCTAGGAAAGCCGGCTGTAGGAACTGTAGTGCATGACAATTTGACCACAAACTCCATTCAAAGCATACCAGGAAACTAATGTGTAGGGAAAATTCAGAGGTTGTAATTCGGAAAGTCAGGAATGAGAAACACAATGGTACGATAGGATGACGAACATGTGTAGAGACTAGAGACTATGAACCATTCAGCACAAATTAGGGAAGTACCAAGCGTGTCAAGATTTTCATGTACTCCTTTTCCTCCCCAGTTCTCACTACTTCTGTTTTTATCTCCTCGATCTTTGCATAATGTAGAACAGAAAAAGCAGCAAAAGGAATGTAAAGGCCATGGTCAAGTGGTGCAATAAGAGAAGCTAGGGAGGATTGTCTCTAAATTATGGCTACCTCCTTTTAAAACCCAACTGTCCAGTTTAAGTACAAGTTTACTTCTGGTCCGAGTCTTGATTCGAACCAGGCTGCACGGTAATCTTCTTGTGTTAATATTTCCATGACTAAAGTCAGAAGTAGGACTTGTCCGGGTCACACGGACGCTCCACATAGGCTGACTTTGTAAGAAAATCCCTAAATTTGATTCATCTGGTACTACATTGCATCCCAACCAAGAGAAACTGTTATCAGAATTTGTAAAACAGGCTTAAATATTCTAACGATCGCATCCCACATTGTCATTCCACTTCAGTATCCTACCTATCTTGCAAGAAGAGATTCCTATGATAACCGTTTGTGCTTCCAAGTTCTGAGTTGCCTACTTCACAAGATAATGCACATACTTATGGTATTATGCACACCCAATAGACTACTCGAGGCAAGACAATTCTGCACAAAAATGACACCATTAAGAGCAGAGGGCTGTGTTACCTGAAACTAAATTCAGTCGTGTGGAGCCAGGAATGCTGGCGGCCATGCGAGGAAGTAGGCGAAGATGGGATGCCCATACTCCTTGCCACGTTTGGTGGACAGGCGCTCCAGCTTGCCTGTGTCCATATGGAAGAAGTAGCGCCCGAATCCCCAAGTCTTGATGAACACCTTCCCTGTGCGGCCGGCGTCCATGTCGCTGGGCCAGACGGACAGGGTCCTGAGCTTGGGGTCGCTGGGCAGGCCAGGAATCATGTCGCAAACCGCGAGCATGTCGGCGATTTTCTTCTCAGGAATCCAGCCGTTGTCGCTCCGCCTGCCCTGCCCGCGCACCCAGAGCTGCAGCTGCTTGTTGCAGTCGGTCACCAGGCACAGCCGCCCATCTGCCGGCATCTCCCCGACGCGGAACTTGGAGGAGCCCAGCGCGTCCGGCGCCGCCAGGTAGGAGAACCTGAGCGTGGAAGGGTCCAGCACGAGCAGGCGCAGAGAGTGGCAGATGTGCCAGTAGATCTTGCCGGCGGCGTGCACTGCGCGCCCCTCGAACCAGTAGGGGTCGAAATCGACCAGGACGTCCTCGTCCCTGGGGAGCGCGCGCCAGCGGCACTCGCCGTCGTCCACGGACGCGACCCAGGCACGAGGGTGCCCTCCATCGATGGCGAAGCAGACGGCCTCGAAGGAGAGTTTGCTCGGGTGCGCGCGGGAGAGGAGCGCGGAGCCGACGTAGTACCTCGAGCTGCGCCAGCGGCGGTCGTCGGGGACGGTGTCGCGCGGCGGCGGCGAGAGGACCGCGCGGCGGCGGGTGGCCGGGTCGAGGACGAGGAAGCGGGGGAGGATCGCCTTGGGGGGCGCCTCGCTTGGCTCGAGGAGCAGGAGGCCCTGGTGGGAGTCGAAGACGAAGAAACGGAAGGCATCCGGGGCGAAGTCGAGGGAGAGGCGCGGGGCGGAGGCGTCGAGGGGAGCGAAGACGGCGGGGGTCTCCTCGGGCTTGCGTTCCTGCTGGGGCACCGGGGGAGGGGTTCCCACTGGGTGGAAGAAGTAGCCGAGGAGGGGAGGGGCGCGAGGGAGGCAGTGGGAGGCCAGGCGGCGCCAGCGGTGGGAGGCGAGGGCGGAACGGAGGAGATCGGCGAGGGAGAGGCGGCGGAGAATGTCCGAGAGGATGAACTCAGGGAGGACGTCGACCGACGCTGCCTCCGGCTCAGCCGCCGCAGCCTGTGGCTCCACCGGCAGTGGGGAAGGAACCACCAAGGTGGAGAAAGAGGCGGCTTTTCTTTTTGTCTTGCCTCTGCTACTCTTCCGCGTCATGGCTGGAGGAGGAGGGTTCTAGAGAGGGAGAAGACAGCCTCGCCACTCGCCTCCCTCAGATGGATGGTGGCAGTAGTCCTAGCTGCTACTCCATTCACTAGATGACCCGTTGCGCCCGCTTGGCGCAAATATCGGATTTATGTTATAATTTTATTACATAAGAAAAGAATTATTGACCATCTCTAACTTCAATGCAATTGTTTGTGTGTTGTTGTGAATCATAAATCATACTAAACATTAGACAGAACAACATCAGATTTGTAATAAATCATACTAAGTCTCATCATGCTTGGTAATAAAACATGTGGTAAATCAAGTTTTTTTTTACTTCAAATGACAGAAATATTGGAATTATGCTCGAATTCATGTCCATAAGAGTTGTATTGTAAGTTATACCTAAACCTACGACGGGCTATAATTATATGTAGTAAGCTTGGTATGGAAAATAAAAGAAGCGAACAGGAAATCTAAATGTACATGTGGGCACTGGTCATATCCTGTCCATCCAATAGGTATCTTTATTTTGAGATTTGCAGAAAAAATGCTGAGAGAAATGACTTTTGGATACATATTCAGTGATTAAATTATGGATAAACTACCCATAAATATGAGCGGAAAACAGCGACATAAAGCTAATTGTTTGGTCCACGGATCCCCTAAAATCCACCACAACTGCCCACCGACCTTGTCCCCCTCCCTCATCGACCTCTAAATCTTTTTTTGTCTCCATCGCTCTCTCGGGCGACTTATCCCCATTCTAGCTCTCTCCGTCGCTCCCTCCAGTGACCTATGCCCAACCTAGCTCTCGATCCCTCTTTGTGGCGCACACAGGTACCATGTCGGTCGAATCATCCTGTTGAAGTGGCGGCTTTTCCCGATCTCCGTTGAACCATCACATGCCCTTGCAGGGTCCTCCGACGAGATCTCGCCCGAGTTACGATGAAACACTTCCATTTACTAAAAGGTAAACAGTACATGCAACTAAAAAAAATATAAAGCATTCCTACAAGTTCAATGTCATACACTCCCTCCATTTTGAAGTGTTGCGGATAAAACAATTTTGCAGTACAGTACATTTTACACATTAGTCTTCTGCAATTGAAATTGTTTCCTTCCTGTCCCGATCCTGTCGAAGCTCGCGGACACACAAGAGACCGGTCGGGGACCTCAGAGCTCAACCTCATCGGACTCTTCCACGCCAGAGCTCTTACACATCGGAGCTCGACCTAGCCAGATTTCTCCGCTCCGCTAGCCGGGTTCCCGCCGTCCGGCCTGCTTCGGGTTCCCTCCTACGGACAGCCTGATTGTGCTCCAGCCCGAGCGGCACCCATATTTGTGAGCAGATAGAGGCATCTCCTGCCAACCGGCTGCCTTGCGCAGTTGCGCGTGCTGAGCTCCCTCCTAAGGCGGCGCCTGGGAGCTCGATAGCGGCCCTGAGTACTCCTATCCGATCTTAATTGAGTCCCTACATGATCAGCGTGGACAGCAAAACCTGACAAACATGTGCAAGATGCCCAGGACAAAACTGAAAACATGTGCAAGATAACCCTATGGGTAGTCATTTTCCAGTATGTAGCTCCTCAAATTTGGAGAAAAAAAAAACTAAATATTCTCTATTCCGCATGTTCTATCCAACAAGCATGTGATGTAAATTTTTCAACATTGGATATAAGAATTCAAAATGTATAAATGATACTCCATGGTTTGAGAGAAAAAAAGATCCTAACATTTTGTATGTTACAACATATACCAATGTGATGAAAGAGAAAGAAAAGAGGAGGTAATTCTAGAGAGAAGTGATTTTCTTGTTGTCCTGAACCCAAGTTGATCTCTGCTATGGCATTTAACAGAAAAAATTCGTGTAGTGCTACCAATGCCTGGTAGCACTAAAATCTGGAATTCTCTGGTTGTCACATGAGGTATCTTCCTTGGTCTACATTCTGTGTGAATAGTCAGACCTGATACATAGAGTAGGGAGTCCTGAATGTTAGTAAATTCTATTTGGAAATGAACGACTCACTTCAAAGTTCAGCTGTCCAGTGTTTCTACTGTTTCTGCTCACAACTGTCCAGATCGTTTCTCCAGCCGCATAGATAGAAATCAATCAGCTCGGACTCAAAGAGTATGCGACACAGACCAACCGAGACCTATAGTTTGGATACATTTGGACTACGGTAAACTATACACAGGTAACAAACACACGGAAAACTAAAACTATCATATGATGTTTGCTCCTCTTGAACACTTTACAAAGTATAAAAAGGAAGGGAAGAATTATTCTGCAAACACTGCTGCTCCTTAGCAACTGACTGAGGTCACGAAACTGAAAACCTACTATCAACAAACTATTTGTCATGGTCTAATTGTGAGGCAAAGAAGTGGCTCTGGGTTAATAACACCTGAGAACTTAATGCAGAGAATGTGATGGTGCTGGTTATAATCACTTTCAAGGATCGGATGAGCATACCTTATCTATGTATTTCAGTTGCTGAAGCACTTCATCTGTCCCCAATTCCTAAAATGGACAAGATACTCCATATATCAGTTTTGTATTGCCGCTTTAATTATAAAATGGTCCAGATAATATAAAAGGTACAATTAAGAGTCTTGATACATATATGTTCGTGCAGCCTAATGAAGTTAACAGGTAAAGCAACACCCACAAGGCCACACGAAAAGAGAACATCAGTGGCAGCTATAACATACCCGTAGAACAGCACAATCAGCATGAATTGGATCCCATTGAACGGAACACGAACAATCCCAAATCGCTCGACTGAACAACAAACAGTGGTGCCGACATTCACATGAGGTAATGAAAACATCAATGCATATGCTAATGATAGTTGTTAACAGAAGAATAGAATACAAAAGAGCCTCTTAAGTTCTAACATAAAAAAAAGGACCTCTATATTCTCTCCTATTCAAATGCTAGTGCCTGTCAAAACTACACTGCATATGACTAAGATGTCCAATGTGGACAAGCAATCATCCAAGCAAGCAGTATGTTGTTGCCACCTAATCCAATCATTTTAAACTACTCGATGTTGGCAACACAACTATTAACTTTTAAAAAATCAAATAATATTAAAAACCATGGATTTATTTGACACTGACAAGTGTCAATTTTCAGATTTTTCTCTACAAAGATGACAGCAGACATGGTTCGGCCAGGAAACACAAAAATTATGGTATGTATTAAATATTAAAAAGAGATGGCATGTCTTAGAGCTGCCTGAAGTCTGGAGATAGAAATTTCATCTAAAATACTGCCAATACTCCAAGTCTGGGAGGTGGTCCTAAAAATAATAAGGTACTCTAAGTGAATAACATATGCTAACACAAAGAACATACTAAGTATAAGCCTTGCCTATCAGGCTACCCAAATCAGTAACATAAGGTACTCTAAGTGAATAACATAAGCTAAGATAATCTAAGAGTGAATAACAGGGGTGGAGCTGTTGGCCGTTCCCATCAGGCTACCCAAATCACTAACGAACCCAGTCCATCATCGATATTATAGAGTATTTCTAACATTGTATTAAAGAAAAATTATTTTAAACGAACTGTCATAACTCAAGTACACTTCATTGGTTACTGTTTCTCGAACAAATGAACTTATTTCCAATATTTTCTCGAGCCAAGGAAGACTGGCAATGGTCCAGCATAAAGCATATCACCAGTTCTATCTACTTCCAGAGTCAGCTGCCAGGAACAAAATCTGTACCATGAACTTCTTGATTGTTAAAGGCCGGTGTCGCATGGGTAATTCGTGTTAAGTTCCAACATCCATATAATTATAACACAAATAGCTACTTATGCGCGTATTATACCAGGCCGAAAGCCAAATAGTAATCCAGTAAGAACATATACTGCATCAGATGTACATGAAGCTAACCTTACCAATTTTTAGTGATGCAAATAAAAATGAAATGGTTACAATCAGTGACATTGGACACACAAAAATGCTATAGTGTATTAAGTCGGGGCAGAACCCAAATGGCAAGCACACAAAAATACATTTTGCAGTCCTCGCTTCAGTAATGGAAAGAAACAACCACGTATTTCCATGATATGTAAAAGGGAAGAGGTAAATACCTTGAGTGAGGACTAATTATCAGGTTGGTGCACTGCCACAGATGCCAGAGCTAAATAAAACCGCATGAATTCTATCTCGGTGGCTTTCATAGGGGCCTGGGTACAATGAAAATACCCTGAATAATTAGCACCGGTTAATAATTTGTGTCTGTGTGTGTGCGGTGTGAACTGAAACAAATGAAACAATTGCACTCATCTTAAATATGCTTTATGACCCACAACAAAAATAGAAAACAATTGCCCTTATCTTAGGGACGCTGAATAATATTTTTTCTTATGAAATAACATTATATCACAAATTCGATATTTGCGCCAAGTGGCGCAACGGGTCATCTACTATCTTCCTCTCGCTTAGTGTTTGTTGGTCAGTGATTTTTGTCTGTGTGTGCGCGTGGTGAATTGAACCAAATGATTGATAAAGATCATAAAATTACCGAAACTCTCAACTCGGGAGATAAACAACTACAGATGTTCATCTACCCCTCCTCTCGTCTCATTCGGGTGGCAAATTGTCTAGCCACCGGTTCCAACATTGAGATAAAAAAACACTACTTATTGAGAGACCCGACATTGACGACACCACCGGAGCTGCAAAACGGTTGGAGGACAAGAACTTTCCACCTCTTGAGTCGATTAATTGCGATACCAAAACCATTTCAGGTGTCACATCATCAGAACATTTGCTGCCAACTACAATAAAGATGCCATGTAAGAACAAACAGACTAACCTTCGGTGTGAAATCTTCAGTGTGGTAGAATGATCTGTACATCAGCACGGTGAAGGCAAATGGAGGCTGCATCTCGGTGTTCTAAGGCGAATGGAGGCTGCTGCTTGGTGTGCTATCATGAAATACAAGCGATGCGCTGGGGCTAAGATAGCGTACATCCTTCCCCATCTGAAATCGAGAAAACCCACAAACAAAACTAATAAGCTTTTAGTCAAATGGCACCATACACACAAAATCACCATGGTTTCCCATCTCTCCATGATGATACTCGTAGAGAGAGCCATTTGGCAGAACAGATACTCCTTGTAGTAACTTAGCATTTTCACGGCGTTCATGATCCTGCCATTTCTACCACCTCAAGGATCGAAAATACGAGGATATGTGATCAAAGAGCCAAGTAACATGTTCTATAAAATCTTAGTATCTATTTAAGTTGGAGAGTAACTTGCATCCTTCTGAAAGTCAAATACCAGCGGCACAACAATGATAGCCTGACCATCCCTTCGCTATTAAAATTAGACGGACATTAGCAAAGCAGACCTACCTTTTGAATGACATCATTGGACCTACTGGATAGTGGAATTAGCTATGCTTTGCTACAATTTTGAAGAGAACAAAAATCCGTAGAAACAGGAGTTAGGAAAGAGATTATATACCTTTGTATTGAACAACTTAATTCTCTCAAAATGTTCCTAAGCCTGGAGCTCTTCCATACGAATCAAAACCAATAAGCCTGCAAAGTAATCAGAAAAATAAAGAACAAAATAGGCAATTCGAAGGTATATAATCCCCATGTCTCTAACGGTGGTTAACTTAGATTGTTTTTCAGCCCTTACTTTTGCCATTAAAACTAATATATTATAAATATATATTTGATAAACAAAACAAATTCGTTTGGTCTTTCTATGGTTGTTTCCCTTGGTTTAGTTTACATTCCAAACAAACAACAAACATCAATGGCACTTTCAAACAAATCATTGGTAGAGAAAAACGTGAGTACAAAGCACTCATATTGTTTTAGCGGGAGGTTCAAGGCAAGAACCAAGGAGCTTTTGATATGTACCTGTTTCTTTTATTTTGTGAGGATGGCTATCAACTGAGGCTTCGAATGTTGCCCTCCGATGTGCCTCCCTGTACTCAACCTACGGAGGAGACAAAACTGAATCAACATCAGGTTCCACGCAACGAGTGTTCAGGTGCACAAAAAGAAACAACGGCAACGTACCACGGATCCATGGAGGACGAAAAAAGGGCGGAGGAGGGCAAGCTCAAGAAACTGTGCTCTCCCGACGAACCTGGGCCGACCTGCTCCCTCATGTCTCCGGCCTCCTTGCTCTCCCCAACAACTCCACGCCACCGCCTAGAAGAGGCAGAGCAGCGCCATCTTTGGGCGCAGGGCTCTGGGATGGGAAGATATTGATGGCTAGGGTTTCACCGCATCCAACAGATGTACACAGAAGCAACAACGGCCGGAAGATATAACAGAGCAGGGCGAAGCGATGTGAGACAGAGGAGGAGGACAGGGAGCAGGCGGGAGGAGGAAGAGATGGCTCCGGCCGTGGAGGACGAGCGAGAGGAGAGGAGGAGGCGCTGCTGGAGGAGGAGGGAGTGGAGGGGAAAATGTGGGGCGCAGGGCTCTAGGACGCTAGGGTTTCACCGCGGTGCTAGTTTTGTCTCACGCGGACGGAAAAACAACTGACCGTATCGAACGGCTATAAGCAGAAGGACGGACACAGAGCAGGGCGAAGCGATGTGAGACAGAGGAGGAGGACAGGGAGCAGGCGGGAGGAGGAAGAGATGGCTCCGGCCGTGGAGGACGAGCGAGAGGAGAGGAGGAGGCGCTGCTGGAGGAGGAGGGAGTGGAGGGGAAAATGTGGGGCGCAGGGCTCTAGGACGCTAGGGTTTCACCGCGGTGCTAGTTTTGTCTCACGCGGACGGAAAAACAACTGACCGTATTCGAACGGCTATAAGCAGAAGGACGGACGGTCAAGAACGCGCCACGTGGCAGCTCGGAGGGAGTTGGTTGGGACGCAGGAGAAGGCTCACAATCTTTGAGCTTTTATAGAAGTAATTTTAAGTCGTCTCATCGACAATTATTCTGAGAGACCCTTTGTTAAATGGTAAATACTATAGATCGGTCCGATCTACAGCGAATCGTCGGACGTTTCGATTGCCGTCGATCCGTTTCCGTGAGCGCGCTTCGCTTTCCTTTTTTGACCTACGTGGCAATCCCACTGATGTCTCCGAAAAATCTGCCCGCATTTATTTTCTTACCGAAATAAGCCCGTAACCCCTCTCTTTTCTGCTTCCTCCTCGCGCTGCTTCTCTCCCCCAACCCCCTCGCTGTGCTTCTCCGCCGTCGCCTCGCTCCTCCCCGAGCCGCTCTACTCCGACGGTTTCCTCACGCCGTGTCAACAGATCCGGAGCCGGCCGGCCATCTCCCACCCCTGCTCAGGTCGTCATGTGTATCCACGGAGAGGAGAGATCTCCTGGTTGAAGTTCGCCCCACCGCAAATCTTCTCCACCGGCGGCGCGGGAGTAGGCAACGAGGGGCGGCGCATCCATGGAAGGCGACGAGAGTGCGGCGGATTAGGCGTGGTGGGGCAGCGAATCCGTGGTGGGCTTCGATTCCACGAGGCAGGAGGAGAAGAGGGGAGGCGTCCCCGCGGTTGTCGACTCCAAGTGGTCGGGATTGAAGATCTTTTCCGTTGTCTTCTTCATCCACCCGCGATCGGCGACGGGGTCTCTACGGTAAGTTCATACTTTGCCCAACTTGGTGTCTTTTTTTCAGCAGATTCCCACTATTCATATTAGGATTCTATTTTTTCCGATTCGGTAGTTCATGGAAGGATGCATGTTTTACGGATGTAGGACGATGAGTCCTTGTTAAGATTGCAGTGCCAAATCATTTTCGTTAAGATGAGAACGATGAATCCTCTTTAATCTTAGATGTAAACGATGAGGCAGAAATTACAGTGTCAATCGTAATTTGGACTCCACACAACAGACATGTGCAATTCTACCTATTAGAGCTTACAATTGAATCATTTTTCGTTGAGGCATACCAGAATGATTTCGGTATGTTGTTCTTGAAAGACATTTTTTGTGCTTCTGCTTCCCACAGCATAGGTGCATATATATTGGCGGCAAGCATGGAAGCATTTCTACTTTCAAATATCAGTGCTTCTACATAAAAATTATCATGTTTAGCACCGCAACTTATTTTGCTTTCTACTCTCAATCAGCACATATGTGTTATGGAAATGTGTCATGCTTCTATCTCACAAGATGAAGTTTCTGCTTCAAAGAACAAGAAGTTACTGACTATACTCCTATAATGCTTCGGTAGCACATAGGTAGTATCGTGCAATGCTTCTGTACGATTCCTGCACGTAGGTTGTAGTGCTTCCACCATAAGTGTATTATGTTTTCTAAAACCTAAATATGTGCTTTAGAACACTTGTTTATAAGCTACATCATATTTGCCAAATAGTAGAATAAGTGCTCCCTGACTATAATTGTTTTGCTTCCACACAAACTATTGGGTATCACATTACATGTGACATGCTTCAACATCTGAGAAAAAAGTTTCATGTTATAAACATAGTTGCTTCTATCGCTTAATAGAACAATTTTGTTTTGAAACTACAATGTTTCCATCTTAAAAAAAAATATGTTTCTTAGCACCTACGTACATGCTTCCTTCAATCTGTATGCAAATTTTGCTTCCAACTACAATATCCAATAATAGACATGCATATGATGCGGTATTTTTTTTGGTTTTAGTGAGAAAATCGAAGCATGTATGAAGCATTTTTTCAGAGAGGACCAAATCAGGTAGAGTAGGCGTGATCTAAGGTAGAGTAAGCAAACTGAGTTAATAGTCAGTCTCCCGTGTCATGCTTCCTACCCCATTCGATGTGTTGAATCTTGTAAACCGAAATTGTCATTTTGTGATTGGAAAAATATGTGTTTTCTGCTTATATATTTTATTCCTAGTGATGTCTGTTTAAAATATCCCTTTTTGTGTTGCATTTTGTGTACAGACATTTCTCATGCTTTCATATTATCATAGTATTCTTATTTTGTAATTTAATCTTTTCGGTTAAGGGGGGGGGTACACTTTCCACTGTTTTCCTTTTGTGAGATTGACTACTGTTTTGCTGTTTTTATTTTGGCAGGGATAGCCTAAGGAAGCATGAAGGAAACCAAGCAAACATATAACCTTAAGAGTCGTTTCTCGGCTGCTCGTCTGAAGGATATAGTTGCGGGACTAAATGAAGATCGTAGAAACCTCATTATTAACAGGGGTGGGGAGTTCTTCTGGATATTTCTTCTTTCTCGGTTCCCAGGGGCTTGCTGCAATGGATGATTGGGCTCATAGATGCCGAGCTAGGTGAATTCAGGAACCCTAGAAACAAGACAAGCATTGTGTTCAACAAAGAAATGGTTATCAAAGTCCTCGGACTCCCTCGTGGAATTAGGAGTGTGCTGCTACTTGGTAAACATGAAGAATCACCATATCGGGAATTCTACAAGATCGATAAAGACTATGGAAGAAGGGCGCCAATAGCACATGCCGAGCAGTTGGTGGAAAACAATGGTTTGGATGAGGAAACATGGTTTAGGTCTTTTTTTCCTTTTAGTTGTGAGCACATATTTCTGCCCTGGCACCGGGGATATGCTTTCGTTAGAATATCTTGGAAGCCTTGGTGACTCCAAGATGGTTCAGGATTATGATTGGGGCCAACATATTTTTCGACACACCATGTCTGAAATCAAGGCTTTCCAAGATAGAAATAAGAAGGCACTTGATGATGGTAACACCAATTTTCAATCATGGTGTGGCGGTTGCATACCATGGGTCGCGGTATGTCAAGTTTCGTATGTACATTTTTGTTTCCTTTTTTATTGTTGAAGCGCATGCCTACGAAGGTTCACCTAATATGTGTGTTGCAGGTTGTCTACATGGACCATTTGGCTTTCCCTGTGACATCTTTGTCGCAACATCGTATTAATTACTCCCTACCTAGAGCTTCCCATGTTACCGACGCCGACTTCAAGTTTGTCATGAACCATGACAAAAACAAGTTGACACTAAATTCCCATGCATATGGTGCACGCCCGGTACGTGTTTTCTACTTGTTGCACCACATAATGCTTCATTTTCTCCCGCATCCTGAAGTTCATGTCATCAATTTTATTTTGTAGTTTCGTCCATTCCGAGAAACCCCTTATGCCAATGGGACGCAGCATATTGCAGATTTGAACAACACTTCCCCACTAGGTGCTTCTAACACAACAATTACCCCTCAAGGTAACTCTTGCTTACTTCAAACATTTTTAGGATAGGTTTCCTGTACAATTTCCACAAGTTTTTGTCATTTTGTCCATGTCTATGTTTTTGATCATGGCTTCATTTTCATAACAGTTAATGCACCAGATGTGGCCCCTCCCAATAATGTGGAATCATATTCTGGTATGAAACTACCAAATTAGACAACACTCGAAGTTGAATCTGATTTTATGACAGCAGCCAATCCGCAGGCTGATCAATCTGAGTCTCCTGGTACTATATATCTATCACTAACATTTGTTGATATTTATTGTTTTCCAATTCATACTATTACTATGCTTCCAAAAAATGCTATGCTTTAAATTCTTGCCAGAATTTGTGACTGAACCCATTCATGCACCATGCTTCCAAAAATTTATATGCTTCTAAAATTGCAATTTGCTGCTATTCCTTGTGGCAAATATGAACCCATTTATGCACCATGCTTCTCAACATTAGCTCCCAGCTTCCCTAAACTTTGATATTTACAGTTGTCTTTGAATTATTTTATGCCCGTTTAGATTTCACACACACTATACTACGTAACATAAAACGGTTTACATCAATAGGTGTTATTATGATGGGCACTCAAACTCAAGAGAAGAAAAACAGGAAGAAAAGAGCCTTTTTGGGAAAAGATACCGGTGCTAAACAAAAGAGAGTTAAGATTACCGATGAAGCAAAGGATCTCTATACCAAATACATCCTTAGAAGGTGCATCCGGTATTCTGTCGGCGATGAAGAAGGGTACCATCTACACTTATTCTTGCTTTTCACGTAGTTTTTCATGTCTTTTGTTAGATGTAAAATGACCTACCATCTTTTCCCATGCATTCCGTTGACATATGTACATTGCTAACACAATTTTTTGTGTTTCCATAGGCCACCTTTTATCGACTACGGCAAATACCATGTCACATATCCAAGCTTCCGTGAGTCTCTTAAACCCCGTGGAAGGGTTGAAAACAACACCATGGAGATTTTCATTAGGCATTTCAACATGGTTGTTAGCATCCCTATTTCTAGCGAGCTGTTGTGCACAAAGTTTGCATTCTCACAATCCATTACAGTAAGTTCATGTATTCCGTACATGTCATGCTTCTTTACGTATTTATTTTACTACCTTGTGATGATTTCTCACTTTAAATAACGAATATTGTAGTCCAAACTACTTGTGCACGAGGACGCATTTGATCCAAAATCATGTATGAAGGAGTTCCAGAAAATGTATAAGGAAAACAAGCTCGTATCGAAGGATTTGGTATGCGCCACTTGCATTTTGTCATAGTTTCGTGAATGCAAGTATTCACTAAAGCTTCGAACATGCGATTCTTACCTTTGCTTCTTTTTGTAAGCTCTACTTTACGATAGTCAATGGAGACCACTGGATTTTAGTCTCCTTCAGCCTTCTTCACAAACATTTCAGCGTTCTCGACTCCATGAGGAGTGACAAGAAGAAAAGCATATATGACAAAGCCCATTCCCTGGTATGAAAAAAAAATGAATGTTGTTTTAATATTTGAAGAACCATTGGTCCTCCAAACTTATTCTGACTTCTCTGTAGGTAAAAAATTTCGCCACACTTGCTAAACATGCAAAAGCATTTTCTAAAGAAGACTTTTCAAAATACGTGCAGCACAATCCGGAGGAGTTGCGCCAACAGACTACCAAGTAGTATATGAACTACTAAATACATAGTTCTACTTGTAGTGTGCTTCCATTATCTAACTGCTTCCTTACTACACCAGCTTTGACTGCGGGATTTTTGTGATGTTGTTCATGAAACATTGGGATGGCAAGAAAATGCAGGATTTCCATCAGGTATGTCGTGACATATAGCTTCCGTACATACAATTTGTTCAATGGAAGCATGTATTATGTTCCAATTTTTAGCTGACTCAATGAGCTACAATATGTTTCCAGCTACCATTGCAATAAGACGTCTATTATTAACTTGCAGGACATGTTTGACAATCGCATGGTTGTAGCCCACATGCTCATGACATCTTCGTTGAATATCGCCGACTCAAGCTAGGTCCTCGACGCTAACTAAGTTTATGGAAGGAAGAGAAGCACACTACTCTACGGCTTGTTCCCCTTTTGAGTTCACTGCCCACTACTATTCGGATTGTCGTAGCAACTTTTGAAACTCTGTAATAATCTATGAATAGATGTTTGATGTTGAGAAGTACGAATTTAAATGGTGTGTTTTAATTACTGTGCTTCCAAAAGGTAAAAGAGACGATGCTTTCCCACATGTGCAATCCCAAACCAATTCTTAAGAACAATGCTTCATTCATGTTTCTGTAAGTTGTGTGTATATTGGTGACTCCAAGATGGTTCAATCAAAGATGGTTTAGGATTAAGAACCATGCTTCATTCATGCTTCTGTAAGTTGTGTGTGCTATCGGTGTGTGTTTGGTAGTACAAATTTGCAGTCACAAATTCTAGAAGCATGATTAGTATGTATATGTTGATGCTGGTGAATTTTTGCTGGTGCCATCATGTCCTAGTTAGCACTCACAAATTCTAACAGTCACAAATTCTAGAAGCATGCTTTGTTTTGCAAAATGTTGCTGCCTCAATGTATATTGGTAACCACCTTGGTTCTAAAGGAGAGATTTTGTCCTGTTTCCATCATTTACCATGCTTCCAAAGAAGCAATTAAGTATTTATGTTCATATATTTTTTGCTTGCTAAGTTTGTGCTTCATGCCTAGTAAGAAACCATGTGCTTCATTTCACTATTGAAGAAATTTCTGGAAACCAATTGTACATGGAACATTCTGTGCTTTCAAAACACAATTAAATGCTTATTTTCCTCAAATTATATGCTTGCTTAGCTCAGTTACCATGCTTACTACAAAACCTGTCATACCTATCCTTTTTAAAGATATTCCTACACCAACCATTGACAAAGCCATTTCAAATTGCTTCAGAAATAATAAGAATGTTGGTGCTTCTATTTAACAAACTACCACAAACTATTTTTTGCTTGCTAAGTTTGTGCTCCATGCTTACTACAAAACCCTTTGCTTCATTTCACTTTTTAAGAAATTTCGTGAAACCAAATGTACATGGTACATTCTGTGCTTTTCAAAACACAAATAAATGCTTATATTCCTCAAATTATATGCTTGCTTAGCTCAGGAACCATGCTTAGTACAAAGATTGTCCTACATTTCCTTTTTCAGATACTCCTCCGAACAAGCATTGTCAAATCTATACAAATTTACTTCAAATAAAAAAGGAAGGTTCGTGCTTCCAATCTCCAAACTAGAACATCATATGTCCTCCCATGTTGGGCACACGACCTGAACACAAGATATACAGGAACAAAACGAGTTTTTACTTCCAAAGAAACTGGTTTCAAACCCATGTTTATGAACACAAGGTTAAGCTAAAAAAATGGAAAAGAGGTCACAAATATTTGTTGGTATACAGATTAAAATAACCTTGTTTGCTCTCGACAATACCATGATTAAGCATTACAATGCAGCACTTCTAAAATTCAAAATTAATAATGACAAGCTTGAAGATTCAAACAAATTATGGAAGCCTCATATTTGTCTTCAACAACACAAAGATGATCACAAAGTGAGCTCTGTTTCCCGCCTTAGGCGTTCCTCGCGTTCAGCTATTTCTTTGTTTTCAAGAGCTTGATATGGGCAATGTCTTTTGATGTGGCCGGGTTCATTACACTTGGAACAACAGCTTGGCTTCCTTTTTTTGGACTTTTTCTCTGCTTCCTCCTGCCTAAGCTGAACTGCTGGCTTCTTCCTTTTTTCTTTATCCGTTGGCCGCCCCTTTTTGGCAGACCTTGGAGGATTATCAAGCTTTTGCACACCACCCTCTGCTACTTCCACCGCATCCTTCTCGGTCGCACCACCCCCTGACAGACGATGTGCTCGGACTAAAGATGTTAAATGTTCCGCACCACCTTCAACAATCTTGTACGTCCCTTCACCAAAGCATGCTTCCGCTGCTAGCATTGTCAACGTCCTGCATAATGCATTGAACCTCAAAGTGTTTGTTTCAGGAACAGTACTGAAACCGTTGAAAGTCTTTCTTGCTTCTGACACGGTAGCTTCCTCTGACCATCTATGAAGCAAGTATTTCTCTGATATTTCTTGAACATTGGTATGCACCATAACCTTCAGGATGTGGTGACACAGCATGCCATTCACATTGAATCTGTTGCACGTACAAACATAGGAATTGTCCTGTGACTCGAAAGTTACAATTCTTACTTTCTTGGCTCTAGGATCATTCCGACGTATCTCGTACTGCACACCAGTACCCACAACCGGGTATATGCTATAAGCTGTTGTCATCTCCATCATTTCCCTAAACTTCGCAAAAGCAGCCCTGGTGTAGAACTTGGATGCTTGCTCCTCTATCTTGTAACTACACACAGACAAAAAAAGATGCGTACTGTGAGTACATTTTCATATGTATATCTGGAAAAATACAGTTTCCAATTACAATCCACATACCTAGACCATAATGTTGCTTCTATCGCCTCTCCTAGAAAGCCAGCATTGTCCTCCCTATCAAGCCTTGTTTCCTGAATATACTCGTATTGCTTCACAAACTGCCAAACAGAGTCCTCTGGATGCACTAGCGTCTTGAAAAACGAGTTAAGTCCTTCTGACCTCCCGGTTGTACTAGTGAATGGGAAAAATCATTCTTGAAGTATGCGGGAGCCCAAGTATCCCTGCATCCCCACATATTAATGAGGTATTCGTTAGCCTCAAGTCCATGCTTCGACACCATCACCTGCCACATGTCCTCAAACTCGCCAACTGTGTCAGAACCATAAATACAGTAAAAAAAACTCCTTCTCGAACCCTTCACGGGGCCTGAAAAGTACTCCAAGCTTGTCTTTTGCTATTCGAAGCACATGCCACAAGCAGCAACGATGTACCGTGAATGGAAAAGTATCAGATATGGCACCTGCAATTGATTTGCACTGATCCGTCATTATGCATGTTGGATGTTCACCACCCATTGCTTCCATCCAAGTCTCAAACACCCACTTGAAAGTGGGGATTGTCTCATCCGGTATCAAAGCACACCCAAGCATAATGGTCTGCAAGTGGTTATTGATGCCTACTATGGGTGCAAACGGCATATCATATCGGTTGGTACAAAAGGTAGTGTCAAAAAATACACAGTCTTTGAACCTCCTGTACATCTCTCTCGTCCTTCCGTCTACCCAAAAAAGTGCTCTCACTGTATTATTCTCATCAACTTTGATAGCATAGAAGAATTGTGGACTCTCAGCACGAAGTCTCTGGAAATACCGAACAGTTTTTGACATGTCGTTCTGCCTCACCTCATTTCTCAGTTTTGTTCTAATGTTTCCAACATCTCTGTTTGTGTATGGTAAGTTGCGGAGAGTCCCATGCAAATCTCCAAGTGTGGCCATGATAAGGGACGTATCGGCATTACGATTATGCAACGTCTTGATCATCATATAGTCTTCATATGGCACTTTTCGGTGAGATCTGTAATACCTTGTCCACTCGTCCTTACTCATCAATGTGTGTGTGTGTTCCTCGATGAAGATGGTTACCTCCCATTTTGCACCCCTAAGACCCACTGACATTCGAGCCTTACAATCATGTCTCTTCAGCTTGTTCCGTTTCCTCTTCGCAACATCCATCTTACTACCAAATTGTGTCACCTCAGATGATGCTTCCGTTCCATGATCCACGGTATCAAACACCTCTGGATCCATCCCTCTTCGCCTGCTGCCATATTAACCTTGGACTTCCTTGCATGAGCACACTCAAAATCTCTCCTAATTAAATGATCACACCCTTTCTTCTGGCTCCTTCTAGAGCATCCAATCCTGCTGCCAAAACCCATTTTCTCTGCGTACTCATTGTAAAACTTCTTTGCATCCTCAACACTATCAAAAAGCATTCCTACTTGCGGAGTTAACATCTTTGAACTTCCACCATCAACCTAAAAATGGAAGCAGACACGTATTTTTAGGTCCCAAGCAGAAAATAGCATTCACCATATGAATAAGCTTCTTTACCACTAACACAATGTTTTCATCCAAAAAAAAATGTTTCTTTTCAGAGAAATATGCTTTCAACTCAAATTAACATTTCCCATTTCAAAATACCAAAGCATGCCATCTCCAAACAAACCAAACAAAATGTGTTATACATTTATAAATTGCTTCTTCACATGCATTTTAAAAAGGTCCAATGACAAAATAGACAGTGCTTATGTTACATACTTGACAAAATTATTACAACAGGGTTTTGCTTCCATATGGAATATGAACACCTTGCAGTCAAATCTCATACTACATTCCAAATTCAATAACAATATTATAAAACAACTCAACAGCATACGTAGTAACACTGGAAATCATACTACACTAAGTACGAAGCTTCACTTAAAACGAAATATTCATAACATAAATCGGTGCTTACAGAAGTACTACGAAATGCTACTTCATCTATACGAACAAGCTTTCTATTTACAGTACCATTTCCACTAGCATATCCATGTGCTTACTTGCAAATTTCCAAATGCTTCGACGTACATTAAGAAAATCTTAATTTCAGTCTATTCTCAAATTTACATACCAAGTACCCATTGCTTCCTTAAGAACCATGAAATGCTTCAACATATATTAAAAAATGTTTTTGTCATTGCTTCCTAACGGATTACACAAAAAAGCAATTTTCTGGAACCAAGATCAGGGACACCAAACAACCTACATAGTTCAAACTATTGCAGCTTAGTAAAATCAGAAGGGTTGACACCTTTACCTCACCATCCCCATGTATTACTACAGGGGGGTTGCTGAGTGGATCAGAACTTGATGCTCCAATGTTACCAGCTGCATCTACATGGTTTACCAAAGGGGGGTCGGCGTCTGGTTGTGGACTAGATGGTCCATTGCTTCTAGACACACCCGATACCAAATCAGGGTCGAGTTGACAAGATACTCGACGGAAAAATGGATTCATACTAGGTGGGTACTCGATTTCTTCTCTCAGGTGTGCCATATGAACTAGAACGTTCATACAGGAAGAGGAGAGGAGATGAAGCACACGAATGAAATGAGGGGAGCGAAGCACTGGGAGAGAAAGTAGTCATTTGGGGCGAGGTAGGAGGTAACGCACGTGCGGGAATTATGGAAGCATGCGGGAATTATGGAAGCATGCAGTATTTTCCAGTGCTAAGCTCACGGAGTGATCTCCGGTCGCGCGCGCGGGATACCCAGCCTCATCTAACCGTCTCTGGCAACTTGATCGTACGGACAAAAAATGGTCCGATTTTTTTCACGGAATCGGCGTCCGACTCCTAGTAGCTGCCTAAATTGGCGTTGGGTTACCCAAATTGCTCCTAAGATCCATACCAATTGTTTCTAGCAACACAATTTGCGTGGCTTTGGAGTTTTTTTTTAGAGCAACAACATGTTTCACTAATAGAAAATCAACTTACCCGCGAAAACTAAAAGATACACCGGGATAAAATGATTATTCTGAATCTACAGATAAAAAACCTAATAGATCGAGAAATAAATAACGACCCCTAAAATTTACTGCAATCACCGTAGCGAGCGGCCGCCGCTCAACTCCGGCGCCGCCAAGATGAACTCTGGAAGAAACGCCGAGTCTACATCATTGCAAGATCCGATAAGTCACCATCTCCAACATGGCTTTATGAGTCGATGTACAGACTCGCTGCAGGCAGCAAGGCGCATGTCGATGTGGCACATCGACCGGGGGTCCCTCCCATTGACGAAGTCAAAGAGGAACGGCAGGTCCACTACCTCCAGACCAACATCTTCGCTCCAGAAGAACAACCTCGCCCCCCGCCGCCAGCGCTGTCACGAACCATGTACGCCAACGACATACCGAGAAACTGATCTCGCGCGGCGATAAAACCAAACTGCTGATCTAAAGGACCCAGCATCACATGTTTCCATTAACTCTGAGACGCCTCTGGTATGGGAGTGGAGTTGAGGCAGATATATTTGCTTGGGTCACTCCCACCACCCCAACGGCGCCCCAAGAAAACACTAGGCAAACTTTAACTACATGTCGGCGACGGAGCACCTTGGTCCCCACCTCCTCGCGTTGCTGGGGTCGAAGACGAAGAAACAAAAGGCGTCTAGGGCGAAGTCAAGGGAGAGGCATGGGGCGGAGGCGTCGAGGGGAGCGAACACGGCGGGGGTATCGAGGGTCTTGCGTTTCGGCTTGGGCACCGGGGCAGGGGTTCCCACTGGGTGGAAGAAGTAGCCCACGAGGGGATGGGCGCGAGGGAGGCAATGAGAGGCCAGGCGGCGCCAGCGGTGGGAGGCGAGGGCGGAACGGAGGAGATCGGTGAGGGAGAGGCGGAGGAGAATGTCCGAGATGATGAACTCGGTGAGGACGTCGACCGACGCTGCATCCGGATCCGTCGCCGCAGCCAGTCTGTCCACGAGCAATGGGGAAGGAGCCACCAAGGTAGAGGAAGATGTGGCTTTTCTTTTTGTCTTGCCTCTGCTGCTCTTCCGCGTCATGGCTGGAACTGGAATCGTAGCTGGAGGAGGGTTCTAGAGAGGGAGAAGACTGTGTACACAAAAGAAGCCCCTTCGTTAAATTTCTTGATGTTGAGTTACCCAAATTGCACGTAAGGTCCATGGCAAATTGTTTCCAGCAACACAATTTGCTTGGCTTTCCAAAATACGTCTAGCTTTGTAACATTTCGTTTAAATTTTAATCACAAAACATGTTCAGTACTTTAAAATTTGTGATTCAAAACTTTTGAAGGAAACCAACCGGGAGCTCCCGTGGTGGAAGAAGCCGGACGACACTTATGTCATGTTTCCAATAGACACTATTCAACATATTTCCCGGACGCTCTATTGGGAACATCTGTGGAGATGCTCTTAAACTACAAAGAGCAGTCGAATTCAGACATATAATATAGTGTGCATGCTGAAGCAATGACAAAAAAACATATATAGAATATTTATACTTCCATATAAAAAAATACTTTTCCTTATAAGTTATAAGCAACTAGTTGTTCTTATAATTAAGACACATCTTATTTTTCTCCTCTTTACCGGACTCAGCGACCTTCTAAGCCTTCTTTTATAGTCTGGGCTCAGTTACCCAACCATTTTGGCCATTTTTTATTTTCATTTCTTTCTAGAGTTCTTCTTCTTCGAGGGAACAATGCATGACAGTCTTCATTTTACTACCATCGAAGTATTATTTCTTGAGTTTATCTTAATTTACTCATCATCATTTTAAAGATTTTCTCACTTTTATTTCATATTTTTAGACTTAGTTGCTCGGTCTCTCTTATCTACAGTCTTATTTCTTCAATTTGTCTTAGTCTAAGAGCATTTCTAGCATAACACATATCTCGTGGAACTGTATACGTGGGATATAGTTGGCGGAAAAAGTGTTTTAAAGGTTGAATTTGGTTGCGGTCGAACAAAAACCGTAAAGCCGAGCGGTAAAACGGAATAATCTTCAGGGTTTTCTTGTCCCACAAACGAGAAGGGTCTCAAAGATGTCATTATATTCTTCAGGATTTATTTTTCCTCGGAATGCAAAGGAGATTGGTGGTGGATCCCCGCCTCTTCTTTATCTTTCAGTCCTCGAGCTCCTTCAGGGTGAGAACCACCATCACCATTTGCTTCTGGTCGTTCGCGAGCAACATCTCTACATCTGAATCATCGTACGTGGACGAGTCTTCGAGAAAAAACTGCGCCGCACGGGATTAAATCCATATGAAATGCAAAATAAAACCCTATTGAACATGAATCGTCGATTAATCGAAGCTTTACTAGTGCGGAAAAGCACTCACCGATGGATCCAGGGTGGCGACGGCCGGGAGCGGTCGACGCAGGGTGGCAGATTCTGAAACAGTGCGACCTTGCGGATCTAGGTGGTGACGACTTGGTGGCGGCTTCTCGGTGGCAGATGTCGCTGGTTTATAGCTGGAAGCGACGGCGACGGGCTGGCGGTGGCACCGACTCAATGAGGAATGGAGGGAGGGAACTGGCCTGGGGCTGAAATCTCCTTCCCGCCAACTGTTTTCCCCCATACTGGGAACCATCGGGTCGGCCACAGAAACAATGTCTTCTTAATTCAGAGGGGGATTTCCAACAGCCCCTAAACTTTTTCAGGTTGGGGTCGTTTGTGGGTTCTGATCAATGAGTTTTTTCCGTCCAAAATCTGAAAGCCGAAGTTATTTCTCAGTTATGTGCCTTATATAGGTTCTGCTAGGGATGCTCTAAGTGTTTTATTTGTCAGTCTAGTCCATACTTTTAGTTTAGTTATTTACTCATTGGTCATTTAGTTATCAGTTATTCGGTCGTTTCTTTGTTCGATCTTCTTAAGTTATTGTTTCAGCTCCGAAATCCTTATAATCATTCATTCAGTAAGCATGTACCTAGTTTCTTGTCATCTTTTTCTTATATCTCTCCTTGCTCAACACTTAGTTTCTTTGAGTCATTCATTATTTATGTCCTTGGTCTCTGAGTCATACGTTTCAATTTTCTATCCTTTTTTAATCTTTGTCTAGTCTATAAGTCTTGAAATCTCTACTTTTGTCTCAAGCCTTTTCCCATTTATCATTCTTCTGTGTAGGAGCTGTATTAATCTCTAGTCCTAGTCTGTCTTCTTGACTTTCTAGCATCTTACTCTTTTTATCTTTAATCTTTTAGTCATAATTCTTTATCTCTCTCCAGCCTTTAGTCTTTCAGTCTCACTATTTTTTGGTAAGCCTTACGTTTTTTCATTTTAATCGTTTGATTTGTCTATGGTCTTTCTTTACTTATTCTTCAGACCCTGCCAACTCAGATCCATTTTTCTCTTATCTTCATTATGAGTTGTTCATTTTCTTCTTTCGTGGGTGTTTTATATTTCCAGTCTTGCTTTTCTCTCTATTTTCTTCGCTTTAAGTTTGCAAATGAGACAGGGTGGTGTTGGAGATATGCCCCATAGACAATAATATTCAGTTACTATTCTTTCTCCAAGTTCAGAGTTAAGTTTATGTCACCATGCTACAACCGCTATAGCACTTGAAAAATGAGTTTTCAAAGAAAAATCTTTGTGCGGGTGTGAAGACATAAACAAACAAGAGTTCCTAATCTTGTCTCCAATATTAGCTTATGATTTGTGAGATTATCACATTTTTTTGATCATGGACTTAATTAAAAGTATACCAAAATATAAGAGTCTATTGCTAGGGTAAAAATAGTACTAAACCGACCCAAGTATATGATCTTGATAAATGAGAGTACGCAAATGTAATGTATTTAGCAGAGTACATATCAAATGGTCATTGACTATAATTACTATACTATGTGAATATATAGTGACCGCACGATCGAAAGTCATACTTTGGATATCATCAACCGTCTTGACATAACTAGGTATCATAAAGGTGAGGTCTGGGTATAATCTAGAAAGTGTAATGGAACTGGGATCGTTCAAGACTAGTACTTAACTCTTCTAGAGGGTAGAGAGATAATGCTCTAGGCCCTCTCAGTGTCACCGATGTAAACCAATCGTCTGACCGAATAGTGTGACGTGGAGGATATGAATGAGAAAATAAGATGATATCGGTAACGAGTTTTATGTATGTTATGATCAAAGAGTTTGATCAGCTCATATCACATAGTCTCACCCCGAGGTATTGTTGATATCGTGAAGTTAAGATAATAAGTGCAATGAGTAACTTATAAGGTTACCTCGTTCTTCGTGAACACAAAGGAGCCATCATGGGCGTCCATCGTCCAGCTCTTGGTTATTGTTCGATAAGTTTCCGAACATGTATGTGTGTTATGAGCCTTTATAGGTCACATGATGAAGGCTAGGCCTCTAGGTTGTCCTGATATTCATGGATTGACGGACGAGAGGTAGGGAGATTGGGAAGAACGTGATGAACACGAAGAACACGATGAACTCATGCACACAAAAGGGGAGATAACGCGTGGAGCCTATGAGGGATAGCAAACCCAAGTAAAAAACACGCTAAATGGAGACGATTCCTCTCACCAGCCGGTCCATCGATCCAACAAAAGCCACAAGGTAAAGGTTGGCAAGAACTACTGAAATCACGAGGTGAAAAAGTAGCTATTTGGATAGGTCTTGATACAATTCAATAGATGAATCTATGGACTAGCCATGAATCCCATGGGGGAGGTTCTCCGCATGGGAGGGGGAGCACAAGGCCCAGTTGTATCCCATATCAACTCTATCCTAGGAAGGAGGGGGAGGGGTCTGATACGTCCATTTTGGAACATTATTTTATATCATAATTTGTTATTATTCATCGATATATTTCGTATTTAGAGATGATACGTATGTTATTTCATCTATTTTGCATGTTTGATGATTACTGGAGAATAATTTGCCGCGACCAGATTTCTGTTGGAAAAAGCACCGTCAAGATACCATATTTCTGAAGATCAGAAGAAGAAAGGGAACATCGGAGAGTTCCTATTTCACCAGAAGCCGGAACCAGTCAAGAGGGGAGCCAGAGGGGGCCACCAAGGGCCCACACCATGTGGTGGTGCGCCCTCTAGCCACGCCGCCACATGGTGTGGCTGCCCTGGCCCACCACTGGCATCCTCCTTCGCGTACATCATCCCCCCCCCAAAACCCTAAGACCTACAGAATCGTTGAGGAAATATTCCGCCTCCTCCATGGGGAGGAAAACAACAGAGAGAGAAAAGCTCTCTGGCAGGGAGAATATGCCGAGGAAATTCCTCACCGGAGAGGGGAAATCATCGCCATCATCACCGTCATCGCACCGGGCATCATCAAGATCATCATCGTCCGTCATCACCACTAGCACCATCATCGAGGTTGTCCACCTCCGTTTCGTTATAACAATTAGGGTTCTATACCATTGTTGTTCACTAGATCTCTCTCCCGGTGTGAATTACTGATACGTCTCAAACGTATCTATAATTTCTGATGTTCCATGTTGTTTTCATGCCAATTGCTACATGTTTTGTATACACTTTCCATCATTTTATGGATTTCCTGGGACTAACCTATTAACAAGATGCTAGAGTGCCAGTTCCTGTTTTCTGTTGTTTTTGGTTTCAGAAAAGTTGTTTTGGAAATATTCTCGGAATTGGACGAAACGAAGACCCGGGGTCATATTTTTCTGTCAAGCACACAGAGTCCGGAGGAGACCCGGAGGGGGGGACAGGGCCTCCACACCATAGGGCGGAGGGGCCCCCCCGGCAGCGCCACCAGGTGGTGTGGCCCCTCTGGCCACCCACCGATGTTTCCCTTTTGCCTATATAATCTCCTCCTCGGGAAAACCCTAAATACACGATTCCCCTTCCACGAAAAGTTCTGTAGCCGCCGTCAACGTAAACCCTAGTTCGGGAGGGTTCTAAAGCTCTCCTGGCACCCTGCCGGGAGGGGAAATCATCATCGGAAGGCTTTACACCACCATGCCTGCCTCCGGAGTGATGCGTGAGTAGTTCATCCTTGGACTATGGGTCCATAGTAGTAGCTAAATGGTTGTCTTCTCCTCTTTATGCTTCATGTTTAGATCTTGTGAGTTGCCTAACATGATCAATATAATCTTACTGTAATGCTACATGTTTTGTTTGCTGGAATCGGATGAATATTGAATGCTATGTCAAATGATTATCAATCTATTATGTTTATGTTATTTATGATCTTGCATGATCTCCGTTACTAGTAGATGCTTTGGTCAAGTTGATCCTTGTAACTCCAAGGGGGAGTACTTATGCTAGATAGTGGGTACATGCCTCTCTTTTATCCACGCTCGAGTGACAGAAACATAACGGATGGGGATGTGATGTTGCCATTAGGGAGAAAACAATGATGTTTACATTACGCACTTTACTTAATGCAATAATTTGTTGCTTGCAACTTAATACCCGAGGTTTGATTGGATTACGCTCTGAGGGTGGATTATTAGTCATAGATGCAGTTGGATTACGGTCTATGGATTATGTTGTAATGCCCGCATGAATCACATAGTAATCATCATGTCGTCATATGCACTACAGTGCAGCCTGCATATATGTCAGTAGCCCACCTGTAATTTGTTTACCCAACATGTTATCTATCTGTTTTGGAGAGACACCACTAGTGAACTGTGGACCCCGGTCCTTTATTTTACACTCATAATACAATCTACTACAAGCACCGTTCTTTTTAATGCAATCATTGTTCTCTTTTCATTCACTGCAAACAAGCCATGTTTTCCACACTATACGTCAAATCCTTTGTTTTCAGCAAAACCGGTAACATTGACAACCTCACTGTTTCGTTGGAGCAAAGTATCTTTGTTGTGTTGTGTACAGATTCCACGTTGTTGTTGAGCCGTGTCGCACCCGGACTTCTAAAGGATACTCGCCGTTCCGTTGAACAGTAGTAGATTGGATTACGGGGCTTACCGGCACCCGCGTCCTCTTACGAGTAGGCCAACACACGTATGTGTGACAACCAACCCCTATCTGTTCAGCGTCGACGTAAACTATCCCATAGAAATCAGGATACTACCATTGACGTACTTCATACCATACACACATGGTACGTCAACGGCGTTTAACAGAATGATAGCACAACATATCTCTAAGACACAAAAGATCGAAATAGGTTGCAAATGGCTCTCACTAGAGCAGAGATAGCAAATACAATCATCCAGAGGACACATGTCCCAACATAACATCATTACATCACAGCGGAAGCATTCAAAAGGTCTGGGTACAGACAAAACCAAATAGGCCTAAGAGGCCGGCAATAAAAGGAAAACGGAGCCCATCCACGAAGTCTCGGATCCTGCCCGGGTCCGCTATCTACTCGTCAACAGCTTCGTCATACTCCACGTAGTAGCCACCATGGGGATCCTCGTAATCGTAGTCTGCGGAAACCACAGCCCCAAAGGGGTCAGTACAACAACGTACTGGCAAGCAAGACTCACAGTTCACCAAAGTGTAACCCGTCAACACCAAGCACAGATGCTTTGGGTTGAACGGAAGAAAGGGTGATACAAAAGATGCGGCAGCGGGCTGCACTAATCAACTACAGAAACATGCTACAACTTCCGGCTAACAGAAAGAAGATAAGATAGCGTATCGTAACCAACTACAACTAACTCCAAACAAAACCCATCCTGGATCTCGCCCCTTATCTAAAGAAGCAATCCGAGGATAACTCACACAGTTGGATTAATGATGGTTCAGGTTATTGTGTCAATAAACCTATTACTAGTCAAGTTATCATTAGTTAGGTGTAAGTTGTCTGAGTACTTGTTAGCCAGTACTTTCACCAAGTTGTCACATAACCGCGGACAACACGGCTTCTCGAGAAGATTCATCCCTGCAGGGTGTGCTCCAGTACCCGTACACACTCGAGCCACCAACTAAAACTCAGGTGGACTCAACACGACTCGAACCATCTCTACAACCTGTCCTAGGAGCCACGGAGCTATAAGGTCCCGGCCAGTCCGACCTAACCTAAGCGCAAGGGTGAAAACCACACCCCCCGGCACCACAGGCCTCGCCCTATATGCATCATCATCATCATAAACATCACCAACAGTAACCATGGGAGCGACCCATTCATGCTTATGCGCAAATGGAACACCCGAACTAAGTGTGGCTCTTCGGACAAACTGCGGATCAGGTCAAAGTCGAGGGGGGTTCCATACTACTACCCGGATGCGGTGATCACGCTCATCATGGATCAGTAGACAAGACCCTTTACCTAATTAGGGACGACACTAGCAGTCCTCAAAACCACGCCGGGCCTCCTGCCGGTGCCTTATCATCAAATTATTATTACCCATAGCATTAACAGGTTGATTGATTAACATCGAGCCCCAGAACATAATGAAATGATAACAGAAGGTAACTGACAGCAGACTCGAGCAAAAACAACCCTAAGCATGCTAGTAAGACACGGGCACAAGCAACGGGGTTATAGGTGTGGAGGTGAGGCAATATCAGGTTTAAAGGATGACATATGATAGGATCGGGACACAAGCATCGATACATAGGGCTAGAAGAATAGACAACGGAAAGTATCGGTATCCAATGTTGAAAGGAACACGATGGTTCATGTGAGTGAATACTTGCCTGCAAGCTCAGCAGCCTGGTACTGAGCTAGATCCTCAGAAGGGGTGTCGTAAGATCGTCTGTCTCAACGTCGTCGTCTATTCGAGAAGAAGCAAACAAACAACGCAAGGAGACAAACAATCAATAACATGGCATAGTGCACAATCATGGGATGATGCATGACAATTTAATTGATGCATCAAAATGAACTAGTTGACATGGTAACATAACATGTTTAAATGGACCCATATGCAATTTGGATTGCATATGGAAAGCCCATGAATTAAGGTTGAAATTATTGTTCTACAACTAATCAACATGTGTAAGTGAATTAGCATGATGCATGGATGAGGAAAACAGAAAGAAAACAACAATAGAAACAAGTTGAAATGAAATTTACCAAGTTTGGAATTTTATTTATTAAATTATGAAATTTGGTTCCTTAACGGTGTTACACAAGCATTTGTTGTTTTCACCAAGTTAAAATGTCCAAAACAGATAACAAAGTTCAGATTTGAATAGAACACAAAATTTTAGGTGGATTACATGTTTCAATTATTGAAAAAGGAATTACAATGATTTACTTAGGAATTAAACAAGTTTAAACAAGATTTAATTGGAATTAAATTAAGTATTAATATTAATTGAATTTTATTTGTTCAAAAAATTAAATAGAATTCATATTTGGAAAGTTTATGATTTTCTGGTTTGAAAACATGTTTTATATGTTCAAAAATAATTTAATTTCAGCAAGTTATGAATTTAGCAATTTGTGATTCAAAACTTTTGAAGGAAACCAACCGGGAGCTCCCGTGGTGGAAGAAGCCGGACGACACTTATGTCATGTTTCCAATAGACACTATTCAACATATTTCCCGGACGCTCTATTGGGAACATCGGTGGAGATGCTCTTAAACTACAAAGAGCAGTCGAATTCAGACATATAATATAGTGTGCATGCTGAAGCAATGACAAAAAAACATATATAGAATATTTATACTTCCATATAAAAAAATACTTTTCCTTATAAGTTATAAGCAACTAGTTGTTCTTATAATTAGGACACATCTTATTTTTCTCCTCTTTACCGGACTCAGCTAACTTCTAAGCCTTCTTTTATAGTCTGGGCTCAGTTACCCAACCATTTTGGCCATTTTTTATTTTCATTTCTTTCTAGAGTTCTTCTTCTTCGAGAGAACAATGCATGACAGTCTTCATTTTACTACCATCGAAGTATTATTTCTTGAGTTTATCTTAATTTACTCATCATCATTTTAAAGATTTTCTCACTTTTATTTCATATTTTTAGACTTACTTGCTCGGTCTCTCTTATCTACAGTCTTATTTCTTCAATTTGTCTTAGTCTAAGAGCATTTCTAGCATAACACATATCTCGTGGAACTGTATACGTGGGATATAGTTGGCGGAAAAAGTGTTTTAAAGGTTGAATTCGGTTGCGGTCGAAAAAAAACCGTAAAGCCGAGCGGTAAAACGTAATAATCTTCAGGGTTTTCTTGTCCCACAAACGAGAAGGGTCTCAAAGATGTCATTATATTCTTCAGGATTTATTTTTCCTCGGAATGCAAAGGATATTGGCGGTGGATCCCCGCCTCTTCTTTATCTTTCAGTCCTCGAGCTCCTTCAGGGTGAGAACCACCATCACCATTTGCTTCTGGTCGTTCGCGAGCAACATCTCTACATCTGAATCATCGTACGTGGACGAGTCTTCGAGAAAAAACTGCGCCGCACGGGATTAAATCCATATGAAATGCAAAATAAAACCCTATTGAACATGAATCGTCGATTAATCGAAGCTTTACTAGTGCGGAAAAGCACTCACCGATGGATCCAGGGTGGCGACGGCCGGGAGCGGTCGACGCAGGGTGGCAGATTCTGAAACAGTGCGACCTTGCGGATCTAGGTGGTGACGACTTGGTGGCGGCTTCTCGGTGGCAGATGTCGCTGGTTTATAGCTGGAAGCGACGGCGACGGGCTGGCGGTGGCACCGACTCAATGAGGAATGGAGGGAGGGAACTGGCCTGGGGCTGAAATCTCCTTCCCGCCAACTGTTTTCCCCCATACTGGGAACCATCGGGTCGGCCACAGAAACAATGTCTTCTTAATTCAGAGGGGGGATTTCCAACAGCCCCTAAACTTTTTCAGGTTGGGGTCGTTTGCGGGTTCTGATCAATGAGTTTTTTCCGTCCAAAATCTGAAAGCCGAAGTTATTTCTCAGTTACGTGCCTTATATAGGTTCTGCTAGGAATGCTCTAAGTGTTTTATTTGTCAGTCTAGTCCATACTTTTAGTTTAGTTATTTACTCATTGGTCATTTAGTTATCAGTTATTCGGTCGTTTCTTTGTTCGATCTTCTTAAGTTATTGTTTCAGCTCCGAAATCCTTATAATCATTCATTCAGTAAGCATGTACCTAGTTTCTTGTCATCTTTTTCTTATATCTCTCCTTGCTCAACACTTAGTTTCTTTGAGTCATTCATTATTTATGTCCTTGGTCTCTGAGTCATACGTTTCAATTTTCTATCCTTTTTTAATCTTTGTCTAGTCTATAAGTCTTGAAATCTCTACTTTTGTCTCAAGCCTTTTCCCATTTATCATTCTTCTGTGTAGGAGCTGTATTAATCTCTAGTCCTAGTCTGTCTTCTTGACTTTCTAGCATCTTACTCTTTTTATCTTTAATCTTTTAGTCATAATTCTTTATCTCTCTCCAGCCTTTAGTCTTTCAGTCTCACTATTTTTTGGTAAGCCTTACGTTTTTTCATTTTAATCGTTTGATTTGTCTATGGTCTTTCTTTACTTATTCTTCAGACCCTGCCAACTCAGATCCATTTTTCTCTTATCTTCATTATGAGTTGTTCATTTTCTTCTTTCGTGGGTGTTTTATATTTCCAGTCTTGCTTTTCTCTCTATTTTCTTCGCTTTAAGTTTGCAAATGAGACAGGGTGGTGTTGGAGATATGCCCCATAGACAATAATATTCAGTTACTATTCTTTCTCCAAGTTCAGAGTTAAGTTTATGTCACCATGCTACAACCGCTATAGCACTTGAAAAATGAGTTTTCAAAGAAAAATCTTTGTGCGGGTGTGAAGACATAAACAAACAAGAGTTCCTAATCTTGTCTCTAATATTAGCTTATGATTTGTGAGATTATCACATTTTTTTGATCATGGACTTAATTAAAAGTATACCAAAATATAAGAGTCTATTGCTAGGGTAAAAATAGTACTAAACCGACCCAAGTATATGATCTTGATAAATGAGAGTACGCAAATGTAATGTATTTAGCAGAGTACATATCAAATGGTCATTGACTATAATTACTATACTATGTGAATATATAGTGACCGCACGATCGAAAGTCATACTTTGGATATCATCAACCGTCTTGACATAACTAGGTATCATAAAGGTGAGGTCTGGGTATAATCTAGAAAGTGTAATGGAACTGGGATCGTTCAAGACTAGTACTTAACTCTTCTAGAGGGTAGAGAGATAATGCTCTAGGCCCTCTCAGTGTCACCGATGTAAACCAATCGTCTGACCGAATAGTGTGACGTGGAGGATATGAATGAGAAAATAAGATGATATCGGTAACGAGTTTTATGTATGTTATGATCAAAGAGTTTGATCAGCTCATATCACATAGTCTCACCCCGAGGTATTGTTGATATCGTGAAGTTAAGATAATAAGTGCAATGAGTAACTTATAAGGTTACCTCGTTCTTCGTGAACACAAAGGAGCCATCATGGGCGTCCATCGTCCAGCTCTTGGTTATTGTTCGATAAGTTTCCGAACATGTATGTGTGTTATGAGCCTTTATAGGTCACATGATGAAGGCTAGGCCTCTAGGTTGTCCTGATATTCATGGATTGACGGACGAGAGGTAGGGAGATTGGGAAGAACGTGATGAACACGAAGAACACGATGAACTCATGCACACAAAAGGGGAGATAACGCGTGGAGCCTATGAGGGATAGCAAACCCAAGTAAAAAACACGCTAAATGGAGCCGATTCCTCTCACCAGCCGGTCCATCGATCCAACAAAAGCCACAAGGTAAAGGTTGGCAAGAACTACTGAAATCACGAGGTGAAAAAGTAGCTATTTGGATAGGTCTTGATACAATTCAATAGATGAATCTATGGACTAGCCATGAATCCCATGGGGGAGGTTCTCCGCATGGGAGGGGGAGCACAAGGCCCAGTTGTATCCCATATCAACTCTATCCTAGGAAGGAGGGGAAGGGGTCTGATACGTCCATTTTGGAACACTATTTTATATCATAATTTGTTATTATTCATCGATATATTTCGTATTTAGAGATGATACGTATGTTATTTCATCTATTTTGCATGTTTGATGATTACTGGAGAATAATTTGTCGCGACCAGATTTCTGTTGGAAAAAGCACCGTCAAGATACCATATTTCTGAAGATCAGAAGAAGAAAGGGAACATCGGAGAGTTCCTATTTCACCAGAAGCCGAAACCAGTCAAGAGGGGAGCCAGAGGGGGCCACCAAGGGCCCACACCATGTGGTGGTGCGCCCTCTAGCCACGCCGCCACATGGTGTGGCTGCCCTGGCCCACCACTGGCATCCTCCTTCGCGTACATCATCCCCCCCAAAACCCTAAGACCTACAGAATCGTTGAGGAAATATTCCGCCTCCTCCATGGGGAGGAAAACAACAGAGAGAGAAAAGCTCTCTGGCAGGGAGAATATGCCGAGGAAATTCCTCACCGGAGAGGGGAAATCATCGCCATCATCACCGTCATCGCACCGGGCATCATCAAGATCATCATCGTCCGTCATCACCACTAGCACCATCATCGAGGTTGTCCACCTCCGTTTCGTTATAACAATTAGGGTTCTATACCATTGTTGTTCACTAGATCTCTCTCCCGGTGTGAATTACTGATACGTCTCAAACGTATCTATAATTTCTGATGTTCCATGTTGTTTTCATGCCAATTGCTACATGTTTTGTATACACTTTCCATCATTTTATGGATTTCCTGGGACTAACCTATTAACAAGATGCTAGAGTGCCAGTTCCTGTTTTCTGTTGTTTTTGGTTTCAGAAAAGTTGTTTTGGAAATATTCTCGGAATTGGACGAAACGAAGACCCGGGGTCATATTTTTCTGTCAAGCACACAGAGTCCGGAGGAGACCCGGAGGGGGGGACAGGGCCTCCACACCATAGGGCGGAGGGGCCCCCCCGGCAGCACCACCAGGTGGTGTGGCCCCTCTGGCCACCCACCGATGTTGCCCTTTTGCCTATATAATCTCCTCCTCGGGAAAACCCTAAATACACGATTCCCCTTCCACGAAAAGTTCTGTAGCCGCCGTCAACGTAAACCCTAGTTCGGGAGGGTTCTAAAGCTCTCCTGGCACCCTGCCGGGAGGGGAAATCATCATCGGAAGGCTTTACACCACCATGCCTGCCTCCGGAGTGATGCGTGAGTAGTTCATCCTTGGACTATGGGTCCATAGTAGTAGCTAAATGGTTGTCTTCTCCTCTTTATGCTTCATGTTTAGATCTTGTGAGTTGCCTAACATGATCAATATAATCTTACTGTAATGCTACATGTTTTGTTTGCTGGAATCGGATGAATATTGAATGCTATGTCAAATGATTATCAATCTATTATGTTTATGTTATTTATGATCTTGCATGATCTCCGTTACTAGTAGATGCTTTGGTCAAGTTGATCCTTGTAACTCCAAGGGGGAGTACTTATGCTAGATAGTGGGTACATGCCTCTCTTTTATCCACGCTCGAGTGACAGAAACATAACGGATGGGGATGTGATGTTGCCATTAGGGAGAAAACAATGATGTTTACATTACGCACTTTACTTAATGCAATAATTTGTTGCTTGCAACTTAATACCCGAGGTTTGATTGGATTACGCTCTGAGGGTGTATTATTAGTCATAGATGCAGTTGGATTACGGTCTATGGATTATGTTGTAATGCCCGCATGAATCACATAGTAATCATCATGTCGTCATATGCACTACAGTGCAGCCTGCATATATGTCAGTAGCCCACCTGTAATTTGTTTACCCAACATGTTATCTATCTGTTTTGGAGAGACACCACTAGTGAACTGTGGACCCCGGTCCTTTATTTTACACTCATAATACAATCTACTACAAGCACCGTTCTTTTTAATGCAATCATTGTTCTCTTTTCATTCACTGCAAACAAGCCATGTTTTCCACACTATACGTCAAATCCTTTGTTTTCAGCAAAACCGGTAACATTGACAACCTCACTGTTTCGTTGGAGCAAAGTATCTTTGTTGTGTTGTGTACAGATTCCACGTTGTTGTTGAGCCGTGTCGCACCCGGACTTCTAAAGGATACTCGCCGTTCCGTTGAACAGTAGTAGATTGGATTACGGGGCTTACCGGCACCCGCGTCCTCTTACGAGTAGGCCAACACACGTATGTGTGACAACCAACCCCTATCTGTTCAGCGTCGACGTAAACTATCCCATAGAAATCAGGATACTACCATTGACGTACTTCATACCATACACACATGGTACGTCAACGGCGTTTAACAGAATGATAGCACAACATATCTCTAAGACACAAAAGATCGAAATAGGTTGCAAATGGCTCTCACTAGAGCAGAGATAGCAAATACAATCATCCAGAGGACACATGTCCCAACATAACATCATTACATCACAGCGGAAGCATTCAAAAGGTCTGGGTACAGACAAAACCAAATAGGCCTAAGAGGCCGGCAATAAAAGGAAAACGGAGCCCATCCACGAAGTCTCGGATCCTACCCGGGTCCGCTATCTACTCGTTAACAGCTTCGTCATACTCCACGTAGTAGCCACCATGGGGATCCTCGTAATCGTAGTCTGCGGAAACCACAGCCCCAAAGGGGTCAGTACAACAACGTACTGGCAAGCAAGACTCACAGTTCACCAAAGTGTAACCCGTCAACACCAAGCACAGATGCTTTGGGTTCAACGGAAGAAAGGGTGATACAAAAGATGCGGCAGCGGGCTGCACTAATCAACTACAGAAACATGCTACAACTTCCGGCTAACAGAAAGAAGATAAGATAGCGTATCGTAACCAACTACAACTAACTCCAAACAAAACCCATCCTGGATCTCGCCCCTTATCTAAAGAAGCAATCCGAGGATAACTCACACAGTTGGATTAATGATGGTTCAGGTTATTGTGTCAATAAACCTATTACTAGTCAAGTTATCATTAGTTAGGTGTAAGTTGTCTGAGTACTTGTTAGCCAGTACTTTCACCAAGTTGTCACATAACCGCGGACAACACGGCTTCTCGAGAAGATTCATCCCTGCAGGGTGTGCTCCAGTACCCGTACACACTCGAGCCACCAACTAAAACTCAGGTGGACTCAACACGACTCGAACCATCTCTACAACCTGTCCTAGGAGCCATGGAGCTATAAGGTCCCGGCCAGTCCGACCTAACCTAAGCGCAAGGGTGAAAACCACACCCCCCGGCACCACAGGCCTCGCCCTATATGCATCATCATCATCATAAACATCACCAACAGTAACCATGGGAGCGACCCATTCATGCTTATGCGCAAATGGAACACCCGAACTAAGTGTGGCTCTTCGGACAAACTGCGGATCAGGTCAAAGTCGAGGGGGGTTCCATACTACCACCCGGATGCGGTGATCACGCTCATCATGGATCAGTAGACAAGACCCTTTACCTAATTAGGGACGACACTAGCAGTCCTCAAAACCACGTCGGGCCTCCTGCCGGTGCCTTATCATCAAATTATTATTACCCATAGCATTAACAGGTTGATTGATTAACATCGAGCCCCAGAACATAATGAAATGATAACAGAAGGTAACTGACAGCAGACTCGAGCAAAAACAACCCTAAGCATGCTAGTAAGACACGGGCACAAGCAACGGGGTTATAGGTGTGGAGGTGAGGCAATATCAGGTTTAAAGGATGACATATGATAGGATCGGGACACAAGCATCGATACATAGGGCTAGCAGAATAGACAACGGAAAGTATCGGTATCCAATGTTGAAAGGAACACGATGGTTCATGTGAGTGAATACTCGCCTGCAAGCTCAGCAGCCTGGTACTGAGCTAGATCCTCAGAAGGGGTGTCGTAAGATCGTCTGTCTCAACGTCGTCGTCTATTCGAGAAGAAGCAAACAAACAACGCAAGGAGACAAACAATCAATAACATGGCATAGTGCACAATCATGGGATGATGCATGACAATTTAATTGATGCATCAAAATGAACTAGTTGACATGGTAACATAACATGTTTAAATGGACCCATATGCAATTTGGATTGCATATGGAAAGCCCATGAATTAAGGTTGAAATTATTGTTCTACAACTAATCAACATGTGTAAGTGAATTAGCATGATGCATGGATGAGGAAAACAGAAAGAAAACAACAATAGAAACAAGTTGAAATGAAATTTACCAAGTTTGGAATTTTATTTATTAAATTATGAAATTTGGTTCCTTAACGGTGTTACACAAGCATTTGTTGTTTTCACCAAGTTAAAATGTCCAAAACAGATAACAAAGTTCAGATTTGAATAGAACACAAAATTTTAGGTGGATTACATGTTTCAATTATTGAAAAAGGAATTACAATGATTTACTTAGGAATTAAACAAGTTTAAACAAGATTTAATTGGAATTAAATTAAGTATTAATATTAATTGAATTTTATTTGTTCAAAACATTAAATAGAATTCATATTTGGAAAGTTTATGATTTTCTGGTTTGAAAACATGTTTTATATGTTCAAAAATAATTTAATTTCAGCAAGTTATGAATTTAGCAATTTTAAATGAATTAAACAAGGTTTAAATTATTTAAGCAATTTTGATTATTCAAATCATGAAACAAAATTTATATTTGGTTAGGTGGTTTAATTTGACATGGAAAACATATTTTATTTGTGACATTTGGATTAATATTGAATTAGTTATGGAATTAAGCAAATGTGAAAGGAATTGTTTGAATTTGAAATTTGAAAATATTTGAAATGCTCAAAACAGAAAACAAATGACTTAATTAGATAGAGAATTAAATTTGGTATGGAATACATATTCAAAATGTTGAATTTGGAGTTGTAATTAATTAGTTATGCAATTTTGAAGTGTAGGTATTAATCTGCCATTTTATTTAGTGGCCAGGGGCTTAAAAAAAACATTACAGGGACCTAGAAAATATCTACAAGGACTTGTGCGAAAAATGGAGTGCTGTGCTGGATCTGAAAAAAATAAAAAAAAGTTTGTTGCTAAAGCGCGGGGGAGGGATTCGAACCCGAGACCCCCTGTGCGCGCGGCGAGGGCATAGCCACTGCGGTGGCTGAGCGCTTTTGATAGGGTATGTGCGCGAATGTTTTTAAGGTGTGCTTCGGCCTGACTGTCGAAACTGAAGTTCAGTTCAGAGAACTGCACGCACGGACAGATCGCTCGATGCTGCTGTGTGTGCGTCGCGGCCGCTGCTGCGAGTGGTGCGGTGGCCGGCGTGTGCTGTGGGCGCTCGGTTGCGAGCTCATGCCAGAGAGAGGGAAGGGAGAGGGAGGTAACGAGAGGGAGGAGCTCACAGCGAGGAGATCGGAAGGAGGGGTCAGTGCAGCGGTGGGGTGCGGCCGGCGGCGATTCGGTGCACGTCGGGGGAAACGGAGGGGACGTAGCGGGAGAGGGAAGAGTGGCGGTTCCGTTCCCAGCCCTAACACGGCCGGGAGGGCACCGTGGCGGCGGCGACGAGCCGGAGAGAAGGCGGCGGTGGTTGCTCTCGGTGGTGGTCGAGTTACAGAGAAGAGAGGGCGGAGCGGAGACGAAGGAAAAGAACGGCGGCGTCGAGGGAGAAAAGGTGGAGGAGGCTAGGGTACAGAGGGGGGGCTCGGTGGTAGGTCTTAAGGGGCGAGGAGGAGCTCGGATCGCCGTCCCCCACTTCTGTAACCGACGTGTACACCATGGATGTTCAGCCGTACGGGAGGTAGAAGAGACCGAGGGGGGTACCAGGCCTTTGGAAGTTGGGCTGGCCCAAATGGGCTGACTGCCCTTTCCCCCCTCTCTCTTCTTTTTAATCTTTTCTTCCTTTTTTTTTTTTGCAGATTTGGAAAAAGAGAAAGAAGAGATGGTTTTAGGCTAGATAAAATTTAGGGAAAATTTGTAGAGTTTCTTTTTTGTAACAACACCATAAAACAAACTTTGTTTTCCAGATATTTCAATTTAGTTGATGTTTGGAAATTAAATGATTTGAGCAATTTTGGTATCAAAAGGATAAATGAAAGTTAATCCAAATTTAAGTTTTTGATTCCAAGTTTAGTGGAACAATTTATTTGTTTGTTTTGTAGTTTTTTATTTGAAACATGTAACATAACAAGTATGAACCAGAAATTGAATTTTTTTTTGGAATTCATATAGAAAACAAATGGAAACAAATGAATTCAAATACAAAACAAATGCAAACAAAAAGCAATGAATATGATGACATGATGCAAAACAATAATAAAACAAGAAACAAACATTCTAAAGGGAGATTTTCATACTTGGGATGTTACAAAACGCCCCCCCTTGAAGGAATCGCGCCCCGAGATTCCTACTGAGAAGAGAAAAGGTCCGGATACTTCTTGCGAAGATCCTCTTCGGTCTCCCACGTTGCCTCTTTATCGGAATGATGCGACCACTGCACTTTCAAGAACTTGGTTCTCTTGTTGCGAGTCTTACGCTCGGTCTCATCGAGAATTCGAATAGGGTGCTCCTCATAAGAGAGATCTTCTTGCAGTTCAATGGAATCATGATCAACTGCACGATCCGGATCTTTGAAACACCTCTTGAGCTGTGACACGTGAAACACATCGTGCACCTTGGATAGTTTTTCTGGAAGTTCAAGACGATAGGCATTTTCTGCACGCCTTGAGAGAATGTTGAAAGGACCAATGTATCTTGGTGCCAGCTTTCCTTTGACACCAAAACGATGAGTGCCTCTGAGGGGAGTTACACGGAGATATGCTTTGTCACCAGGTGCATAGACCATGTCCCTGTGCTTGCTGTCATAGTAGCTTTTTTGACGAGACTGAGCAATCTTGAGATTGTCACGAATGATGTGAACTTTCTCTTCGGCTTCCTTAACAATGTCAGGGCCTAAGAGTGAACGTTCACCAGCTCCAGACCAATTGATTGGACTCCTGCATCTGCGGCCATAGAGTGCCTAAAATGGTGCCATGCCTAGGCTTGCCTGGAAGCTGTTGTTGTAGGAGAATTCAGCATATGGAAGGCATTCCTCCCATTTCATGCCAAAGGAGATACCACATGCTCTGAGCATATCCTCGAGAATCTGATTGACTCTTTCGACTTGCCCTTGAGACTGAGGGTGATAAGTTGTGCTGAACAGAAGTTTGGTGCCCAATGCTTCTTGAAAACTCTTCCAGAAATGAGAAGTGAATATGCTTCCACGGTCTGAGCTTATTTCCAATGGAACATGAAGAGGAACAATCTTTGTTGTGTAGAGCTCTGCTAACTGGCTAGCTGAGATTGTTTCTTTGACAGCAAAGAAGTGAGCTACTTTAGTGAGACGATCAATGACAACGAAGATTGCATCGTTGCCCTTCTTGGACTTTGGAAAACCAGTGACGAAGTCCATTTCAATCATGTCCCACTTCCACTCAGGGATTTTCAGAGGTTGGAGAAGACCGGCTGTTTTCTGATGAACTGCCTTAACACGTTGACAAACGTCGCATTCAGAAACGTATTGAGCAATTTCACGTTTCATGCCAGACCACCAATACAGTGTTTTGAGATCCTGGTACATCTTTGTATTTCCAGGGTGTATGGAGAGAGGAGTTTCATGAGCCTCCTTGAGAATAACATCTTTGAGACTTTGATTTTGAGGAACTGCAATGCGTCCTTCGAAGAACACAGTTCCCTTGTCATCAATTGAGAAGCACTCATACTTCACATTGCCTTCTTTGATGTTATTTGCGATCTTCTTGATCTCAGCATCACGAAGTTGTTCAGAACGAATCTTGTCCTCGAGAGTTGGACTGGCTGTCAAGTTTGCGAGATAACCTTGAGGAACAAGACCAAGGTTGAGCTTCTGGAATTCTTCATGAAGAGGAGGTTGGCTTTCCATGATCATGAGATTATTGCAATACGACTTGCGACTGAGAGCATCGGCCATAACATTAGCCTTGCCTGGAGTGTAAGAAATGGTAAGATCGAAGTCTTTGATCTTTTCAATCCATCTCCTTTGCCTGAGGTTTAGATCTGGTTGAGTGAAGATGTATTTCAGACTCTTATGATCGGAAAAGATTTCAGTGCGATTACCCAACAAGTATTGTCTCCATTTCTTGAGGGCAAACACAACTGCTGCAAGTTCTAGGTCATGAGTGGGATAATTGAGCTCATGTGCGTTCAACTGACGTGAAGCATAAGCCACAACTTGACGTTCTTGCATAAGAACTGCTCCTAGACCTTGGAGAGAAGCATCACAGAATATCTGGAAAGGTTTGGTAGTATCTGGGCCAACCAGAACTGGTGTAGAAGTGAGTTTAGTCTTGAGGAGATTGAAACTTTCATCACATTGTGGAGACCAAACGAACTTCTTGTCCTTCTTTGTGAGATCAGTGAGAGGTTTGGCAATCTTGGAGAAGTTTTGGACGAAACGACGGCAATAGCTAGCCAAACCAAGAAAACTTCTGACTTGCTTCACCGTCTTAGGAGGTTTCCAATCAACAATTGCCTTAACCTTTTCTGGATCAATGGCTATGCCCTTGGCAGAGATGACATGACCAAGATAAGCAACTTCTGAAATCCAGAACTCACATTTGGAGAATTTGGCATAGAGACGATGCTCGCGAAGTTTCATGAGAGTGAGACGAAGATGTTCTTCATGCTCTTCCTCGGATTTTGAGTAGAAAAGAATGTCATCAAGATATATCACAACGAACTTGTCGAGGTATTCATGGAAGACAGAATTCATGAGTCGAGAGAAGGTCGCCGGTGCATTGGTGAGACCAAAGGACATGACAGTGTATTCATATAGACCGTAGCGAGTGGTGAAGGTTGTCTTTGGAATATCTTCCTTTCTGATCTTTATTTGATGGTAACCCATTCTCAAGTCTAGCTTGGAGAAAATTGAGGCTCCAGCAAGTTGATCAAAAAGATCATCGATACGAGGAATTGGATACTTGTTTTTGATGGTTTTCTCGTTAAGAGGACGATAGTCAACAACGAGTCTCTTTGTTTGATCCTTCTTCGCAACGAACAGAGTTGGGCAACCCCAAGCCGAGGAACTAGGTTGAATGTAACCTTTCTCCATGTACATATCGATTTGCTCCTTCAACAACTTCAGTTCAGGAGGAGCTATCTTGTATGGATGCTTAGAGATTGGAGAAGTACCTGGTTCAAGTTCGATGACGAACTCAACAGCTCTGTCAGGAGGCATTCCTGGCAATTCTTCTGGAAAGACATCGGGGAAGTCACAAACCACCGGAATAGTTTCAATAGATGGTAGAGGATTTGCATTGAGAGTGTATAGTTGAACAACTGGATTTTCAGCATGGACGTAGACTATCTGGCCAGAAGGGTGTGTGATTTTGACAGACTTAGCAGGACAATCAATGACTGCTTTGTTGGCTACCAGCCAATCCATCCCAAGAATGACATCAATATCTGAAGAGTGGAGAGCTATCAGAGATGCCTGGAATGGAAGGTTTCCAATTGTGATCTTGATGTTCTGGCTAACTTTATTGCTTTGCCAGCTAGATCCCGGTGATTTCACTAGGAGAGGGATAGACAACTGTTCGAAGTTGATTTTACTGGTGTTTGCAAAGCATTGAGAGATGAAAGAGTGTGAAGCACCAGAATCGAACAAGACTTTAGCACGAAACGAGTTCACAAGAAGTGTGCCCATTACAACCTCTGGAGATTCTTCTGCTCCCTGGGCCTTGACATGGTTCACCTTAACGGTTCTCACGCCAAGGTCGTTGCTGTTGTAGCAACCCAACGGAGGACCACGTATTCTTGTCGGGGTCGACCTGTGGCGAGGTGGAGGTGGAAAGAGGTGCCTTTGCGGACACTTATCGGAATAGTGGCCCGGCTGTCCACACTTGTAGCATGTAACAACAGAACGAGGAGTTGTTGGACCTGGCTGAGATGGAGCACCTCCTGAAGATACCACTGGGGTGGGAGGGCGGGCAAGAAATCCTGCCGGGCTTGGCAAGCAGATGGGCGGTGTTGGAGTGGTATATGGAACCCAAACTCTTCGTTTTTGTGGAGGCATGATAGCTTTTGAGAGACTAGCCTGTTCACGAGAGTGCTTACGAGATTCCTCAACCAACTTGCGCCCATGCTCTTCATTTTGAGCGATGTTGATGAGGTCCTCAAAATTCTTGGCCTTGACGTTGGTGAGAGCATACTTGAGTTCCGGGTTGAGACCCCTGCGGAACTTTGCCATCTTTCTCGCTTCCGTGGAGATTTCATCTCCTGCGTAGCGAGCCAGACGATTGAACTCTCTTTGGTATTCGAGAACGTCCAGATTGCCTTGTGTGAAAGAATAGAATTCCTCACGCATTCTCTCCATGAGCCCATCGGGAATGTGATGGCGCACGAAGGCTTGCTTGAAATCCTCCCATGTGATTGCCACACTAGGACCTCTCATTTCTTGGAAATTCTCCCACCAAGACATGGATTGCCCACGGAGAAGGTAGGTCACGTAAGGAACACGGTCCTCGTCAGCCACATGAGCTACCATAAGAGTACGGTTCATTTCACGGAGCCAGTCATCAGCATCCAATGGCTCGGAGGAGGTATCAAACGTGCGCGGATTGAGCTCAAGGAACTCCCGAATAGACACCCGGGTGTTGCCATTACTCCCAAGGTCTTGGTTCTGCTGCATCTGCTTTATAACTTGTGTCATCTGAGACAGCACTTTCCCCATCTCAGGTGGCAGTGTGTGTTCTTCGTCACCACTTTCCATCCTGAAGAGGATACCAAGATTAACACACTAACCGGATAACAAAATCCAATGTAAGTGCTTAAAAGGATTACTTCAGACGGTAAGTCGACAGCATAGAACAAGGATGGAGGTTAACAACGGATTAACAGATAAGTTGTTACAACGGAAGAGAAGATTTATGAAGGACGATATCGAAGCAACAACTGGGAAACAGGAGACCACAAACACCTGAGGTACTACGGAGAAAACCCATCCAGGCTTCTAAAGGATCAATATCTACTGCTTAAGGAATAGAGGATCTGCTTCCGGGGCTTACACGCCTCCGTTCTCAATCGTGAGTAGGCAACATGATAAATCATGTCACAACCACCTCCATTCCTATGGTCTAGTAGATATAACCATCCTAGAGAAACCAGGATACGTGAAATCCTAACTTGAAAGTTTAGATAGGAAGAGAAAAACAATGTTGCACTTCCTTACCAGAAAAGGGAGGGTGGGTGGGGAAAGAAATAAAATGGCAGAATTCCTACTCTCACGTTTCATTTTTCCTATATAGCTACAAAATAGTTTCTAGACTCAACTGCGACCAGTAAAAAGGGATCCTACAGGCAGACAGGCTCTGATACCATTTGTCGCACCCGGACTTCTAAAGGATACTCGACGTTCCGTTGAACAGTAGTAGATTGGATTACGGGGCTTACCGGCACCCGCGTCCTCTTACGAGTAGGCCAACACACGTATGCGTGACAACCAACCCCTATCTGTTCAGCGTCGACGTAAACTATCCCATAGAAATCAGGATACTACCATTGACGTACTTCATACCATACACACATGGTACGTCAACGGCGTTTATCAGAATGATAGCACAACATATCTCTAAGACACAAAAGATCGAAATAGGTTGCAAATGGCTCTCACTAGAGCAGAGATAGCAAATACAATCATCCAGAGGACACATGTCCCAACATAACATCATTACATCACAGCGGAAGCATTCAAAAGGTCTGGGTACAGACAAAACCAAATAGGCCTAAGAGGCCGGCAATAAAAGGAAAACGGAGCCCATCCACGAAGTCTCGGATCCTGCCCGGGTCCGCTATCTACTCGTCAACAGCTTCTTCATACTCCACGTAGTAGCAACCATGGGGATCCTCGTAATCGTAGTCTGCGGAAACCACAGCCCCAAAGGGGTCAGTACAACAACGTACTGGCAAGCAAGACTCACAGTTCACCAAAGTGTAACCCGTCAACACCAAGCACAGATGCTTTGGGTTCAACGGAAGAAAGGGTGATACAAAAGATGCGGCAGCGGGCTGCACTAATCAACTACAGAAACATGCTACAACTTCCGGCTAACAGAAAGAAGATAAGATAGCGTATTGTAACCAACTACAACTAACTCCAAACAAAACCCATCCTGGATCTCGCCCCTTATCCAAAGAAGCAATCCGAGGATAACTCACACAGTTGGATTAATGATGGTTCAGGTTATTGTGTCAATAAACCTATTACTAGTCAAGTTATCATTAGTTAGGTGTAAGTTGTCTGAGTACTTGTTAGCCAGTACTTTCACCAAGTCGTCACATAACCGCGGACAACACGGCTTCTCGAGAAGATTCATCCCTGCAGGGTGTGCTCCAGTACCCGTACACACTCGAGCCACCAACTAAAACTCAGGTGGACTCAACACGACTCGAACCATCTCTACAACCTGTCCTAGGAGCCACGGAGCTATAAGGTCCCGGCCAGTCCGACCTAACCTAAGCGCAAGGGTGAAAACCACACACCCCGGCACCACAGGCCTCGCCCTATATGCATCATCATCATCATAAACATCACCAACAGTAACCATGGGAGCTACCCATTCATGCTTATGTGCAAATGGAACACCCGAACTAAGTGTGTCTCTTCGGACAAACTGCGGATCAGGTCAAAGTCGAGGGGGGTTCCATACTACCACCCGGATGCGGTGAGCACGCTCATCATGGATCAGTAGACAAGACCCTTTACCTAATTAGGGACGACACTAGCAGGCCTCAAAACCACGCCGGGCCTCCTGCCGGTGCCTTATCATCAAATTATTATTACCCATAGAATTAACAGGTTGATTGATTAACATCGAGCCCCAGGACATAATGAAATGATAACAGAAGGTAACTGACAGCAGACTCGAGCAAAAACAACCCTAAGCATGCTAGTAAGACACGGGCACAAGCAACGGGGTTATAGGTGTGGAGGTGAGGCAATATCAGGTTTAAAGGATGACATATGATAGGATCGGGACACAAGCATCGATACATAGGGCTAGCAGAATAGACAACGGAAAGTATCGGTATCCAATGTTGAAAGGAACACGATGGTTCATGTGAGTGAATACTTGCCTGCAAGCTCAGCAGCCTGGTACTGAGCTAGATCCTCAGAAGGGGTGTCGTAAGATCGTCTGTCTCAACGTCGTCGTCTATTCGAGAAGAAGCAAACAAACAACGCAAGGAGACAAACAATCAATAACATGGCATAGTGCACAATCATGGGATGATGCATGACAATTTAATTGATGCATCAAAATGAACTAGTTGACATGGTAACATAACATGTTTAAATGGACCCATATGCAATTTGGATTGCATATGGAAAGCCCATGAATTAAGGTTGAAATAATTGTTCTACAACTAATCAACATGTGTAAGTGAATTAGCATGATGCATGGATGAGGAAAACAGAAAGAAAACAACAATAGAAACAAGTTGAAATGAAATTTACCAAGTTTGGAATTTTATTTATTAAATTATGAAATTTGGTTCCTTAACGGTGTTACACAAGCATTTGTTGTTTTCACCAAGTTAAAATGTCCAAAACAGATAACAAAGTTCAGATTTGAATAGAACACAAAATTTTAGGTGGATTACATGTTTCAATTATTGAAAAAGGAATTACAATGATTTACTTAGGAATTAAACAAGTTTAAACAAGATTTAATTGGAATTAAATTAAGTATTAATATTAATTGAATTTTATTTGTTCAAAACATTAAATAGAATTCATATTTGGAAAGGTTATGATTTTCTGGTTTGAAAACATGTTTTATATGTTCAAAAATAATTTAATTTGAGCAAGTTATGAATTTAGCAATTTTAAATGAATTAAACAAGGTTTAAATTATTTAAGCAATTTTAATTATTCAAATCATGAAACAAAATTTATATTTGGTTAGGTGGTTTAATTTGACATGGAAAACATATTTTATTTGTGACATTTGGATTAATATTGAATTAGTTATGGAATTAAGCAAATGTGAAAGGAATTGTTTGAATTTGAAATTTGAAAATATTTGAAATGCTCAAAACAGAAATAAAATGACTTAATTAGATAGAGAATTAAATTTGGTATGGAATACATATTCAAAATGTTGAATTTGGAGTTGTAATTAATTAGTTATGCAATTTTGAAGTGTAGGTATTAATCTGCCATTTTATTTAGTGGTCAGGGGCTTAAAAAAAACATTACAGGGACCTAGAAAATATCTACAAGGACTTGTGCGAAAAATGGAGTGCTGTGCTGGATCTGAAAAAAAATAAAAAAAAGTTTGTTGCTAACGCGCGGGGGAGGGATTTGAACCCGAGACCCCCTGTGCGCGCGGCGAGGGCATAGCCACTGCGGTGGCTGAGCACTTTTGATAGGGTATGTGCGCGAATGTTTTTAAGGTGTGCTTCGGCCTGACTGTCGAAACTGAAGTTCAGTTCAGAGAACTGCACGCACGGACAGATCGCTCGATGCTGCTGTGTGTGCGTCGCGGCCGCTGCTGCGAGTGGTGCGGTGGCCGGCGTGTGCTGTGGGCGCTCGGTTACGAGCTCGTGCCAGAGAGAGGGAAGGGAGAGGGAGGTAACGAGAGGGAGGAGCTCACAGCGAGGAGATCGGAAGGAGGGGTCGGTGCAGCGGTGGGGTGCGGCCGGCGACGAAGTCGAGATGGCGGCGGCGATTCGGTGCACCTCGGGGGAAACGGAGGGGACGTAGCGGGAGAGGGAAGAGTGGCGGTTCCGTTCCCGGCCCTAACACGGCCGGGAGGGCACCGTGGCGGCGGCGACGAGCCGGAGAGAAGGCGGCGGTGGTTGCTCTCGGTGGTGGTCGAGTTACAGAGAAGAGAGGGCGGAGCAGAGAGGAAGGAAAAGAACGGCGGCGTCGAGGGAGAAAAGGTGGAGGAGGCTAGGGTACAGAGGGGGGGCTCGGTGGTAGGTCTTAAGGGGCGAGGAGGAGCTCGGATCGCCGTCCCCCACTTCTGTAACCGACGTGTACACCATGGATGTTCAGCCGTACGGGAGGTAGAAGAGACCGAGGGGGGTACCAGGCCTTTGGAAGTTGGGCTGGCCCAAATGGGCTGACTGCCCTTTCCCCCCTCTCTCTTCTTTTTAATCTTTTCTTCCTTTATTTTTTTTTGCAGATTTGGAAAAAGAGAAAGAAGAGATGGTTTTAGGCTAGATAAAATTTAGGGAAAATTTGTAGAGTTTCGTTTTTGTAACAACACCATAAAATAAACTTTGTTTTCCAGATATTTCAGTTTAGTTGATGTTTGGAAATTAAATGATTTGAGCAATTTTGGTATCAAAAGGATAAATGAAAGTTAATCCAAATTTAAGTTTTTGATTCCAAGTTTAGTGGAACAATTTATTTGTTTGTTTTGTAGTTTTTTATTTGAAACATGTAACATAACAAGTATGAACCAGAAATTGAATTTTTGTTTGGAATTCATATAGAAAACAAATGGAAACAAATGAAATCAAATACAAAACAAATGCAAACAAAAAGCAATGAATATGATGACATGATGCAAAACAATAATAAAACAAGAAACAAACATTCTAAAGGGAGATTTTCATACTTGGGAAGTTACAAGCCGGTAGTGCGTCATGCCAACATCAGCTGCCAAAAACCTTCAGAAGTGATTTCTTTCTCCTACTTGTCGATTCAACCTTGGTTTCTTTCTGAGGGAAAACTTACTGTTATGCTCTTCATACCTTCCTCTTGGGGTCTCCCAACGAGCGTACATCTACGCACATCAAGCATATTTTGTAGCGCCGTTGCCGGGGAGGAAGAGGATTTCTGCAAGGGGGGTCTCTCACCTCCAATCACTTTACTTTGTTTTAGTTTTGCTTAGTTTATTTTATTTTTTCTTGTTTGCTTCATATAAAAAAACACACACAAATAGTTCTGATTATAGTTGTTATTTTTGTTCTCCTTCTTTTTATTGTTCATCATGTTGCTCCCTAAGTTCACCCTGAAAGATCTACCAATAGGTAGTGGTTCTACAATTGGAAAGGATAACATTGAAGAAATCTTTAATCATGTTAGTAAGCATGAAAAATTTGTGGATAAATCCATAGTAGAACGTGCTCCAAATTATTAAACTGTTGCAGCTTCTTTAGTTCACATGGCTAGGTTTGTTAACTTTAACCCAATAATGCAACAATTGTTTCTTAACTTGAATGATATTGAGGATACTGAAAAAATAAATTTTATCTTGGAAACATTGCTTAAAGAATTTGGAGATATTGCTATAGAAGCTAGGAAAGTTTATTACCGTTTTAAGATGCTAGGCTCATATGTAGATGTTATTGGTGCTCGTGAAAAACTAGACAAGACCGAACCTAAAAATGGGAAGGAAAGAAAAATACCAATACCCTTTAAACTCATAGCAATGCATGAAGCCTTGGAAAAGAATTTTGATTGGATTGTTCCTGAAAACCCATTTGATGAAAGTAGTAAACCTAAAAGTGTTCATAGAGGAACATCTGAGACTCATATATATAAAATACAATGCATTGTTGAGAAGGTTTCCGATCTTAATTTGGATGCTTCTTCATTGGAAAACATTTGATTCCCTCTTTGTGTGCCTAGCTTAAAGGCGTTAAAGAAAAACACCTCTTGCAACTTAATACCCAAGGTTTGATTGGATTACGCTCTGAGGGTGGATTATTAGTCATAGACGAAGTTGAATTACGGTCTATGAATTATGTTGTCATTCCCGCATGAATCACATAGTAATCATCATGTCATGCATATGCACTACGGTGCAGCGTTTATATCTGTCAATTGCGCAGTTGTAATTTGTTACCCAACATGTTATCTAGTTGTTTTGGAGAGTCACCACTAGTGAAAAATAATTGTTGTTTTTACGGCAATAATTGTTCTCTTTTCAGTCACTACAAACAAGCCATATTTTCCACACTATGCGTTTAATCCTTTGTTTTCGGCAAAATTGGTAAGATTGACAACCTCACTATTTCATCGGGGCAAAGTATCTTGGTTGTGTTGTGTACAGATTCGATGTTGCTGCTGAGCCGGTAGTGCGCCCTGGCAACATCAGCTGCCAACAACCTTCAGAAGTGATTTATTTCTCCTATTGGTCAATTCAACCTTGGTATATTTCTGAGGGAAAACTTGCTGATGTGCTCTCATACCTTCCTCTTGGGGTCTCCCAACGATCGTACATCTACGCGTATCAATTACTTGCTAGGAGTTGATGCTTACGAAATTTATCGGTGTTTGCACTTTATGACTAGATTGTTATTCATCATTATATCACCTCTGATCATGATCCATATCATGTCGTGTGAGTAGTTCGTTTAGTTCTTGAGGACATGGGAGAAGTCAAGATGTTAGAAGTGGAATTATATTGAGTAATACTTAATGGTTTGATATTTAATTTGTGGTGCTATTCTTCTAGTGGTGTCATGTGACCGTCGACTACATGACACTTCACCTTTATGGGCCTAGAGGGATGAATTTTTTATTTGGTTATTGATTGTAGGGTTGCTGGAGTGACAGAAACCTAAACCCTCGTTAGGAAACGGACGCACGAGGGAGTGTAGGATTCTAGATTTTAAGGTTGTGGTTAGATTTATCTTAATTACTTTCTTATAGTTGCGGATGCTTGCAAGGGCTATAATCACAAGTATGTATTAGTCCAAATTAGGGCAGTGCATTAGCATAGGTTCACCCACACAACACCTATCAAAAAACTAAATATGAATCAACTGTATCAAGCAAAAGCACTTAACGAAATTCCCGTGTGTCCTCGAGAATGTTTGGTCATCATAAGTAAACCAACTAGTTTTTCCTTTGCTCTAGAAAGAATTGGGAGACTTGCTGCAATTATTATTAATGTCTTTTATTTACTCGTACTTTATTTCTCTTCTATATCAAAATCCTCTAAAAACTTGTTTGCTAGTATTTATAGTGAATCCTTTATCCAAACTGCTTGTCAACACCTTCTGCTCCTCGTTGGGATCGATATTCTTATTTAATGGAAGTACTACGATACACCCCCTATACTTGTGGGTCATCAGGGTCATATATATAGTAGTAGGGGGTAGGTAGAGGGATACAAGGGAATATTCCTTGTCGCTACGCGCAGGCAGGCATGTAAGTCGCAGGGAGCCTGCCTGGGAGGCCGGTCTGGTCGGGCTGGTAGGCCGGGCCGGTCTGCAGGGAGGCCAGCCTTAGGGGCGCAGGGAAGCCGGCCTAAGACGGGCTGCCAGGCCGGGCAGGTACCCGAGAGCGCCGGCCTGGGGAGCTGGCTAGGCCGGGTCTTTAGGCCGGCCTTCCCGGTCATGTTCCTTGTCGTCTTCTTGCTTCTTCCTCATCTTCCATGCGTACACCTTGGACGGCCTTGAGTCTTGGGGATCCTCGGCATCTCCCCTCGTGTTTGTACTCGTCGAATCATACCTGACAATGCACGGGAGTAGATGGTCAAGTAGTATACCGTGCAATGGGGGGGTACGAAGTGGGTTTTCGGATAGGAAAGAGTTCACCTTTTGAAACCATGGTGATTGATGTATCATGGAGTGTGAGACATTCCCAGTGGGATGGGTCGTGTTGCATCATCACATGCTTAAGTCATGCCAACCTATAATTGAGATAATAAAGATGTTGTTATTGGTTTTATAAATGTTCGATGTCGATACAATGTCAAAGAAACAAGTCCGACATCAATCAGAGAGGCTTCGGAGAAGTTATTGTAAGAAAGAAATTATGCCGGTGTTAGACAAAATTTATATGAGAGACAACGGAGGACATGAGATGTCATGGGATGTTAGAAACACAGTTCATAGGGTTCTAGAAGAGTTTCAGGAAAAAACCGAGAAGGGGGATTTGCCGGGAGGGCACAATTGCCCCCATTGCTGCACCACTTGGTGTGAATGCCATGTGCGCCCAGGGCATCCAATCGTCGCACTAGGAACCTTCTGGTGTTTTTCCTTCATTTATTTGAAAGGGAAAAAAGAAAAGGAAAAGGGGGAGGAGGTAGAGTTGGACTCCCCAAAGGGGAGCCCAATCCGAGTTGGCCTAGGAGAGGGGGTACGGCTAGCTCCCTCCTAGCACAACTAGGGAGCCTCCTCCCCTTTGGTAAGTCCCCCTTCCCTCCAACTATAAAAGAACCTCCAAGGCATTTACTACATTATCGCTTGGAGTTGCGACACAAGTCTCCTTCAGTGAGCCATGGAGGCGCGATGATGTTTGAATCCATTGTAGAATTGACGCATGGCCCTAAGTTCTGATTGATGTGAGTTGTGTGTAATGTTAGGATCTTTCCCCCACATATAAAAGGCGTCTTCTTCAGAAAACCCAATTTTTTGGACTTGAAGTTTTGTGCCATTGTTGATCTCAAAAAAGGTTCATTCATATTGTTCCCACCACTCAAACATGTAAATATCTAAGGTAAAAAAAGAGAGAAAACCTAGATTTACACTCCACCTAAACCACCACATCTTCCATCTATTTCAAGATTAACTTTTAGTTGTGCCCTCCTTTATTTTCTCTTCTCTCCCATCTATGTATATAATTATGAGATTTGTGTGAGAGATTTGAGAATTCATAGTTTTGCTTTCAACTTATCACATATCTTTTTGAAGAGAGAATGGGCTCGAAAGGCCCCGAAGCTTCATTCATAGCGACAGAAAAAACTTACAATCATGACCTCAAAGCAGAATTAAATTACAGCCAAGTCTTTACATTTTGCACACGGGGCCTTGATACGTCTCCAATGTATCAATAATTTCTGATGCTCCATGATCATATTATGCCAATTGCTACATGTTTTCTCCCTTATTTATAGCATTTTTATACGTTTTCCGGGACTAACCTATTAACAAGATGCCAAGTGTCGGTTCCCTGTTTTCTGCTGTTTTTGGTTTCAGAAAAGTTGTTCTGGATAACATTCTCAGAATTTGACCCCACAAAGCCCGAGGTGACTATTTTCCCCGGAAGCATCCACAAGACCGAAGGAGAGTCGAAGACGGGCACCAGGGGGCCACACCATAGGGGGCCTCCCCCTGGCCGCGCCAGCTATGGGTGTGGGCCCCCCAGGCCTCCACCGCCTTTTTCCTTTCGCCTATTTATTCCCCCGGATGGAAAACCCTAAACACCTTATAAAAAATCCCTAAAAAGATCCGCAGCCGCCGTCGTCGTCAACCCTAGACCAGGGGGTTCTGGAGCTGTTTTCCGGCACCCTGCCGGAGAGGAAATCATCACCGGAGGCTTCTACATCACCATGCCTGCCTCCAGAGTGATGCGTGAGTAGTTCATCCCTGGACTACGGGTCCATAGCAGTAGCTAGATGGTTGTCTCCTCCTCATGTGCCTCCATGTGTAGATCTTGTGAGCTGCCTATCATCATCGAGATTGATCTTATGTAATTCTATATGTTGTGTTTGCTGGGATCCGATGAATATTGAACTTATGCCAAGTTGATTATAGTCTTTATTGCATATGTTATTTGTGATCTTGAATGCTTTCCGTTGCTAGTGGTTGCTCTGGCCAAGTAGTTGCCAGTGACTCCAAGAGGGAGTATTTATGCTATATAGTGGGTTCATGCCTCCTTTTCGCCTGTGATCGAGTGGCGGAAATGTGACGGGGGAGGATGTGATGTTGCCACTAGGGAGAAAACAGCGGTGTGAGTGCCCGCGTGTACAATCATTGCTTACATTACACACATTTTTTTAATGCAGTTATCTGTTGCTTGCAACTTAATACCTAAGGGGGGTCGGATGATAACCTGAGGGTGGATTATTAGTCATAGATGCAGATGTATTTCTGTCTATGTATTTTGTTGTAATTCCCGCACTAAATATCATAGTAGACTAGTAGTCATCATGTTATAATATGCACTACGGTGCAACCTCTATTTGTCAATTGCACAGCTGTAATTTGTTCACCCAACATGTTATCTTAATGGATAGACACCACTAGTGAACCTATGAACCCCGATCCATTTTCCACACTGTTAAACAAACCACAACAATTTCCTGCTCTCTTTACTTACTGCAAGCATACACCATTTTCCACACTATACGTCTAATCTTTGTTTTCAGCAAGACCGGTGAGATTGACAACCTCACTGTACCGTTGGGACAAAGTATTTTGGTTGTGTTATGTGCAGGTTCACCATTGTTGTTGACACCGGTGAGGCGCCATCACCACCATCAGTGGCATCAACCTTCCCGAGATCCTCTTCCTCCTACTGGATTGATAACCTTGGTTCTTAACTAAGGGAAGTTCTTACCGCTTGCTCATCAAACCCTCCTCTTGGGGTTTCCAACACAGCCATCGCAGGCATTAAGGAATTTTTGGCACCGTTGCCGGGGAGGAAGAAGTCTTCTGGAAAGGGGAGTCTCTCACTCTCAACCTCTTTATTTTGTTGATTGTCTTGTTTTTCTTATCTATATTAAAAACACAAAAAAATTAGTTTACTTTATAGCTGTTATTTATTTGCTTGCTATTATTCTGCTAAAATGAGTTCCTTTGAGAATACTAAGTTGTGTGACTTCACTAGCACAAACAACAATGGTTTTATTCGCACACGTATTGCTCCACATGCTCCTACTTCTGCTTTTGTATGAGATTAAACCCACTTTATTAAATCTTGTTATGAAAGAGCAATTTTCTAATATTAGTACTGATGATGCTGCTGCCCACCTTAATAATTTTGTTGAACTATGTGAGATGCAAAAATATAAAGATGTGGATGGAGATATTATTAAAGTGAAATTATTTCCTTTCTCTTTGAGAGGAAGAGCCAAAGAATGGTTGCTATCTTTGCCTAGAAATAGTATTGATTCATGGAATAAGTGTAAAGATGCTTTCATTGGAAAATATTATCTCCTGCTAAGATTATATCCCTGAGAAGTGACATTATGAATTTTAAACAACTTGATAATGAACATGTTGCTAAATCTTGGGAAAGAATGAAAATTATGGTGAAGCATTGTCCCACTCATGGACTGACTACTTGGATGATTATACAAACTTTTTATGCATGGCTGAATTTCTCCTCAAGTAAACTATTGGATTCAGCTGCTGGAGGTACCTTTATGTCCATCACGTTGGGCAATGCAACAAATCTTCTTGATTATATGATGATAAATTATTCAGAGTGGCACACTGAGAGAGCTCCACAAGGTAAGAAGGTAAATTCTGTTGAAAAAACCTCCTCTTTGAGTGATAGGCTTGATGTTACTATGTCTATGCTTGTTAATGGTAAATCTCAAGTTGATACAAATAATGTTCCTTTAGCCTCTTTGGTTTCTCAAGAAGAGCATGTTGATGTGAACTTTATTAATTTTAACAACAATGCTTATAGAAATAATTTTGGTGGAAACAATTATAAGCCTTATCCTCCTAATAATGGTTATGGTAATTCTTATGCCAACTCCTACAATAGCAATAAAATCTCTACCTCTGATCTTGAAAAGCTTGGTAATATAGATGTTCTTGCCTCTAAAGTAGACAACCTAGCTATTGATGTTGATTTTTAAAACTAAAGGTTTTGCCACAAGATGTCAAACAAAGTAAAACTTTGAATGCCATCCAAGTTAAAAGTTATAATAATGTTAGGTTGATGGCTGAATTACGTGCTAGGTGGGAAAGAGAAGATGAATTGGCTAGAAAGAATAATATTGCTAGAGTTTGCACTATCACAACCACTAGTAAAAATGAATCTCCAACTGCTATTAAACCTCCTACTATCGATGGTAAAGTCATTGGTGTAAATAAAGTCCCTACCCCTTCGGTGAAACGTGCTAAATTGCCTCAAATTGCTGAAACTACTTCTAATAAAAGTGCTGAAATTTTTAGAGATGTAGGAGACAATGGTCCCATTACATTTGATGACAATAATTTTTATTTTTATGATTGCAATATCTCTAAATTTGTTATGTTTCTACAAAATCTTGCTAAAGTCCCAATGCTAGTGCCATGAATATGGCCTTTACTAAACATATTGCCAATGCTCTCATGAAAGTTAGGGAAGAAAAGTTGAAACTTGAAACATCTATGCCTAAGAAATTAGATGATGGTTGGGAGCTTATCATTAAGATAAAATTAAATGATTTTGATTGCAATGCTTGTGCTAGTATCTTTGTTATGCCTCAAAATCTTTATGATATGCTTGATCTACCACCGTTGGAACACTGTTATTTCGATGTTCATCTTCTGATAATGCTAAGAAGAAACCTCTTGGTAGAATTGATGATGTTCTTATTATGGTTAACAATAACCTTGTCCCTGTTGATTTTGTTGTTCTGAACATTGAATGCAATGCTTCTTGTCCTATTTTTTTGAGAAGACCTTTTCTTAGAACTGTTGGTGCTATTATTGATATGAAAGAGGGGAGTATTAAATATCAATTCCCCCTCAAGAAAGGTATGGAGCACTTTTATAGAAAGAGGATGAAGCTACATTTTGACTCTATTATTAGAGAAAGTTATGATGTTGATGCTTATTCACTTGAAAATACTTGAGTTGCTTTCTATGCCTAGCTGAAAGGTGTTAAAGAAAAGCGCTACCGTGAGACAAACCGTTTTATTTCTCTGTTTTCAATCAGTTTTTTCTTTGTTTTATTTTGTGTTCTTTGCACTTGGGTGTTTTCCATTTCCTTATAAACACCGCATTATCTTTTCTTTTGTGTTTTTGTTGATCCAAGTAAAGCCTCTAGTGGAAAGTTGTGACTATATTTCGGATTTCTGCGCAGGAAACAGATTTCTGCTGTGCATTGTTAAATACGTATAAAATCACAGAAAATTCAAAAGGACCTGAGATGTTTTTTGCTTAATCCTGGGCTATATACGCAATTTTTCTTAGTTTACCACTTTTTTATTTGAGCAGCAGAAGATTTTCGAAAAAAATCATCTTTGCATGTTGTTCTATTTTGACAGATTTCTGCCAATTATTGCATTTGTATCTTAATCTCTTCCTTTTGGTGTTCTTTTGAGAAAAAGAGTTTTAAAAGAAGTTGTGAAAGTAGCTAATGTGTTTTTTAGTGTTAGGATTGTGTTTAAACTATACCATGTGAATTTATTATTTCGATTGCACTAACGTTGCTAACGAAGATTGTGAGAATTTTGGTGTGAAGGAAGTTTTCGAGGGTTAAGAGAAGAGGATGATATGATGTGATCAAGAAGAGTGAAGAGCTTAAGCTTGGGGATTCCCCGGTGGTACATCCCATAAAATTCCAAGAATACTCAAGCGTCTAAGCTTGGGGATGCCCAAGGCATCCCCTTCTTCATCAACAAATTACCAGGTCACTTCTAGTAAAACTATATTTTTATCCGGTCACACCCTATGTGCTTTACTTGGAGCGTCTTTTCTTTTTTCTTTCAGTTTTTTTTATTTTTACAATAAGCTTGGTTGGACCCCAGAATTATTTTATTGGAGAGTGACACGCTCCGTTTTTTCATGAGAATACGTTATATTCTTAATCTCTGTCTGGCTGCTGCATTTATTTAGCTTTTTTTTCATGCATGTCTTATCAGAGCTATTAGTTTTAGTAGTGTTATATGAGTACTCTCATGTTTGCTTTCTGTATCATAAAGAGTATTTTGTTAAAACATATCTTGTATCGTGCTTGTTGGGAAAAGAAACTACTGCTTGCTGTGGAATTTATAACATTGCAAGTAGAAGCTTGTATAGACTGTGGCTAGATGTTTTTCATGTCATGCTAAATGTTATCTTAGTTTCGAAGCCTTGTGGTTATTGAGTAGCATGAATAGCCTTAACTAGATGAGAGTGTTTAATATGTCTTGAAAGATTCATGAGTTGTTCTTGTCATAGTAAAGCATCAATATATGGTATTCTCTTTCGAATGTTTTATTTGGTTGACTCGGCGCATGCTCACACCATGTTTATGACAACGAACCAGTAACGAATAGCCTCCATGACCACTTAGTTTTTGAACTTGTGATACCTCTTATGCTTTAATTAATGATGCTTATGTCGTTGTGCATGATTATGGCTCTTATGATCTCTTGATTTGTCGCTTCCAGTCTTTTGCTAGCCTCCACCTGTACTGAGTATGGAATTCTACCCGTGCATCCAAACTCCTTAAACCAAAGTTTTACCATTTTCTACACCATACCTACCTACATGTGGTATTTCACTGCCACTCCAAGTTAATTGCTCATGTGTTACCTTTAAAACTTTCAAAATTACTCATGTTTTGTGTTCTTGTTTTTCCTCATGAGGACGTCAATAGAGAATCTTTATCTCACTTGTTGATTGGATTTCACACCCTAGACTAGTGGCTTCATCCGCTTATCCAAATGATAGAAGAGCTGGCAGCGGGGTGCCCAGCACTAAATTAATACAAACAAATTCTCTTCACTATTTTTGCCCCTGATTTATCAGTCAAAACATAATTGTGTAAACAAAAGAGAAAGAGTGGTGACCTTCTACACCAGTTGCGTCCTTCACTATGGAAGCCGCTCTTGTGAATCCAGTTGGCTTGTGATGTACTGTATTGTCTGTTTACCATTCGTTGACATTAACATACACCTCTCCTAAAATATAGACACTCCTCCACGGTATGTGATTGTTGGAAGGCACCCGAGGATTCGGTTAGACATGGTTTGTGAAAGATGGATGGGAGGAGTGTCAAACTTTTAATACCTTTGTTTAATAAAATAAAAATCTCTAGCACATGAGTGATCCCTGCTTCTCTGCGAAGGGCCTTTATTTTACTTTTATGTTGAGTCTCCATCTTCTAACTTTATGCACAGTTGAGGGAGAATTTTTGCCATTCTGAGTTCTATGTGCATTTGTACCATAAACATCAATAATTGCTGCGTTATGTGATATTATTTGTTCTTAAATTATCTGTTCTAGTCTTCCTCATGAACTTTGTAAGTGTCTTGACATTTGTGTTTTGTCCCACTCTTAAGGACTAGCGAAATACCACTTTGCCATGCTTTCTCTATACCTGAAACAAACGTTTATCTTTCTTTGCATTATTATCCACGATCTCTTATTTAAGATACTCTTTATGGTGCAAAGTGATTGCTACGCTTTATTATTAAAGTTCTATTATCATGTTTGTGTTTGAAGTTCTAAGATCTCAGCATACATATGCTTTAACATTATAATGATCAAGTTTATGACAGTAGGATGTCACCTCAGAAATTATGGTGTTTTATCGTTTACCTACTCGAGGACGAGTAGGAACTAAGCTTGGGGATGCTTGATACGTCTCCAACGTATCTATAATTTCTGATGCTCCATGATCATATTATGCCAATTGCTACATGTTTTATCCCTTATTTATAGCATGTTTATATGTTTTCCGGGACTAACCTATTAACAAGATGCCAAGTGTCAGTTCCCTGTTTTCTGTTGTTTTTGGTTTCAGAAAAGTTTTTCCGGAAACATTCTCGGAATTGGACCCCACAAAGCCTGAAGTGCCTATTTTCCCCGGAAGCATCCAGAAGACCGAAGGAGAGTCGAAGACGTACACCAGGTGTCGAATCTGCATCTCAACAAATCCCTCGGGTGAACCCATAGGGTTTCGAATAGGAGAACCCATGAGCGCTGGTGACGATCATCGGCTAGACAGGAGGCACGATTTACCGAGGTTCGGGGCCCTCGTAGAGGTAAAACCCTTACTCCTGCCTCTGTCGATCTGTATTATCGAATAGATCGGTTACAATGGTGGTTGCTCAAGTCGAGAGTACGATCTCGAGCTCAAGGATTTGATGGTGCGGTATTTCTTGGTCCTCTTCCGGTGGTTCTCCTGGCCTTATATAGATGGCCAGGTCTCAAACCCTACCCGGGGAGGACTCGAACTCTAACCCTATGTCGGTTACAAGTTTCCTATCTTAGCCCGCAAGGCATTGCGGGTGGGCTTCAAGTGGGCCTTCCAGAATACTCCAAAGGCTTCCCTTCTTGGGATTTAGCCTTGGGCCTAGGACCGGGGTGTCGTTACTCGCAGGGTCCAAGGTCCATCCCTTCGTCAGTAGCCCCCGAGCGTTTGCTTGATTGGGATTTTTCCAGTCGGGTAGACGCTCAGATTTTTCGTCTTGCTTTCCTTCGGATAACCATTATGGTCGTTTTCCGTTCGGAGGGTGTATACCCTGTGTGATGAGTTTTTATACCCGAGTATCGAGTGATAAAAAGTGCCTGTGTTTTATGGTTGTTTTTTCACAGAAGGATGTGGCGCAGTAGCTTGGCTCTCCCGAAAGATCACGGCCAATTAATTGTAACTAGGGCAAAAACAATTCTGGCCTACACAGATTCGAGACCTCCAACTCGAACCCGATGAGGTGATCATTGCGACTGGGCCGTGGAGGTCTTACCGAGTCGAACTTAACCTATGGGGGTACCCAGCGCGTCCGCTAGGATTTTTCTTCGTGTTGTTGACACGGAATTTTACCGGAGGACGCAGCTTGAGTGCGATTCCAGGCCCTTAAGAGAGATCTTTCGGGTCTTACCTTCATATTCGAAAGAATATGGCATCCGGATGTGTCTAGTCGGCTGAACAATCCAGGTATGTGATGTGTAGACATCATGTGATGGAGTGGCAGGATCTGCACACCCGCAGAGTTTTAGGTCTGTGATTTCCCGAGTAGGAAAACCAGGCTATTTTTGTCCATACAAAAGAGTTTTCGTGTTTGGATATTTGTTCTCGTACGAAAGAGTTTTCGTGTTTAGGGTCTTGTTTTCTTGTGAAAGAATTTTCTCGTCACAATTTGTCCATACGAAGTTATTTCGTGTTTGGAGCTTTCATTCGAAAGATTCGCCAGCTTGATGATGTGCGCTATGACGTCATGGCGCACTTTATCCTCCCGATGGGACATGACGGAGCGAGAACAGAAGTGCTGGCCCACCTTGTCAGCTTTTTGACCGGAAACGAGACGTCGTTCCCGGTTTTTACGTGAACTGCACGCAGTAAATGCGCACGATCCACTGCTAGGATCGTGGCACGAAACAGCATCCGCCGCCCTTTCGTTTCGCCTTCGCACGCGGCAGCTGCGATGGATGCCACGTGGCTCAACAAACGGTCAGGATCGGGCGGCTCCGTGTATAAGTACGGGCCTTAGGTGAAACGGTGAAAATTTCCCCAGCCTTCGTCTTCCTCAGTCTTCGTCTTCCTCGTTCTCTACCCTTTTTCTCCGCGAGCTCGCACCAGCGTCCATGGCAGGAGGCAAGAAGTGCGGCGCCTCTATTTCTTTGTCAAGGGCGACGGAGAAAGTTCTCGCGCCATCCGCACCGCGCTCAGGCGATTGGCGTTCGCCCAACACCACAAACAAGAGCATCAAGGAGATGCAGAGGGAGGGGTTGCTGCCTCCGGAAGCCGACAAGCGGGTGCGCCTCGGCAAAAAAGAGGAGGTACCCAATCCCCGCGCGAATGAACACGTGGTTTTCGCGGACCACGTATCGCGCGGGCTCTCCTTCCCTTTTCATCCCTTTCTCGTGGCGTTGTTGTATGTCTATGGCATACAGCTCCACGATCTGCCTCCGAATGCAGTGCAGAACATCTCGTGCTTCATTGTATTCTGCGAGTGCTTCTTGGGCATTCTCCCACATTGGGGCCTTTGGAAGGCCCTCTTCAAGGTGCGTGTCTTCCGCGAGAAATCGCGGGTAGAGACTGAGCTTGGCGAGCTGCTGCGCACCGGCGGCTTCAGAATCCAGGCGAAGTCGGACAACAGCTACTTCAGGATGCACTTCATCGACTCCGCCCAAGGATGGAGAAAGAAGTGGTTCTACGTCATCGACAACAACGCGGGTGGAGTTCACGAGTTCCACCCATTCGCTGCCCTGAAGAGGCGGAAGTCCTAGGCGCATAAGCTGCCGGATGAAGAAAACCAGGTTGTCACCCCGCTACTCGCCAAGGTGGCTGCCCTTCGGGACCAAACCGCTGGAGTTGTGCTGAACGGGCTGCACCTGGCGAGAATTTTTCTCAAGCGCAGGATTCAGCCCATGCAGGAGAGGCCTTCCACGATGTGGGAGTACCAGCGTGCTGAAGACCCCAGTCGCGTGAGCCGTGAAGAACTCTCTAATGTCGAATTCGAGAAGAAGATCGCGGCCATCACCAGCTTGAAGGTGGGTGAAGTGTTCCCCGACTGCACTGTCGCAGCCTTCGAGGCGTCAAGGCCTCCACCACCCGAAGTAAGTTTGCGTTTTCCTTTGTCTTCGTTTCTTTCTTGCTCGAAAGTTTTGTCGACTGAAATTTTTCTTCCTTTTCTTCTTATGTCTTCTTTTTGTAGAGCTTAACAGTGGTCACCTGCTACCCGCCAATCTCTGGGGAGGAAGCCTCATACTTGTTGGCGAGTAACCTGGATGCTCCAGCCGACACCAGCGTTGCTAATGCTGATTCGAGTTCCGAGCATGACTCCTCGGATGACGCGGAGGAATCAGGCAGCGATCTACTCCACCGCAAACGCCGCCGAGTGGAGAACGATGAAGCCACCTCCATGGATAATTCCTTGGGTAAGGAATCACCCGGGAAAGGGCCTCTCATCGTGACTCCGCTAAGTACGCGCGCTGCTTCTCCTTCATTTCCAAAGATCCATACCGCCTGGAACGCGGACATGTTGGCTGATGAAGACGACGACGAGTAAGTCCTTGTTTTCTTGTTCTTAGTCGAACATTCCCTTTTTGCGTCTTTTGATGTATTGTCTTCATGGTAGTCTGCAATCTATCAGCCCTGGTCGGTTCGTCTCTTCCCTTCCTCTCAAAAGGAGGAAAAGAGCTGCTGCTGCGGGTGGGACCCCGACCGTCGACACCGTCCAGAATTCACCGAGTGCAGCCCCCACAGCGGCGACTACGGAGTATAGAATTCCTAGTTTTGCTGCTGGGGCCTCGACTCCGAAGGAAGTGTCGGGTAGCTCAGCGGATCCTCTCTCCCTAGCTCAAGGCCAGGTAAATCTTGCTGTTTTCTTCTTCATACTGTACTTCGCTTATTTGGATTTTTTATCGGGTGCACGACAGTGCTCCCGATGGGAGTAGCACCCGAGGCTGTAGTTGATCGCGTGCGATTGGCTACAGGCTCAAAGATGTAAGCTTTATCTCTTCTCTTTTCTTTCTCGAGTGCACGTCAGTGCTCCCGATGGGAGTAGCCCCCGAGGCTATACTCGAATGTTTGCAATCGTGTATAGGCTCAATCTTCTCTTCTCTGATTATTCCATCTTCATGTTTTTGCAGTCACTCCTTGGATCCCTTGTGGCTGTTGGCCGCCGCGTTATCCTGGCCGAAACAGAATGCGGGACCCTTCGGTCGGATCGCGATCGACTTGCCGCCAAAAATGAGCTCCTTCGAAGTAAGTTTATCGACTTCTTTTATCTCATCTTTTCAGTTACGCCAATTTCTTCGATTCTGAGACCCATTGCTATGCAACTCAAGTTGAAATTATGAAGGCCAAGAAGGCGGACGCCTCCACTCGGGCAAGAGCTCAGGAGGCTCAGTTGGCGGCTGCTCGACAGGAGCTCGAGTCCTCTCGCAAGCTGTCGACTGACCTCGAGGGAAGGCTTGCGGGCGCCCAGGACGCTCTGAAAAAACTGGAGGAGGCTGGAACCAAGCAGGACACCGACCTCATAGACTTCCTTCTCACTCTGGCCCAGCGTTTTTCGGGTAAGTTGCATTTTGTCCTTTGTTGTCTCCCGATTGTATGGTAGGTCCTTGGATTTTAATATTTCTCTCTGCAGGTCTTCTGGGCGTCCCGCTGGAGCTGCCTGGGGTCCAACGGGTGGATGCTTTGACCGATTCCTGCGCTCAGCTCAAGAAGCACGCTGAGGGGATTTGCACCCTGATCGGCGATGCCATTCGAGTGCTGACGCAGCTTCACGGTCGTCTTCTGGTCGACGATGTGTCTCCGCCTACGCTGGGTGATCTTCTGAAGGTTTTCTTGGAGGGCAGTCTCCTTGACGCCTACCCGGTTGCTCAGTTAGAGTCCGGGGCGAAGACTGCCTTCCATTTTGCACTGGCGCACGGAGTCACAGGCTTGGAGGAGGCGTACTCGGACCTTCCCGTTGATCCTTCTACGGGCAAAAAGGTAGCGCTTCGTCGTTTTGGCGATCCAGCTAGAGTCCTCGCCCAGAAGTTATCTGAGTTGATCGCCTGTGCTAGTCGTAGGGGAAGCACTGCCGCGAGTGGCAGCACAACTGCAGCTCCTTAGTATATTTTCTTCGTAGTTCGTTCTTTCGATTGTAATGAACCTTGGGATGTATTCCCGTACTTTCATCATTTAATCGAAATGTCCTTATGATATCTGAGATGCTTCCTGTGATTGATTTGTTATGTGTTTTCTCCCGATGGGAGTAGCCCCCGAGCACCTGTCGAATAGGTGGTTGTTATATCTCGAATGGGGCATCTTATTCCTTGACTTCCCTTGTATTCTTCCAGGTAACCGGAGTTGCTGCGGAGTCTTCGAGTGGACTTGCTGCCCAAGCGAATCCTCTTGTTGCTGCTGTTGGTACCTTTGCGGGCCTCCGTGACCGTGTTGCGGATGGTGAGCGCAAGCTAAAAGCTCTGCGTGGGGTGGCGGATGTATCCAAGTCCAAACAGAAACTTGCGTTTGAACGTGAGCAGTTTGTGATGGATGAATTGGCAGCTGTTGCCAGGGAGTTGCTCTGTAAGTAGTTCAGCCCCCTAGCTTTCTTTGTCTTCTATCTTCCTTTGATCGTGTACCTTTGTTTACAGTTGTTCAGCCGGATGATAGGAGTGAGAAACAGTGGGTGGAGAACCACATCCTTCAAGAAGCTGGCAGTTCAAAGCCCCATGCGAATAACTTTTGGTCCGATCGGAGCCGGGGTTTTGTGCTTGCTACCTTGAAGTTTCGAGTTATCCAGGCGAAGATGCTCGTGAGTTCTTTTCACGAGATTTTGATTGCTATGAATTCTGCTTTCTATCCATTGGAGAGGGGTCCCGAAGATTGGAACCATCTTCTCAGGATCTTTGGGCGAGAAGGAGAAATTCGCGAGTGTGTCCGCAATCAAATGATCTGCGGCTCGGTAGTGGCCCTTTCCTTCGTCCGGTTGTGGCATCCTGAGGTGAATTTCAACTCTGTAGCTAGGCTCCCTGATGGTCCAATCAACATTGCTCCTCATTATAGGGTTGTTCGACCTGCAGCAGAGGAAATCATTCAATTGACCTCGGAAGAGGTGGATCGGGTTTTGGCGGCTGAAAATACTCATCGCCATATGTATTATAGGATGTATGTATCCTGTTACTTTGTGCAGTTGTTTAAAACTGTTGTAAAGTGTCTATCTTGTAGATATGAAATTCTTACTATGATGCTAAGTTAGGCGTAGCCCCCGTGTGTTTGTGGGGTGTATACCTGTTACTTTTTAGCATGTAAGGATGGAGAACACGAGTAGCTATGGTTGAGAAACCATGTACTTTATTGCAATGACTGAGAAGTCATGATTTTTCTTTCGAGCTACAAGATGGCTAATATAGCCGTATTTGTATGAGCAAAATAAATCTAGGGATAAAATTTGCGGAGTTGTGCAACATTCCAAGGATTGGAGTAGATGCCTCTAGTCGTCGGGTTCTTCAATCGATAGGCGCCACCTGGGATAACTTCGTGTATTATGAAGGGTCCTTCCCATGGTGGCTCGAGCTTGTGCCCTTCCTTCTGCTTGAGTCGTAGCACCAGATCTCCTACTGCGAAGGCTCTGTGGCGTATGCGGCGACTGTGATAGTTTCACAGCGCTGGTATACTGCGGATCTTGCGAGTGCAATATCGCGTATTTCGTTGAGTGCGTCCATATCATCTGCGAGTGCCCTGTTGGAGGTTTCTTCGCTGTAAGCAACAACCCGTGGGGCGCTGAACCTGACATCCTCGGGAAGGACTGCTTCAGCCCCGTATACCATGAAAAATGGTGTGTAATTTGTGGATCGATTTGGAGTTGTGCGGAGGCTCCATAGCACGGAGGGTAGCTCTTCTTCCCAATGTCCCGCTGCTGGGTGTAGGCGATCGAGTAGACGTTTCTTGATGCCAGCCGAAACTAATCCGTTGGATCGTTCGACTTGGCTGTTGGTTTGCGGATGAGCGACTGAAGCGAATTTGAAGTTGATTCCCTTTTCTTCGCAGAACTGCTGTGTTTCCTTTGCCGTGAAGTTGCTACCATTGTCAGTAATGATGTTGTGTGGTTCTCCAAATCTGCATACGATGGAGTCGAGGAATTTGACGGCGCATTGAGCGCTAGCCGAGGTTGCTGGCATAGCTTTGATCCACTTTATAAATTTGTCGACTGCGACCAGCAAGTGTGTGTATCCTCCTGGTGTGGACTTGCGTAATGGTCCTACCATGTCCAGCCCCCATTGTGCAAAGGGCCAGGCGATGGGTATCATATGTAATTCCGTAGCGGAGGCGTGTGGTTTTGGTGTGAATCGCTGGCAAGCGTTGCACCTGTCGACTAGTTCCTTTGCGTCCCTGGCTACTGTAAGCCAGTAGAATACTGCTCGGAAAGCTTTTCCCATGATTGCTTTCCAGCTAGCATGATTTCCACAATCTCCTTGGTGGATGTCTCGCAACAATTCCTTGCCATCTTTTTGGGTGCTATGCACCGATGTAGTATGCCTGAGATGCTCTGCTTATATAACTCGCCGTTGAGCACCCGAAAGGATTTGCTGCGTCTGATTATTTGTCGAGCCTCGCGAGGATCTGCTGGGAGCTGTTTGGAAGACAAGTAGTCGAGGTATTTCTGCGTCCACACTGGCTCGACCAGAAAAACTTGTCGCGAAATATTATGGCTGGGCTCTATGATAGCAATTTGCGGGCTGACCTCTGTTTCCAATGTTGCGGGTGCTCCTGCAGTTTTCTTGACTTTGACTGATCGTTTGGTCATCCGCTCGAAATATATCTCTGGCGGTATGGGTGTGTTTGTGGAACCCATGTTCGCCAGCCTGCTCGTTGCTGGTTCTCGCAATGTGCTTTAGCTCGCATCCTTTGAAACTTCCTTCGAGTAGGTTGTACATGTCACGATAGGCGACCATATTCTCTGCGATAGCGTCGCACTCCTTCATTGTCTGTTGCACGATGAGATTGGAATCGCCGTAGATCATCAGTCGGGTGGCTCCGCACGCAACTGCCATCTTCATCCCATGCAACAGGGCCTCGTACTCTGTGTCGTTGTTTGATGCTGGATCGTCGGGTGGGAGGTCCAGTCGTAGGACGTACAGTAGCTTGTCTCCTCTGGGTGATATTAGGACGATTCCGGCTCCTGCTCCTTTGTTTCTCTTGAATCCGTCGAAGTACATGATCCAGTTACTCATGTATTCCGGCGGCCCGAGTGTTTGTAGTTCTGTCCACTCGCTCAGAAACTCCACGAGTACCTGGGACTTCACGGAATTGCGCCCTACATAGATGATGTCCCAAGCGCCCAGCTCGATGCTCCATTTTGCTATTCTTCCAGATGCCATTGGGTTGTTCATGATTGTACCGAGTGATGCATCATTAACCACTGTTACGGTATGTTCCTGGAAGTAATGCTTGAGCTTTCGAGCCGTGAGAACAACTCCATATGCAAACTTCTGGTAGTGAGGATATCGTTGTTTGCACGGAGAGAGCACCTCGCTGATGTAGTATATCGGTCTTTGGACTCCATATGCCTTGCCCTCCTCAGGTCGTTCGACCACGATGGCCGTGCTGATGACCTGGTTTGTTGCGGCTAGGTATAGGTAAAGTGGATCCCTTTCTTGTGGTGTTACGAGAATGCGCCTGCTCTGTAAGGATCGTTTCAGGTCTGCGAATGCCTGCTTTGCTTCTGGTGTCCACTCGAACTTATCCGTCTTCTTTAACAGCTTGTAGAAGGGTAACGCCTGCTCGCCCAATCGCGCGATAAATCTTCTCAAGGCGGCTAGTCGCCCTGCGAGCTGTTGGACTCCGCGTAGATTGGTGGGCTCCTTCATTGTCAAGATTGCTTGTATATTTTCCGGGTTGGCTTCGATTCCTCTGACGGATACCAGGTACCCGAGAAGTTTCCCTGCTGGGACGCCGAAGATGCATTTTGTCGGGTTGAGCTTAATCCTGTATGCGTTTAGAGCGTCAAACGTTTCTCTGATGTCCTCGAGGAGTGTATCCTCCACTGGAGTCTTGATGACGATGTCGTCAACATATACTTGTACGTTCTTGCCAATGATCTTGGCGAAGCATTTTTGCATGCAACGCTGATATGTTGCGCCTGCGTTCTTGAGCCCGAAGGGCATTGTCGTCTAGCAGTATACACCGTGAGGTGTGATGAATGTTGTCTTCTCCTCGTCTTTCTGCTTCATCCGGATCTGATTATATCCCGAGTAGGCGTCTAGGAAGGAGAGGCGTTGGCAGCCTGCAGTGGAGTCCACGATCTGGTCGATTCGTGGGAGGGGAAAGTTATCCTTGGGGCAATGTTTATTCAGCGACATGTAGTCAATGCACACTCGAAGGATGTTGGTGTTCTTCTTTGGGACCAGCACTTGGTTTGCTAACCAAGTGGATATTTTGATCTCCCTGATGAATTTTGCTGCGAGCAATCTGTTTACTTCTTCTCCAAGCGCTTTCTGCTTGGGTTCTGAGAACCGTCGAGTGGTCTGCTTGATGGGCTTTGCGTCTTTGTAGACTTCGAGTGAGTGCTCGGCGAACTCCCTGGGTATTCCTGGCATATCAGAGGGCTGCCAGGCGAAAATTTCCCCGTACTCACGGAGGAGTTTGACGAGCGCGCTTTCCTATGCTGGCGAGAGGGTAGTTGAGACCATCGCCGTTTTCGCAGAATCTGTCGGGTGCACTTGATGTTTTCGAGTGTCGCTGTTGGCACTGAATTCCAACTCTGGTGTGTTTTTCTTTGCGAGGGGCATCACGGAGTGATCCGTGGTCTTTGCTATCCCCTCTAGTTCTTCTTGCATCCCGAAAGATTTTGCGATCTCGTTGAACTCGATGTCGCACTTGTTGGACTTCTGGAAATCTCCGTCGATGGTGATTACACCATATTTCTCGGGTAGCTTGAGCTTCAGATATGCATAATGTGGTACTGCCATGAATCTTGCGAACGCTGTTCGACCAAGAACGGCGTGGTACTGTGAGGGCCAGTCGACTACTTCAAAGTCGAGGAATTCTCTTCTGTAGTTGCGTCGATGCCCAACGCCACCTCTAGATTGATTGTTCCGAGTGGATGGACCGTCTTTCCTGGAACTATCCGTGGAAGGATGTTTCTGATTCTGCGAGTCCCTCCAGGTTCCTGTTCATCCGATGGAGCGTATCTGCGTAGATGATGTTGATGCCGCTGCCTCCGTCCATGAATACGCGAGCCAGTTCATAGTTACCAATTTGCGCTTAGATTACTAGGGCGGCGTGTCCTGGTCGATAGACTCGCGCGGGGGGGGGGTGGTCTGTCATGGAGAAGGTGATCGATTGATCCTCCATCTTCAGGTACTCAGGTCTTGTTGGTGGGGTTTGCACAACCATGCATAGCTGCCATGTATTTGTCTTCTGAGCCCTGCGGGATGGGCAGACTTTTTGTATCATCCCTAACTGTCCAGCCGGGTTCAGGTACGCGTTAGCTCCGGCGTTTGGTGCGGGTGGCGCAGGTAGTGCGGCTAGCGCCATGTTCGGATTTCCTGGTGGAGGTAGGGGTTGTGGCGGCTGGAACCCTTGGTGTCCTCCTCCTGGAAGTGGCGGGTAACTTTGACTAGCTGCTGATCTACTTTTCTTCGAGAAGGCCTCGTGGATGTCGATGAATTTCCGGCAATCCTTGAGGAGGTGTGTTGCCTTAGTTTTGCCCGTGCGCTTATCTGTAAATAGATGTAGCGAGCAGTATGCGTCAAGGTCCTCCTCGGGAGTTTTGTCTTCGGCCTTTGGTTTCCATTCGCAACTTCCGCGGCATCCACTATCGCGGTTTCGCGTGAATTCTGCCGCTACCATCTCTTCCCGATCGTTGTGATCGTAGTATTTCCTCCTTTTCTTTCGACCATGGCGGTCGTCCTCGGGTGCGGGCGACGATGCCCTCTCGTTGCGCACCGAGTCTTCTCTGTTAGCCCATCTATCGGCTATGATCATCAGCTCCCCAATAGTTTTGGGTGCGGCTCGTCCCAGTTCTTCTCTAAAAGCAGTTCGTCGGGCGCCTTTTGCGAAGGCCTCAACCGCTACTTCCTCTGAGATGTTTCCTGCAGTGTTCCTGAGCGTGGGCCATCGCTGGATGTACTCGTGAGTGGACTCGTCGCTCTTCTGTTTACAGGCTCGCAATTCTTTGATGGTTGCTGGTCTCTTGTAGGTGGCCTGGAAATTTTTGCAAAATCGAAGTGCAGATCATCCCATGATGCGTAGCAGGATTTCGGTCTTGCTTCCAACCAGCTACGCCGCTCCAACCAAGTGTAGGTTGAGGTACTGCATAGCCGTGTTCTTGTTCCCACGTTGGCATTTCACCGCCGTGAGGTAATCGTTTAGCCACGACGAAGGTTCGAGTGAACCATCGTATTTTGTTACTTCTGTGCTGAGCTTGAATCTCCTGGGTAGAGGCGCTTCGCGGATGCTGCGGGTGAAACACAACGCGCCGCAGGTCTCGTCATCCGAAGAACCGGACGAGGAGCGTGCGCGGTTCCTTGATGCTCTCGCCCTGTCCACCCTGTTTTGCGCGATATCTGACCGCGCGTTGTATCCTGGTTGATCACGATCAGTTTCCTTCCTTGGTTCTTTGCTGCGTTTCCGTGAGCGGTTGCTGTGATGTCGCGAACTTTTATTTCTCGGGCTACCCTCGCTGCTGCTTCGACTGTCATCGCGTCGCCGGGCTTCTTTTCCTCGACCACGGCGAGGTGATTTGTCTCTTCTGGGCGAAGCGCTCCTATGCTTGTGCGATGCTTCCTTCTCTTTTTTCCTTCTCCTGCTGTTCGGCAGCCTTCCTGCGATCGTAGGAGGTAAGCCTTGCGGCTGCCATGCCTAATCCCTTCCGAAATTGCTTGAATTGCTCTGCTCGAGGTTCGTTTTCCCCTAGCTGATTCATTTGCATGTAGGTTGCTGCGGCTAAGACCGCGGCAGCAGGAGTCTGCGGAATGACGTTTCCTTCCTCGTCAACCCGCACAAGGGAAGGTCCGAGTGACCTGCTGATCCCGCTTAAAGACTCGGCGTCCATAGTTGCCGTTCTCGATGTGTATCCCTTCCTTGCGGGTCGAGTTCCGACGGAAGGTGTTAGGGACAGCTCGGCTCGGCGCTGACTTGATTCATCCGCCAATCTTCTCCGTCGGTCTAGGTCTATCCGAGCTTCTTTAATCACGGTGGCCGCTCTCACTATGTGATAGTGGTAGGCGACCATGTCTTCGTGTGGGGCAGTGGCCGCAGGTGGCTTGCTTGTTCGGATGGCCTCTTTTGCTCGATCCCAAGCGTCACGTGAGACTCCGATCGCGGCGCGTTCTTCAGCGCTGTTTTCTCTTTCTGGGGGTGGTTGTTCCGGTCCCGCCATGCAGACCTGAGCCAGTCGTGGCTCGTGAGTCCTAGGCGTAGCTCGGAAAGCTCTCTGGACCCGAGAGGGTTCCTCTGTCGAGAGGGTATGGTAGTTGTTGGAGTTGAAGCGGATGGACTCGCCACTTTTCTCCAGGTAAGGTCGCGAGTCGACGGCTCCTGACTCAGATCCTGATTCTTCAGGGAAGTGGAGGATTCCATCCTTGTTGGTGTAGAACTTCAAGCTTCCAAATGTCAAGGTGACGCTCTTCTCCAGATCGCTGAATACCGGGCGTGATTCCGGCGAGTTAGGGGTGACCACGACAGATCCAATCCGGATAGGGTTGGTCGGAGTCAAAGTCGAAGGTTTCCAACGTGAGTTGGATGATGAAGCCGAAGATGCCGGAGATCCAGCGTCCGCCGTTCCCACAGACGGCGCCAATTGTCGAATCTGCATCTCAACAAATCCCTCGGGGTGAACCCATAGGGTTTCGAATAGGAGAACCCATGAGCGCTTGTGACAATCGTCGGCTAGACAGGAGGCACGATTTACCCAGGTTCGGGGCCCTCGTAGAGGTAAAACCCTTACTCCTGCCTCCGTCGATCTGTATTATCGAATAGATCGGTTACAATGGTGGTTGCTCAAGTCGAGAGTACGATCTCGAGCTCAAGGCTTTGATGGTGCGGTATTGCTTGGTCCTCTTCCGGTGGTTCTCCTGGCCTTATATAGATGGCCAGGTCTCAAACCCTACCCGGGGAGGACTCGAACTCTAACCCTATGTCGGTTACAAGTTTCCTATCTTAGCCCGCAAGGCATTGCGGGTGGGCTTCAAGTGGGCCTTCCAGAATACTCCAAAGGCTTCCCTTCTTGGTCTTTAGCCTTGGGCCTAGGACCGGGGTGTCCTTACTCGTAGGGTCCAAGGTCCATCCCTTCGTCACCAGGGGGGCCACACCATAGGGTGGCGCGGCCTCCCCCAGGCCACGCCAGCTATGGGTATGGGGCCCCCAAGCCTCCACCGCCTTTGCCTTTTTGCCTATTTATTCCCCCCGGATGGAAAACCCTAAACACCTGATCAAAAATCCTCGAGAAGATCCGCAACCGCCGTTGTCGTCAACCCTAGATCAGGGGGGGTTCCTAGTAAAGCCTTTCTTTTGACTAGCTCGTTGATTAATAGATGATCAAGGTTTCCTGATCATGAACATTGGCTGTTGTTAATAACGGGGTCATATCATTAGAAGAATGATGTGATGAACATATACCCTAACTAAGTATAACAATACAATCAAATCATTAAGTTTACATTGTTATATCAAACATACGAAGTAACTTATTCCTTAGACCATGAGATCATGTCAATCACAGATACCGGAAGGGTGCTTTGATGTCATCAAACGTCACACCGTAACAGGGCGACTATAAAGGTGCCGTTGGATATTCAGAAAGTATTAGTTGAGGCTCATGGATCAAGAGTGGGATTTTTCCATCCAAATGACGGAGAGATATACTCTGGGCCCTCTTGGTGATATCACATCGACACCGCTTGCAAGCACGTGACTAGGTCACAAGGATTTCATATCACGGGAACGAGAAAAGATTACTTGTCGGTAACGAGATCGAATAAGGTATGGTTGATACCGATGATCGGATCTCAGACAAGTAAAATATCGCGAGACAAAGGGAAATAGTTCACGACGTTGATGGTTCACACGATCACAAGAGTCATCGTTGAATATATAGGAGTCATCACGCATCTCCAGATCCCGCTGTTGATTATTGATCGGAGAGGAGTCTCGATCATGTCTATCTTATTCGCGAACCTTAGGGTGACACACTTAAGGTTCGATGACGCATTTGAGAGGATACGGAATATCGAAGAATGTTTTGGGCAACACCAAAATTGTTTCGGGGAAAATTGAAATAGTTCAAGGGGTTTTTCGCCGAATGGTTGTTAATAGAATTAACAAATGATTCGAGGTGCTATATGCAAATGTTTTTAATAGAATTAACAAATCTAAATAAAGAAATAAAAATGTTTTATTTATTTATTAAAGAAAAACCTTTGGATTTTCCAAGTGGGAAATAATGGGAGCATGAGTGGGTGTGAGTGGAGCTTCCAGAGGGAAGAGGTGGGGGCACACCATGGCTGTCCGCACCCCCTCCCATTCTGTAGTCATCATGTTATAATGTGCACTACGGTGCAACCTCTATTTGTCAATTGACCAACTGTAATTTGTTCACCCAACATGTTATCTTTATGGAGAAACACCACTAGTGAACTTATGAACCCCGGTCCATTTTCCACACTGTTAAACAAACCACAACAATTTCCTGCTTCCTTTACTTACTGCAAGCATACACCATTTTCCGCACTATAAGTCTAATCTTTGTTTTCAGCAAGACCGGTGAGATTGACAACCTCATTGTACCGTTGGGACAAAGTATTTTGGTTGTGTTGTGTGCAGGTTCCACGTTGTTGCTGACACCGGTGAGGCGCCATCACCACCGTTAGTGGCATCAACCTTCCCTAGATCCTCTTCCTCCTACAAGATTGATAACCTTGGTTCTTAACTGAGGGAAATTCTTACCGCTTGCTCATCAAACCCCCCTCTTGGGGTTTCCAACACAGCCATCGCAGGCATCAGGCCTTCAAAGAAAAAGGAAAAAACAATCAAGTCACCAACCACCGTTGTCGATATAGAGCCTCGCTACCGTGACCGTCAAGCTCACCACCGGGGACGAACTAGTTGGTGGAGAGATGTTGTGGTATGCCACACTGTGAAGGCTGAAGATCCTCACGCTTGGAGGAAGGAGAACACCCAGAGCAACATCCACTTGGGTGCGGAGCGGCCCATTTGTCCTTGGATAGGGCAACGCATCTCGCTGTCGCTTGGAAGCATCCGTTCCTGAAGCTTCGAGAGGCATAGGCCAACACCCTCCCTAGATCCTGGATGCCATCATTCCCTCCTCGATACCACCACCTCGGTAGCCAGAACAAGGGGACTTGATAACAGAGAGACCCGAGCACAAATCGGCTCCCAAAACCCTGAGCCAATCTTCGAGCTTATAAAAAAGAGGGGATGTAGCACCATTACCTTCCACCTCTAGATCCGACCAACGGAAGGAGAGGAAGCGTTGTCGTCCCATGGATGCGGCTCGGGCGCACCCGCGGGAGAATCAACCATGGCTTCTCGCCATCCTGCACATCGGCACACTCAACAACGAAAGCAAATCCTTAACTAGAACCTAACCTACTGCTATACAATGGAGGGAAGGGGGAGGGGGTCGAGGTTGACTCTCAAGTGGAGGGGGGAGAGCCTCGAACTACTTGTTCAGTTGGCCCACGGGGCCAACTGTTGGTGGCCGGCCTAACTTTCTATGTGTTATTATATTGATAGCTTGTTACCTTGGAGGTGAGCGCTTACTAACGATTTGGTGGTTATTTGTTTGGCGACTTTTTAGATGATCTAAATAAATTGTGAATCGGGGGTGATGATTGCCAATGTTTCATAACACTTTTGGACACAAAATTCATCATCCGGGTCATATCAAGTTCACACTGAATTTGGAGTACTTGAGTTTCGTATAATTCAACCTGGAATTCAAGGATTTAAAAAAAAACCTACCAAAGGATCTGAATTTTCACGAATCCATGGTCGAGGAAAGCTTCTCAATCCTGGTCAACAATGCGTAGGACGGGCATCATGATGTGGCGAACAAAGTCAAACCTTTATTTGGTGCGATGACTTGAGTTTGACTCCAACACTCGTCCTCTTCCTCCACTTCCCACTCCACAGTCCACACACGGCGAACATGGGCACCGCCGCACGCGTCGTCTTCCTCCTCGGCTCCCCCGCCGGCCCGCGACCTCAGTCCCTTCCGCCGCACGCCGGCTCCCCCGCACCCCAAGGCCGCGGCCCCGTTGACCCCCACCCTCACCGACGCGCCAAACCCTTCCTCCTTCCCGCCTTTGCGTCGTCCCCAAGCCCCTTCATGCCGTCGAAAGGCATCTCCCCTCGCCCTTTTAGCATCCCCCATTCCCCTTGGCCTCCCCCTGCCACCTCGCCTCCACATCCCCCTCCCTCCTTCCTCCGAACGGCACCCTGCTCCTTCCGCTCGGCCGCCGACGGCGAGGTTTACATCCAGGTAAGAACGGCAGCACCAGCACTTCAGTTCGGTCGATGGGGGACGCCAGTTTTCTGACGCCCGCGTGCTTGTTTGTGGAGCGAGCGCAGGCCCGGGTTCCATGTCACTGGACCACAGCCCCACGGGCTCCCTCATCGAGTACAACGATGACATCGAGGAGGCCATGTCCCCCAACCAGAGCATCGCCGCCGTCGCCGTCAAGGACGGCGACGCCTCCGTCTACAAGATCGTCCACGGCTTCCTCAAGCAGAAGAACAACTCCATCATCAAGGTCGCCGCCAGCGTCGCCAGGAAGGCCGCCTCCAACAAGTAAATGCCATGCGTGAATGACAGCTTCAGTGATGGATGGAGAGATCGACTGACGGGCTGATCCATTTTGCGCGTTGTTGTGCAGGCTATCGAGGAAGACTTCCGACGTTTTCGACACCTTGATTCAGCAGCAGCAGAGCAGGTGGGGAAACAAGACTGGGCCTCTGCTCTCCGGGATTTCTTACTGCATAGCTTCCTGCAGCATGATATTGCTCAACAAGGTGGTTCTCTCCAGCTATAACTTCAACGCTGGCGTGTCACTGATGTTATACCAGGTAATCGCTATGTTAGCGTCTCTCAGTTGAACCATTCTGAAACAAGTACATAGCAAATTATCCTGTAGCTTGCATTCTCAAGTTAATACCAATTTATCATTGTGCTGACTGTTATTCCTTTGTTTCAGAATCTTATATCCGTGGTCATTCTCATGTCGCTTGAGCAGCTCAGTGTAATTTCGACCGAAAAACTGACATGGAAGCTGATTAAAGTTTGGATTCCAGTTAATCTTATTTTTGTTGGAATGCTAGTAACTGGAATGTACAGGTACCTCCTGCTTCACACTATACATCATGATATGTTTCTCACCCCAGCTGCCCTTGTGTCTACTTTAGATGTGTGATCTATGCCCGAGAGTAGTTTGTATGATTTTCATGAAATACTCTTGCCCTAAGCCCCTAACCACCTTCTTTGTCCTTTCTATCATTTTTCAGTTTGAAGTTCATAAATGTTGCCATGGTGACGATACTGAAGAACATGACGAATATTCTAACAGCTCTGGGGGAAATATATGTTTTCAGGAAGGGTCAGAACAAACAGGTTTGGGCTGCCTTATTTATGATGGTACGTCCCTTCTGCTTGGCATGTCCTTCATTTTATCCTTCCAAGCATTAGCTAATGACTTCATTATTGATCAGTATTAAGAGTGTAGCAACAGAATAACATGATTCGTGATCTCTGCTTTGCCTCTGTTCCTGTTTGCAGATCGTATCAGCTGTATGTGGGGGGATGACAGATCTTTCTTTCCATCTTATTGGTTACACATGGCAAATTTTGAATTGTTTTCTGACAGCAGGCTACTCGGTTAGTTTGTTTTGTGCTCATAGTGTTACACATGGTGTAGATTATATCGTGAGCATCTTTTATATATGTTAATAAACTTCGGAACTTCTGAGCCAAATGGTTGTGTGGGGCATATGAAGCCTTGAAATTAAGTAGTCATATTAACACCATACGAAACATCAAAACTATGTTAGTCTATCATATTGGTGCACTCTGCCTCTACCTAACACGTATCGCTGACTTCTTATAACAGATTACACTGAGGCGCCTGATGGATACAGCCAAACAGTCAACAAAATCTGGTTCCCTGAATGAGGTTTCTATGGTGTTACTTAACAATGCACTCTCAATTCCTTTTGCGATCATTTTGATCGTTGTCTTCAATGAATGGGAATATGTTTATCAAACGTAAGAACTTAACCTTACTCAAACCATATCTTCAAGTAATGCAAACATTGTTTAGCTGAACATGGCATTATTAATTGAATTATTAATTCGTGCAGTGATCTGTTATTAACTTGGTATGTACTTATTTACCATTTATTCAATTAGTGCAGTGCATCCAAACATATACATTCCTTTTTAAGCAAGAACATGTAAAATCTTCATATTGGTCTTTTTTGCTTTAAGATTTAACCTATTTTTGGTTCCTAAATTTGCTGAAAGAAGTTGTTTCTGTATGGAACATTAATATGAAGCTAGATGGCTAATTTGCCAATATTGTCCCCCTAATTCCTTCTTTTTTGAAAGAAATGGCAGGAGACCTGCCTTTGCATTAGCTTGCAATAGTTGCTTCAGAGGTAGAATTTATGGCTGCGAATGTTTCTTCAGTTGCACTTATACACTTTTTTTTTCATGCCATCTGCAGAGAAGTTATTAGAGAGCTTATGTTCTGTAATGCATGCAAACATATAAATTCCTTTTTTGAGAAAGAACATATAAAACCTGTATACTGCACCTTGATGCTCTGAAAATTTACTTATTTTTGGTGCCTGAATTTGCTGAAAAAAGCTTTTCCTGTATGGAACTTTAATATAAATCTCGACAGTTCATTTGCCAATATTTTCTCTCTAGTTCATTCTTTTTGATAGAAATGTCAGGAGAGCTGCCTTTGCATTGACCCATAATAGTTAGTTCGGAGGTAGAATTCATTTCTGCCAGTGTTTCTCCAGTTGCATTTACACTTGTTTTTTCATGACATATGCAGTGAAGTTATTAGAGAGCCTATGTTCTGGTTTTTTGCGACAGCTAGTGGATTGTTAGGCCTGGCTAACAATATAAATCTCGAATGTTAATATGCCAATATTTTCTCCCTAGTTCCTTTTTTTTTGATAGAAATGTCAGGAGCTCTGACTTTACATTAACCCATAATAATTAGTTCAGAGGTGGAATTCATTGCTGCTGGTGTTTCTCCAGTTGCATTTACACATGTTTTTTCATGCCATCTGCAGTGAAGTTATTAGAGAGCCAATGTTCTGGTTTTTCGCGACAGCTAGTGGATTGCTAGGCCTGGCTATCAGCTTCTCGTCTGTATGGTTTCTACAGGAGACTGGTCCGACAACCTACAGGTGAGATACTACCTACTAACTCGTTCCTTCGTCATGGTGCGTGCCCATGGAAATGCTCGCGCGGCAAAATATCGGCATTACTTTTTTTTTGAAAAGGAAATATCGGCATTACTGTACCACCATCAGAGTTCTTAGCATTTTGATAATCTTTTTTATTATCTTTTCAGCCTTGTTGGCTCACTAAACAAGATACCCATTTCCGTTGCCGGCGTCTTGCTATTCAACGTCCCTGTTAGTGTGGAAAATTTATTCAGCATAGTTTTTGGTGAGTATTTTGTTTCATCACTGCTGATTATGCTACTAAATTTTACCCTATGAGTGTTTGCCTGATATATTTCCTACTTCGTCTTGACATTCACAGGTCTTTTTGCTGGGATATTCTTCGCAAAGGCGAAGATGTCCAAGTCCTAGTGCTTACTGTCCAGGCGTGACTTTAACATGAAGAGGTCTCACAGCAAGGAAGTGAACCAACTGTAGAGATATACGTTCAGAGTTCACTTGTCCTTGACGAGTCAATCGGGATTACATCAAAAGCACTGCTCATTCTTTCTCAGTTTTGGTTCATAACTGTGGGTAGCAGAAGGGCAGTGTGCAATACTAGCCACCAGTTCAAACTATCCAATTATTGATGTCTGCTCAAGAAGTTGAACAGAACAATGATACAAAATAAAAGAAAAGATTTGGTTATGCCAACACTTGGGGTCTGTTGTTGCTCACCAAAGAGCTTTCTCTTTTTTTTTTCATGAGTTTTTTAGTTCCTAAACCAGTGAAACAGGATTACCAGGGCCAACCAATGTTTGGCTAGAATCTAGAGGTTTACTCGTATGCAGAATCATCATTCTCACTGAAAACAGTATTTGGATCTTAGCTGCAAGATACTCCCTCCGTTCAACAATAGATGACTTCCACATATCTATATATGGATGTATCTAGACATATTTTAGTGTTTACATACATCAATATATAGATATGTGGAAGTCATCTATTGTTGAACGGAGGGAGTACTCGGTATTGGGATTCGGGTAAGATCAAATTTCTGTGTTTTGCTTTTATCACCATATATATATATCAGGCATAAAGTGGAGTAGTGGATCATAGCTCTAAGCTTGTACTCTCTATTCTGCACGTAGGATTAGTACTTGGATGTTCTCCTAGGAATTTGGTGGTAAAATACTGTGAAACATATCGTGTCGTGGCTGAGCAGAAAGAAATCTGAATGCTGTGTGAAGTAGTAGTACAAAACAAAACTATATAGAGTGTGTGGCATCATCACAGCAAAAATCGTCACTTTGAGTGGCACCAACCAAACATATATGCAATCTTGGCGATGTTTCATACGAGTTTACATACAGCAACCGAGTGCTATGATAATTAAGCACGTAGTACATACGTCAGAGCGTGATGCTCAGCCCTTCTTGGCGAAGAGGCCGCCGAGGCTGAAGCCGCCGCCGCCGCCGTCGTCGGAGGCGGGCTTCTTGGAGGTGGTGCCGCCGGCCTTCTTGGATACGGTGCCGCTGGTCTTAGGCGCGGGCCCGTCGACCTTGTTGAGCAGCGGGTTGGTCTCGATGAACTCCTGCTCGTCCTTGACGATGGCGCTGACGATGAAGTCGAGGATGCCCTTCTCCTTCTTGGCCGGCGCCGGCGTGCCCCGCGTCGCCGACGGCACGGCCACTCGCGTCCGCCGCGGGCCGCTCCTCGCAGCCGTCGATGATGCAGGCGCCACGGCCGCCACGCTGCTGCCGAACCCAACGGACACCATTGCTGCTTGCTCTGTCTTGGATGGATCTCCCGGTGTGTGTTGTTGGCGGCGAATACGTATGGTGGATTTGAACTTGGTGAGGGTGCGAGGGAGAGGCGGGGGCGGGCGGGATATAGGCGTGCGGGTGGTGGCGATCGGGTGGGCGTGGCCACAGCCACAGGCGGCTTATCCTCACCAGGCAGGCGTACGTGTGCCAGCCACCGGCGGGTGGGGTGCACTGGCCCTGGCCTTGCGTCTCGCGAGAGGTCGGCGATGCGTTGCAGGAACACTCGTGGAGTCGAGCTGGGCGTGGGATTGGCACGAGCGCAAGTGGAAGTGGAATCGATCACACGATCATCCTCGAGCGTGGTGCATGGATGCGGCGTGGGCCACGCGACACACGGATTGTAGGGCCAGCCTTCCTTCGTCTCCCTGTGGACTCCAACAAACGCGTCCCGCTCCTGGTTGGCCTAAAGGCGTAAAATTTTTGAACGATGGAAAATATCAACTAAGTTCACAGAAAAATATATTAACATCTATAATATCAAATCAATATCACTAATTTTTGTATTATATCTACCTAGTTTTGTACTAGTTGTGTGGAAGAAGTAGCGTGGAGCAGTTTCGAGAAACTGCCGCATACGAGACGTGAGCGAAATTTTCGGCCCGACCAGAGCCCGTAAACTTCGATGGCCCGTAATTTTTTTTAGGGCGACGAGACTTTTCCCCTCCGATCCCTAGATCCACGGTTTACACCGCCAACCCGAGGGTGCCCTCTATCGTGCAGAAAGACTTGGCGGGATGGAACTTTCAGCTCCTGCCCCTTGTCGTTGCCGCCCCCGCTCCGACATTCCTCCTCGGCTTCGGCCGCTCTCTCCCTTCTAATGCCGCCATGGCCGCCCCACAGTCGTCCCTTGTCAGCGTCCCAGTTTCCACCGCGCCACAAAATCTGATCCCGCGGGTCATTCAGAGTTAATGGCGGCCGCGTCGGCTGCGTCCTGCCCCGTGTCGCCGGTGAAGCGCAAGCGCCTAGGCACGGGGAAGCTGCTAAAGCTGCCGCTGCTGCCGCGGAAGGAGGCGGCGGTTTGCTGGCCGCCATCGCGGTAGGGGCGTTGAAACCACCGAAGCCGCTGCCAAAAAAACATGTCAACCACTTCCGCCGCAAGTGCAACGACGACGCAAAGGTACGCTTATTTGCCTCTCTGAATCAATTATGCGGCAATTGTGATGTTTTCTTACGGATGATTTGGTCGAATTTATAGCGCGACCGAGATTGAGGTCCCTACGACCGCGTACATGTACATGTTGAACGAAGTCGCCTTGAACATAGAGGAAAACCCTCTTGCGGCCTTCTGTTACAACGAGTCCGTTGGTGGCGTGGACGGTGCCGGCGATGAGGATGAATCTAAGATCGAGGAGATCGGGGGGGGGGGGGGGTCGGTGTTTGAAGCAAGCAACGGCCACGAGCGATGAATTGCACGCCATTGGAGGATGAGATTTTGATCAAAACTTGGGAGATCGTGCTCTCGACGCCACTACTGGCAATGAGCAAACCGGCAAGCCATACTGGCAAAGGGTGGAGGTCCAATTCTTCTAGATGATATGCCTCGGTATGACCAACATGGCAAACCATTGAAGAGAATACCGCACACCGGCCTATTGGTCACTCCAAGGTCGTTAGGATTCGATCAAACCCATATGTAACCAGTACGGTGGATGCTTGGAGCAAGTTCGGAATGCTCCTCCAAGTGGTACCAATGAGAGCGATTGATTGAGTTTGCATTATTGGTTTCTTTTTCATTGTTGTGACATTGACACGGTTTTTGTATTGGTAGGAACGAATTACCAAAGAGAGGTACAAAGATATGCCATCTTCCAAGAGCAAGCCTTTTGTACTAGACCATTGTTGCGCAGTGCTCCAATGAAGTGAGAAATGGAAGTTGAGAGAGATGGAAACAAAAAATGGTGGAGTGACCTTGATCGACGAGGACGACGATGAAGGTGAAAAAAAACTATGCGAGGCCTGAAGGCACGAAGAAGGCCAAAGATAGAATCAAGACGCGAGTCGAGGCTTCAAACTTGCGGGGAAACATAGATTACATGGTGCAATGGAATGAGTTGTTGATGGCCAAAACAATAGGAGCAAAGAGGGAGTTGAACGAGAAGAGGGCCCGAGAGAAGAAAGAGAAGTGGAAATGCTCCGACAAGAGAGGTTGTGCAAGGCCGCCACCATAGAGAGGAGAGCCATAGCCGAGGAGAACAAGTCTGTAGCCAAGCTGCTAGCCGAGGAGAACAAGATCATGATGATGAACAACGCTGAAATGGATGAAATGACTCTCGAGTGGCACAACATGGTAAGAAGGGGAAAACAGTTTTCAACTCCTAAAACGCGCTTTTCACGACCACTACCCCATTTTTACGGTTCCGCGGGATAGGGGATCTACTAGAGTTGCTCTAACCTGCTTCATTACTCCCCAAAAAAATCAGAGTGTAGATTTTTAGCTACTTGGTTATAGTGATCATCTGCTATTTAAAAAATAAAATATTGTTTTTATGAGTTTAAAGGAAATTATGAACAAAAATCCGGTTGTAGCAAATGATGTCTCCCACAAACATGCAAAAACTCAATTGCAAGTACTTTGTATTTTGCGCTACAGAAAAATAACAAAAATGTGAATATAAGTATGTTTACTTTCAAACTCTCTAAATTTTATCATTTTTGTGTAATCTAATTTTCTTAAATTATCTAAATATGTAGTTTGTACTTTGCACGGGAACTTCCTAGAGCCAAAAGACACTTTCCACTAAATATCATTGTTGGTTGCTTTGTTTGGGCTTCACCCCGGTCCATGTGCCGAAGTGGGTGGGACCACCTGACCTCCCCAAATGGGCTAGCCCTGCCATGAAGACGTAGCATGTCGAATTCATATTTTATCTTGATATTATAGTTGGTCACTGTTTTTTTTTTTTTTTTTTTTTTTTTTTTTTTTGCGATGAAAACCAGAATTCAGTTGGCCAGCTGACTCAGACTGCATGACTTAATCGCCAGCAGCGCTAGTACGCTCCCGCGAACAAATGCAAGAACAGCACATTAGATTGACGAATTGCATGCTCTCGCACATCAAGCCCCTGGCAAACGACAAGAGCGTCCGTTTTCAAAGATAATCTCAACATTCAGATATATGCAAATTCTCTATTTGATATTAATACTGGACCGTGTCTGCTTGATGCCTTGATATAATCACGTTACCCGTTCGAGAAAAAAATATATCGCAATCACGTTTCCTTCCCTGCTCTAACAGAAATATAGCATGACACACCAACATTTTCTTGTGAGTAATCGTATGCCTGGTTTTCATCGGGTAACACATTAACATTTTTGCGTCGCCATCTTATTACATTTATTTATGTTACTCTCGGATCTAGAACAAGTGTCGCAGTTTTGAACTGAGATTAGTTTTAACTTGCGACACTTATTATGTATCCGAGGTAATATTATTTTGCTATTAAATAAGTACTCCCTCTAATCCGGAATAAGTGACGCCGCCAATGAGCTACGTATCTACAAATTTCTGAACATACTACGACACTTAAATATGATCGTAGGGAGTACCATCAATGTTTGTATGTTGCTACATCTAGAGGAAATAAATTAGATTAACTATTGACGAAAAAAATTGGAGCTATTACACTGTTTTAGGAGGATTCTTGGGTTAATGGGTCCACATTGGCGGTCCAACAAACTATACTATGTAACGTCATATTATCCAAATTAGTTAATGTGAAGAAAGTGAAAGCATACTACGAGCTGTATAAGATTTAGGATAACTTTGTGTGTGTGTTCGGTGGGGGGGGGGGGGGGCTGGTAGATAGTGAAATAAACTAAACGAGATGGCTGTTGTTGTGAAAAAATAAAAGTATAAATATCTTTATCTACAATGAGGTCAAACGGGTTTGTGTATGCAATTTTTTGGAATATCAAGATCCCTCTGAATGTAATAAATTTCTTATGTTTGATGCTGAAATATAGCATCATGGCCAAAGGCAACCTACTCAAGAAGGGTTGAACAGAAAAACATTGACATTGGTCAGAAAGAGACCGTTGATCACGTTCCGTTGACATGTGCACTAACTAACCTAGTTTGGCAAGTGGTTATTTGTGCTTTGCTCTTTATGCACCTCCTTAGAGACTCATTGGTCCAAAGGAATTGCCTAGTAATTTTTGGAGGATTCAAAACCTTAACATTTTTTTTCCCGTGGTGGCTGATTTGTAAGATTGATTTTCATAGAAAATTTCCCAAGGATTTTTTTACACTAGGTTTCACAATAAATTTGACATCCACCCCAACTATTGACGAAAAAATTTGGAGCTATTACACTGTTTTGGGAGGATTCTTGGGTTAATGGATCCACATTGGCGGTCCAATACACTATACTATGTAACGTCATATTATCCAAATTAGTTAATGTGAAGAAAGTGAAAGCATACTACGAGCTGTATAAGATTTAGGATAACTTTGTGTGTGTGTGTGTGTGTGGGTGGGGGGGGGGGGTGGTAGATAGTGAAATAAACTAAACGAGATGGCTGTTGTTGTGAAAAAATAAAAGTAAAATATCTTTATCTACAATGAGGTCAAACGGGTTTGTGTATGCAATTTTTTGGAATATCAACATCCCTCTGAATGTAATAAATTTCTTATGATTGATGCTAAAATATAGCATCATGGCCGAAGACAACCTACTCGAGAAGGGTTGAACCAAAAAACACCGTTGACATGTGCACTAACTAATCTAGTTTGGCAAGTGGTTATTTGTTCTTTGCTCTTTATACACCTCCTTATAGACTCATTGGTCCAAAGGAATTGCCTAGTAATTTTTGGAGGATTCAAAACCTTAACATTTTTTTTTCCGTGGTGGCTGATTTGTAAGATTGATTTTCATAGAAAATTTCCCAAGGATTTTTTTTACACTAGGTTTCACAGTAAATTTGACATCCACCCCAACCTCCTTTTCAAATCCTTTGTTTTTTCTAGACTCAGGGACAGAGACAAGAAGGGACGCGCGGGGGCTAAGCCCCCCTAACGATTGTAATTTGCTTAAGAAATGCTCAGTTCATATGTCTTTTCTCGCAATATTAAGAGCATTTTGCCACCCCCAAAGTTTCTATGTCCCATCCATAAGTGAAAGCTGGCTCCGTCACGCCACAAACTTTGGTTCATATAAAAACATTTAGAATTGGAGTGAACATGACATTAAAATCCTGCACGGATCAAAAGAGGATCTAGCTGGGAATTGGATTAATTAATTGCCGTCTTCCCAACACAAATTGGTGCTCTGCGCTAGAGCAATATTGCGTGGAAAATCTAAAATAGATAAACAATTTATGTTTTAAGCGCTAGAATCATGATGATTCAATAACAATTATTTTGAAACTTTCTAGCGTGATTAAACCGTAAGCTATATTTCATAGAAACCAAGATAATGTGATACTAGAGGCACACTCAATGAGACATTTTTTTTCCCCGATAAAGCACTCAATGAGACATGGTTGGGCTATTTGTTGTTGCAAGATTGATGTGCTGATGACTTGATGCTATTGTGTGTGGCTGGAATGGTGAAAACATTGCCACGTTTGCTGAATGTAATATACTAGTCTCTCGGTTTCTAAATATAAGATGTTCTAGCTATTGTTCATGTTATCTAGATGCGGACTAATATGAGCGAACATATACACTAAAAGTTGTCACATTTAGCAACGAGGAGAGTATGAAGCATCAATCATTATACTAGGGAGGAGCGTATGAGAAAACAAGGAAGGAGGCACGTTATACTAGGGAGTCAATGCCGCACAAATGTTCATGTATTCCAAATAGTCTCGTTGTTACTGTTACTCGGTGGAGCAGCACAAGGACATTGGTATGTTTGGTGGAGAGGGAAACAAATTAGTTCTAGTGATATAGACACAATATACAAATTCATGATCTTTACAAAACCGCGCGGCCTATAAAATGGGGGAAAAAAAGTAGAAGGAGAACACATCTATATAAATACTTAAAAATGTTTTCCTTAATTCTTGGTCAAGACTCCTACAATGGTTGGATTGAAATCGCGATTCGTGCTATTCGAGATTTGTAATTGAGATTTTACTATTTATACATGGGTTGCAAATAAGATAAATGCTCTGGACCGTTGGATTGCTTCATGATTTGTGCTAGTTATATGTTGCAACATGGATGGATTGCAAATTTGCAACTGAGATTCGATGATTTCTTAGTGGACGGCAATGAGTCACCCCCATTTACCTAAACCCTAAACATAAACGAAATTTGTTGCACGGTGTGATTAAGGGCTATACATAGTAGCAGATGCTCAAAAGTGACACGCCAAGTTTCCAATCTTGAAACGAAAAGCAAGGAAACGCAACTCGAGAGGAAGACCGCTTTTCTTTTCTAACAGTGCGAACCCAAAAGACAGAGAGCAGCGGAAACCAGGGGGCGGCAAAAACCCCAGGCCACACCACACGCCAGCGCCCCAGGGGCGCATTCCCGCAAACACCTCGCCGGCGATGGCCGGATCCGACCTCTCGTCCCCCTCCGGAGGCTCTCCCCCGCCGAGGACCCCCGCGCGGTGGTCCGGGAAGCGCAAGCGCCGCGACGGCGACGACTCCGCGGGGCCGGAACCACTGTCGCTGCCGAGCCGCGAGACCCGGAGCTCCGCCGCGGCGCGGGAGGCCATGGCCGACTCGATGCGGATGGCGCGGAGCGTGGCGTGGGCGATGCGGCGCGCGGCCGCGGGCGCGCTGTGGACGGCGAGGACGGGGCGCGGGCGTGACCTCGGCCTAGGCGTGGAGCAGATGCGGGAGGTGATCCTCGGGGTGCGCGCGGCGCGCTCCGTCGACGTCCCCGTCGACATCAACTACTCGCTGTTCGTGAAGGTGAGGTCTCTCTCGCCACGCCATGCGGCGACACGAATCCGTCCTTGCAGCGGGCGGAATGGGGGGTTTTCGTTCGTCGCGCCCGAGTTGTTGGTGCGTTTCTAGTGGGCTTACTCACACGGGGCTCGCCGTCGACGATGCCGCCGCTTGGTGGTCTTGGCTATCGCTGATGTTGCATCTATCGCTGTTCCTGATGATTAGAGTGGGTGGTGCGCCATGTATTTCTAGCGTTCGCTCCTGCTTGGCACGGAACTATCTGCTGTGTCAGATTTGCGGCTGTGAGGATGGCAATCGGTTCACCCTCATCCATTTCTTCCGTGTTAGGGCTATCTCTGCCAGTTTGGACACCCCGTTGCTAGTTTCATGGTCCAAGAATTGTGTAGGAACCGGTGGTGTATCTCTTCAATCACTTCTTGCTGTTCTCGGTAGTGCTTGGCCTTCCTGATGCTCCTCCTGGGCGAGATTTATGATGCCTTGATGTCTAAGTAGGAGCCGCAGTTAATAGTTTCATGATGTAACCCTATTCTCTTTGATTAATTCCGGCTATTAACTGGGATTCATGCTAAACTGGTACCTAGTGTGTGCTGACGAGATGAAATGTTGGATTGATGTCGCCTTTTTTAATCTCTGCTCTGCAGTCACTTTTGTTGCTACTTAATTTGTCTCTAGATTTTGGATGGTTCTGTGAGGATGAATGTGTGTATATCTATCTATCCGTCCTTGCAGCGTGCTAAATGGGGATTTTCGTTCGCCGCGCCCGGGTTGTTGGTGCGTTTCTAGTGGGCTTACTCACACGGGGCTCGCCGTCGATGATGCCGCCGCCTGGTGGTCTCGGCTATCGTTGATGTTCGCTGGTCCTGATGATTAGAGTGGGTCGTGCGCCATGCATTTCTAGCGTTTGCTCCTGCCTGGGCACGTAACTACCTGCTGTGTCTGCCTGCGCCAGATTTGCGGCTGTGAGGATGGCAATTTGTTCACCCTCACCCATTTCTTGCGGGTTAGAGCCATCTCTGCCAGTTTGGACACCCCGTGGACAGTTTCATGGTTCAAGAATGTAGGAACCAGTGGTGTGGTGTATCTCTTTATTCACTTCTTGCTGTTTTTGGTAGTGCTTGGTCTTCCTGATGCTCCTCCTGGGTGAGGTTCATGATGTAGTTAATAGTTTCATGATGTAACCATATTCTCTTAGATTAATTCAGATTATTAACTGGGATTCATGCTAATTAAACTGGTACCTAGTGTGCCGACGAGATGAAATGTTGGATTCATGTCGCCTTTTTTAATCTCTGTTGTGCAGCTACTTTCGTTGCTTCATTTTCGTTGCTACTTAATTTGCCTCTAGATTTTGGATTGTTCTGTGATGATGAATGTATAAATAACACAAAGGTGTATATCTATCTATCCGGTACTTATTAATCAAATGTTCTTAATTTCATCAGCGTAGATTGTGATGTATGAATACCCATGTGTGCCAAATGTTCAGATTTGGCAGGTCAGGAATATGCACATTCATTCATCCTGACTTAGCAACTCTGATCCTGACGCGTATTGTGCAGCACGCATGTGTGCCAAATACCCTGATACTGCTAATAGGTTGAGTTGATGACACTATGCCACCTTTCCTACGGAGTTGAATTTAATGTGAATGTGTAACTCTCTGCTTGGTAATTGATAAAATCATGTACCGAACCATATGTTGGATTAAATCTGACTGAATAATATATGGCATAAAATTACTTGGAGCGAGATTAAAGGACAATGATATGTTTTTTATGTATACAACTTATCCTCTTTTATCTGGTTACTAAGCAACACCGTTGCTAAGTCTGCCAAGTCCATGTCTAATTGATTTCTGCATGTTGCCAGGAATGTGTTGGAATAGGTGCCAAGCATCAAGCTTCTGTCCCCGAGTGGAAAAATGTTCCATCTAAGGAAGAAGCTGCTGATTACAGAGCTGCAACCTTTACAAAACAGGGTACAATTGTCTGTCCACTAAACACAGATATCTCAGCAACTAATAAGCCAGAGAAGATGAGGAGAAAACAGGTGGACAAGTGTAACTGTTCTCGTCCAGGATCCGAGAAGTGTGTACGAGATCACGTAACGAGGGCAAGGGTCTGGATCAAGGAACAGTTGGGTGCGCAAACTTTCGAAGACTGTGGGCTTGATGCAATGGGTGAGCAAGTAGGAGAGTTATGGACTGAAGCTGACAAAAAGAAACTTGAAGATGTTGGCAAGTCGATTCCTCAGAATAAATATCGGAACTTCATGAAGACTCCCTTAAAGGAGTTCAGTCCAAAGACAACAAAGGATTTGGCCAAGTATTACTACAATGTGTTTCTTCCCAGAAGATTGGCTAGGCTGACCAGGTCAGAGCAGAAGAAGAATGAAGCTGTTGACACGGCTGATAAAAACAGTGAACATCGTCCTCGAAAAAAGCGTAAAAGCTCTGGATCTTCTGCTTCCACAAGGTATCAATATTCCCCGATGCCTGTGAAAAAAATCTATTTTACTTTCTGCAACATATATATGCCTGTCAGTCACTACTTTCTCGGACGCAAGCATTTCGTAGCACAATGCTTGACCAAATAGCTAGTGCCTGTGCCTGCCCCTACCTGCCACCCTCGCAAATGGGGATGTAAAATTTCAGCAGGTGCCAGAAGTCAAATCGGTGTCTGTGGTGCTAAAACTTCGCTCTTCGTACTGTCTTGAAAAAAGGGCCTGCGTGTTTTTGCACAACCCTATCAGCGTGTGCACATTGGTTACTTATGCATATCTTTCTTGTTAGATAAATCAAAGACTGGTTTAATGTGTAATTCAAGAAATGTTCCATGTCTAATTCTGTTCTTATTTGCCTAGCGAATACTGTCCTTGCTGTCTGCTAGTATGGTTGTTTACTGTGGAATTAAAGACCAGTTTACTTTGAAAGTCAAGAAATATTCCATGTCCCCGTCTGTTCTCATTTGCCTTGCAAATAGTGGCTTTGATGTTTGCTAGTATGGAAGTTCAGTTAACCTAACGTGGTTTCCTTTGAATAGGTGCAAGAATAAGAAGGATTTGAAGAGTGGGCCAGCAGTTAGGGCGCAGCGGAAGAAGAATTGACAGTTTGCTTGTTGCAGTGGAAGGCGAAGATTGATAGTTTTGTTGCAGTAGAAGAGGATTAACCGGACGGCGAAGATTGACAGTTTAGTTGCAGTAGAAGAAGGATTAACAGTTTAGTTGCAGTGGAAGGTGAAGATTGACAGTTTAGTTGCAGTAGAAGAAGATAGGGGAACTTGAGCAAAAAAATTGGGTGACACAGTAAGCCGTTCTTCGTGGTAGATTTCGGAGTGGGTCGAAGACTGGTTACGGATCTGGAACAACGATCGTATACGTACATGATTCTTATCTTAGGTACTGGTGACGAACACCGCAAGCAGGTTTCGCCGCCACGGAGTAGAAACACTACAAAGTGAAGTGTTGATGAGTTTTTTTTTTCTTCTTTTTTTTCTGTTGCTGTAATGTTCATTGGCACAAAAGAGAGAAGGGCAATGATGTTATACATGTGGAGAGGAGGTACAGAATCTACCAAATATGTTGGTCGTCGTCTAGGAATTCGTTTGGTATCCTGCAACTGAAATTCAGCAGATGTGCTGGGTTGTTCTTGCTGTCGACCATTACAGTTTTCGAAATTTTTTACATGCGTGTTTGAGCTTGCATGATTGCATGCTTTTCCTATTGGTTTAGTCTTCAGTATTGTTGGTATGTAGATTATATATATTGTGATGTGTTGATTTCTTCTTCTGGGGTACTTGGTGAACAGACAGTGTAGGATAACGGGCAGCCTACCCTAACTCTGTTCTGTTGGTAGCAGAGTAGTCTTGAATCCAATCCAGTCCATAAAGTGATCAACCATTATTCAGAAGGAGCTAGCTAGTCCGCGGGCTGGCACTTCATAGGCGCGGCAGGGGGAGCCGCCGGCCACTGTCAGCCTGCTGGCGCCGGTGAGGTTCTCGGGCGGCGCACTTTTCGATGCCTTGCCCAGATGTCAGGCGACGATATCGCCGTCCGGGTGTAACAGACGCACAAATACTCAGTTTTCTTTTTCAGGTTAAAACTCAGACCCTTCGATTGTAAAGGGAGCTGGACCACGTGGCCTCCTTGAGACCTTGACCTACGGGTTGGCCCTGTCTGTCTTGTTACCTAAACCAGAGTATCTGGGATGCTAAAAAAACAGTGCGCTCTAGGTGCCTTGACTGACCGACCGTGGAAAAGAGTCCAGCTTATGCATGTCATTTTGGTCCTAAACAATAAGTTTGTCCTTTCGTAAACAACAAGTTTGGTCCTTTCGTAAACAAGATAGCACGAAATGTGATACAACTTATTCGATAAATGTCTAATATTTACATGTTTTTTTTTCGAGGGTATGCAATTGCATACCAGATTTTTATAGAAGGGAGAAATCAATATACAAGAGATAAGTAACAGCTATCGCTGCTCTCAGCGGAGCTGTCACACACACACACTCCACTCTAAAGCAACTACTCGCGAAAGATGGCTCCAACTCCAGCTCCGGCCTCGTCCCAACGGCTCAACTCGTCCAAAACTAATATTTACATGTTGACACGGACAGAATCTTCATACAAAGGTTTCCTCTAACAATATGTTTTCGGAAAACATTAAAGGCTCCTTTGATTCATAGGATAGGTAAAGTAAATGAATAAGAAACTTGTAGTATTAGGATGTCATGTCTTATTAAATCCTATTAGTAATAGCAACTCTGTTTGATTGTGTCAATGGATTTTTTCCATGAGGTTAGACCTCATGTTATTGTCCTATATGATTTACACTAGAAGATCACTATAGGATTATTTCCTATAGAATATAATCCTATGAATCAGACAATATGTATAGGGAAAATTCCTATAGAATTCACTCCTAAAAAAATCCTATGCAATTCCTTTGAATCAAAAGGGTCCTAAACGACCAATGCCATGCAACTCCAGTACTACTTTGTAGCCGCACAATAGAAACTAAGGGGATTAAGGTTTAGAAATTAAACATGATCGGCAAGATAGCACACGCTGCAAACTTCGCGCTCATATGGTCGACAAAGTTCAGAACAGTTGACTCGCTTCACCCTTTAAGAAGTGGTAATGCTCGTTCACTTCTTGCCAATGTGCCCCCGACATGTAACATCCTTGATTTTTGAAAGAAAAACTCTAAAATCTAAAAAAAATTAAAACTGTTGCTGATTGCTAAAAGAAAGTCAACAAAAACAAAGAAAACATGATGCCTTGGGGGCGTGTTGTTCGTTAGGTTACTCCAAGCGCAGAGTCTGATGTCGAATAGCGGCAAGATTTCACTTGAAATTAACCAAGGTTATCGAATACAAGAGGACACGGAGGTTCTTCAGAAGGTTGTCAGCGGCGCAACTGACGTGGAACCTGCACCACAAACAAACACAGTACTTTGCCCCAATAAAAACAGAGAGGTTGTCAATCTCTCCGGTCTTGCTGAAAACAAAGGCATTAGCGTATGGTGCGGAAAACAGTGATGCATGCAGGAAACAATAGAGAACAATATGATTACAGTAGGTGGTTTAACACTATGAGGAAATGGAGCGAGTTTCACAGTTCACTAGTGGTGTCTCTCCATAAATATTTCTAGCATGTTGGGTAAACAAATTACAGCTGAGCCATTGACAAACAATGAGGTCATGACAATGCAATATATGACATGATGTTCACTATGATATTTAATATGACGTTGCAACAAAGTACATAGACTTGCCATCCAGTGCATCTATGCCTAAATAATCCACCTTCGAGCCAGCATCCGCATCACTTCCAGTATTAAGTTGCAAACAACAGATTATTGCATAAACTATTATTTGTAATGTAAACAATGCAAAATACATGTAGACTAAACATCATTATTTTATCCCTAGTGGCAAAAGCACATCCATAATCATGCACGTTTCAATCACTCGAACGCTGATTTGTAGAGGCATGAACCCACTATCGAGTAAAAATACTTCCTTTCGGAGTCACAAGCATCTACTTGGCCAAAACATCTACTAGCAATGGAGAGAATACAAGATATAAACAACATAGACACATGGATAAATAAACAACGTGCTCATAGTATCAATATTGATCGGATCCCAACAAACACAACAAGTAGCATTACATAACGATGATCTTGATCATGTAGGGCAGCTCACAAGATCTAAACATGATAGCACACAGTGGAGAGACTATCATCTAGTTACTTCTATGAACACGTGTTACAAGGATGAACTACTCACGCATCACTCTGGAGGCATGCATGGCGGTGTAGAGCCCTCCGGTGATGATTCACCTCTTCGACAGGGTGCCAGGAAGAGTTTCAGAACCCTCCCAAACTAGGGTTGACGACGGCGGCGGCATCTGGATTTTTCGTGAAATATCGATCAGGTATTTAGTTTTTTCGGGGAAAAATGAATATATAGACGAAAGGGGAGCGTCGGTGGCCACCCGAGGGGCACACACCACCAAAGGGCGCCGGCCAGGGGTGGGCCACACCCTGGTGTGGCATGAATGCCTGCCGGGTCGGCTGCTCTCCCCTTCGGGCTTCTGGATTCTTCTGGTGTATTATGTGCATATGCCAATTTTCACCCACTTCCGAGAATATTTTGCGACTAGCTTTTGTGAAAGAGAAAAACAGCAGAAAACAGGAACTGACATTGTGGCATCTTGTTAATAGGTTCGTCCCATAAAATGCATAAAAAATCTATGAAGTGTAAACAAAACATGTGACAATTGATATAATAACAACATGGATCATCAAAAAATTACACTGAGATGTATCAAAACCAAATACAAAAGAAATATTATATATTATTAAAGCGTGTTTGGAATGATTAATCCAATTAATGCTTCTATTTTGTAAACCTCGGTTTTGCTCAAATAAATATTTTGCGAAGAGACAGAACTATTGCAAGCAATATTTTAAATTATGAAATATTTTGAATTATAATTTGGTTTTGGAAATATGATTTCGCATTCGAAAACTTTAGGACTATGAGCCTTGGTGATGTAAACTATTAATATTAAAGCCAAAAAGCTATTTTTTAAATGATTTCTCAATGATTTAAATCTGAAAAATGAGTTTCCAAGATTTTATTTGGGCACAAAATAAGTGCTTATGAATTATTAACTCAATAATTGGATATTTTTAAAAATTCCTAATTTTTATAAAGCCAAGATTCCAACCATTGATTTCTTTATTCTAAATGACATTTAAAACTATTTAAGAAATGATTCTTCTTTTGAAAGTTTAAAATTTAAAATTTGTAATGTGTCCAAAGTTGCCCACAAATGTGTTCGGTTGAATTATATTGTCATTACAAAATTTTAGAAATTTATTCGTGGCCAAATGGATTTTAAAATCAAAAGTTATTAAGAAAAAGAGAAAACAGGAAAATAAAAGAAGAAGTGACCAGCTATTATCCAGAAGGAACGAGTTGGGGCGCTATCGAGTTACCCCGGGGCAGGGTTACGGAGCCGCACCGGCGAGGTTCTCTGACGGCGCACTTTTTGATGCCCAGATCATGTCAGGCGACGACCCATCCAGGTATAAAGGAGACACAAATACTCACAGTTTCATTTTTTCAGAGTAATAGATACTCCCTCCGTCACATACTAAGTGTCGTAAAAATTGATAAAAATAAATTTATCTAGACATGCTTTCGTTTAGATATATCTATTTTTGTTCAATTTTGCCACACTTAATATGATACAGAGAGAGTACTTTATTTAACAGATCCACTGTAAATATTTAGATATTTCAGTTGTGAAGTGGGCTGGACCTTGTAGCCGAATGGGTTCCATGCGCACTGGGTCGGCCGAAATAGAGCACTCTCGGAGGCTAGAAAAAAAGAGTAGTCTAGATGCGCCGACGAGTGACTCTGTGGAAGAGGGCTTTTACAGTACCCTGAAATGAATACGGACCCTCCAATTGTCCCAATCTAACGATCTATGTTACATGGTACTCCATCCTCTCCATCATGGAGTACCACTAAAAAAACTAGCACAATGCCCGTGCTTTGCCACGGAATAAACGACAATTCCATTAAAAGGTTTTGTCGTATGCCTAAATTGTCACGGTGGTGTCACACACCCGAAAAATTACGAGCGGAGTTATGTAACCGGGTGCTCGTCGAGGTGTGCTTAAAGGAGTAGGTTGGTGCCTAATGACAATCAGTGCTGGCTGATAGGCTTATGTCCAGTGTTGGGATGGTCTGGTAGTGCCGTTGGATGGTTAGTGTTGTCCCGGGTATCCCGTTGTGGTCTGAAGGGCAACACCTTAATTCCAAGAGGTGGCGAGGGGCTCTACGAGACGGTCGTAAAAACCGTGATGTGGCCAAAGTGCTCTAGAACGAACAATGACCCCACCGAGAGCTCCGACCGATGGTGCACCGAGAGCCGCCGGGATACCACGGACATGGTGGGAGACATCTCCCGTTCCCTATGGGGTCCTGTCGGGTACCTACCCGACTTGGAGTGGGTGATGCCCAGCGAGGCGAGAGGTGGTTTCGACCCTTGGACAACAACACATTTACACCACTTGGACTACGCGTGGCGTGACGACATGGATGGGGTTAGCGAGGCTGCGGCGTGCTCGACGACCAACGAACGGGAAACCGGCCCACGACCGGCCGACATATAAATAAGCTTCTCGTATATTGTCATGGTTTAGCTCTCACTCATGCAGGTATACGGTAAACAGCTGCTAGCATCGTACTCACTTCATCACCTAGATAGGGTGGAACACGTAGGCAAGTAACAACACATGAGTCGGCTGGGTACGTGTGAGTGATGTGTTGTTCGTTGCTTTTCCCTGACTGCTAGCGGGTGGAGATAGGGAGCAACCGGTGGAGCGCGAATAAGATAGGAGATGGAGTACCACGGCTTGCTCGACCCGGACCTGGTTAGCGAGGACGCAGCGCCGCTCCAGCCCCGTCCTCTAGCCGTTGAAGGTAGAGGATGGACTCACGGGGCGGTTCTTTTTTTCAGCCTCCGCTAGCCATTGAATGTAGTGGATGGACTGACGCATTGGTTTTTTTTTTCAGCGATAGTCGCGAGCTTTATATCGCGAGTTTACCACATTATACTCGCGTGCGCTTCAATGGATATTTACTGGGCCGGCCCACACCAAACGATCACAATCGATAGGGCAAAGTCACGCTTGAAATGGATACTTGCTTAACTTTCGTGGATAATTCATTAATAGTAGTACTAAAAATTGGATGGATAATTGAGTTAGTTGAGATGGACATTGGTTGTTAGTGCATGCATGCGGTGTGTTAGTTAGTTTCGTGTGTATACGAGGAGAGAGAAGTGGAGTGGATATTGTTTGTTAATGCGTGCATGCAAGTTAGTTCTCGTGTGCATACGAGGAGAGAGAAGTGGAGTGGCATTTATACCGTAATTATTTAGATGTGTGACACCGCCTCACCGCTACTGTAACCTTAATAGTAAAGATAGGGGAGTACGTTGACATGAGGGGTAGAACCGTAATCAAGAAAGTAAAACTTACTTAGTTTATTTGTTTTACCAATCCATATATTAGTTTGTTTGGAATTTATGGAAAGAAATATACGTGCAAACATGCACCTTACCCCCGTTCTAATATGTTTACTCCCCCAAATCATGTATGGAGACGCCGGGGATCTGAGTTGTAGACTCGTGTCAGAGCCATGGCAATGTACATGGCGGACCGTCCCCGGAGAGCATCGACCTGCATGTGGCCAGCCCGCACCGAGGTGGCTAGAGGCGAGAACTGCAGCCAGCAGCAAGCCACAGCTGAGAAGCCGCGCGGATAGGATCGAGGGAGTACTTGATAACTTATGATAATAGAGTTTAAAATATGAATCCACAATGATCTGATTAATGATTCCCGTACTCCATTGGCGGCCGAGTGAGGACCAACGAAACTGCGTCTTGGGACATGGGCTAGGACGGGGTGACACTAGGGCATCAGGGGCAGAGCTGCGGAAAGGATACACGGGCACGAGAGGGGGATGCCAGCCGGTGCCGATGGCGAGGAACTAGCACGACGATCAGATGGTGGCGGCGGTCGGTGATGAATTCTGCCCGAGAGGTTTTTTTCGTGTACGTGTGGTGGTTGGATCCGTAATAAACGCAGAAATTAGCCGTGGTCAAAAGTCTTAATTACCCATGGAAACAGACGGCTACAACTGTTTGGTACTCCCACCTCCTTTACGGCAGCACTAGGGTACTGTAAAAACTGCTATGTGGAAAAGAGTCTAGAATATTTAGGGCTTCTTTGATTCATAGGATAGAAAATACGTAGTAATAGGAATCCTATAGGATTGAGATGACATGTCTAACTGAACCCTATGGAAAAAGAGATTCCTTTGATTGCGGCGAAGGAATTTTTCCATGAGGTTGGACCTCATGTTATTTTTCTATAGGATTTACACTACAAGATTCCCAATGGGAATTTTTCTATAGGATACAATCCTATGAGTCAAACAAGTTGTATAGGAAAATTTCTTATGGGAAGCAATCTTACAAAATTCGTATACTATTCCTTTGAATCAAAGATGCTCTTAATTTTTTGCGGCGAGTTTGTTTGTTTATTTACATGTCTGAGAAACTTTTCATGTATTCAAGATTCTTCTTTTTCTTCTTGAGTGCATTAGCTCCCACTCGCTCTGTTGGATTTTGCTACACTTGGCTCGATCTTTTGTATGTGCTTCAGCATTGTTGTTTTGTTCTTCAACACATCTCTCTCTTTCTACATCTTCTCAAGATTTTTCTTCATCTCTAGTCCTTATCAAGTCCCTCCGTACTTCTTCATATTTTTCAGGTTTGTCTAGCTGCAACTTCTTCTCCATGACGTCGAACCAGCCATTCTTACCATTTACTAAACCGGTGTATTTTCACCAAGCTTATTCTTCACATCAGACAATTCCTCACCCACTTATAATTCTGAATATTCTTACGAATTCTAGAATTGTTGCTCTCCTCGACGGCGGACCGAGCGTCCCTGTTCCCAGGCGCTCGCCCGGGCTTCCTGCCGGCCGTGGGTTGCGTATTTGTACAGTGGATTGATTAAAAAAAATTCATGTTGTATCCTCAAAATTCACTTTTTTTGCTTGGGCTTCTAATTTGTCCTGGGTTCGCCACCGGCTCTCCTCATACATTTGCCAACTTTTTAGCCAGTAAATCTTTCTAGCGCTCCCACACAGAATCCACTCAACGCATAAATTCATAAATCCATAATTTATGACATTCTAGACGACTAGACATAGAAAAATCCATCTTGCTAACCTAATAAGGTTGTACTACTAGTGTGGTGGTAAAGCGATTTAAACTGCCTTTCGAACCGGTTCCGTACGGTGTAGAGCATCGGTTCAAGGATTTCGACGAACCAACTTATTGAGTCGATTCCTAGCCGAAGCATTCAGTCGTTATGGGACCTACACGCTTTGGATGGTCTGCATGCCGTGGAGAAAAGCTAGCTTTGACGAGGAAAGATGCAGTACAATATGTTTGCATGCAGTACAACAGAACTATGACGATTCGTAACTCTGACATTCTTTTGCTTGAACCGGCGCGACAGTGTGGCTGGTCTAAACGCACTTAAATTTAACTACTCAAATGAATACAATTTAATATATAGTCACTAAACAGGCTTACCCAATAAGGTTGCATGTTATGGTCACAGGCGCACTACCCGGGCGTTATGGTCACAGGTTATTCGTGCTTTTTTAAAATCAAATGTCAGTTTATTATTTTTTTACCCAAAAGGTTAAAACGTAAAATTTCACTAAATTTTTTTTCTACTTCGGGCTAAGAAAACTCACCAAATACGGGATATTTTCCCATTTAAAGACTTGCTCCAGTTACTACTCGCTAAATACATCCCAAGTTTAAATACTTCCATGTTGAGACGCTCCGTTGACAGATCCTCTAACAATATTTTCATAAATAAACACGGAAAGGACCAACGGCAATGTCAATTTGGGATGCACACGCGCGCAACACTAAAACATCTGTCGCATTTATCAAAAAAAAAAAAAAAAAAACATCTGTCGCAGCCCGGTACATTGTACGTCTTGGGGATAAGAGAACAGAGAGTCCAAACAAAAACTAAGCACGAAAACAAAAACAAAACATGATCGTGCGCAAAGCTAACTCCTCGATCGCCGTACGTCGCATGATCGGCAGGAAGAGTTCAAAACAGTTGGTCCGCTTCACGCCTCACGCCGGTAGAAGTCGTTGACCGCCTGCCACTGCGCCGCCGCGAGCGCCACCCTGGGCCGGCACGCCCGGACATGCTTGTACGCCTCGGCGGGCGTCATCCCCTTGTACCCCACGAGGTAACACATCACCACCGTGGCGCTCCTCGCGCGGCCGGCCTTGCAGTGCACGTACGTGAGCGTCCCGCCCTTGGCGGCGTTGCGGTGGATGAACTCGACGGCGCGGCGGAGGTCGTCGGGGGACGGCGCGTAGAGGTAGTCGCGCGTGGGCAGCACCAGGTTCTCCATGCCGTGGTCGGCGTACAGCGTCGCCGGGACGAGCCGCTCGTAGCGCTCGGTGAGCGTCAGGACGGCGCGGACGCCGAGGGCGTGGAGCCGTGGCACGTCGCTCGGGAACGGGACGGCGCCGAGGAGGATGTTGGTCGCGTCGATGCGGTCCCACCAGTGGAAGCCGGAGGGCGAGAGGTGGTTCCGGGCGAGGCTGTAGGCGAGGGTCGGGTAGAAGAGGACGCGGGCGCCCACGCCCACCACTGCTCGCGTCGCCGAGCTGAGCGCCGCCGTCGTCGATGATGACTCCTCGGGTTTCTGCTCTGCAGCGTAGAGATCGTCGTCGCTGTCGCCGAAGTCGCAGCACGGCTGCAGCTCCACTTCGCTGGAGTCGTCGACGGGGAAATCCGATGGCCTCATGGCCGATGAACTCGACGACACAACCAGGCTGCTGCGATCGAAATTCTCAGAAGAAGAAAAAACCACACGTACGATCGAACACATATCCTCGATCGACGGGGAAATATAATAGGGCCATGTAGGTCAGGAGAGAAGGCGTCCGAATCGATTACGTGTTGGGGGTGGAATCGGAGACGGAAGATATGATACCTTCCGGTTACGGTTAGTGCCGTATGTTTGTGAGATCAATCACGCAGTAGATCGTACGTGCCCTTGTGCGTATTTGTCGTTCTAAGTTTATTACAAGGGCTTGTGTTCAAACGTGGTAACAACTTTTTCCACAACTTTTACAGATTCACAAAAAGAATATTGCAAAACGATGTTGTAATATAGAAAAATGTTGCACGTGGATGTTGCATCGGTCGGACGACTGAGATTTATCACAAGTAGAATACTTATTCTCCGCGTCCTATAGACGTCGCGAGCGCACGCAGCGGAACACGCGTGGAAGGAAAAAAAAAGACATCCCGGCATCCGCATCCCATCTTGCCTTCCGCCCCCATCGCCGACAAACAACCAATGATCCACGGACCAGCTTCGAGCTCCTTGGCGTGGCGACCATCAGCCGGCCACCCAGGCGCGCCACCCCAACTCCATTGCCTCCTCCGCCCCCCTCCTCCTCCCTCGTGGGTCTTGCCTCGTCTATCCGGCGACAGACCCCGTTGCCGTGTGGGCTCTTCCCAACGCCCGCCAGGACTCATGAGCTTGCCAGCTTGCAGCCCACCGATTTGGTGCCCTTGGACCAAATGACGCCCACCGCCGCCCTCTCCCACGAGCCCAATCCGCTGCAGCAGCAACGCCGGGGTTACGTACCCTCTGCCCGATTATGCTCGCTGGCTGGGCCTTGCCACCAGCCTTGGCCATCGCTCCTCTTGGCCACCATGGAAGAGATGAACGGAGGGGAGATCAGGGTCGATCCACCCCCGTTCTCAACAAGAAGACCTCTAGTTACGAAATGTGAGAGGAACATGCCAAAATTGCTAATTGTTGTTTTGTATTTTGCTACGACAATTGTGACAATTGCCTACTCTAGTTACGGAATTGCTTATCGATGCAGTAAAATTGCCTAGCCATGTATAAAAGTTGCCTATAGATGCAGTAAAAGTTTCTAGCCATAGTAGTTGCTCAATTTTAGTAACCGGTTGCCTAATTCTTATATTTAGCTACAAAAGTGTGAAGTTGTTTGCCAGTGCTTTCAAGTTTGTCGGTTGTTGTGAATTTGTCCATCTCTATTGTGAAGTTGCCTATCGTCATTCAGAAGTTGCCTAGCATTGTTAATAAGTTGCACAACATTGTAATGAAGTTGCCGAATGCTGTTACGAAGTTGCTTATCGTTGTTGTGAAGCTGTCTCATCACACCAAAGTTGTTTACTGTTGTTGTGAAGTTGTCTCAACGCACACCAAAGTTGTCTTGCCTCCTACCAAAGTTTTTTTTTTTGAAAAGGGTAACCCTGCCTCTGCATGTTATTTTTTAGTTGTTGTGTTGTTACTTACCCCTATTGTGAAGTTGCCTTGTCACACACCAAAGTTGTTTCATAGCGTAACAAAGTTGTTTTTAATAGTTATAGAGTTGTTATGAAGTTGCTCATATTATCATAAACTTTCATACCGCTGTTTTGAGTCTAGTTTTCTCGTGCGCATAAAATTGCTTCGTTATGCACAAAAGCTTCATTATGGACAGAAGTTGGTTCTAAATAAGTTTCGCCGGAACATATACAAATGGGATCTAATTTTGAAGATTTTATCGCGTGGATTTCAAAACTGAAAATAGATCTTAATTCTGAGCAATGAGTCAACAATTATGACCTTTTAAAGAAAAAAGTATGATGCAATTAATGCAAACGAATAAGAAGCTGACTAAAAAATGTGGCGCTCCATCCACCCATCCAACGCACATGCGCTCCCTAGATGCGTGCTTATCGCAAAAGGATGGCCAAAGACATGGCGTATAATCGCTCAATATCAACTATAACTGATTCCTATACCCCAATGAAAAACTACAGTTACACACACAGATATATACTCCCTCCGTCCAAGATTAAGAGTCCCCTAATGAAGAGCATCATGACCAAGGCGCAATTTTACTGGTTCTTTTTCCACCAATCAACATGACAATTTCCCATTATATGATTAATAGCGCAATTAATTTGGCCATGCAAACCAATCAAGGTGCGGCTTGGTGGGATTTACAATTATTACGGCACAGTTAATTAGGATAATAAATGATTATGGGCCTTATTTGGAGCTAATTCCTGGACAAATAGTTTTTCACTAGGAGACCTTTAAACCTGGACGGAGGGAGTATACCAGTCTCATGTACTTCGTTTTTTACTCCATTATTCACACACACTATGTGCTAACCTTACACGTCTGGTCACACTATCAGAAGTTACTCCCACATACACTTGATAGAACGAACTTTACGGGAAAATAATCCGCCATATGAATTAGCTGATCGTGGATATACCTTATGATTGATCAGACATATGCTCCGCGTCGCCCGGGTGAAGAGAGCAGGCTCTGAATCTAGACAGAGTGTTGTATTTGAAATGAGACATGTCTTGCGATGGCGCGCTCCTGTGCACTGCGTGGTTGAAACGACGCATATCGCCCGGCGGTGCGTACCTTTTTCATCTGCTGCCCCACGCCGACTTGTTGCTCGTCTCTACTCCTGTCGATGTCACTCATCATCGATGAGTATATGGTCTCATCTTCGTCGGAGGTCCATCCTCCCGGTGGAGGCCACACAAATGTTGGCTTTTGACGAGGCACATCTGGCGGTGGCGCCGACTTGGTGATAACCTGCATCACGTCGGGCATGGTTGGGCGGTCAGACCGGTTCGGGTGGCTGCACGCCAAGCCCAAAAGCAGCAGTCGAGTGGCATCTTCGCAGTTGTCCACCTGATCTTCCTCGTCCTCGTCTTCGTCCTCATCCTTGGAAGCAAACGTGAGCACGACGACGTCCACACACTCTGGTAGCCTACTCTCGCAGTGAAGCCCCCATACCCAGTCGGTGATGTGCATGTCTTCGCTGTTCACCACCAGATCACCATCAAGCGCCCGCTTCCCCGTGACAAGTTCAAGGATGAGCACCCCAAGCGCATAGACATCCGTTTGTCGAGTCGCCTTCCCGCGTATCGCATACTCCGGCGCGATATAGCCCCATGTACCGGCGACACCGGTGGCGGAGTTCCTATCGACGGCGACGGTACATGCTAAACCGAAGTCTCCTAGACGGGCGCGAAAGCTAGAGTCTAGCATCACATTGCTCGCTTTAATATCGCGATGGAGCACCATAGGCTCATACTCGTGGTGGACATAGTGAAGGCCGGTCGCTATATCCCTGACGATCTCGTACCGGGTGGCCCATCGGTGGATGGCTTTGCCAGTGTGTCGCGACGGCATGCTTCTGTGACCTCGGGTACTGGTGCCGCCTTTGTGGAAGAGATGTTGGTCTAAGCTGCCGTTGGTCATGTATTCAAACACAAGCAGCGGCTCTCCTTTGTTGTAAGACCACCCTGCAGAAACATGATTTCATACATAGTTATGAAAATATAGTCCTTTATCCAGATCTATGTGTCATGGGTGCAGGGTGCACAACTAGAATTGATTTGTAAAAGAAGGATTCTCCACTAGTAGGTCACATTTTTTTAAACATATTCTTGGCCATTCCTATTTTTAACCTTTGAGATCGACCTTTATTAACTCCACATAAAACCTACCTAGAAATGGGCATTACTGATTCCCTCAAGTATAGGTCTAATTATCAAATAAAAATTACTCAGCATCACGACATCTTTTGACTGAAAAGGCAATTTCTATTGAAAAATAATCAATTGTAACATTACCATGTCAATTCAAATACTAACATGCTTTTCTTTCTTTATTATGTAACATATATGTTAGGTGCATTCACACACTTTATTTCATATGCTAATCCATCTTATTGTTGTTCAATTTGTTAGCTCTACCGAGCAAATGTGTAAAGTTACTAAATCAAGAGGACACTACAAAACCTCACTTGGGTGAGATCGGTAGCTTCTCCTACCGAGTATGTCTCATTCCTTTTGGTAGCATCTTGTGGTATTGCTCATTTTCTTTCGTATTAAATATATATATATATATGATGTACCACTGAGACCGGAGTAACGTATTTCTGCTATGTGACCAACTAGAACACATGTTTCACTGGTAGAAAATAGGCCTTCGGTACGCCCCCATTAGTCCCCAAAATAATGGACCCGCGACCATAGGGGTCTTTAGTCACGGTTCGGGACGAGACCCGCGACCAATAGTCTGGGCCCAGCGCGCTCGGCCCACGGCTGGCGGAGGGGAGGGGTTTTAGTCCCGGTTGGCCAGACCAACCGAGACGAATAGGTCCTCGGGCTGGCCCCAAGGCCTTTAGCCGCGGTTGTCCAGGTGAACCGGGACTAAAGGCCCATCCCTATATATAGGACTCAGCTCGCTGCACTTAGCCACATTTGCTCACAATATTCACAAGGGGTGGTGGGTATGCTTTTGGTTCCTATTATGCACACAAGGTGTTCGATGAAATGGCCGATAGCATGAAACACACTTGAGCGTTTTCATTTATTTTACCTCCGTGATCGCGGTTAGCAACTTGAACCTTTCATGATTTGTATTATTTCCAGCTAGCTAGTTAGTTTAACAGATGCATGATGGTTAATTATATACTTTATATAATAATAATGCAGATGAATCGGCAATGGATGTACGGTAACCGACTCTCCGGCGAGTTCACTACGGGTTTGAAAGATTTCCTCGTAGTGGCAAATGCGAACAAGCAGCGAGGTTTTATTATCTGTCCATGTGCTGAATGTAAGAATGAGAAGGGTCACTCCTCCTCAAGAGTCGTTCACATGCACCTGCTTCGGCACGGTTTTATGCCAAGCTATAATTGTTGGACCAAGCATGGAGAAAGAGGGGTTAGAATGGAAGAAGATGAAGAAGAGGATGATATCGATTTCAACTATCATGACCTTTTCGGTGATACTTTCATGGAGGATGATGCTGAAGGTGGGGAAGGGTTTGGTGAAGGTGAAGAAGAGGCACATGATGAGCCCGCTGATGATCTTGGTCGGACCATTGCTGATGCACGGAGACGCTGCGAAACTGACAAGGAGAGGGAGAATTTGGATCGCATGTTAGAGGATCACACGAAGTCACTGTACCCAGGATGCGACAATAGTCTGAAAAAGCTGGGCTGCACACTGGATTTGCTGAAATGGAAGGCACGGGAAGGTGTAGCTGACTCATCATTTGAAAATTTGCTGAAAATGTTGAAGAATATGTTTCCGAAGAATAACGAGTTGCCCACCAGTACGTACGAAGCAAAGAAGGTTGTGTGCCCTCTAGGTTTAGAGATTCTGAAGATACATGCATGCATTAACGACTGCGTCCTCTACCGCGGTGCATACGAGGATTTGAATGAATGCCCTGTATGCACTGCATTGCGTTATAAGATCAGAGGCGATGACCCTGGTGACGATGTTGAGGGCGAGAAACCCAGGAAGAGGGTTCCCGCCAAGGTGATGTGGTATGCTCCTATAATACCTCGGTTGAAACGCCTGTTCAGGAACAAAGATCATGCCAAGTTGTTGCGATGGCACAAAGAGGACCGTAAGTCCCACGGGGAGTTGAGACACCCCGCTGATGGAACGCAATGGAGAAAGATCGACAGAGAGTTCAAAGATTTTGCAGCTGACGCAAGGAACATAAGATTTGGTCTAAGTACTGATGGCATGAATCCTTTTGGCGAGCAGAGCTCCAGCCATAGCACCTGGCCCGTGACTCTATGCATCTACAACCTTCCTCCTTGGTTGTGCATGAAGCGGAAGTTCATTATGATGCCAGTGCTCATCCAAGGTCCGAAGCAACCCGGCAACGACATCGATGTGTACCTAAGGCCATTAGTTGATGAACTTTTACAATTGTGGGGCACACCTGGTGTACCTGTGTGGGATGAGCACAAAGAAGAGGAATTTAACCTACGAGCGTTGCTTTTTGTAACCATCAACGATTGGCCTGCTCTCAGTAACCTTTCTGGACAGTCAAAGAAGGGATACAAAGCATGCACGCACTGCTTACATGAGACTGAAAGTGTATTTTTGGATAACTGTAGGAAGAACGTGTACCTGGGTCATCGTCGATTTCTTCCCCGAAATCATAACGTAAGAAAGAAAGGCAAGCATTTCAACGGCAAGGCAGATCACCGGCCGAAGCCTGCGGAACGTACTGGAGCTGAGATATTTGATATGGTCAAGGATTTGAAAGTCATCTTTGGAAAGGGTCTTGGCGGACAATCAGTTCCGCAGGGAGTTGACGGGCACGTACCCATGTGGAAAAAGAAATCGATATTTTGGGAGCTACAGTATTGGAAAGTCCTAGATGTCCGCTCTGCAATCGACGTGATGCATGTTACGAAGAATGTTTGCGTGAACCTGCTAAGCTTCTTGGGCGTGTATGGGAAGACAAATGATACAAAGGAAGCACGGCAGGATCAGCAACTTTTGAAAGACCCAGATGACCGGCATCCGGAATGGTTTCAAGGTCGTGCCAGCTACGCTCTTACGAAAGAAGAGAAGGTCATTTTTTTTGAATGCCTGAGCAGTATAAAGGTCCCGTCTGGCTTCTCGTCGAATATAAAGGGAATAATAAACATTGCGGACAAAAAGTTCCAAAACCTGAAGTCTCACGACTGCCACGTGATTATGACGCAATTGCTTCCGATTGCTTTGAGGGGCCTCCTACAGGAAAATGTTCGAGTAGCCATTGTGAAGCTATGTGCATTCCTCAATGCAATCTCTCAGAAGGTAATCAGTCCAGAAGATCTACCACGGTTACAGAACGATGTGGTCCAATGTCTTGTCAGTTTTGAGTTGCTGTTTCCACCATCCTTCTTCAATATTATGACGCACCTCCTGGTCCACCGAGTCGAAGAGATTTCCATTCTCGGTCCTGTATTTCTACACAATATGTTCCCCTTCGAGAGGTTTATGGGAGTATTAAAGAATTATGTTTGTAACCGTGCTAGGCCAGAAGAAAGCATCGTAAAGGGCTATGGAAATGAGGAGGTAATGGAGTTTCTGTATTGACTATGTTCCTGACCTTAAGCCGAGTTGGTATTCCTCAATCGCGGCACGAGGGGAGACTAAGTGGAAAAGGCACGATGCGGAAGGAAATCAACGATATGTATGGACGGTCATTCTAGACTGAAGCACACTACACATGTCTGCAAAATTCGAGCTTGGTGGCTCCGTATTTCGAGCAACACAAGAATATTTCACGCTCGAACAACCCGGGAAGACTGAATCATGGATTAGAAAGGCCCACATGGAGACTTTCGGCAGTTGGTTGCGAAAAGATTTAATGAATGACAATGATGTTGGAGATCAGCTGTACATGTTGGCCAAGACACCATCTTCGACTATAACGACTTTCCAAGGGTACGAGGATTAATGGGAATACATTTTACACGATCTCCCAAGATAAAAAGAGCACCAACCAAAACAGTGGTGTCCGCTTTGATGCAGCAACCGATATTGGGCAAAAGGTCACATATTATGGTTACATAGAGGAGATATAGGAACTTGACTATGGACCCTATTTTAAGGTCCCTTTGTTCCGGTGCAAATGGTTCAAGCTAACAGGAGGTGGGGTAAAGGTGGACGAGCAATACGGAATGACAATGGTGGATTTCAACAATCTTGGTTACCTTGACGAACCATTCGTCCTAGCCAAAGATGTCGCTCAGGTTTTCTATTTGAAGGACATGAGTAGCAAACCGAGGAAACGGAAAGATAAGAAAACGATCAGTGCATCATGCGATGATCCAAAGCGTCACATTGTTCTTTCAGGGAAAAGAAACATCGTGGGAGTGGAGGACAAGACAGACATGTCAGAAGATTATAATATGTTTGGTGAAATTCCGCCCTTCAAAGTGAACTCTGACCCAAGCATTAAGTTAAATGATGAGGATGCTCCATGGATACGTCCAAATCGTAAGAAAGCGGGGACACAAGGGAAGAATTGATGTGTAATAATTTATTGTACCAAACTTTGTTGAATGGATCATGTTTAATGGATCATTTTGAATTATATTATCTCTAATTAATTTATTGTACCAAACTTTTACTAAAAACAGAAAACAGACGCGCTAGCGCGCCGCAGTGTCGCCGGAATGCAAATTCTTTTATTAAAAAGAGAAAACAGACGAACACTACTCCTCGCCGTCGTCGTCGGGGAACTCGTCGGTGACCTCCTCCGGGTCATCATCGTCGCCGAACTCGTCCGTGACCTCCTCGTCGTCGTCGGAGGTGCATGATGGTATGTCCGAGATAGGCCCCCACCTCGGATCGTCGGAGGCCCAGACTTCGCCGGCGCGGTCGGCCCGACGAAGCTCCTGCAGCGCCCTCGTCCTCGCCTCCCGAGCGGCATCTAACGCGAGGTGGCGTTCGAGGCGGCGCTCCGCCCGCTGAGCCGCGCGGGTTGTTCCGGTAATACTCGCGGACGACACGGTCTTCCCTGGCGTCGACTAGGCCCTGAAACGCGCGGTGGCGGAGGTGGAGGTGGTCGGCGGCAGTGATGATCTGCGGCTTCGGCGCCCTGGCCTCCGCTTCCCAGACGGTGTGGCAGTCGTTGAAGTTCATTAGCGACCGCGAGCGGTTGAGGCGCCAGGCCGCCGCGTCCCAGGCGCGGGCTGCCTCCGCCGCCGTCGCAAAGGTGCCGAGGGGGATGCGGTCGTCCCCCAAGCGGATATCTGCGCTGAACATTCCGTTCTGCCGTGCTCGGACGCCGCGGAAGCCGGTGGTGCTGTTCCTCCTCGGAGGCATGGTGGAAGCGCGACGGTGCAGAGGGATGGAGAAGAAGCGCTCGAGGCACGACAGTTTATACCCATCGGTCCTGGAAAGAAACATTCCGCTCAGGCTCACAGAGTGTTGAGCTAGGGTTTTGACCCATCGGTGAAGAAACATCTCATTCAACGGCTCACAACAGCTGGAAAGAAACACACCCCGGATCCAACGAATCACAAGCGGTTGAAAGAAACACACGATCCGTGTGATTCTATCTGATTGGTCGAAACGAAACCCTAATTCCCATGTAGTCCCGGTTGGTGACACCAACCGGGACTAAAGGGATGATCCGTTTCCCAATGAAACCCTAACCATTTAGTCCCGGTTGGGGACACCAACCGGGACTAAAAGGATGTTTTCTTCTCAGTATATATATGTATGCATTGCCACACCATTGGCATAAACACATACAAACTCACCACTCTCTCATGGCTTCTACCGTACCCACTCTAACATTCATCCAGGCGGAGGCACTTTCCGCCTCGAACTACCCCTGCCCGCCCGGCTACAGTGTTCCCGCCGGTTGGATGCTGAGCGCCGGAGGAGTGCCGGTCCCTCCTCTTCCTCAAGGTGTGGCACGTCGGGCGGCCATCACGAACCATTACTACCACGAGCTCACGCCGGAGCAGCGGAGAGATCCCAGTTGGCATCCCGATAACCAACATACTTGGGATGCCTTCTTCATCAATCGGCGTGAGAGGGCGCTCGCCAGGTATGAGGAGGACGGCCTGCCTCCTGGGAACTTTCACGAGGCCGGTCGTCGGCTATGGTGGTCCGGCCGGACTCTACAGAGCGTCATGGACTACATCAGGGCCGGCGATATCCCCCGTCTGCGCTACCCTCAGGCCCAGTCCTGGGCTCTGAATTTTCTCATGTAGGCCTAGGCAGGAGTATGACTAGCAGCAGATATCAGATCATGCATGCATCTATGCTCTCCGTTTAGGTTTAGATCCACTCTTGCCATTATGTACTGCCTTTTTTATCTATGGGAATTTTTAAGATTGGAAAAAGAATTAGTTTTATTTTTCTGAATTTTCTGATATATTATTTGTATTTTTAAGATTGGAAAAAGAATTAGTTTTATTTTTCTGAATTTTCTGATATATTATTTGTATTTTTAAGATTGCATGCATCTATTATTTGTATTCGAATAACCACCTTTAGTCGCGGTTGGTGTCACGAACCGGGACTAAAGGCTCGTTCTGCGCGGGAACGAAAACGCAGCGAAAATTTCCACCTTTAGTCCCGGTTCGTGACACCACCCGGGACTAAAGGCCCGCGGAGGGTACCCAGGGGACCTTTAGTCCCGGTTCGTGACACCACCCGGGACTAAAGGCTTGACCTATATATATGCGCGATGCCTTCCTGCCCCAAAATTTTCTAAGTCCCCAAACCCTCGTCTTCATTCGCGCCGGCGCCCAGTCGTCTTCTGCCCCGTCGCCGTCGCCCGCGCAGATCGCCGTCGCCGTCGCCATCGCCGTCGCCGTCGCCGCGCCGTCGCCCTCGTCGCGCCCTTCTCTCCACCGCCTCCACCCTGCTCCGCCCCCGCCCCGTCGCCGTCTCTCCGGCCGGTAGGTTCCCCGCGGGCCGTCGCCGTCGCCCTAGAACCAACGCCATCGAACTATAACCAACGGCGTCGCCCTAGAACCAATGCCGAACCAACGCCGTCGCCGCGCCGTCGCCGTCGCCGTCCCTCGCGCTCGCTCCCGCGGCCAGATTCGCCGCCGGCGAGACCACAGTGGCCGTGGCCTCGTCCCCATCTCCGTCCCCTCCCCCGTGGCGAGCAGCACAGTGGCCTCGTCCCCATCTCCGTTGCATCCCCGTGGCCGGAATCGTTGATCCGAGATCCTAATCTGCAACCGCCGGCCACGCCAGGGGTGACGTCATGATGACGTCACCTGCCCACTGTTCTAAATTACAGAATATAAATAAACTTCTAAATTAAATAACTTTTAATTCATAATTTAATTTTTTTTGGAAAAATATGCAAAATGTTCAGAAAAATGTAAGCTATCTATTTATATCATTTTCATTCATGTTTGACAAAGTTCAAAATGAGACCATATTTTAATTTGTATTAAATTCATTAAAATAATGAAAATAAGTTTTAATTCAATAAATTCAGAATATTAAGTGTAATATACCAAAATGACCAGGAAAGCAAATGCAACCTAGCTATGGGGTTCTCCAAGTCATTTGAGAAACTAATCTTGGACACACCTCTAAAGTATGGTTTTCCCCCTCCGGTGGTCATCGTTCTTCCATCCAAAACCCTACAAATCTGTTTTCCCTCCTTCTACGAAAATTATTTGCTAAGTCTCCTATATACTTAATTAATTTTTACTACATGCATGTCTGCAGGAGTGACATATGGCGGACAATAGAGCCTTGCCGTTTACGGATCAGGAGGCTGAAGGTTTTATATACGGCATGATAGCCAACCCGATCCCTTATGTGCCGGGCCCAGAAGATGAGCAACAAGAGGATGTAGTCTCTTCTTATCTGAACTTTGATAATCAAGAACGTGAAGGAACAGACATTGTCGACGAGCAAACATGTGAAGAAACGGACATTGTCGATGATCAAGGAGATGAAGGAATGGACATTGATGACGGAGGTCAACCGTCGACAAACGACGATCTCCAATTGCAAAGAACAACCACCTCCGGCGAGATATATATTTTAGCCCTCGGTCTTATTTTAGCCCTCGGTCCAATTGCAAAGACTAACGCGCGCGACTCTCTTTCTTATTTTAGCCCTCGGTCGGATCTAGTATGACAAAGCGTGGCAAATCCAAGGCGATGAAAGATGGAGAAACATATACCATCGAATCAGTCAGTGAAATCGGCAAGCCCCTACAGCACACCACAAAGTTTATCAACCAATGCGGAGTCATTGTTAGAGACACCGTCCCGATCACCGTCCAGGAATGGAAGGATCCAAAGAAAGCACGTATTGGTTTCACTTTTGTCGACAAGAGAACGAAAAAGATTATGTTTAGAAAGCTTATTGCACATTTCATTCTACCTCCGGAATACAACAAAAAAGATGAACTCGGTGAGGAGGTTCCGGGTGGACGTCAGAGGAGGAGGATAGTCAAAGAGTTCGCTCTTCAGAAGATGGCCGAAGCATTCCAGAACTTCAAGAAAAAATTGTTCCGTGAATATGTCAGCAAGGGCAATACTCCGATTTTCACTGGACAATATGAGAAACTGAGAGATGATTGGACAGAATTTGTGACGCAACATAAATCGGAGCATTTCAAGGAAATGTCGGCAAAAAATAAGGCTAATGCGGAAAAGAAACAGTACCATCATGTTATGGGGCCAGGAGGATACCGCGTTTCGGCGCCTAAGTGGCAGGCAATGGAGGACGGCCTAAGGGCAAGAGGAATCCGTCTAGGTACAGAGGGATGGGACGAAAGAGCCAAAATGTGGTGGTACGGGCATGGGGGATCGCTAGACCCGGAGACAGGGGAGTGTGTTCACCGGCAGAAAAAGTTTGCTCCCACAAAAGACCTTGTTGACGCAATGACCAAAGCTCAACAGGGCAAGATCACGTTCAACAGAGAGAGAGACCAACTGACCCATGCCCTCGGAAATCCTGAATACGGAGGACATATACGAGGCAAAGGCAGATTGCCGTGGAAAGTAGGGTTTTCCCAGGAGGGTGACCCGTACTGTTACAGAAGCCGTAGGAGAGGTACGGACCGGGCTGCAGATGAACTGGCGAATCTTGCAATGGAAGTTTCTGACCTGAAGAAGGTCGTGGCGGGAATACTTGAGAAAGAAAAAGCGTCGGCTGCAGGGCCGCATCAAGAACATGCAACGGATCTCGGAAGCCAGCAGCGGAGAAGCAGCGTGGCTTCCACGGAGGCCCCGACTGCAGGTGCTAATGCACCGATGATCGAGAGTCGTGCACCGGAGCCTCACTATCCCGTGGATGACGTAAAGGAGATGAAAGAATGTGATCTGCATTATCCCGTGGGGAACATTTCCATGAAGGTGGCTACCGGCAGTGCTTTACCCTATTCACCTGGAGCACTCCATCACAACAACCCCATTCCATATGGCTATGCTCGTGTCACGGTGGAAGACATAGTCCAAGCGTTTGAGGACCTGGAGATTGACATAGCTACACCCGAAGGGGAGAGAAGACTTGGAGATGTCAAGCGCCAGTTCATTCTATGGAAAAAGAAGTACATAGTGTTTCCAGGCGAGACGCCAAGGCTAACAAGTCCACCCCCCTACGATGGTGCAGGTGCTGGTGGTGGTGGTGGTGGTGGTGGTGGTGCTGGTTCACCTACGCCTCCTTCACGCCATTCGACGCCGTCCCCCGATCTTCCTCCTCCGGCGGTTAAGCAGCCGTCGCCCACGATTCCTCCTCCGGCGGTTAAGCACACGTTGCCCCCATTCCTCCTCCGAAGGAAAAGCAGACGTCTCCCACTATTCCTCCTCCGGAGGAAAAGCAGACGTCGTCGCCCCCCATTCCTCCTCCGGAGGATAAGCGGACGTCGCCCCCCATTCCTCCTCCGGAGGATAAGCAGACGTCGCCCCCCATTCCTCCTCCAGCGAAGAAACAGAAGCAGGCGGCCAGCAAGGGAACCCGCTCTTGGTCTATTAACCCGGACCCTTATGTACCTAAGACCACACGGGTACCGGAGCCATCACTGAAGCCTCTCCCCCCAAGGCCTTGGGAACTTAGTGATGCTGAAACCAAATTGGTCGTGAAGGCTGACGTTGACAAATGGAAGGGCAAACTGAAGGCGCTAAAGGAGCCTGAGCCCAAGGAAGTATTCCCTCCGATTGTAGACTATTGGGCTACGGATTTTTTGTCGACAGTGTCCCAATCCGTGAAGAATTTGCCTAAAGACTATGATATTGAACTTCGTAAGCAAGCAGGAATATTGGAGGAGGAGAAAGGAAAAGGAAAAATGATAAAAAGCGGGAAGCAAGTTGCCCAGCTCGGGATGCAGAGTAAACAATCGATCCCCCCCGCTCATAGTGAAAGCCGCTCCGAGGTCATAAATGCTTTGGCAATAGTTGGAATGACTGTAGAGAGTGCCATGAAATATGCGTCCGACATGGGTGTGTCTCTTCGTGCCTCGTTAGGCCTGGACGAGACGCCAATGGGTGAGGTAGCATTAAAATATGTGAAGAAAAGGCCTCTCGTCGAGCCTGCGAAGGAAAAGGATCTACCACCACTAATGCAAAGTCTGCTACGTTGGTACAAAGATTTCATAGCATGGACCGACAAAGAATATGTGTATGTGGATTATACAGAGGAGCATCACACCAAAAAGTACTCTGTAACAGTTGAGTTGAGTGAATTGTTCCAGCTGTTCAATATGCGTGAGCTCGACAAATCTATCCTGAGTTGCTACGTTCTGTAAGTGATTTATTTCTACCTCATCTCGTTCTTCATTGCCTACACTATATATATATATATATATATATATATATATATATATATATATATATATTGTCCTAACTATATTGTTCCGTACGCTATTATGCAGATTGAAGATTTGGGAATGCAAAGTAAGACTCATCCATGATGTTGGGTTCATTGACCCACAAATCATTAATGGAACTATGTTAGAAAATCATCCCAAAGACGTGGAGAAAGACTTGTACAATTTTTTTAAAAAGCATGAATCCAAAAGATATATTCTATTTCCTTACCTTTTTGGGTGAGTGTTTCTCTCATGTTCCCATTCTCTTTTGTTTACTCCATGCATGGTATGTCCAATCGATAAATTATGCATGACTGTGCATCTAATGTGTCCGCAGGTACCACTGGATTCTGCTAAAAATTGATCTTCACAAGTCCTTAGTTTTGATCATTGACTCTATGAATTCAAATACAGATCTTTGGGTCAACATGAGAAAAATGATGCAAAGGTAATTATTTTTCAATCATTTGCGCTCTATATCGATCAGTCTCTTTTGTTCATTTTCTAAGCTAATAACTCCCTTGTTCATTTAATTTTATTTGCATTGTAGAGTTTGGAGACGGCTCTCACTTGAACATGTCGGTGAATTCAAAGATCTGCTACAATTTAAAAATGTGGTCAAAGGTGTGGATAAGCAGCCACCGGGGACCGGTCTATGTGGATACTATGTCTGTGAGAACATACGGAAAGAAATATCTGAGAGGAAGAAGGACGAGGAAACGCGGAAGGGTCTCAATAACTTGCGGAGGGCGCTTACTCCAGAAGCTCGCTTCCGACCAATTCAAGAGGAAATAGCAGGATTTTTCCTTAGGCATGTCATCCATAAGAAATGAGAGTTCCATGCGTCCACCGACGATGACTATTATCCGCATGTATAAGCCCTGAGTACTTTGAAACTTGTGCGAATTTGTGTATGCTCGTCCATCTTAATTGTGTAATATGGAAACTTGTTCGAGGTTGTATATATGGTCACCCGATATTGAATATATATTATATATTCCTATTGAATTCTCCTTGTTTGATATTTCATATATATATATATATATATATGCATGTATATGTGTACTGAAATTAAAACAAAACAAATTAAAAAGGAAACAGGTTTAGGGGGCCTAAAACCCTAAACCTGCGCAGGTTTTCAGTCCCGGTTAACCACAAGAACCGGGACTAAAGGTCCTCCGCCGCGACGGACCCCTAGCGCACACGTGGACGGGCTTTTAGTCCCGGTCCGTAAATGGCGGGACTATAGGGGGGGGGGGCCTTTAGTCGCGCATAGCTAGTCCCGGTTGCCCGGACGGGATTAATGGGCCTGGCGAACCGGGACTGTAGGCCTATTTTCTACCTGTGTTTGAATAATAAATGTTGACGTCTATTGAACCTGTATGATTGTAGATAAAAAAAATTGTGCTCTCTTAGCCCGGTCCTCCTATAAATTCTTTTATAGGTCCGGCCGTCATACCCAATGAGTAAGCCGGTAATGTGTACCTATTGTCGTCTCTATCTCGGGCTGCTTTGTATAGAATTATAGTCGACCGTCGACAGAGATGCATATTAAAATGTCAAGCTTAGATCGACAAGGTGTTGGAAAGATGTTGATACAACTTTATTTTTATGAGAGACGTTGGCCGTCCGTGTTTGTTTGAGTTTTTCAATCTAATGTACCTGGTCTAATCAATCGCATAGACGTTTCAATTAGAATAAAAAATACTGAATAATAAACCATAAAGAGTAGCCATCCATTTTTGTCCATCCAAAGGTTCATAAGATTTCATACTAGTACCAAAAAGACAAGTTTTTTTTTTTTTGAATTACAGAGAACTACTAAGCTACTTAATTGACATTAAAAGCAAAGAATAGCTCCGGAGGTGACTGTCCCAGCCACATGTGTCTTCCCGCCTGCATTGCAATCGCAAACCGCGCTAGGCGATGAGCTTCGTCATTGTGTCTTCTCCCTTCATGGATAAAAGATAGGTTGCCTCTTTGCCTGATGCTAGTTTTAATCTCCCCGGTGATGCTCCCAAAGACTCCCAAGTACTCGCCGTGAATTCCTTTGATCACTTCCAGGCAATCAGATGCGACAACCACTTTCCTTAGCGCTAAATCATCCGCTAGATCAATTGCTTCCCTACATGCCAACGCCTCTAAAGTACCCGGATGGGTGATCCCAGGAAAGACCATCGCCGAGGCCCCCAGGTACGTTCCATCTGCTGCTCGGCATACTGCTCCCACAGCCCCGTTGCCGTCTGCATTGGTAACTGCTGCATCCACATTAATTTTTGCCGAGTCACTGGGTGGTGGCAACCAGCCCCCCGACGTCGTCGCCGTCCGTCTCTCCCTCCGAGCCGCGGCCGTAATGTTCAGATCCTCCGCCTCGAGGTCTGACAAGAATCGGTTTACCAAACCAAAAGTAGCCATTGGACTTTGAAAAATTCCCTCATGTATCGCTTTCCTCCTTGCGTGCCAGATTGCCCAGAGGGTAACCACCAACCGAAGGAGTTCCTCCTTGTTCATCTTTTCCATCATCGCAAAAAGCCACTCACGGGCTCCAGCCTCTCTTGATAAAGAGATCTTCTCGACCACTGCCTCGTCTGTGAGAGCCCATACACATCTGGACATATTACACTCTAAAAGAGAGTGGATCCACGAGTCTTCCTGACCACATATAACACAAGCTGGAGTTGGCGCCATGTTTCTGTGATTACGTACATCTCCAGTAGGAAGAGACTACCTAGCCAATCTCCAAAGAAAAACCTTCACCTTTGAGGGGACTCCGATCTTCCACAGCCGTGTCCACTCCTTGCCCTTCTCAACAGAACGAGATGAGCTTGCCCGACTATCCAACCAGTCCTCTCTGGTTGTCTTTGTAGCTGCCAGAGTTCGATAACAAGAGCGCACCGAAAAGATCCCGTTCCTCTGAAAATGCCAGGCCCAAAAATCATCTTGCACACGGAGACTGAGAGGAATATTGAGAATAAACTGAGCATCCATCGGAAGGAACCATTCGTTCACCTTGTCCACGTCCCAAGCAGCCGTGGTATGGTTGATGTAGTCTGCCACCAAGGTAGGTGGATCGATCTTCATGGGTGCCACGGGTCTCCTCCTGTCATCCCGTGGTAACCAGGGATCATCCCACGCCCCCGTACTCCTCCCGTCGCCAATCCGCTTGATCAGGCCAATTTTCAGTGTGTCTCTTCCCTCGACAAGCGATCGCCAAACTTGAGATGGATGGCTCCCGAGCTGTGCCGTGAGAATATCCCCTCCAGGGTAATATACCGCCTTTAGGACTCGAGCACTGAGAGACTCCGGCATCTGTAGCACTCTCCACACCTGTCGAGCCAAAAGAGAAAGATTAAAAAGTTCAATATCTCGGAAGCCTAAGCCCCCAGCGTATTTCGGCTGTGTCATACTCTCCCACGAGACCCAATTTGTCCTTCGTTGTCCCTCCTTGCTCCCCCACCAGAACTTGCGAAGCATTGTGTTAATATGCTCACACAAGCCCCAAGGCAATTTAAAACATGACATCGAGTAAGTAGGTACAGCTTGAGCCACTGCCTTGATCAGAACTTCCTTGCCCCTACTGATAACAAGTGTTCCATCCAACCTAGGACCTTCTTCCACACCTTGTCCCTCAAATATTTAAACGCTCCATTTTTATCCGCGCCCACCACCGAGGGCATGCCAAGGTATTTCTCATTAAGAGTTTCTGTCTGCACCTCCAATTCATCCTTAACTTGTACTCTTATCACTTCAGGACAACCTTTGCTGAAGAAAATAGAGGATTTATCAGTGTTAATCCTTTGACCCGAGGCATTACAATACCTGTTCAGCACTTCTTTTACCTCCCTTGCACCATCCAAACTCGCTTCAAAAAACAGCAGGCTATCATCGGCGAATAATAAGTGGTTTACTGCTGGAGCAGTTGCTGCCACTGTGATACCTTTGAGTGACGATGATTGATCTCTAGAATTTAGGAGGCACGATAGGCCCTCTGCTGCCAATAAGAACAAGTAAGGTGATATAGGGTCACCTTGGCGAATCCCCCGAGAGGGAGAGAATTCCTCCTGAGGTACACCATTAAAGAGTACCGAGAAGGAAACAGTCGTAACCAACCGCATGGTCAACTCGACCCAGGACCTGCTGAAACCCAATTTCAGCATAATAGCTCGCAAATAGCTCCACTCAACCCTGTCATACGCCTTCCTCATATCCAGCTTTAGGGCACAGGTCCGGTGCTTCTTTGCCCTGTTGCGCTTCATGAAGTGGAGGCACTCGTACGCCGTGATGATATTATCTGTGATCAGCCTTCCAGGCACAAAGGCCGACTGCTCCTCTGATACTATCTCCGGGAGAATCTGTTTCAGTCTGTTTGCCGCCACCTTCGAAGCCACCTTATAAACCAAAAAGACAAGTAGTATAGTTCATACTAGTGCAGAAAACGACTCCCCCCGCAGATGGGCCTCAGCCCAATATGTAAGATGGGTGCCGGCTGACAAAATTCGCACCTGGGCCCAAGACAGTATGTGGGAATGGTTACGTTCAGTTCGCTTCCTAAAAAAAAATGTTACACTCATTTCGCTGTTCTTCCGTGAACAGAAAAAAAAAAAGGAAATCACAAAATTCCATGAATTGGGAAACCTTAATTCGAGGGAGCTAACATGCAAATCCAGTCCCCAGCACTGATACATACGGAAACTGCAGTTTGCGATTTCACGCTAACTTGCCAAGCCATCTGGTAGTAAATGGCTATAGCAGCAAAGCTAGCGTGCTTGCCGGACAGAGTACTAGCGGACTGACACTACAATCTTGTACACTGATAATTCTGACTATAGTACAAATAAAACTACACCACCATCGATCTGCCATGTATGTTCAACATGTTCTTGATTCAGTTTACAATGTCATTTACTCTAAACTCTGAATGTTCTTGATCAGTTTATGATGCCATCTATGCTGAACCCTAAACATGAATTCTGCTGAACATTAGTGTTGAACTCTGAAAAAAATGAAGTTCTTGGTTAAGGAAGTGGTGAAGCAAGTTCAGTCTGAATCTGAATACTAGATGATTAGAGGTGGAATCTGGGTAATGCACTAGTTGAGGCGTCTATGCAGCAGCACGGTGTGAGGGGCGTCCATGGCGCGCCGTGGTGCGAAGGGAGCCGACGGATGTGACCTGGCCGGACGACTCGGCGGCGGCGCGACCTCTCCTATGGAGGCGGCGGCGGCACGACCTCCCGTGTGGCGGCGGCATCTGTACGGGCTGGACAGCGTGTGGAGGTGTTCTTACGAGTTCGTGTGACTCATTTTCCACCGAATTAGTAAAAACTGGGCCTGTTGGGCCTATTATTTCTCAACCGTCAGATAGGAAATCATACTAGTCATCTTCTAGACTAGTAAAAGGTACCGTAGAAGTTGCCATAAAAAAGCATGCACTCACCTACGAGGGGACGATGTTCTTGTGGCGCAAGCCGTTGATGATGCTGACCTCAGCAAGGAAGTCGCCGTAAGCCCGTAACGGCGGTTCTGCACTTCCCGGGTGAACCTCTTGACAGCCACGTCTATGGGCCACTTCATTTTTGAAGCGGCAGCGCTGAGTGTGCACCTGTACACGGTGCCGAAGCTGCCGCCCCCAAGCTTCATGGTCTCGTGGAAGTGGTTGGTGGCCTTGTTGATGTCGGCAAAGTCCACCTTGGTCGGCACCCCGGGGAGACGCTCCATGGACTTGGCGAGCTGACTCAGCTCCTTGTGCCACCTCCGGTACCTCGAGTTGAAGTAGAACGCCACGGCCATGGCCATCACGGCCGTGGCAGCTACGGACCCAAAGACTGCAGATATTATTATCGTAGCCTTCTTTGTCGGTAAGCCTCCTTTGTCAGGGAGGTTGTCGACCATGGCGCTGAAGTGGATGCCTCTGGTGCGGAGCCGCTGCTCCAGCGTCGTGAGGAGGCCGAAATAGACGAAGGGGGAGGCTGGGGAGACGACGCTGTTGATGTTGAACGGCGCCTCAGCTATGGGACTGGCAGGCTTGGGTTTCCCCTCCACGTCTACGTACATGGACAGCCCTCCCACAGGGTTATAGCTAGCCTATAGGAACACGGATTTGGTGACCTTACGCGTAGGTACCTTTCTATCACAGCCATCTATTTTCATGCATGTGTTAGAGATATGAGCCAGATTGGCGTAAGCTACACAGTAATAAGATTCCAGGAATAGTACTGTACCTTTTGTTTGCTAGCAAATGCATGCACATGCTCAGGAAGTGGCAGGCCCATCTACGTTTTTACAGGAAAATCAAAGCCCCGAGTGAGTGATTAGCAGAGAAGACACACATATACATGCTTTGTAAAAACATATTCATGTTGAAATATATGTGCGCCATAAAAATTTAGGCGTGAATATTTTTATTTGAAAGCAGATTCAAGTTTTAAACATATGTGCAAAGCAAGATTTTAGACAACACATATTTTTATAGGATATGTTTCTACGAGCGGACGATGGAAATCTGCCCCTATTTTTTGAAAATGCATTTTAAAAGATTTTAAACGCCCAAAAAATTCGAAACAAATTTTTACGTGTACATCTTGAAAAAATATGTTTGCGGCACAAGATTTTGTGAAAATATAACTTTTTTATTATGCCTCCACAAATAAGTAAAATTTTGTTGCTACAAAAAATGTTTTCACTGACATACTTTTTATCTTTTTGATACAGATCAACAAAAAAAAACCTTTTTACCTCAAATATTTGCGCTTAGAATATAGATATCTATACCCGCAATTTTTTTCCAGGTTTTCTTGATAGTTAAAAATTATGTTTTAAAAAAGCGTTGCAGATGCCCCTATGTTCACATATATATATTTTCCATTACTATTTCTTCCAATTCTTTTGATGTTTTCCGACTAGTTTTCTCGATTTTCTTTCCTACTGTTCTCTACTTGCTTCCATAATGTTTTTAGTTGTTTAAGATATCAAAGAATAGTCAACCAGAGAAAGAACTCTCATGTGGGTCACGCCCAGTTGTTTTCTTATATTTGTCATCTAGCAAAAAGCTAGCAGTGCATGCTCTGAAATATGCCAGTGTGTGAATAGTGCTAGAAGGAATCTTTCTTCTAATCAGATGATTACTTATATAAATGACTTTGTCTGGCTCATATCTCGAAAGCTCTGTACGGTGAAGATAGCAGGGTAGGTACGCATAGGCCTACTCAAACATTAGCCTATAGTCGATCCAGACGGAATAATTTGAGACGGGTGGGCGAATAACGATACCGACGCCCATGGCGCGTTTACCATTATCGTAACCCGTGCGCGCCGGGTTACTTAGCGTTCCCGTTGCCATGAAGACGTGCCCGTGGATGTGGGGGACGGAGCCGGTCTGGGTGGTACGGTTGGAGAGGTTGAGCTGGTAGCCCTTGCCCCAGGTTGAGCTCGTTTATCTGACTAAAATGAAGAGCTTTGTCAGGGAGGATGAGCAAGGAGAAAACACTGTGATTTCCGCTTGTTGTCTGGTTCCCCATGACGATGGTGATGCTGAACGATGACTCGTCAGCGGTCGGGGCGCCATTGACAGATCGAGTTTTATCGAGCCATCCATGGTGGACAACACTCGGGTACTGTTCGCCTGGGTGGTGTTTATCTGGTGGAGGGGTTTTTGTGCGAGCCCGGACTTTCTGCGGACATGAAACACGGCATCCGAGTCATCCATGGTGTAGTAGTTTCTGTTTCTCCTCTGCTCCGGGTCAGAGACTGGGTATTGGCACTTCTTCTCCGCGCGGGAGAAGGAGATGGTCGATAGGAGGAGGAGGATGCAGCAGAGACCTGGGAGTGGGGCAAGCTGATAGAGCTCAAAGGCCATTGTCTCGCGCATCTTGGTCACTGATAAAGCTTGGTTTGTACATATATGCTAGCTAGTTTTGACTGCTCAGTCTGCGGGTGAGCTAATGTACGCGGATTCCAAGACCAAGAAAAAGATTCACGAAGGCTAGGCAAATGCTGAAGTACCTCGAGTGCGGAGGGCCGGGCCTGCCGGCCTGTGTGTTACAGTCTCTTGGTTTCATAAACGGATTTAGCAGTGAATTTTTTTTTTGAAACGGAAAACCAGCCTCTGCATCCAGTAAAGTAAATATACACGGCTTATTATAAGTATTAATAAATCTCTAGATTATTATTAAAACGAATTACAGCTCAACGAAACTGAATTGTTCCTGAGTAAACCAGCCAACGAAAAATCAAATCAACGTAGGGACTACACATTATGTAATCGCCTAGTGTGCAACCAGCCAGCCTGGTTGAAGATAGCCCGGACAACCGCCAACAGCCGGGTGCATCCAGAATCCAAACGTCCTCTTTGGCCTTCTGGGAATAGGAAAGACTAAAGATGAATCCAATGAGTGGCACGGTAAACAACCTACAAAAAATGGTTAGTTTGTAAATTGTTAAGTATGACATCATTTCGGCAATTCCAAATTGTCCAAAGAAAATCACATACACCAATGCGTATACTTGCGTTGGTCTCTTTATCTACCCCATGTAACCAAGAACCAAACAAATTAGCTATCGATAACGGTGGGGTAATACAAAAGGTAAGATGAACTAGCCTGCAATTTTTTTTTGCAAACACACAGACAATAAACAAGTGATCAGGTGTCCCCTCAAGACCACAAAACACACATTTCGTGCATCCATACCATCTCCTCTTCACCAAATTGTGTTTAGTTAAAATTTCCTTACGATAAAGGAACCACATGAAAATTTTAATTTTTATAGGGACTTTCAAACGCCTAAGATACTTATGTAAGAACCTCGTGTTCCCGTTTCCAAAAAGAAGAATCAGTTGGTCTAATCTCCACCTGTGACAAGGGGATTCCTTTTATGTATTTGTTATGTAGCAATTCATGCCACACCCCATCGCCTGTTAAGAGTTTAAACATCCATTTACTAAGTAAACACTTATTCTTAACTTATAGGACCTAAATCCCAAGACCCTTAGCAGTAATTTTCTAGTGTTATTTCTTACTACCTCTTTTACTAAATCCACCACACAAAGAATTATGGAATCTATGGACTAGTAAAATTTTCCCATATTGAGCTTTCTTTGGGCTGTAGGAATTTTAGTAAAATTTTCTTTGGCCAAAACAAAAAATTTGGAATCGATGAATTAGTAAAATTTTCATATTAAGTTGCATGGTTATCTCCAATTGGACCACACACATGGTTTAGTTTGTGCTTTACAGAATTGTACTACGTTAAAATATGTCAGTAATATTATTGCTTTGGTGTTTGGGAAAATTAGACAACATGTTAGGCTCATAGATATTCTATATGAATATGAAATCCACAAAATGTCAATTACTATACCATTTGGACCATAGAAAACAGGCAAACTGCGTTCTTTCACCCAAGCAAATAACTTTAGATGAACTTGTTTTGTTGGGAAAGAGCCCAATCTGAGGAAGCACGCTCAGTGATAATGGGTTAGAACACTGGATGCAAAAAGCCTGATCTTGGTGCGCTCAAGTCCTCAGCCTACAGGAAGAAAGCATACATCAACACTTCATTGCATGATCCACTTGAGTGAAGTAATGCAGCAGTAGCAGAACACACAAATCTAAGAGTACACATACATCTAACTTGTCCAAATACATTGGCTAGTATATTTTTCTATCCATAGTTATTAACTATGTTATTTGTAGTTAACCTGCTAGTGACACTATAGTCATGACTCATGACACTCAGAATAATTTACCATCATATTATAGCTCTCTTACCAGTTGTAGCTCTGCCAGTATGCCATTCAGAATAATTTACCATCATATTATAAAGAAGGTTTGTTTCTGCCCGCAAGGTCATGGACATAAAGGTTCCTCCAGCAGATGAATCCAGAAGGTTTCTTAAAGAAAAATTCAGTCCTGCATAAAAAGTTTGGATGTTCATCCAAGTAGTAAGTCCATGACTGGGACAATTCTTTACCAAAAATGTCATTCTTTCCCAAGTTTTATATTTTTGCATCTCACATAATTCAACAAAATTATTAAGATGGGAAGCAGCATCATCAGTACTAACCATGGAAAAATAGCACGCTATTTCGGTGCTAATAGGACGATATAGCATATCTGGAGGGTCCACGCTAAATTTTAACACTTTTGCTCGCTATTGCGCTATTCACGAAATATCATGCTAGATCACGCTAAAACGGCGTAACGTTATAGCTTGCTATTATTTTTTTCAAGCTATTGCGCCAAATGCCCGAGTTTTCTATCTTAGGAAGAAGAAAAAGTTGCTTCATGTTATTCGTGACGATAAAAAACAATCGTCAAGATGACATCGCTAGGTTTATAATTATGATTAAGTAATTTATACTGTGTTATTACCCCGTGTGAAGTTGATGTTAGGATCTAACAACATAGAGAACAATATTTTATGTGATTATACATATATTGTTATGACATTTTTATACTGCATCATTTATTCTTGTTGAAATCCTTCAAATTTTGAGATATATTTGATAATTATTTCAAAACACTTTTTTGATATAGCATGCTATTATCACGATATATCTTGCATAGCATCTGGAGGAGTTTGACGCTATTTCTCATAGCACGCTATTTTTTTCCCAGGTACTAACACCAGAAAATTGCTCTCTCATAACAAGATTGAATAGTGTAGACTTAATGTCATAAAAATCAGCAGTAGGAGAATGTGGAGCAATAGGTGTGCTAATAAAATCGTTGGTGTTGGTACTAGTAAAGTCACACAACTTAGTGTCCTCAGGGGTACTCATTTTAGCAAGATTAAAAACAGGATAAAAATAACAACTAGAATAAGAACCAATTTTTGTGTGTTTTTGATAAATAGAAGCAAGCAAGATAAAATAAAATAAACTAAGAAAACAATAACAATTTAAAGAGATTCGAGGTGAGAGACTCCCCTTGCAGAAATTCTCTTCCTCCCCGGCAACGGCGCTGGAAATTAGCTTGATGCGCGTGTAACACACGTTCGTTGGGAGACCCCAAGAGAAAGGTATGAAGAGCACAGTAGCAAGTTTCCCTCAGAGAAAAACTAAGGTTGAATCGTCAAGTAGAAGGAAGGAGTAACTTCAGAAGGTTAATGCAACTGAGATGGTAGGGCGCACTATCGGTTCAGCAGCAACATGGAATCTACATAACACAATCAAATCACTTTGCCCCAACGAAGCAGTGAGGTTGTCAATTTCACCGGTTTTGCTGGACAGAAAGAGGTTAAACGTATGGTGTGGAAAACAGTATCAGAACAATATGAAAACAGTAGCAATAGTGTGAAAACAGTGTGTGTATTATCAATATGAGAAAACGGACCGGGGTCCACAGTTCACCAGTGGTGTCTCTCCATAAAAGATAAATAACATTTGTGGTGAACAAATTACGGCTGGGCAATTGACACAAATGAAGGTTGCACCGTAGTGCATATGCAAGAGATAAAGATTACTATGTGATTCATGCGGGCATTACAACAAGATACATAGACCGTCATCCAACTGCATCTATGACTAATAATCCACCCTCCGAATATCATCCGAACAAATGTTGGGTATTAAGTTGCAAGTAAGAGATAATCGTAGTAAGCAAAGTGTGTAATGTAAACAATGTAAACGAAGTAAACAACGTTGTTTTATCCCTAATGGAAACAACACATCCTCCATCCGTCACGTTTTTGTCACTCAAGCACAGATGCAAAGGAGGCGTGAACCCACTATCGAGCATAAATACTCCCTCTTGGAGTTACTAGCATCTACTAATAACGGAGAGCATGCAAGATCATAAATAACATATGCATGAAGATAATATGATAGATTGATAATTAGATGACATCACATTCAACATTCATCGGATCCCAGCAAAAACAACATATAGCATTACATAAAGATGATCTCGATCATGTAGGGCAGCTCACGAGATCTAAACACGAGGCATAAATTTGAGAAGACAACCATCTAGCTACTGCTATGGACTTGTAGTACAGGGATGAACTACTCACGCATTACTTCGGAGGAGGGCATGGCGGTGTAGACCCCTCCGGTGATGAATTTCCCTCCTGACAGGGTGCCGGGGAGAGCTCCAGAACCCTCCCGATCTCGGGATGACGATGACGGCGGCCTCGGGTGTTTCTCGGGAAAAAGTGGTATATTCTTAGGGTTGATGTACCGGGGGATTATATAGGCGAAAGGGCGATGTCGTGGACACCCGAGGGGCCCACACCACCCGTAGGCGCGGCCATAGGGCACGCCGCCCGATGGTGTGCCCCCATGTGTCCCCTCTCTGGGCCTCTTCGGGACTCCATGGAACCTTCGAGAATTCTAAGACTTCCGGGTTTCGAATTTTCCAATTCCGAGAATATTTCAAGAACAACTTTTCTGAAACTAAAAACAACAAAAAACTGGGACCTGGCTCTGCGGCATCTTGTCAATAGGTTAGTCCCGGAAATCGATAAAAATGACATAAAGTATAGCAAACATGTAGGAAATAACATGAAAACAACATGGAACATCAGAAATTAAGGATAGATTTATGACTTATCAGTGCACAAAATGGCGTGTAAAGTCCGCTATCCGTCTTGAAGAAGATTTCAGAGTCTTGGGCTCTCGGTTTAAGTGGAGAGTGTTCCACACCTTGCACTTCTCATGAGGGGAGGAGGGAGAAAGCTTTTCTAAAAGGGGTTTTTGCTAAGTCGGGCCTTTGAAAATACACCAAAGGTGCAGCTATGTCCAATAGGGAAAAAGAGTTTTTTTTGCAAACAGACAAAATTAAAGCAAAAGGTGAAAGTGTGGTGACTTTGTGTTGTAGAAAAAGGCGTGCTTGTGAGACACACATGCAAACAATTCAAAAGAACACACAACAAGGGAGGAAGTAAAAAAATAATGCAAGAATAGAACACACAAACAACACACAACCAAAGTACAAACAAGGTACCTTTAGTACTCGCAAACGTCTAATACTGTGGAAGAAGGGGTAGCTCAAGTAAAACAACTGAGCGTAACCTATTGACCCTATGAGTCTGGGTCAACGGAGGTTGTTGAAATCTTCATGCCATTGACGTCTTTGTAGATTGTCATTGTTGAGCTTTATACTTGGTAGAGTTATCTGGTCTCGAGGATTTTCTTCATCTTGTTCAGGTTGGAAAAAGACTTAATGGTGAGATCACTTCAGTGTAGGAGGTTGTAGCAGGTCTTTGATATTTGCATAGAAATCACCTTGATGTTGAGGTCTTCATAAGGAAGCTTCTTTTTCTTTGGGTTGCTAATTACTAAGGTCTTCTTGGGACATCGTCAAGTGTGTAATTTTTGATAGAAAAGATAACAGAATAATTGTTTTTTGGTAAATCTTTTAAATAAGAGCAAAATTTTCGTGAAACCACTTTTATTTATTTTTACAAAATATTTTGCGCCATGAAAACAAAGGAGAAAAAGGTAGGTTTACTATTTTTCTCAGCTTTTCCAACTTTCTGTATTATAAACTAGGCAATAATTTTGAGAATAAGAGAAGAGTGGAATCTATGCTTAGGGTTCATTAGATAAAAAACATTTAGGTAGTAATAGAGTTTTTACCAAAATATTTTTATTTTTCGTCTAACGTCCATGCTAACTAAGGTCTCCTAAAGTCAGGATGGCTCTAATACCAACTCAGTGGGGACCCAATACTAGCAGTCCGAGACCTCCATTATGCATACATTCATGATCACATGATCAGTTAGGCGTGAACAACATACTTGAGTTGGTATTGCATATTACAACATCCACTACACGAATACATGTCTTACACAACTGGTCACCTAAATCAGTTGAAAACAACTGCCACGCAGGGCAGGAAAACACACTAAACAACGGAAGTCTTCAAATAAACTCGTGGTAAAACCCAAGTCACACCTTGACTACCTACATGCTACTGACTGGGAGACGTTCCTAGTTCGCAGAGTCGTCAGCGACACCATCTTTGTCAGTTTCTCCGGAGTGTTGCTCAAAGTCTGGCTAAGACAATAGCCAGGAACGAAACCAATATGAGTACATTCAATTTTACTCGCAAGTCACCCCAAATGAAAGATAAAGCATGCAAGTATGCATAAATATAGGTGGTAGGAAGGGTATAATCAGGGTTCAGCTAGCCATGATGAATTTGAAGACCCATCATGGTTGATCAAGTTTTAGATTCTCTTGTTCAAGAAGATACTTCAAAAGATATTTAGTTTCTCTTGTGGATCAAGCATATCCATAAGGTTCTGATACAAAATTCTAATTAAAAGAAAGTTTTTCTTTGCAAAACTTCTTGGAAGATCACATCTTCAAGATCATATTATTTCGGTACCTTAAAGGTACAATCATTTCCCTTTCCGAGTACCTCCCAGATGCATTACTGAAAACACTTTTCAAGCTTTTTCAAAACAATGACACAATGCTAGCTACATGGCCATTCAACTATCTATATCCGAGGTCTCGGCTATTCTGAATAGTTTTACTCTGCAGAGGTGTACAAAATCCATGAGATCTAGTACATCCACCGTGACCAACCACAGACTGTCCGTGATAGTATGTGGACACCAGATAACTGGTCCTAACTATAAACTATGTAGGTGCTAGTAAATGACTACCTCTTCAACTGGGTTTGTTCTCCCCGGTACCGAGTGAGTCAGCTGTATCGATCTGACTTTCCCTGACAACACACCGCCAGGAAAGGACCCAACTGTTGCAACCGGTGGTGCAGTTAATCCCACACTCTGAATGTCCCATGCTTTCCTTTCTGGCGACAATTCGGTTTAGGGGACTCTAACCCCTATAACACATTGAGGTAGACACGGACTAACATCGGCACGCTTATAGTTAGACCCCATTCCCATATTGAGGTAATGTGGCATCACGTATTTGTTTTCCGGTGCAAACTAGGTTATGTGTCATTTTTGAAAAACAAGTTGAAAACACTTCCTCTTTCACATATCTCCCTCGGACAAGGTCCCACCTTTCCTGGTTTTTTTTCCCAAAGCTTTTGTTTTCCAAAACCATAAAGTTAAAAAAAAAGTCCACTAAGGTACTAAAGTAGATTAAGTGATGGTACTAAAATTACAAAAGGGCTTGGTAACACCAAGATTATAGAGTGGCTATAGCATATTAGATACATAATATAGATAGTGATATAGTCCACTTAGGAGATAGTTTTTGAATCAAAATTTTGGAAAACTTCAGTAGTAAAACATGCATGATAGATAATGATAAGGAATCAACAAAAAAACATTTAGAGTGGGTTGCCTTGGCACTGGTCTTGGTCTTGCTCTTGAAATAAACAATAGTTGCAATAAAAACCTCTCCGGGAATAATTTCGTCTTCGTTATCTAACGTCGTAAAAGAAAAAAGAAAACAACCAATCAGAACCAAACAAAGGAAAGAACTAGACAAAAAGTAAACATACATCAAGAAATTCATCAAAAAAATACACTCAAATACAAAATCACTAGGGTACACACCAACAAGCAAAACATGCACATACAATACAAAGAAAACACTAGAAATGGTGCTATTGATCCTCAACCAAATTGGCACGAGTTCAGTGGGTGTGCCACTCTCATATCATGCCCAAATAAGGTTAAATGACTCTCTTGTCATTCATGAGGATGAACAAAACAACAAGAACACAACTTAGGAACACATACACACACATAGGAAAATAATAACAAGCAATACTACAAGCCTATAGTAACACATGATTTTCTAAACATGGTGAAATAATATAACTAGTGGCTAATAAACCTAATAAAAAGACATATCTATAATTAACATGGAATGGCATCACTCAATACATTAAAATAATCATGGAGGAAAACATCTACTAAAACTAGATATGGAAAAAGGGCTATTTAGACATGCATGCATACATAACCATAATAGAACATCAAACAAGAATTATTCTAACATGATAGATCTATATATAGCATCTAAATAACATATAAATAAACACCTAGGCATCCTAGTAATACGAAAATAACAACCTAAACAATTTATCAATTATAAACAGTCAAGTATCAATCATGGCAGAAAACAGCTAAAACTAGCAATGCATGTCAACATGATCTAGTGCTTAATCAATCATGCAAGTAAGGATAATCTACCGCAATATTAGTAGATATGCTATAACAAACTATACTTAAGCAATCACTCAAGTGATCCTAAATAAAAATCAAACAACAGACATAAACCCCTAAATACTACGAAACGACTATATCAGAAGAAAACTATAACAAACATGGTTTTTCACATACACTTTCCTATCATGCTAGTGACACACACTAGGAAAATCATAATGATGGATTACCACCCTACACATTCTTGGAATCACCTTTATAGCAATAATATTTAACACCATAATAAAATAAGAAATAATTATAAAAGGCAGAAAAGGGATAAACACCAGATAATTCACCAAGAGTATTCTGTAACTCCTATAATCATGAAAAACAAGTATTAGATGCTCCTAGTCACTCACAAACCAACATAATTGGATTCACATCAAAATTTGTCACCAATAAAATCAAATAATTCACAGAAGTGCTCTCTGGTCCTAAACAAACATGCATGGTTTTTTCAAACAAAATCTCAAGTAAACACAAGGTTAATTTTTACGGATAGGTAACACCAAGAGATTCTCAGAACAATTTAGTGTGCAAGATTTGGACACATAGAACTCAAGTTATTATTTTATTAGTGAAAATGAGTAGTTTTGGGATTTATGCTATTTCTCTAAAAATATAGCACAAAACACAGATCTGAAAGTTTGAGTGGTTAAGAAGAAGTAGATCTACCACTATGATTTTTTGTTTTGGCAAGTTTTACTGTTTAGCATTTTCATTTCGATTTAAAGAAAACACACAAAAACAGATCCTGCAGGGAAAAGAAAACAACCTGAAGAAGAATAGGCTAACGGGGTGGATCTGCGGGAAAACGGCCCGGGGAAGAGGCATGCCAGGCGGAAAGGAGCAGTGAGGCGACGGGCCGGCCCACCAAGAGATTTCCCACCAACGGAGGAAGTCAAACCTCTGACGCGTGGGCCCAGCGGGGTCCACCAGTCAGTGGATCACTAGCCCTGAAGGGGTATGTTCTCGTCAGATCTTAGATGGAGGGCACAGATGAGGCCACGCGGGCATAGGACGGCGGTGACAAAAAAAATTGGAGGCGGACACACATGTGCGACGGGGCCGAGGGCCTTCTTGCCGGAGCATCGCCGCAGGGGTCGTCTGTCTACTCATAGACACGCTCATGGTTCTAGAGCGCTCAGGAGAGCGCGACCAAGCGCATGTCTCCCACAGTTCCCGTGGAGGAAATATGGACACGGGCGTGCGACAGACGGCAGCGGCGAAAGTCCTAGGTCGAGGACGGCGGCGCCCCTGCAATGGGTATAATAAGGATTTAGCGTGCGCGGGAGCTTGTAGACGTCAAGAGGGAGATATAGGAGTAAACTTTCTTTTCGGGAACGTCTTGCAGCGACGGCTCGAGGAGGTGGTCGTCGGCGGGGCTCGACATCCAATACTGCCGATTGAGAGAGAACGGGAGGGGACTTTTGGTGCAAGGCTTCGATTAGGAGGGAGAGGATGTGGCTTGACAAGGTTTTGAGGAAGGAGAAGGCTCAGGATGACCAAGCCTCGATGCTCCGCGGGTGGCGTCCATGGTGGCTACGGACATGCTGGTTCAAGCAATAGAGATTGAGCTCGGGCATGTCTAAGGGTGTGGGTACAATGAGGAGATGCGAGCGGAAGAAGAGATCGAGAGAGATATGGTCCATGGAGGAGGGGAGGTGAGCGCTATCATGCCTCACCCGAAGGTGTTCGACATGAAAATGATTGAGAAGGAGAGAGAGCTGGAGGAAATGGAGTTCAGGGGCGCGCTCTAGGGGACCTCGTGAAGCTAGTAGACAAGGTGAGAGAGCAATTCATGGCAGATGAGGGAGGAGTTCGACGACACCTGTGATCTACCTTGGCACTTTGCTGTTGGGGAAGGTGTGGAGGAGAAGGAAGGGGCTAGGGGAAATGGCATGTTTTCTAGGTAGTTAAGGGACTAAATGCTAGTGTCGAGGTGCAGGGGAGAGGAAGAGAGAGAGAGGGATGGCCAAAACATGCCTCCTCTCAAAAGTGAACAGAAATACCAGAAATGGTTTTTGATTATTTTCTCCAACATTTTGAATAGAACCCAAGTGGATGATCATGTTTGGCGGATGGAGGATGCAAAATGGAGTCTAGGGAGGGTGGCCTCACAAGTTTTTGAAAAAATTTGTTTCACAAAAGTTTGGGAATTCAAAAAGGGCTGAATATGTTTTTAAGTGTTTTCTCCAAAATTTTCAAAAGAACTTGCAATATTTTTTGTATAAATAAGTCGCACATCACCATAGGCATCTTGGATAATTTTCAAGAATTTAGGAAATGCTTTTATTAACAAAAAAATTACAAGTCCATTTCTGGCCTTTTGGAAAATAAAATATGATAAATAGTAAAAAAGCTTTTAAAACAAATATTTTTGAGTTGGATGAGAGTGTATATGATATATATCTCAAAAGTGATTTTTGATAAACAACCCTTTCGAGAATTGTTAAGGTTTCAAGTGAAAAAGGGTGAACACATGAGATTATTTGTTAGGCCAAAACCCAGAAGAAGAATAATCAAATGACCATTGAAAAATAAATGGACCACCTAGATGTGATATATAATTCATGAAGATGGCAAGGGTAGGTTGATGGAGCTAAAAAAAATGAAGAGGAGTGATTTTTAGTAACATAGCCAACGTGCATCAACATAACAGGGACATGATCATCATTTTGGAATGTCTTCAAAAACGACTGTGGAAGAAAATTCTAAAGAGGTTCAATATCAAATTTAACCATTTGGTTAGGACTTATAGATATTTACCCTGATATCCATGATGGTACATTGGTCAAAGATCAGTATTTTTCAATTATGGCATAAGGCCAAAGTGGGAGAACATCCAAATTAACAACTTGGACGGAAATTATAGAGATGGGCTATGAGATCAAAGATGATGCATTGATGAATAGGTAAAGATTTAATATTGTCGAGACATCGTAGTAGAATTCATAGACGGGGGTGCCATGAGACTACTGATAGAGAAGTGGGGGACGTGATTGTGCGATGGCAATGATACAGGTTTTTTTACCCAGGTTCGGTACGACGTAGTAATGCGACGTTCCTACTCCTGCAATCTCACTATAGAGGACTAAAGCCTGGGAATACATAGTACAATGTGAGATTCTATTAGCTGCTCGTCAAGGATCCACCTCTCGGCGAGTTAGCCTTTAGCTTCTTGTCTATCTATCGTATCTCCCGTCCGGCTTTATATAATAGCCGGATTAGGGCATACAGAGAAGGAAACCTAGAAGACTACGGTAACTATTAACTTGGAAAGTAAGGAATCCGCCTTCTACTCCAAGCCAGATCACGTAGGCCGTGATCCGGGTTCTTCTAGAATCCGGCTTCTCTGCGTCAGCTTATCGGGCCGCCCAATGGACCGTAGCCCATTACCATTTAGGCCACCCTGGTAATCCGACACTTTGGACTGCCATCTGATATACCCCTATTTAGTATATATCCGACAGTAGCCCCCAAGAAGGATTAAGACTCTGATTCGCCGTCTTTCGCCAAATGTGTATTTCCGAGAAATATCGGCTTGCAGTCTTGATTCTTCTTCTTCTCAAAGGATGTTATAACGCAAAACTCGGAATCCAGAAAATCCGGCTTTTCTTTCACGATCCTTCGTGAAGAAGGAACTTCCTGCGTCAGCGCTTTAATCATGCTGATGTAAGGGACGTTTGGGTTTCGAGCGGGAAACCTCGAAACATATCTCTGACAGATTCTCGCGGGAAACGAGGAGATAGCAATAATCACCCGTCGTTTCATTTCCCGGAACTTCCGGCGAGTGACACGCGTTGATCATCCAAGGTCAAAAGAGCCGTTAGCACGCATCGCAACGGGATTCCGGCTATAAATAGCCGCCTCCGTCCTCCCCAGCAAACCTTCCACTCTCACTCGCAACGCCATTCCCAGCGCCCAAGTTCGTAAGCAGAACCTCTCCCGAGCGCACGCACGAACGTCGCCCGAAACCTCACCGGAGCAGCCGGAAATCCCTTCGCGCCGCCCACAAATGGCATCTCCGATCTCTTCTCCGGCACGCTCTGTCGCGGCGGAGATCGACGAGATCATCAACACAATGGATCCCTTAGTGGATTCCCCAGTGAATGCAACCGGCGACGAGCCGGCGAAAGCTGCCACCAGCGCAGCGGACGAGGAAATGCCTCTCGCCGCCATAGATCTTGTAGGGTCTTCCTCCGCACCATCCCCGCTGTTCACGCCCGAGACGGTGGAGGAAAAAATCATCCTCGTCGGAGACGAGCTCACGGCTGCGTCCGCCGCCGCCGGAGTAGAAGACGAGGGGCAAACCGCCGGCAATTGGAGCCAAGCAGTATTCCGCCTTCCCTCCTTCCGACAATGGAAAAGGAGGGGCTTTTGCTGAAGGGCGAATGGCGGAGCCCGGAGGACGAGTCCGAGCCCGCGCCAAAGGACGAGGAACGTGGTCTCCTCTCCTCCCACATCGTGAGAGGTATGGGTTTTCCGCCGTCCGCCTTTTTTCTCCAAGTTCTGGCTCACTATAACATCCAACCCCACAATCTGCCTCCAAACTCCATCCTTTACTTAGCCGGATTTCAGACCCTTTTCAAGGGATATCTAGGTTTAGCTCCTAGGTTAGATTTCTGGCTGTATTGTTTTGGGGTTAAGCGGAACTCCTCGGAGGGTGCACTCCCAACTTGTGGAACCATATCCTTCACCCTGCGCAGATTCAGGGAGGATTGGTTTCCCAAGATTAAGACATCGGAATCCGTCAAATTCTAGATGGGTTCCTTCTTCTACCATCCCGACGTTCCCTTCCCTGGGAAAACCACCGGGGTTCCACCTTTTTCAAATACCGTTGCTGTCCCCCAAGAGAATTGGGGAACTGAAGTAGTACAATCCCTGCCGCCGGATCTTCTTAGGATCAAGCGGCGCAGCGCGAAACTCGTCGCCTCCGATCCGCCTCTGACTGGCATGGACACTGTCCTATGCTGGTTAGAAAGGCGGATTCAGCCTTTGGCTAATCATGGCACTCGCCTCCTCTGTGATTACACGGGAACCGGCGATGCCATGCGGACAACGAGCAAGATTTGGTCGGCAAAAGATTTGCGGAAATGAGCGAATCAATTGGTCGCCTCACGCGACCAATATGAAGAAAGCCGGACAATGTATACAACTTCGAATCCAGCCCCCAAGGTACAATTCTTTGCCTTTCGGGTTTAGATTCTTTTCATTTTCTCGGTTTCGTGTTTTTAACTCGGCTTTTGCCTTTTTAACAGATCACCGAACTCCCTGAGTCGGAACTTGCCTCTGACGCCGAGCTGGAGGCACTGCGCTCCAACTTTGCTGGCGGACGTAAGCGCAAGAAGATTTCCACTTCACAGGAAATTATTGATCTTGACGGGGTTCCCGTCGCCACTTCCAGGTTTGTGCGTCTAGGTTGTTCTTCTTTATCGGAATTTTTTCCTTTGTCTCGGAGTTTAAAGTTTCCGACATTTCTCTTTTTTAGCTTGGCCCCCACAACTCTGAAGCCTAAAAAGCTAAAGAGGCAAAAATCTGTGGCCAGCAGGGGCCCACACCCTTCCCCTGCTACTGCTCCGGATACCCCTGTAGTAGCAACAGAAGAGCACGCTACTGCCCCCAACGTCGAAAACCAGCAGAACAGCCAGCCCATTGTGCCGGAAATGGACACGAGGGAAAGGGCGGTCCCTGAGGTGGGAGGTCCTTCTCGGATAACTGAGGAGGAACCCATTCCCACCTTTGATAAAGATTTCAAGAATATCAACAAGGGCCTTAGCGCTGCCGAGACTCTTTTTGCTGAATACGCAAAGGAGTTCACCGAAAATTTGGCAGGTTTACAGCGGATGAGCCAGGTATTATATCTAAACCCCAAGCAATATGTCAAATGCATGCCTTTAACTTAATGCTTTCAATTTTATCATGCTTGTTTCTAACATAAGCGCTTCGTTTCATTTCCGTGTTTCAGCAAACCGCTGAAACTATAAACCTAGAAGTTTTCAGCAAACTTACCGTCAAGAATAAGGAGGTTAGAAACCTTCTATCTATTCTTGAAGTTAAGGAAGCAAAGCTGGCATCGTCTCAGCAACAGCTGGAGGAAACAACAGGTATATTTTAGTTCTCTGAGGTTTCTTGTCCATAATTTTTCCCTTAGTATATTTTCGAGTTTTCTTAACCCGGAATTTTATCGCGCTTTTCAGCTGCTTTGGCAAGAGCCAAGCAAGTTGCTGAAGATGCCGGCAACACCGAGAATCTCCGCCGGGAAAACCTGGACCTTCTTAAGGAACTTATGAAGGTTCAGAAGGAGCTGGAGGCCAGCCATTTGGCTGTTGGCATTGCTCAATCCAATACCTCCCAGCAAGCTGACAAGGACAAGGCAACCATCCGAGATTTGGAGAATGCCTTGACCCTGCGCCTGGAGGAAGGATCTGAGATGGATAAGATCCTCGGTAAGTCATTTACTTTTACCGTAGTTTCCATGTTTTGATTTCTTTCTCCGCTCTTTCACTAACCCTTTGGTTGTTTTTCTGAAAAAACAGGAGATAACCCAGGATTTTCTCGGATTGAGAAAATCCGAGCCTTTGGGAATGTATTCACCGCGATCAAAGCTGTGGAAATGTTGCTTATCAACAGATACCTTCCCGCAAAGTCTGGGGATCTCTCGGAAGTTGAAAAACTTCCGGGATCTATCATAGAAATTGCGGAGGCCAAGGAATCCACCTTGCGCTCCGCGGCACGGGGTGGTGCACGCATGGCTTTAGGGCTTATGCGTATGCATTATCCCACTGCCAAATCTTGGCGCGTGGCGTCCGGCATCCCTCAAGGATGTACGGAGACCCAGCGGACCACCATCTTTGATGAGATCGAAGGTCACGCTACCAAGATTGCTTCTATGGTGAATGTCTCCATCACCTATCCCAGAAGCCCCCGAGGAATCCAGCAGCAAAGAAGACTCGGATGCTTGAAGAATTTTCCTTGCCCTGGATAGGAGAAATAGGAAATAGGAGCATTACTGCACTTTACAATGTAATTTTTATTGTAATACTTCTATTCGTTTGTATGAACAAGTACTCCGCCTTTTGCAGTTAATGTTGTTAATTCCTTTGCAAGTTTTCCGGGTTTTATGTTCCTTTATCTTCTAAGTTCTCTGGTTTATGTGCTTTAACTGTCCTTAGTGTTTGAAATGGCTCAGTAGTATTTTAATATTCATGCCAAGTGACTGGGTAAAACTGATCAGTTCAAACTCGAAAACATGGATCATACTGAAGGCATTTTTACTTATTAGCTCCAATGACCCAGCACATAAAAAATTAGATAATACTTAGAGAATGGTAAGGAATTTTTTAGATGAAACTCAGGCACGCATGCACAATCCGAGTTTCCTTTAGCCCTTAGTAGGCTGAAAATCATTCAGTTTTTTAAACGCCGAGCACGCAGGCACAATTCGGGTTAACATTGAGTATTTTGTAAGATCATTGGGAAATAGATAAGACGGAATCATGCTTTGCACTGTAATAAACTTGTCAAAACATGGATGTAAGAATTCCGACAACTTTATTTCATGATCTCAAAGATGTTTACATAGAAATTGAACTAAGTATAGAAGGGACGTAACTGCTGGATACTCTAGGGCCTCTTTGTCTCTCCTACTTCATCATCTATCTTTCTCTTTCTTTTGCGATTCGTATTTTCGGGATGGTCTTCCGTATATCGAATGTCTACAAGATAGTATGATCCATTTTTCATAGCTTTGCTGATGACGAATGGTCCTTCCCATACTGGGGCCAGTTTGTGCTTTCTTTGCTGTATCAACCTTAGCACTAGGTCACCTTCTTTAAAAGAACGATGCCTGATTTTCCGACTATGGTAACATCGTAAACCTTGCTGATAAATGGCGGATCTTTGAAGCACAAGACCCCGTTCCTCTTCTAAGAGATCAACGGCATCCTGTCGTGCGTTTTCGGCATCTGAGTCATCGAAATCCTGCACTCTTGGGCTATCATGGATCATGTATGTTGGCAGAATTGCTTCAGCACCATAAACTAGGAAAAATGGGGTTTGCCCAGTTGACCTATTTGGTGTTTTTCGAATACTCCAAAGCACGGAGGGTAACTCTTCTACCCATGCTCCAGCTGCTCTATGAAGAGGAAATTCGAGTCTTGGGCGTATTCCTTGCAAGATTGAGCTATTCATTCTTTCAACCTGTCCATTGGATTGCGGGTGTGCCACAGATGCGAGATCTAGGCGAATTCCCGTTTGTCGGCGATATTTTGCCAACTCTCCAATAGAGAAATTTGTCCCGTTGTCGGTTATTATGCTGTGTGGAACTCCGTATCTCATGACTACGTCAATGATGAAATTTCTAGCAGTTACATCGTCAAGCTTTTTGATGGGTTTAGCCTCCACCCACTTGGTATATTTATCCATAGCTACGAGTAGATGTGTAAGTCCGCCTCTTGCAGTTTTGAATGGTCCCATCATATCTAGCCCCCAGACCGTAAACGGCCATGTAATGGGGATAGTTTTGAGTGCTTGGGCTGGCATATTTGTCTGCTTGACGTAATATTGACACCCTACACATGTATTTACTATGTGCTCAGCATCTGTCTTACCTGTTAGCCAGAAAAACCCTGCACGGAATGCTTTTTTGACTATGCTTTTTGATTGAGCATGATGTCCGCAATCTCCGGCATGGATTTCTTGTCCTTCTTCTGGTGAAATACATCGCATAAAGATTTCCGGTAGTACTGCGTTTATACAGGCAGTTGTTAATTACCGTGTATCCTTTGCATCGACGTTGAATCTGTCTCTGCAAGACTTCGTATGCTCCATCCGGGTACTTCTGATCAACTAAGAAGTTTAAATATGAAATTGTCCAATCCGGGTTAACGAGCATGACTTCAATTGATTCGGAAGCCAGAGGATAATCAACATCTCCACCTTTTATCGATGGTTCATACAAATGTTGGACAAACAAACCTGGTGGTAGGAATTTTACCCTTTCTGATCCCATGCGGGCTAATGCGTCCGCGTTCCAGTTTTCCTCCCTTTTGACATGAAGCACTTCAAATCCAAAGAAACAGATTGCAAACTCGTCCACCGTTCTCCAATATTCGGCCATGATGGGGCTTTTGGCATCCCAAGTTTGGTTGAGCTGGTGCTGTACCAAATCTGAGTCGCCATAGCATAAGATGTGTTTGACACCTATTTCCTTTGCAATATGCAAGCCGTGAAGCAGAGCTTCGTATTCTGCCACGTTATTACTGGCGTTGAAGTGTATTTGTAATACATACTCCATTGTATCTCGTTTAGGGGATTTTAGGACTACACCTGCTCGAGCGCCCTCCTTCATCTTGGATCCGTCAAGTGCATGATCCAGTACTCGGACTCCGGCATTGGTGTTTTTTTCCATTGCTTCCATCCAGTCGGCGACAAAATCTGCCAGAACCTGGGATTTTATTGCCGTCCTGGGTTGGTACTTAATGTCGAAAGCTGCTAGCTCGATGCCCCATTTGGCTACTCGGCCAGTTGCCTCCGCATTGTTTATTATATCCCCTAGTGGTGCTTTACATACCACTGTTATGGAATGTCCTTGGAAGTAATGGCGAAGTTTTCGTGATGCGAAAAATACGCCATATGCCAGTTTTTGATAGTGTGGGTACCTTTGTTTGGACTCGGAGAAAACTTCACTTACATAGTATACCAGATGCTGATCTGGTATGCTTTGTTCGTCTTTCTTCCTTTCCACAACTATCACTGCACTAAAACCCGGTCTGTAGCCGTGAGGTACAATAGCATAGGTTCTTCGTCTTTTGGGGATGCCAAAATCGGAGCTTTCATCAAAGTTTCTTTCAACTGGGTTAATGCTGCATCTGCTTCTTCTGTCCACTCAAATTTTTCGGATTTTTTCGACAACTTGTACAGTGGCAGGGCTTTGTCCCCCAGCCGGCTAATAAACCCGCTAATGGCTGCAGCAGAACCCGTCAATCTTTGTACATCTTTTAGGAACATAGGCTTGGAGATGTTTAAGATTGCTTTGATATTTTCTGGGTTTACTTCTATTCCTCTGTGAGAAACGATGAAACCCAGAAGTTTTCCTGAGGGAACCCCGAATACGCACTTTAATGGATTTAACTTCATTTTATAAGTGCGCAAATTTTCAAAGGTTTCTCGCAAATCTTCAAGGAGCTTGTCTTTTTCCTTGGAAACGATAGCAATGTCGTCCATGTAAACGTGGACATTTTTACCAATCTGACTATGCAAACATCGTTGCATGCAACGCTGATAAGTTGCACCTGCGTTCTTCAGGCCAAATGGCATGGTTATGTAATAGTACGTCCCATATGGGGTTATGAAGGAAGTTTTGATTTGATCTTCTTTCGTCACGCGTATTTGATGATACCCGGAATATGCATCCAAGAAGCATAAAAGCTCAGAGCCTGCAGTGGCATATATTATTTGATCGATTCGCGGTAACGCAAACCTATCTTTTGGACACAATTTGTTCAAGCGGTGTAATCTATACACATCCTAAGGGTAGTACTATCTTTCTTCGGGACTAATACTGGATATGTAGACCATTCAGTATGTATAACTTCCTGGATTAAGTCTGCTGCCAAAAGCCGGATAATCTCCTTGCCAATAGCCTTCCGTCTTCTTCCGTAAAATCGACGGAGACCTTGTTTGATGGGTTTAGATCCTGGAATCACCTTGAGTTGGTGCTCAGCAAGCTCCCTGGGTACGCCTGGCATGTCCGCTGGACACCAAGTGAAAATGTCCCAGTTCTCACGGAGGAACTTGATGAGCTCACTTTCCTATTTGTCGGTCATCCCAGTTCCTACTAAGACAAACTTTGTCAGGTCTTTAGGATCTAGGATTACCTGTCTTGTGTTCTCGGAAGCTTTGAAGCTATCCGCTGGCTTCCGGCTTTCTTTTCCTGCCGGCCTTTCTGTCGGCGATACCTCTTTGGCCAGCTCTTTCAACTCTTCCTTTGCTATGACTTTCTCAGCGCAAAGGGCGTTTTCTTTTTCCAGCTCGTTTGCCAACTTGAAGTGTCCTATTATGGTGATTAATCCTCCTTTGGGCCCTGGCATCTTCAGCTTGTTATAAATATAACATTGATCTTGCCATGAATTTGGCGAAAGTTGGACGCCCGAGTATCGCGTGATACACGCTTTCGAACGACACTACTTCAAAGGATACTTTTTCCTGACGGAAGTGATCTTTTTCTCCGAAAGTGACATCTAGGGAAATTTCTCCTAGGGATCGTGCTTGTCTGCTAGGGACGATGCCGTGAAAACGTATGTTGCTGTGATTGAGCTGGGTCTCGGAAATTTTTAGATGTTTTAGTGTATCCAGGTACATTATGTTAATGCTAGATCCTCCATCCATCAGCACTCTCTTTAGCCTAGTGTTCTGGGAAATAGGACTTACGACAAGAGCTTGCGTGCCGGGTTCAGGGATGTTTCCGGGATGATCAGACTGATCCCAGGTGATTGGTGTATTTGAGTACTTCAAGAATTTCGGGGTTGCCGGAACAACCGCGTTTATTTATCAAAGCGTTCTCTTTGCCACCTTTGCTGAGGGAGTTGCCAGGAAAGTTAGGTTACATTCTCCATCAACTCTCGGAAACTTGGGTTCGCCTTTTCGCTGCTGTTCCTGGATTTTTTTCCGTAAGTGTCCGATTCACTGTCTTCTTTTTCAGCTTCTGGCTTTTGCTTGGAAAATTTCCTATTGGGATTCTTCCCTTTCGTTTCCGGATCCTGCACTGCCTTTCATATGCTTGTTCAGCCGGCATTGTGCGTTTGTGTGGGTAGGTTTCCCAAATTGCGAGTGGTGGACGCAGTTTTCCGACTTTATCTTTTCCCACTCTTCCTTGGTGTAATTAATCGGTTCTGTACTGCGTCCTTTCCACCTATTCCCATTTTCTCTTCCAAAGGCTATGTTAACTTCTTTGGGCTTTTGTGTTGCATTTGGAGTTCCTTTTTTCTTAGGGCGAGGGTTCTTTTTGGCCTGTATCAGTGTATCGATATTGCCTCCTCTTGCTCTGATGTCATCTTCGGCTGCTGCATGTTCATCAGCGGTTGTAAGCATAGATCCGAGATCTTTGTGCTTCTTGGAACCGATCATGAACGGTACAAGTCCGGGTTTTAGGCCATTGACGAAAGCATGCATTTCTTGGACGTCAGTTACTCCAGAGAAACTATTCTTCACTGTCGTCCATCTTGAGATGAAATCCACGTATGGTTCGTCCTCAAATTGGGTGCAACGGTTTAGCTGGTTGATGCTATTCGGGCGCTTATAGGTTCCCCGGAAATGCTGAGTAAATACTCGAGCCATCTCATCCCAGCTATCGATAGTTCTGGAGGGTAGTCCATTGATCCAGTCTCTGGCTCCATCCAGTAACATTAGGGGGAGAAACTTTACAGCTTCCAAGTGTGTCCTGTTGTTAATCTGGACGGCTGTGCAATAGTCTGAAAGCCAGGTATCCGAGTTTGTGCTACCGGTATATTTTTGGTACGTTGGACCAACTTTGGCAAAGACACAATGCAGAGTTATCCTTCGGATCCTATCTGTGAAGCACTTAGGTCCAATGTATAAATCATGTCTTTCCGCTCTATCCATGTGTGCGGAGTATCTGCCGGCTGAATAGACAGAAGGGGATCTGCTCCTTTCTTTTCCATTGTGGCGCGAACACGCTTTTCCGGGATCTTCTCTATTTCTTCCGAGATCATGCCCTTTGGGATAAGGTGGAGTTCTACTCCTGTGTCTTTCCTTATTCCTGGGGGGCGTCCGGGATCTCTCACGCCTGTGAGGTATATCCTGTCTTCCGGCTTTTTCAGCTGGACGTCTCGGAGGCGGCATTGCTTTTCCGTCATTCCGGTTCTTTTCTTCCCGATCACGAGGATTGACTCCATCTTTCGGGAGATGGGATCCGGTTCTAGACGCTTCATCCTTATTATCGGGATTTTTCTTGTCTTTTCTCGGATCTGATTTCTTCTCTTTTGAATTGTTTGAATCTCCAGGTTCTTCCGGTCCACGTGCTCCAGCGGCGCACATAGCTGTTTTGCATAGGGCGGAGTCGTCGTGCAACTTCCCTGATCGCTGCTGCCCCCGCTGTTGTTGTTGCAATGCTTTTCCTAAGAAAGCATACACCCCTTGAAGTTTTTCACCATTGGAGTACATATCGTTGTTGAGGATGGCGAACGCTGCTTCCGCGTTTTATGCTACGGTTTTGTATATTGGTTCACCTCTGGCATCTTTGCCGTTTACCTGCTTTTGCCAAGATTGGTTGTGAAACCTTTCTTTTGGCGGCAGTACTTCCGGTCTTAAGATTCCGGGTAACCTTGTAGGTTTAATGCCAGATCTATTCTTTTTCTCGTATTCCTCAATTTCTTCCTTCATGATCTTGATGTGATCCTGGGTTTTTTGGAGGTGTTCTCGAGTTCGGAACAGATGTTGATGCTGCCTCTGGAGAGCTCGTCTCCTGGATTCTAGCACTTCAGGGGGTTCGTGAGGTCCTACTGGTGTTTGGAGTAACTCCTGTTCGTCTTGCTCCGTCATTGGCGGAACAAGGATTTCTTTTGTTTTCTTCTCTTTAGGCTTTATTCCGCTTGAATCTCCTACTTCCGGGCTTTCATTGGCTGGATCGGCCGATTTCTTCTTCCGGAGTTTATACTGGAGCTTCTTAGCAGCTTTGTGCTTCTTCTTGGAAGAGGGAGGTTTTTTGTTTGGTTCTTCCTCTGTCAGTTCTTTGACATCAGGGTATCTTGGAGAAGTTTCTCCTTCTTCTCTCTCTTCCTCTGGCGGAGGAGTTCTAGGGCTTTCCTGGCTGTCGGCATCCGTGTTTTCAGCCGGTTTTGCCATCAGTACTTCATGGAATCCCTCCTGAAGAGATTTAACCTTTCTTTCGGAAGCATCCTCATCTTCGTCTTCAGAATCAAAGATGTCCGATCTGGTTTCTGATCCCAATCTTGCCTCAATGGCGGCTAAAACGGAATCAGCTTCCGAGTTTGTCGTCGTATTGACGGATGTCGGATCTTCCACCTCAGTTGTGGGTTTGATGTTTTCTGGCTTGCACGGGATTGCATTCATCCGTGTTTTCGGCGATCTCGGATTGCACCATGCCGACAAAGTGTGATTCACTTGTATGTCGGCGATCTGAGAAAAACCCGGCATCATAGTCATCTTCGACTGGGTATAGGGCGGGTGGGATAAATTTACTTCCACAGCAAAACCCCATGGCCTCTGCAGTTAATCCGATAAAGATGTTTGCAGATCCAATCGGTACTATGCAGGCACTTACCAGATGATTTTGCGCCGGCATGTATGATCCATTGTCGAGGAAGCGTCCAACAACGTTGTCGAATTCTAAGCTTCTGACAATTATGGTACTGCCGATTCCGCCGAGTATCCCCGATCGAAACTTAACGCCGGACATCGCCGGCCCCACGGTGGGTGCCCCCTGTCAAGACATCGTAGTAGAATTCATAGACGGGGGGTGCCATGAGACTACTGATACAGAAGTGGGGGGACGTGATTGTGCGATGGCAATGACACAGGGTTTTTACCCAGGTTCGGTACGACACAGTAATGCGACGTTCCTACTCCTGCAATCTCACTATTCAGGACTAAGGCCTGGGAATACAGAGTACAATGTGAGGTTCTATTAACTGCTCGTCAAGGATCCACCTCTCGGCGAGTTAGCCTTTAGCTTCTTGTCTATCTATCGTATCTCCCGTCCGGCTTTATATAATAGCCGGATTAGGGCATACAGAGAAGGAAACCTAGAAGACAACGGTAACTATTAACTTGGAAAGTAAGGAATCCGCCTTCTACTCCAAGCCAGACCACGTGGGCCGTGATCCGGGTTCTTCTAGAATCCGGCTTCTGTGCGTCGGCTTACCGAGCCGCCCAATGGACCGTAGCCCATTACCATTTAGTCCACCCTGGTAATCCGGCACTTTGGACTGCCATCTGATATACGCCTATTTAGTATATATCCGACAAATATAGATGCAGGTCTCCAAAGTTGGAAGATTTAAAGAAAACAAAAGATGAGATAGAAATAGGATGGAGTATGATACTGATGTCTGGTCTTGTTATTGATTGATTTTATTCATTTAAACCAATTCATAATCACAATCAAACAAATATATAAACACTTCAAGGAAAACACAAGATAAGATCACACAATAAGTAGATGATAACAAGACTTAACAAGATCAATCAAGCAAGTGAGTTCTTTATTTTAATTGCGAGGCGTCTTCTCGAGTGTTAGTTAAATGTAGTGATCAAGCCATACCATGACAAGAGGATTTTTCATAAAATAGTTCAACTACTAGCTTGTTATTTCCAAAAGAATACAATTAAAGGAAAAACACAGGGGTAATATAGTCCCCACTTATAGTGTTTGCAAAGAAGCAAGTGAGAAGCGGTTTTTCAAATACTTCCAAAAATAGTTTGGTTGAAAACAGGTAGGAGAAGATTACCTCCATAATACTTTTTATATAGCTTTGGAAAATAACTTTTGGCTTTCTCAAAACCTTGGCCTTTGGGTTGTTGTTAAAACCAAACCATTTTCAAAAGGGTTTGGCCAAAATAGGGTGATAGATGAAGGTGATAAGTTTTCTTGTCATGACTTGATCACAAAGGTTAACTTTTAAGAAGGTTATGATCTTTGGTCTAGTGTTAGGTGTTAACAAACTCAAACACAATCACAAACACAAACAACAAGCAAATAGAAGTGAAACACAAAGCATAAGTCAAGCATTTCAAAAAAAAAATGTTGGCCCTGATTTTTGGCTTCGGAAAATTGGGCTGTTACATGTGCAGATACCATTAGGGAGAAATCAACAATGCTTAAGTTCATTGTTTATATTACGCACTTTACTTAATGCAATATTTTCCTGTTCGCAACTTAATACCCAAAGTCTGCTTGGATTACGTTCTAAGGCTCGATTATTAGTCTTAGATGCAGTTGGATTATGGTCTATGAATTATGTTGTAATGCCCGCATAAATCACATAGTAATCATCATGACATGCAGATGCACTACAGTGCAGCCTTTATATCTTTCAATTGCCCAGCTGTAATTTGTTTACCGAACATGTTATCTATCTTTTATGGAGAGACACCACTAGTGAATTGTGGACCCCGGTCCATTTCTTTTACACTGGTAATACAACCTACTGCAAGCATTGTTCTTTTTGCTACAATAATTGTTATCTTTTCATTCACTGCAAAGAAGCCCTGTTTTCCACACTATACGTCTAATCCTTTGTTTTGTTGGGGCAAAGTATCTTGGTAGTGTTGTGTGCAGATTCCACGTTGCTGCCGAGCCGGTAGTGCGCCCTACCAACACCAATTTCCAACAACCTTCAGAAGTGTTTTCTTTCTCATACTGGTCGATTCAACCTTGGTTTCTTTCTGAGGGAAAACTTGTTGTTGTGCTCTTCATACCTTCCTCTTGGGGTCTCCCAACGAACGTGTGTTTACACGCCACCAAGCTTGTTTTCTGGCGCCATTGCCGGAGATTTCAAAGTCATCAATAAGTAACCACTCCCTCGTCAACGTCTTGTTTTCTGGCGCCGTTACCGCGGAGGAAAAGGATTTCTGCAAGGGGAGTCTCTCACCTCCAATCTATTTACTTTGGTATTCTCTTGCTTTTTTACTTACTTTATCATGCTTGCTATCTTTGTTGATTTCTTTGAAACTAAATCTTATTGGAAAGGTGGGTTCACGGAAGAACAACAAAAATATTATAAGGAACGCCGCTTGTCACAAAAAGGGATACACTTATGGGAACAAATTAATAAATTGAATAACTATGCTAAAACTTGTGCTCTACTTATAATGTTACTTATTGCTTTGATAAACCTTGTTGCTGTAGGAGGTATAAAACCATCCCTTTTCAATGTGAGTATAATGATAATGTTACCATATCTTCTTATGTGAAGGTAAATTATGACTTTTATGATGTGGAACAAATTGAAGAATTTATTGCTTGGAAGGGTGCATTCAAAAAAAATTATTTGCTTGAAAATATTGATGATGCACCTTAGAAATATGAGATTTATGATATACTTGAATTTTTCTTTGATAATTACAAGGAAAAAATGGATATATTCTTAAATATCTTTATAAATGCTCTCCACCAAAGGAAGCGACTAATGCCTTGTAGGAGCCTATGGAAGAACAAATTTCTAAATCTGGAGGCTCACTGGAGGAAATAGAGGAGGCGAGTGATGATCAAGAGGAGAAAGAATGGAGTAGCTACCCATAACTACCTCCCAATGAGAGTAAGTCTTCTCATACCTTATTTGTTTTCCATGCATGCTTACCAAAGGAGGATGAGTGTTATATTGACAATCATGATGATCCTATTGATTCTTTTAAAATATCTCTTTCGGATGAAATTGATACTTGCTATACTTGTGACCTTGATACTACTATGAATGAAACTTGTGAGAATGATATTGCTGCTGTTATGTATGATAATCCATTCTAATTTGATAAATCTTATGACAATACTCTATTTATTCCAACTATTGATATGCATGATAAAGAGGAAGTTTGTTTAGAAAATTTATATGATAATGCTCTAGATGATGGTCCTATGTTACTTGATGTTATGAATTATAATCTATTATATACTAAAAGCAATATACAGGTCTATAAATGGAGTCACCAGGTTGATCCACATGTGCTTAAAATATGCCATCCGTCGATTTAGTTAATAATGGCTGAGATAAAAAGATCCAAAAGTCACGTACACAATATAATATGTACACTTTTGATTTTATGACACGTACATATAAAATCACCATAAGTGCGTTTCCCGTTGGAAAGGTCTCCTTGGAATCGTGTAGTCCCTGTTCTATATTGGTACGTCTTTGTTGTTCACACGTATGGCGAGCAAATCCCGTACCTCTTCCGTTTTGATCTAGCTAGAAAACACCATGTAATCTATTCTATGTACCCTCGCGCGCTCCGGCCGCCGCCGTATTCTTCTTATGCACTCAGCCAGCCGGATGAATCTCTTCAACATGAATGCGGATCTACGACAGGGTATCAATCTTGCATCATGATACACCTAGCATCGATCCAAGATGGATCGCTCATTGGATTCACACAGGAGGACGTATAGCCCAAGGCCGACATATTCAATCTTCGAATCACGTATCGATCGTATCAACCTTTCCTCATGGATACACCATGCGGCAGATCGAGCAGGACGCATGACGCCGCGTTGCCGTGTTCTGTATTCCGTCTTTCAAGCTTGCTTCCGCCCTACTATCGGCATGCATACAGCCGGATAGGTCGTTACCAAACCGACATAATTTTCAGTGCAATAGATATTAATTTCAATCTGACCATTAAAAAATCATCATAATGCTATTGTAGGAGGTTTGCGGTTGCACAAAAGACCGTCTTTATTTCATTGTGCACACAGCAGTTTTTTTGATACACGCAGATTTTGTGCAGCCATCAATGGAGAAATTGAGAAAACTATCCATTAATTAGCTTACTGGACGCCATCTCCGGTGGGAGCAATCTGTTCATCGATACTGCTAGGTATACGAGGCCACCTCGCACAAGATGGTCTTAGCCGGCGCAAAATATTTTGACCGGCCGTCTACCACAGTAGGGGAACTGTTTATCAATATGTGGTACCTGATTTTATTCATCTGCCCCTTCTATTTCTTCAGTAATATAAATGTATATTATACTTTAGTTATATTGTACTTTGTAATTTTGTTTTACAAGTCTCCAAAGATATCGACCTAAATTTCTAAGTGCACAAGAAGGGCAAGGTTTGGAGACTTTTGGGAATATTTGTATAATGCCATTTTTACCGGTGATATGCCACTTAAAAAAAAGGCTTTTAAGGTTTAATATTTGCCATATATATTATGTGTTCATAGGGTAATACAGTCCACGCTCACTTAAAAAAAATGCAATTCATGCTCTATGCCAAAAATTATATATCATGTGCCACTCTTCCACTTTAACATTTCCAATTTGCATTCATCTTCAACCTGAGAAGGGTGCGAAAGCCAAAGATCTCAGTCTCCAGGTAATCCATAAAGCCATGTCCCAACTAGACCAAATGATCGTGCAAACCGGCAACATGAGGATCAGTCGGGTGGATGTTTTCGGGTGGAAATCCATAAAGCCATCTGCCAACTGACAGACCAAATGATCGTGCAAACCGGCAACATGAGGATCGGTCGGGTGGATGTTTTCGGTAATCCTGCGCGTTTTTTTTAAATTTAATTCTTCAATTTTGATACTAGAATCCAAAGTGTCCGTTTAATATTTTCTATTTTATACTCTTGATGTGCTTGCTCCACATGTAGTGATCCCACAAGATTCTGATCCTAGGAAAATATTGGAGCATGACTGGCCTCTTGTAGCTACTAAGATAAAACATTTATATACGCGTGTTCATTATCTAACATGTATTTTTTATTTTTCCATTAGCAATAGTCTGCAAGCCTGGAACACATATATGGTAACAAGTTTAAGCATATACATCAGATTGGTCTATATAGCTACGAATCAAATGACAGAAATACGTACACCAGAAGACCTATATCTAGCAAGTACACTACAGTTCATCTGGCGTACGTGTGGACTGCAGGTTAGTTTGGTTTGTTTCCTAGCTTCTGCACAATTGATTGTATACAATCACGAATACAATATCCTAGAGGAAATTATGTCTTACAAAAAGAGGGTATCATTGAGTGTCTAGAAACAAAATAATTTATTATAAAATACAAAAGAGAAGTAGGTAGATTTTTCTGTTCTACAAGACCTACATATCTCTTTGAGATGTTCAATCATAAAGGCACTTGGTAGTTAGATTTTTTTTCTGATAATGGGGTTTATTACTTAAAAGGTTTAAGTATTACACCCGGCTTCTGCATAACGAGATGCACACGGCCGAAAAAGAGAAAACAAAGGTAGCAACATATCGATTACAATCCGAGATGAATCAAATATGTCGCCTATGGAGCAGCTATCCGTAGATCAAGCCGCCACCCATGTGGGATAAAAATATCCCTCGCCACCCTTTCCAGCCGTACACATGCCTCCGTAAAAAGGACTCAAAACTCCGCCCGAATGTAGATTACCATAGGAATGCCGGTTGAAACATGATTTTTTTTCAGTCCAGAAAATAAAGATGAACAATATGTGAGAATAGAGAACCCCTATCGGTGAAAAAATGTAATTAAGAATCTAATAAGACTATACATGTGTACAAAATGGTATATAATTTATTTCTTTCTTATCAATATAACCATACATACAAGAGTGTCCAAATGTATCCACCGATTTTTTTATAATAAAGATAAAGTTATTTTATAATATTTTAAAATATTAATTAACGCCGCCCTCGCATTTGCGAGGGCCACGATGCTAGTTGTACTGAAAATAGGATTGCTATTATGTGTCCTGTACCTTTTAAGAGTGACCAATGATCTTGATTTTCTATTACTAAAAGTGACAAAGAAGAGGTCTTTATTTTTAATTTTGATCCCACTAATTTTGAGCTTGATATGAATTATGTGCTTTTAGACCATGACAAACATGCTTTATGTGACAATTATGTTGTTGAGTTTGTTCATGATGCTACTGAAACTTATTATGAGAGAGGAAAATATGGTTGTAGGAATTTTCATGTTACTAAAACACCTCTTTTTTGTTGAATGTTTTGAAATTGCTCTTGTTCTACGTTCCCATGATTTCTAGTTTGAGATTCTTTAATTTATTTATTTACAAGATTCCTATGCATAGGAAGTGGGTTAGACTTAATTTTTTTTTATACTTGCTTCTTGATTCTTTCTTTTGCTTAATTTATATTTATTATGTGAGCATCTTCTTGGTTTTTGTGCCTAGTTGAAAGGCGTTAAAGATAAGCACTTCTTGGGAGACAACCCATGTTTTATTTTTGCAATGTTTTCTTCTGTTTTCTTTGAGTCAAGGTGTTGTTTACTTATGTAGAAACTCCTTTGTATCTTTACTTTTTTGAATTGTTGGGCCAAGTAAAGTCTCTAGTGAAAAGTTGGTGCCAGATTTGGATTTTTGCGCAGAAACAGAATTTTGCTTTCCACTGTTTAAATCGTATAAAATTCCAGAAAAATCAAAACGACCTGAATTTTTTTGTGCATGATAGCTATTTTCGAAACTTTTTCTAGTTTTGAGTTTTTTGATTGAGCAACGTAAGTGCCTCGAAATAATTCTTATTTACAGTCTGTTCTCGTTTTGACAGATTCAGCCTTTTTACTTTGCATTCTCTCTTTTAATATGTTGAGTGGATTTCTTTGCTCCAAAAAACATCAGTGGCTAAAGCTATTGTTAAGAAATTATTGATAATGCTTGTGTCCATGCAGAACACGTGAGTGTTTTTTTATTGTGAACTAACACTCTAATGAGAATTACTTCAAGTTTGTTGTGAAGGAAGTTTTCAAGGGTCAAGAGAAGAGGATGATATAATGTGATCAAGAAGAGTGAAAAGCCAAAGCTTAGGGATGCCGTCGTGGTTCATCCCAGCAAATTCCAAGAATACTCAAGCGTCTAATCTTGGGGATGCCCAAGGCATCCTTTTCTTCATCTACAACTTATCAGGTCACTTCTAGTAAAACTATATTTTATTCGGTCACATTATATGCACTTTACTTGGAGCATCTGTTTGCTTTTATTTTTATTTTGTTTTCTTTGCTTCAATAAACTTGTTTGGATCCTAGCATTCTTCTGTGGGAGAGAGACACTCTCCGTTTTTTCATATGAATACTCTATTCTTAAATTTTCGTCTAGCTATTGCAACTCCGTTTCAGCTCCTGTTTTTCGTGCATCTCCTATTCAGAGCTGTTAGCTCTTATAGAGTAGTGTTACTCCCTTATTTCACTGATATGTTATATGGAGAGTTTTGTTTAAAATAAAGTGCTAGTGTTGGAAAGTAATAAAATATTTCATGCTTATAACGGTGCAAAAAGAAGCTTGTTTAGACTGTGGCTTAGACTTTATCATGTTATGTTGGATATTATTTTAATTCTATGCTTAGTAGTTATTGATGTAGCATGACTTTTCTCAAATATCTGAGAGTGCTTAATGTGCCACTGAAAGAATCATGAGTTGTTTTTATCACATCAGAGCATAATATTGTGGTATTCTACTTCAAATGATTTATTTGGTTGACTTGGCGCATGCTTACAGCATATTATGACTATAAACTATTCACCTATAGCCTCTATGATCATTTATTTTTTGACTTGTAATACCATTTATGCTTCGATTAATAATATTTTTGTTGCTATGCATGATTATGGACATTATTGCTCTCTTAGTTTGTCGCTCCCAGTCTTTTGCTAGGCTCCACCTGTACCGAGTATGAGCTCTACTTGTGCATTCAACTTCTAAAAACCAAAGTTTTCCAAATGTGTCCGCCATACCTACCAACATGTGGTATTTAACCGCCACTCCAAATTAAATTTCTCATGTGCTATGCTTTAAAACCTTCAAAATTATACCTGTTTTGTGCCCCTGTTTTAGCTCATGTGGACCTAGGTAGACGATCTTTATCTCACTTGTTGATTATACTTTACACACCTGGACAGGTGGCATATCTTCTTATCCAATTGCTATAAGAGCTGGCAACGGGGTTCCCAGCCCCAAAATGTGGTTATTATAAATTCCCTTCACTCTTTTTGTCCCTGATTTATCAGTCAAAGCATAATTGTGTAAACAAAAGAGAAGTGATGATTTTCTGACGAGCCGATCTTGTAAAGTCTAGTTAACTTCTGACGTACTGTATTATCTGTTTGCTATTCGTTGACATAAACATACACCTCTCTAGAAAATTGTTTTCAATACCTTTGTTTTAATAAAATAAAAAGCTCTAACACATGAGTTAATCCCTGTTTCCCTCTACGAGGGACTTACTTTTATGTTGAGTCTTCATATTCTAACTTTATGCATAATTAACAGAGCATAGTTGTCATTCTGAGTATAATGTGCATCAGTCCTAAACATTATTATTGATTGATGATATGTTATTACCTGTTCTCAGTTTATTGGTTTCTAGTCACCACTTAAACTTTGAAGGTGCCCTGATATTTATGATTTGCTCTCACTTATAAGGACAAGCGAAATTCCACTTAACCATGTTTTCTTTACGCTCGAAACAAATATATAACTTTCAAGTGCATTATGATTCATGATATTTTGTTTGTGTTACTTTTCATGTTGCAACATGGTTGCTAAGTTTCATGGTTAGAATTATATCTATCATGCCTATGTTTAGAGTACTATGATCTCAGCTCACAATTGTTTTTACAAATATGAGCTAAAATAGCATTGCTGGAAGAAAGGATGATGTTGCTAGCCCTTGGATAGATGGGTGCCACCAATCTTCACAAAATGGTGGAGAAAAATAGAGATTTGTTGGACTGTGTTGGAGGAGGGAAATATTGAAAATATGTTGGAGAGGATAAAAAAGAATGGAGAGCTGGCTCGCGTGGAAATGTTATAGGCCTGACCTTTCGTACCGGCCGGCTGCAGCGAACATTTGGTATCAGTTGATATCACGAACCGGTACCAAACGTTCGTATCAAACCGGTGCTAGGTCTAGCTGGCGCCCTGCACGTACAAAATGGAACTAGAGCACCCATTGGTACCAGTTCGTAACAAACAGTATAAACTGGGCCGAATGGGCATGTTTCCACTAGTGGACGCACCACGCCAGGATAAGTTTGACCGGGGTGGGGCGGCCTGGCTAGCCTTTAGCTGCGGCATGGCAGTTTAGGTGCGCGCAGGGGGTATTTTCGTAGCACCGACGCTTCCTCATACAGCGCGCCGGCGCTATCTAGCTCTGGCGGAGCGGAATACGTGTGCGCCAGCACTACGACGTGCGGCTATAGGCCTTTTCCTAGTAGTGGATGGTTTTTTTTCCGTCCCTTGTAATACCTAACCGACCAGCCTAGACATGCATTGATCGTTTTCCCTCTACGAATTACAACACCAAATTCCTAGACGAAATGACATTTCTGGTGCGTTACGCAAAAAAATAACAAATCATTGGATAAAACGGGATCTAAAAATGTTTTTTTTGGATAACTGATTTTGTTTTCAGTTTGCATAGAGAAACACATATGCCATTTCATTATGAAATTGGGCACATATGTAAAAATATAAATATAAGTCATCACCAACTTTTTTTCGGATTATTTTGAAATGTTTTCCTATATTTGTAGATTTGGTTTATTCTAACATGAGCATATGAGTCCTGGAGCCCAAAAAAGGCCCCTCTCATAAATAATTCCATATGTCGTGGCATCATATTTCATTTTCGGACTACGGTTATCTAATCCTACAAATCAAGGAGTCTGTAAATTCAAAAAAAGTTAACTCTTTCCCTATATTTTGTTTGTGTTCAATCAAAGAACACACCCTTGGAGCTGTCTGGTGTCATGGAGGCGTCGACATCAGATCCGACAAAGGGTTTTTCTTAGATCTGCACTCTAGAGATGGGTGGTCGGAAAATAGCGTTAGCGACTTCTAGAGCGTGGGTACCCTCTCTCTAGTTTTGGCTGGTGAGTTGACGATGGTTGTGGCCGGGGAACTAGGCCCTATTTTGTCCCCTATCATCGTGATAATCCGTGGTGCTTTATCACCCTGTTTGGCAACTACGGTTTGTATGTTTCTTGTAACGCTTTTTCTTGTTTGGTTGAACAAATGAAACCATATGTATCACTTCATTACAGAGGCCGCGGTACACTAGTGGACAACATGCCTTTTACCCACTGGTGAGCACCCCTTTCGCCCCGGCTCGGCCACCCGCCGGTGCAAAAGACTGAAGAGGTGGGGTCGGGGCGTGCAGGGCGCGTAGTGTGGGGGGACTTTTGCCTCGGTTGGAGCCACCAACCGGGGCAAATGACACCCCCACTATAAATAAACCCTTCCAGCCCTCTCTTCTCCTCATGCCACTCACTTTTTGGAGGACATATTTCTAGTTGTGTGGTGTGTGCTAACTTTTTTTCACTCCTATGCACAAGAGGTGTTTGATGAAATGCCCGGGAGAAACACGCCATCTCAGCTCGCAGAAAACAAGCACGATTTAATTTGTCCGAGCCACACTTAATTAAATAAGCTTTCTTGTCCTTTTTTCCTCCTCGGTCGAGGTACCAATTTTAACCTTTCATCTGTCGATGTAACATTGGTCATTTATCTATTCATGGTGTTCTGTAACAGTTCTTAATTAATAATCATATAATGCACATGAACCGACAATGGATGTACACTAACCGACGCTCTGCCGCGTTCATGAAAGGCGTGGGTTATTTTCTCGAGGTGGCCCAGGCAAACAAGCGGAATAATTTTATCTGTTGTCCATGTGCTGTATGTCGGAATCAGAAGGATCACTCTTCTCACAGAGTCATCCACTTCCACTTGTTTCAATCCGGTTTCATGCCCGGTTATAATTGTTGGACCAAGCACGGAGAAAGAGGGGTTATGATGGAAGACAACGAAGAAGAAGAGAATGATGACAACTATCATGACATGTTCCCTGAATACGGTGCCAGTACTGGTATGGAAGATAACAATGAAGTGGAATCAGAGTTGCAGGCACCAGATGAGCCCATCGATGATCTTGGCCAGGCTATTACGGATGCAAAGATAGAAATCGATATTGAAAAGGTGAGGGTGAAGTTCGACCAGATGTTAAAGGATCACAAAACCAAGTTGTATCCAACTTGCGAAGACGGGCAGAAAAAGCTGGGTAGCACACTGGAATTGCTCCAATGGAAGGCCGAGAACGGTGCGACTGACAGCGGATTTACAAAGTTGCTGCAAATAGTGAAGAAGCAGCTTCCTAAAACCAATGAATTGCCCGACAGTACATACCAAGCAAAGAAGCTTGTATGCCCCCTAGGATTAGACGTGGATAAGATACATGCCTGCATTAATGACTGCATCCTCTACCGCGGTGAGAAGTACGAGAATTTGGAACAATGCCCGATATGCACTGCATTGCGGTATAAGATCAGACCAGACGACCCTGGCGATGTTGAGGGTGAGCGACCCAAAAAGAGGGTTCCTGCAAAGGTGATGTGGTATGCTCCTATAATACCACGGTTGAAACGTTTGTTCAGAAACAAAGAGCATGCCAAACTTTTGCGATGGCACATGGAAGATCGTAAGAAAGATGAGATGTTGAGACACCCCGCTGATGGATCGCAGTGGAGAAAAATCGAGAGAAAGTTCCCGCGCTTTGCACGTGAGTCAAGGAACTTATGGTTTGGTCTAAGTACAGATGGATTTAATCCATTTAGTGAGCAGAGCAGCAACCATAGCACCTGGCGTGTAACTCTATGTATCTATAACCTTCCTCCTTGGTTGTGCATGAAGAGGAAGTTCATTATGATGCGAGTGCTGATCCAAGGCCCGAGACAGCCGGGCAACGACATTGATGTGTACCTAAGGCCATTAGTCGATGAACTTTTACAGTTGTGGCGTGAAGAAGGTGTACCTGTGTGGGACGAGCACGTACAAAAATAATTTAACCTACGAGCGCTGTTGTTCGTAACCATCAACGATTGGCCTGCTCTTAGTAATATTTCTAGACATAGAAACAAGGGATACAATGCATGCGCACACTGTTTAGATGACACCTAAAGTGTATATATGGATAAAAGTAAGAAGGTTGTGTACCTCGGGTATCGTCATTTTCTTCCGCGCAAGCACCCCTTAAGAAAAGCTGGCAAACATTTCAATGGTGAGGCAGATACCCGGGAGACGCCAATCCTTCGATCTGGTGATGATGTATTTGATATGGTTAAGGATTTGAAAGTAATATTTGAAAAGGGTCCGGGCAGACAAATTGTTCCGAATGACGCTGACGGACACACACCCATGTGGAAGAAGAAATCTATATTTTGGGAACTACCCTATTGGAAAATCCTAGATGTCCGCTCTGCGATCGACGTGATGCACCTGACGAAGAATCTCTGCGTGAATCGGCTAGGCTGGTTTTGCTTGTATGGGAAGTCAAAAGATACATCTGAAGCACGGCAGGACCAGCAGCACACGAAAGGACGAGACGGCAAGAATCCTGAGCAGTTTCAAGGTGGTCCTACCAGCTACGCTCTTATCAAGGAAGAGAAGGAAATCTTTTTTGAAGCACTAAATAGTATGAGGGTCCCGTCTGGCTTCTCGTCGAATATAAAGAGAATAAAAAATGTGGCGGAGAAAAAATTCCAAAACCTGAAGTCTCATGACTGCCACGTGTTGATGACACAATTCCTTCCGATTGCGTTGAGGGGGATTGTACCAGAAAATATTCGACTACCCATTGTGAAGTTATGCGCATTCCTCAATGCAATTTCTCAGAAGGTAACCAATCCAGAAAGTCTATCAGCGTTACAGACAGTCGTGGTCCAATGTCTTGTCAGCTTCGAGTCGGTGTACCCACCTTCCTTCTTCAATAATATGACACGCCTCCTAGTCCACCTAGTAGAAGAGATTACCATTCTTGGTCCTGTGTTGCTACACAATATGTTACCCTTTGAGAGGTTCATGGGAGTCGTAAAGAAATATGTTCACAACCGTGCTAGGCCAGAAGGAAGCATCTCCAAGGGTTATGGAACAGAGGAGGTAATTGAGTTTATGTTGATTTTCTTCCAGACCTTAAGTCGATTGGTGTTCCCGAATCGCGACATGAGGTAAGAATGAGTGGAAAAGGCACGCTAGGAAGGAAAGCAAAGATATTTATGGAAGGACATTCTTTCACTAAAGAACACTACACAGTTCTACAAATGTCCACCTTGGTGGCTCCTTATATCCAGGAACGCAAGAATATTATACGGTCCAAAAACCCGGGGCTGTCTGAATCCTCGATTAATTATGAACCCATCGATAGTTTCGGCGCCTGGTTGCAGACAGAACTCATGAATAACAACACTATTGGAGATGAGCTCTACTTGTTGGCCAGGTCACCATCTTCGACTATACTGACTTTCCAAGGGTACGAGATAAATGGGAATACATTTTACACGATCGCACAAGATAAAAAGAGCACCAAACAGAATAGTGGCATCCGTTTCGATGCAACCGGATACAATGGGACAAAGGACATATATTATGGTTACATAGAGGATATATGGGAACTTGACTATGGACCTAATTTTAAGGTCCCTCTATTTCGGTGCCAATGGGTCAAGATGGCAGGAGTAAAGGTAGACCAGCAGTATGGAATGACAACAGTGGATCTCAACAATCTTGGGTACAGAAGCGAACCATTCGTTCTAGCCAAAGATGTGGCTCAAGTTTTCTATGTGAAACACATGTCTACCCAACCGAGGAAAAAAAAAATTCTAGTACATCATGCGGTGAGCCGAAGCAGCACATAGTTCTTTCAGGGAAAAGAAACATTGTGGGAGTGGAGGACAGGACAAACATGTCAAAAGATTATGATAAATTTGAAGAAATTCCGCCCTTTAGAGTGAAAACTGACCCAAGCATCGCGTTAAATAAGGAAGATGCTCCATGGCTACGACAGAGAAGTAAACAATGGCGGCAATAGTTGGTGATAACGTATTAAACCTTCATGGTTCCTGTAATATTGCTAGACTATTTTGTAATAATGTATCAAACATTGCAGATTAAACCAGTCGTAAACTAGTTTTTTTTGTAATGTTTGAATTCTCAAACATTGTTACTAGTTTAAATAGTTAGAATAATTATTTTATAAAACGGAAAATGTATTTGAAATGTTTACGCAATTTTAAACACATTTCATATACAAAGTTTCTCCAAATTGTAAACCATTCTTGAAATAGATTTTTTAAAATGTTTAAAATTTGAAAATTGTTACTAGTTTAAATAGTTGGAATAATTATTTTATGAAACAAAAAATGTATTTGAAATATTTACGCAATTTTAAACGCTTTTTATATTGAAAGTTTCTCCAAATTCTAAACCGTTTTAAATATATTTGAAAACGTATTTTAAATAGTATTTGAAATGTTCGAAACGAAAAAATTGGCGCTAGGAAAAAAAACTGAAATTTTGGGCCTTTTGCCCCGGTTCGTGTTACCAACCGGGGAAAAAGGCTCCCGCCTATATAACCCCGGGCGGAGCAACCGCCCGGAGCAACCCAGATCACTTCGCAGTTTTCTCTAAGTCACCGGCGCCGAAATCCAGAGCGACGCCGTGAGGCTGCCCGATATCGACGCCGGTGATTCTCCGCGCCGCCGCCGTTCGTCGACGCCGCCGTCCTCGCCCGCGCCGCCCTCCTCTTCCTCGCCGCCCTCCTCCTCGCTGTCCAGGTGAGATCGCCTTCGCCTCTCCTCGATCGTTGTATGTTAGTAGTTAGTACGTGTTAGATTAATCAGTATTATTGTTAGATTATTTAGTGTTAGATCGATTTAGTATTATTTAGATTAGTGTTAGATTTAGTTTGTGGTAGATTAAGTATTAGATTAGTGTTAGATCTAGTATTAGTGTTATATTAGTATTTGTGTTTGATTAGTGTTAGATTTAGTATTTAGTGTTATATTAGTATTAGGTATTAGGTATTTAGGTCTTGAACAGTTAGAAAAAAGTTAGGTATTGGACACTTAGAAAAAATTTAGATTTTGGAGACTTAGAAATTTTTTTACGTATTGGAGACTTAGACAAAATTTAGGTTTTAGACTTAACTATTTTTTTCTTAGTGAATGTTTAGTTTAGAAATGAATTATACAATATAGGAATTTGAGTTTAGAAATTTACTTAGTGACTGTTTATAATTAGTGGATTTTTTATTTGTGAATTTTTACTTAATTACGAATATTTACTTAGTCCATATATCATGTATGCGTTTTTAGTTTATTTTCCTTGCGACGATGTCTCTCCTGAACCCGCGAGGCGATGTCCGGGACTGGCCCCCGCCGGGCTGGCACTGGGAGGTGCTTCGTACCGGGGCACACGGCTTGGTGAGAAATCCGGGTGACGTGGTCGAGCCGGATATTCTTTGGTGGCCATCGCGTGGGCCACGCTCGGTGCGGAGAGAGCCGGCCCCTGAGGAGGTGGTACAACAGCGTATCAGGGAGGAGGACGAGCACGTCCGTCACTACATTTACTTGCTCGATAGGGAGTATAGCAACAGTTGGTCGATTATTCGGAGGGTTCCTTAACACGTGAGTTATGACCCTGTGAGGGTTCCTTACCTATGGGCCCGTAGCACCCGCAACTCAGCACCTCGCGGCTTAGGACCCGGTCGGAGTTAATTAGTTTGAGAGATGTATTAGGGTTAAATAAAATGAACCCGAGCTATTTAACTCTTGGTGTGTATTACCATACGTTTAAATATTTCATCAATGTTGCATTTATAATTGAAATGAGGATCTGAAACGTGAACATATATAGTTACTCTTTTTTCGGACTTGTTTAGCTATTAGTACCATTAACTGTTATCTATAAGCAATTTTGATGAAATGGATGCTGTTAGCTATTTTTTATTAGATTATATGCAATTGTTGCAAACTGAAGAAATTAATGCTATTTGCTATTTTTTTAGCCATGGCGAGACGTTCCCGTGGTTCGCGTGTAACCGGCCGCGGGCGCGGCGTCGTCCACGTCAAAGAAATCCCGGTGAAACGTGGGCCTGGACGTCCACGTGGATCGCGTACAAATCGATCGCGTGCATCGAATGCAAGTGGTGCTGACGCCATAGTCATCAAGGAGGAGGACGCGACGCCTCCTACTCGTGGACGTGGACGCGGAGCATGGGGGGCATCAAGCGCTGCAAGGGGGCCAAAGCGCGGTGCAAAGGGGGCATCAAGCTCTGCAAGGGGGTCCAAGCGCGGTGCAAAGGGGTCAACACGCGGTAAACGGCGTCGCGCTGTTGCTGCAGCGGCGGAGGAGGAGGAGGAGGAGGCTGCGGAGGAGAAGGAGGAGGAGGACGACGACGGTCGTCTCCGTCTACCGGAGTTCTACGTCCACATGTTCAACCCAGAGGAGAACAGGCTCTGTCTTCCACAGAAGATATCGGCGATCCTCCTCGGGCGCAAGGGCGGGCCCCATAGTTTCACCCTCCGGTTGGAGGGTTGTGACAACGGGCCCGTGCGCGTTGTCCTGCAGCGACCTGGCGATGACGTCTACCTGCGCTATGGGTGGGGGCAGTTCGCGCGCATGCACAAGCTAATTGCGGGAAACATGCTCACATTCAGGTACTACCAGGACGAGGAGGCCCACGTGCTAGAGGTGAAGATCTTCGATGACACCTTAGTCCGCCCCCTTTGCTGCCAGGATAGCTCGTCTGAGAGCAGCTCCGACTCCGAGTCTGACTCCGGGGAGTCTAGCCCGAGCAAGGCTGCCTCCGACGCCGAGGGCAAGGACAAGGCTCCCTCCGACGCCGATGTGTAGTATATATGTTTATGTCGATCTATGCTTACGTGCTTATGTTTTATGTCGAACTATGTTTAATTATGTCTTGTGACAAACAATATTTGTATTGGTGGCAGATTATATATTTATGTTATTCGTATTCGTTTTCATCTGTGCTTTTATGCGATAATTTTTCATCTTTCTTAATATAAACGTTTAGTGGATAGAAAAGAAAAAACATATAAGAATATATGGAATTTCTAGTCTAGCTGAGAGGACACGAAAACAACTAAAGAAAAAACCTTTTGCCCTGGTCGGTGTTACCAACCGGGTAAAAGGGTGCCAGCCTGCTCGCGCTACAGAGCCCACGTGGGGCGCTCCTTTTACCCCGGTTGGTAACACCGACCGGGTCATACGGGTGCCTTTAGCCCGGGTTTGAGGAACCCGGTTGGGAGGCCGGGGCATTAGGCCCTTACCAACCGGGGCTAATGCCCCGTTTTCCACTAGTGGTACTTCCCATTTTCGAAAAAACTATCCATTTTTATTATGTATTTTAACATTCAAATTAGTATAAATTAGATATGGATCCGAGGGAGGAAGGCTGGTGGTGCTAGCTAGGGTTCAAATATGAGCATTTCATTTATTTTCCAGATGTAGATTTCGTTGGTTAATCCAATATATATGTTGACCCAGTATATCTTTTGTCCTTATGCTTTGAGAATCCAACGCAGGAAACTTCCAAAGAAAAATAAATCAGCGTCCACTTTCCTGTGGAGCTGAGTACGAGAACTGGTCGACTAGTCGCTCTTTGAAAAGGCCTCCTAGTACGTATTTTTTTTTTAGATAAAAGGCATTATCTGCCCTACTTTAAATTAATAAAGCAAGTAGTTTAGGATCCAAACAGGGTGAGACTTAATACATGCTGGGGGCATACAGCTTTGCCAATGAAAAGAAAGAAGGGGGCCGGTCTCCCCAGCAACAGGCCGGAATGAACATGCTACGGAAGCTAAGGTGGAGGGGGAGCGGCTGGTAGCAACGAGCGGAAGATGTCTTTGAGTCCGGAAGCGAGCTGCAGCAGAATCGGTTTGTCAGGTTCCTTAGCGAGATTTGCCCACACCTGCACAAAAATTGACATTTTGAAAATTACATCAGCCGGGCGTTTAGGAGTAATTGCCTCGATAGCCAATTTATTTCTAGAAAGCCAAAGGGCCCAGCCTAACGCCGCAAACAGCACCCAACTGGTACGGCGTTGGCTCCCTAATAATGACTGTTGGGTGGCAAAGAACTGGGGGAAGGTGGCGGGGCTCCAGCTGCAGCCCAGCAGCTGTCGGATCGCACTCCAGCCCAGCCTAGCCAGGGAGCATTTGAACACTATATGCGACGAGTCTTCCACCTCTCCGCAAAGGGCGCAAAACCATCGGGTCGGCGAGGAGTGACCAAATAGTTTGTTCCGCGTTGGAAGTCTATCCAGGGCTAGCTGCCAAGAGAAAATATTGACCTTGAGGGGGATGTGTGCCGACCAGATGTCTTTACACATGAGGATCGTCGCCCCTCGCACTAGTTTATTATACATTGATGCTACCGAAAACTTGCCCGAAGTCTCGAGAGTCCAAGAGATCGAGTCTACCCCCTCGGTGAGACCCACCTCCTCCAGCTCCGAGGTCAACCTAAGCCATTGTTCTGCGCAGAGAGGGGAGAAGTTGCGTCTGAAGCGGAGCCCCTCAGGTTCGAAAGCCGCGGCGACTGAAATATCGGCCTTATCGCAGATTTCAAATAACGCTGGGAACTTATCTCTAAGGGGGGCCTCCCCTGTCCACCAGTCCAACCAGAACATAGCCCGGTGCCCATTTTGGACTGAGAACTTGGCCCCCAACTTAAAAAGGTGTTTTATCTTGTGGAGGCAACGCCAGAATTGGGAGCCTCCCCTTGGCTCCCCCGCGAAGATGTTCGACGCCTCTGAATATTTAGCCGTGATGATAGAACGCCAGATCGAGTCGTCGTCTTGAAAGAGTTTCCAAACCCATTTGAGAAGCAACGCCTTGTTCATGAGTTTGGTATTGGTCAGACCCAGACCCCCGCAGTCCTTGGGTCGACAGATCGCTGGCCAGTTTACCAAGTGGCCTTTACACTTGGAGCCCGCGCCTTCCCAGAAGAAACGTGCCCGAATTGTGTCGAATTTCTCGTGTACTCCATCTTGGAGCAGGAAGAGCCCCATAACGTAAGTAGGTAAAGCATCGAGGCATGCGTTAGATAGAATCAGCCTTCCACCCGAGGAAAGTAGCCTACCCATCCATGCTTCGACTCGCTCGCCCAGCTTTTGCACAAGGAAATTCCATTGTTCAATGGTCAGTTTCCTGTCCGATATCGGTAGGCCTAGGTAGACGAAAGGGAAGGACCCCAACTTGCAGTTGAGCATGTTGGCGACACGGATCTGTTCGGCCTGAGGTTCCCCAAGAACAAAGGCCTCCGATTTGTGGAAGTTGATGCGTAGCCCCGACATCTCCTCGAAGCAAAGCAACAGGAATTTCAAGTTAGCGATGTCGAGGTCCTTGTTCTGGATCAGGATGATGGTATCATCCGCGTACTGTAGGTGTGAGAGACCGCCTGGGACTAAGTGGGGGACTACCCCACTAATGTGACCCGCAGCGCAAGCTACGGACAACATGGCTGAGAGGGCTTCGGCGATAAAACTAAACAAAAGGGGTGAGAGAGGATCCCCCTGTCGCACCCCTCTTTTGTTACGGAAATAAGGGCCGATCTTCCCATTAATAGAGATAGAAGTTTGCCCCCCGGCAACAAGCTGTTCGATACGGTGAATATAGCCTTGATCAAAACCTTTTCGTCGGAGGACTTCGAGTAGGAAGGACCAATCAACTCTGTCGTAGGCTTTTTCGAAGTCAAGTTTGAGCAAGATGCCCCCTAGCTTCTTTGCTCTTAACTCGTGAACTACCTCGTGGAGGGCCAAGGCCCCGTCTAGGATGAACCTGCCTTTGAGGAAGGCAGTCTGGTTTGGGCTGATAATCCTGTTAGCGATTGGGTCTAGGCGTGAGGCAAAGGCTTTGGAAATTATCTTGAAAATTACATTGATCAGCGCGATGGGTCTGAATTGTGAGATCTGGTCCGCCCCTTGGACCTTAGGAATAAGTAAGATGACCCCGAAGTTTAGGCGGGACACATTGATGCGGCCGAGGATAAAGTCATTGAGCATATGCAGCACCCCCAGCTTACATAGAGGCCAACATCGGCGAAAAAATGCCACCAGGAACCCATCGGGGCCAGGCGCCGTGTTTTCCTTCATGTCCCAAACTACTGCTTCCAGTTCTGCCTCAGAAAAGGTAAGTAGTAGTCCCTCGTTCTCCGCCTGCGAGACTCTCTTGTCTTCGGACCACAAGTTGGGAACCAGCCCCAAACGGCGAGTATGTTCAGAACCTAACAGATCTCGGTAGTACGCATAGATATGGTCTTGGATGTGGAAAGGGTCCCTAATTGGTCCCTCCGGCGAAATTAGCGTAGTGATGACGCATTTCCGTCTTCTACCGTTCGCCACCGCATGGAAATAAGCCGTGTTTGCATCCCCTTGCAAGGCCCATCTAACTCTCCTGCGCTGGCGCCAATATTCCTCTTCCAGGTGGTATCGGAGGGCCCACTCGTCCTCGTCGATGCCCACCGAGTCTGCTTTCTCATCCAGCGACTTAATATGGGCGAGAAGGTTAATCTTGCGCAGTCTGGACTCTCTGCCCTGATTACGGCTCCACCCACGGAGGTATTGGCGCAGGCCCCCGGCCATGTGTTTCCACCAGTCCAGGATATCGCGCCCTCCTGCCCTGGCCATGAGGGATGACCACTGCGAGACCAACAAGTCATTGAAACCCGCGATCTCAAACCAACCTAGCTCGAAGAAGAAGCGATTTGAGAGAATTGGGGGGCCCCTGCCCGAGTCCCAAACGAGAGGGCAATGGTCCGAGCCCAGGATTGGGTCCGCAGCGAGAGAAGACAGCGGGAGAAGTGCGTCTAGCTCGGGGTCGATCAAGACTCTGTCTAAGACACAGCACACAGGGTCTCGCTGTCGATTGGTCCAAGTATATCGGGCCCCGGATCTTGGAACTTCAGTCAGAGCCCACTCTGCTATATGGTTGTTGAACAGCTCGATGCGTGGCCAGTTGATATTCCCATTATTCTTGTCCTCGGCGCTCCTAAGAAGGTTGAAATCGCCTCCCATGAGAACTGGGAAACGCGACGCAACTACTTTGGCCGACAGCTCCGCTAAGAAGGTTGGAGAGTCGGAGTGTCTAGCGGGGCCGTAAACTCCAATAAACGTCATGATCTTATCTTCTGCCCGAATGAGACAGTTGACACTAATGTAAGACTGGCCCTTGTCGATACTTTCGACCTCAAAGGCGCTATCCCGCAGGCCCAACAGGATGCCCCCAGAGCGGCCCGTCGCCGGCAGCCAACACCAGAAGAACTTTTCTCCAACCTCTAAACCTTGGAGTTCGAAGTCGTAGAATTCCTGCTTCATGGTCTCATGTAGCACTAGGATGTCGATGCTATGGTTGCGAAGAAGTTCTCTAATTAAAGTCCGGCGCCCCTTGTGCCCAAACCCTCGGATATTCCAGAAGAGAATTCGCATTTATAACTGTGCGCCTTCGGCCCGTGCTTGGCGGGTCACTGGACGCCGTCCTAGCGGCGCCGCAGATTTCGAGCGTTTCCTAGTTTGTATAGCGGTTGTGGCTTTAGACGTCCCCCCTAGGGCCCTCTAAAGCAGCGTCCCCTACCAACGGGACAGAAACATTGGGAAGGGACTTGAGCGCCCCCTCCCTAGGGGCTACGGCTGAGGGGGAAATGGTCGCGGCGATGGATGCCACTGTCAGTTCCAGGTCTGGAAAGGGGACCGGCATTGCGACCTCCTGCCCCGGCGTCGGTCCCACGTCTGTGCAGATCACCTGCCCGGCAGCAGAGATCCCAGTCTCCCTGGTGGCGTCGTCTGAGGGGGAACAAGCCGCGGAAATGGTTGCCACAGTCATCTCCAGGTCCGGGCTAAGGTCCTGCCTAACAGCTGCCAGCCCCAGCGCCGAGCTCTCGTCCGAGCGCTCCACCGGCCCAGCAGCAGGGTCCCCTGACTCTGCCGCCGCCGCGGCAAGTGCCGCCGCCGCACGAACACTTGCTAGGTTCGCCTGCGCCAACTCGTTCGCCCTAATGAGTGAGAGGGACTCTAACGGAGGCCCGCATGCCGATTGAAACGAAACGCCGCAGTCCGCGGCCACTGAGAGGAGATGCCCATCCGGTAAATTCTGAAGGATTGCATAGATAGGATCCGCGACCATACCTGCGGACTGCTTCAGGGAGGGAGCCGCGTCCTTGTCGTTGGCGCGCTGCATCGCCTTGTTGAGAACCAGGGTTGCCGCCGCTCCGCCCGCGCGCGCGCTCAGCTTGGAGGAGTCCGCCACCGAGCCCTTGGAGCGCAGGTCCCGCGCCACCGGCGCGGCGAGGGCCAACACTGACGCCGACTCCCTCAGCGGTCCAAGAATCATGGCCGGGGGCGGCGCCGGACGACCCGCTGACTGCGAGGATCCCTGCACGTCGAAGCCCGCAGCCGCCGCAACCCGTGGGGGGCGGTCGTGGTTCGCCTTGCTGCGGCGCTCCTTGGCGATGGCGGCAGGAGGTCCGACCGGCGCCGTGGTCGGGGCAGGGGAGAACTCCAGCCGGCGGACCTTGGGATGCTCGCGCTCTGGACCGTCTGCCCTGGAGGAAGAGACGTCGAGGGCGCCAGAGGGAGAAAGGATGGTGACGTCGCTGGCGATGGAGTGAGCCGGGGCGTCCGAGGAGAGCTCCAGCTGCGCGGCCGACATGATCACCCCAAGCGATTTGAAGATGTCCCCGTCATCAGTGAGGTTTGAGCCGTATTGCGAAAAGGTGGACTTGGGCAGGGTGGGCAGCGAGGCCTGAGGAGCCGTGGAGACCGTGGCCCCGCCTGGAGGGGGCTTGCCACCCGCGCCGTCCATGGGGCCCTGCTTGTCACTCTTGGAGGGGAGGGAGTTTGCCCTGGCCCTCTCCCGCTCCCGAGAGCGACGGCTGTCCCAGTCCTCCCCCTCGTCTTCCGAGGACGACTCATCGTCATCACCGTCTTCGTCATCCTCCCTAGGATGATTGGGAGGAGGAGGGGGGAGGGGACTTGGTCTTGTCCGCCTCGAGCTCCACCGGAATGCAGTACCCCTGCATGTTGACGAAGAGGGTGATGGAGGGGGGATCTGCACCGGGGCGCGGCACGCGAACTTCATGCGAATAGGCGCGTGGTCGCCGGCCAGGGAGCTTCTGTCCACCTCTAAGGGGACACCTATCTCCAAGGTGGCGCCCATCAGGTAGGATTCGACACCGAAAGGGGGCGGGACCTCTAGTAGCCTAACCCAGACCGCAGAGAGGATCTCCGAGGCCCGCGGATCTCCCTCCACGGCGGACACCACCGCCCTGAAATCCGTGATGGGGAGCGTCAGGCCACCCCCAGGGGTAGCCATACGCAGTAGCTCGCGGGAGGGGAACACCAAGGAGAAATCCGTCGGGCCGATCTGTCTAACTTGCCAATCCCAAAGCTCATCGGCCAATTCCTTGAACTCATCTTCGACTTCTTCCACCGAGAAGTTCCCTTTCTCAATTCGCACAGTAGCTGCATTAGGGGTGGCCTTTGGCATTTTCTCTGGGGGCACCGACAGATGGAAGAAGCCCCGTTCCCCCGGGCCTCATTCCACCCAGATCAGCTTCCACTGCGCCCCTCCCGGGCACATAGCCGACCAGTGCCCCTTCACTTCACACTTGACGCAAAAAGGCTCTCCATGGCAAGCGGCCTGAAAGTGTCCGTCCTGACCACACTTGAAGCAGATCGGCTTTGCTGCGTCCGTCGGAGCCGGTTGCCCCCCCAACCGGTGTGGAATTAGATCCCGAGAGCCGTGGGGCAGGGCGCGCCCCGGCCCTCCCCACGTCGCGCCCCCGCGCTCCGTTGGCTTGGATCTGAGCCCGGAGACGCGTCTCCTCCAGCTGATCCGCCTCCCGACGGCGGAGGGATTCCTTACGCTCGCGTTGCGCCCGGCGGGACGCCTCCCTGTCGCGCTCGCGGTCGAGCCGCAGCCGCAGATCGGCGCCTTGACCACGGTCCCCGCCGCGGCCAAGCTCCCGGTCCTCGAGGGAACGTTTCCCCCTTCGGTCTCCAGAGCGGCGGTCCCGGTCCATCCTCACTAGGCGGTAGGAGCACTCGCTGGAGGGGGGAGATGAATGGGAGGAGTTGTTTCGGAAGAGAGTGGGGGTGGCGGCTCGCAGAAGAGGGAGCGGACGAACGAGAAAGAAACGCGTTTAGGGTTTCGGGGGTGAGCCACCCCCTCTTATACCCGAACGGTTTCTTGGGCCGGCCCCCCCAAAAGGCTAGCCTCCATCACCGGAAGCGGCCCACCAACCGGTAAGCTGTCAGACACGCGTTGCGCACACAGAAGTGGGCCCTGCTCCCTTGGGCCCTTGGTGGCGCCACGCTTCCTGGGCCGAGGCCCAACTTGCGTCCACCCCTCCTCGCTCGGCTCCCCCGAGCAAGTTAGGGTTCCATGGAGCGCCGCCGTCTCCGCCCCCGGATCCGGCCTGGTCTCCTCCGGCGAGCACCGCTGCGGCAGCAACACCAGCATCTCGCCTACGCGAAACTCATCCCCCTCCAGCAGCTGCGAAGAAGACCACCCAGGCTCCTGCACGCCGCTGGCCATCAGAGGGAACTCGCGCGGCGACCACGGCGGACCCCGAGTCCCCGAATTCCCACCCCGATGCGGAGAGGGCACCACGGTAGCATCCGGCGCCGTCCCTCCAACGCCCGGTGCCCTGGCCGCCGCTCCCAGCGCAGCGCCAAGGAACTCGCTGATGGAGACCGCCCCGCGCGGCTCCGAGTCAGATCCATCGCCTCCCTCGGCGGCAGATCTCGCATCCGGCGATGGTGCGCGGATGCAGCGCTCCGCCTCCATCTCTGGTAGAAGCGACCGCTTCTGCGGCCGGATCTACGGCGCGCCTTGGCGCCTGCGCGCGACGGCGAGGAAGCCATGGCCCCGTCGCCCTTGGAGTCGCCATGGGAGGCGCGTACCCTACGCGTGAGGCACATCGCGTCTCCAATTCCTTGTCTCTCGTCCGGCCGTTGTTTCCCGTCGCCGAAGTCGACGGCCTCGAAGTCCTCCTAGTACGTATTAGATCGCTTAGATGGAAACTTCTCATGAACTATATATGCATGTCTCTATTTGATCGAAATGTATCCACTCGGCTGTCAGCACCATACTCTAGTCAACAGTCCACAGTCAAGACTATGACTTCATTTCAGATAATCTGTGGAAAATGGCATCTGAAAATGAGACTGAGACCTACTTTTCGAATTGTCTGAGGCTATGAGATCCACTTGCTTTTGGAAAGGAGAAGGGAGAAGCTGCATTTCAACTGTGTGTGGATGGACTCTAGACCCACTCGTTCTGATTCTGTGATTGCAAAAAATGGATCATAACTATCGCGTCCTCCCTGGGAAGTGGCCAGCGTGCCGGCCAAGAAAACCGTTGATATGAAGACGATGACATGGTGCTTTCACAGCTAGCGAGTACAACCATCTAAACTAGTGCAAAACAGACAAAAAGGAAGCGAAATTGTCAAAATATCAACGTTTCCATACGTGTTCACCAGGACTCAAGTGACTAATATTTACTTAATACTAGAGCCATAACGCCATATGTGTGCTAGCCAGGCGAGCTGAGATCATTTGCTAGTGAATGTTAATACTTATTTCCCGTCTTGGAGTACTAACATGGATTAACTATTATGGTTAATTACGGGGAACCAAGGAGGAAGAACCGTCATACTTTTTGGGATCTCCTACGCCGGGTGCAGCGCCCTGGTGGAGAGCCGTGGATGTGCTGTGGAGACTTCAACGAGGTGTTGACACATGACGAACATGTTGAGGGTGCGGAGAGGTCGGATACTCAGATGGGACTATTCCGCAATTGCCTCGAGGAGTGCAATCTCTCTGATATTGGATATTCTGGTCCAAAATTCACTTGGTCAAATAGACAAGATGCTCAAAGTAATGTTCGAGTTCGCTTGGACAGGGCGGTAGCAAACGATGCTTTCTCATCACGTTTTGAGGACTGCCAAGTGGAGAACATTATCACGACTACGTCGGATCACTATGCCGTGCTGATTCACCTCGAGCCAGGGAGCAGGCAGCCTCGGCCACATGTGCAACACAGATTCAAATACGAAGCCATGTGGAAACGGGCCGATTCTTATCAGGCCACGGTTGAAGCAGTATGGGCCGATAGCTCCGATGGGCCGGTTTCACTTCAATCAACCTGGGATACGCTAGTTCGAACTGGCCGTTCCCTCCAATCTTAAAGTCGAGCCACGTTTGGATCGATCCCGAAGAAGATTCAGCGACTCGAGAAGAGATTGCGATTCCTCCGTACTTCTCCGATTACAGCTGATGTGATTGCTCGGGAGAAAGAGGCAGAATGTCACCTATGCGAGCTGTTCGAACGCGAGGAAATTATGGCACGCCAGAGATCTCGTGTGGAGTGGCTACAAGCTGGTGATCGGAACACGACGTTCTTCCACGCCCGTGCTTCTGCCCGGAAGAAGGCTAACCGAATTGATGCCCTTGTTCGAGTAAATGGTTCAACATGCGTGGACCAAGGGGAGATCATGTCAATGGTACATAACTTCTATGAGGATTTATTTTCTTCCGAGCCAACCATGGAGATGGATACGGTCTTGGAGGCTATTCCTCAGAAAGTGGATGATAACATTGCTGAAATTCGGATGGACCTACAGGCCCATTAGCCAATTTCCACTTAATCCCAAAGGCCCATGCTGCCATAGCAAATGGTGGGAGTTTAGTCCCACATTGCTAGTTGGGAGAGTTTTGCACCAGTTTATAAGGTGAGCTCTCTCCCCACTAGTGTGAGTTGGTATGAAGAGAGACGAGTAGTGGAGGTGTTCCACACGCGCGCTCCTCCTCCTCCGCCGCCCGCCTCGCCTCGCCTCGCCTCGCCTCGTCACGACGCGCCGCGGGTTGCGGGAATGAGCCGAGCCGATGCCTTTATTTTGGCAGTCGGAAACGGGGAGTCAACAGACACGGCAATAATATGAGACGTCATAATTATTGTTGTCTAGCCGTACTGATCGCGTGTGATAACTGCGCGCAGTAAAACGCCGCCTTTATCACGTGGTAACGGCTGTAGTAAACGCCAATTAAATTGACCGTTCTCCTACTCGGCCGTGCCTATAAATTGGAGGCTCAGGCAGACGCAGAAGACACATCTCACACACGCCGCCTCTTTGCGCCCACTGTCGTTCCACCTCCTGTTGCTGCCGCCGGTGATCCCATCCCGTCTACCGCGTACACGGCCGACGGGAGAGCAGGCCTCCGAAACCCCGCCTCTCCAGATCCTGTACGGGAGAGGCGCGATTAGGTTTTTGGGGAGCGTCTACTACGCGACTGCTCGCTGCTGCTGTACATCTACTTCGTCTACTACCGCATCGCCCTCGTCCTCAACATGGCCACCGAAGCCGATCGAGCTGCTGCCGGCGCCGCTGCTGCCACCGAGGCCGCTGCTGCTGCTGAGGCCGCCAACGCTGCTGCTGCCGCCGCGGCCGCCGCCTCTGCTACGGCTACTGCCAATTGGCCAACTGCAGGGTATAGCACGTTCATCCCTCTCATTATTATTTCCATGTGTGCAACACTAGTAGTTCGCGTAGATTTATCCACTATAAATCTAGTATGCACGAACATGGTTAAATATCAGTATGTTTATGTCATGTTCATGATTTATACTTGGATTAATTTAATCTGTAAATTGCCTAAATTCTTAACAATCCAAAAACCTAATATGTGTAGGCAATTTTCGATTCATGGTTTTGCTACTGCACTGAAACCGGACCCGTTTACGGGGACGTACTTTAAGCGTTGGCAGACCAAAACATTCTTATGGCTCACGGCTATGAACGTGTTCTGGGTCGTCGGTGTCACTCCCACGGAAACGATTACTCCTGATCAGGAGAAGGCGTTTAGGGATACCACCGTCCTCTTTGTTGGATGCGTTCTAAGCGTGATCGGAGAGAAGTTTGTTGACGCATATTTACATGTGCGGGTTGCCAAGGACTTGTGGAAGGCGCTCGAATCCAAATTCGGCGCAACCGATGCTGGCAGCGAGATGTACAGTATAGAGCAGTTCCATGACTACAGAATGGTCGAAAACCGTTCTGTTTTGGAGCAGGCTCATGAGATATAGTGCATCGCTAAGGAGCTTGAAATTCTCAAGTGCGTGTTACCGGGCAAGTATGTCGCGGGATGCATAATCGCCAAGCTGCCTAATTCCTGGAAGAGCTTTGCCACCACTCTGAAACATCAGAGGCGTGAATTCTCAGTAGAGGATGTCATCGGCCATCTGAGTGTTGAGCAGAATTCGAGGGCAAAGGACTCGCATGGAAAAGGGAATGAAGGGACTTCTGCGGCCAATATGGTACAGAAGAACTACAACTCCCACAAGAACAAGGCGAGGACTGGTGTCCAGCAGAATACCGACTTCAAGAAGAAGGGTAAGAAGACCTTCAAGAAGGATAAGAAGAAAGATGGCTGCTTCACTTGTGGTTCACTGGAACACTGGGCTGGGAAGTGCCCAAAGAAGTATGTGAAGCCAGGACAGGATTCCAAGGCTGTCAACATGATCGTGAGCAACAATGAGAATGGGGCATTTGGGTATGGTAATTTGTTTACTGTATTTTCGGTTTGTCAGTCTACTGATTGGTGGATTGACACAGGTGCAAACATTCATGTGTGTGCTGACATCTCATTGTTTTCTTCTTATCAGGTCACAAGGAACGGGTCCGTATTGATGGGGAACGGCGCAAGTGCTTCTGTACTTGGTGTTGGCACGGTCGATCTGAAGTTTACTTCGGGAAGGATCGTGCAGCTCAAGAACGTGCAGCATGTCCCCGCCATCAAGAAGAATCTCGTTAGTGGCTCCCTTCTATGTAGAGAAGGATTTAAGTTGGTTTTCGAGTCCAATAAAGTAGTTGTAACGAAATATGGACTGTTTGTTGGAAAAGGGTATGAGTGCGGAGGTCTGTTCCGCTTTTCCCTCGCTGATTTTTGTAATAAAGTCGTGAACAATATTCATTCGAGTGTGAATGAAACAGAAGTTTGGCATTCACGTCTTTGTCACGTTGGTTTCAGTTGCATGACGCGGTTAGCAAAACTAAATTTAATTCCAAGTTTCACTTTAGCCAAAGGTTCTAAGTGCCATTCGTGTGTACAAGCAAAGCAACCTCGCAATCCCCACAAGGCTGCGGAGGAGAGACACTTGGCGCCATTAGAACTCATACATTCTGATCTCTGTGAGATGAATGGTGTGTTGACTAAAGGTGGAAAGAGATACTTCATGACGTTAATAGATGATTCCACTAGGTTTTGCTATGTATATCTGTTAAACACTAAACATGAGGCTCTACACTACTTTAAAATCTATAAGGCAGAAGTTGAGAATCAATTTGAAAAGAAAATTAAACGAATCCGGTCAGATCGTGGTGGAGAGTATTTTTCTAATGAGTTTGACTCTTTCTGTGCGGAACATGGCATTATTCACGAGAGGACGCCTCCCTATTCATCTCAGTCAAATGGGGTTGCCGAAAAGAAAAACCGTACTCTAACAGATTTGGTTAACGCCATGTTAGATACATCGGGTTTATCCAAGGCATGGTGTGGGGAGGCTATATTGACATCATGTCATGTCCTGAATAAAGTTCCGACGAAAGACAATGAGGTCACTCCCTATGAGCAATGGGAGAAGAGAAAAACAACACTCTCGTACTTACGTACTTGGGGCTGTTTGGCAAAAGTCAATGTGCCGATCCCCAAAAAGCGTAAACTTGGACCAAAGACCGTGGATTGTGTTAATTTGGGATACGCTAAGAATAGCGTTGGCTATAGATTTCTAGTAGTGAAATCTGAGGTACCTGACGTGAAGGTCGGTACGATTTTGGAGTCTAAAGATGCTACATTCTTTGAGGATATTTTTCCTATGAGAGATATGCAAAGAACTTCTAGACAGGAATCAGAGGAGACTCCTGAATTTGCCATTCCTATGGAATATTATGAACAAACACATGATGAGAATCCTGAGAAGGATGACGAGGAAACCCTTGGTAGGGGCAAGAGACAGAGGACTGCAAAGTCCTTTGGTGATGATTTCCTTGTGTACCTTGTGGATGATACTCCCACTTCTATTTCAGAAGCTTATGCATCTCCAGATGCTGACTACTGGAGAGAAGCGGTCCGTAGCGAGATGGATTCCATCATGGCTAATGGAACGTGGGAGATCATTGAACGTCCTTATGGCTGTAAACCATTAGGATGTAAGTGGGTGTTCAAAAAGAAGCTTAGGCCCGATGGTACGATTGAAAAGTACAAGGCTAGACTTGTGGCCAAGGGTTATTCCCAGAAAGAAGATGAAGATTTCTTTCATACTTATTCACCCGTGGCCAGACTGACCACCATTCGAGTATTACTCTCGTTGGCGGCCTCGCATGGTCTTCTCGTCCATCAGATGGATGTTAAGACGGCTTTCCTAAACGGAGAGTTAGACGAGGAGATCTATATGCAACAGCCAGATGGCTTTGTGTTAGATGGTCAAGAAGGAAAGGTGTGTAAGTTACTGAAATCTTTATATGGGCTGAAACAAGCACCTAAGCAATGGCATGAGAAGTTCAATACAACTTTAACATCTGTTGGCTTTGTTGTTAATGAAGCTGACAAATGTGTATACTATCGCCATGGTGGGGGAGAAGGAGTTATTTTGTGTTTGTATGTTGATGACATACTGATATTTGGGACCAACCTCAAAGTAATCAATGAGGTTAAGTCATTTCTATCCCAGAACTTTGAGATGAAAGATCTTGGTGTGGCTGATGTTATCTTGAACATCAAGCTATTGAGAGACAATAAGGGTGGGATTACACTTCTGCAACCCCATTATGTTGAGAAGGTTTTGAGTCGTTTTGGATATTCGGACTGCAAAATTTCTCCAACACCATATGATCCTAGTGTGCGGATTCGAAAGTTCGAAGGCACAGCTAAGGATCAGCTGAGGTACTCCCAAGTAATTGGTTCACTCATGTATCTAGCGAGCGCTACGAGGCCTGACATCATGTTTGCTGTGTGCAAACTAAGCCGGTTTGTTTCCAATCCGGGTGATGTGCGTTGGCATGCTGTAGAAAGAATTATGCGCTATCTGAAAGGTACCGTGAACCATGGACTTCACTACAGTGGATATCCTTCGGTACTTGAAGGGTATTGTGATGCGAATTGGATCTCTGATGCTGATGAGATGAAAGCCACAACGTGGTATGTGTTTACCCTTGGAGGTGGCGCTGTTTCCTGGAAGTCTTGCAAGCAAACGATCTTAAAGAGATCGACAATGGAAGCAGAATTAACAGCATTAGACACGTCTAGTGTCGAAGCAGGATGGCTTCGAGATCTTTTGATGGACTTGCCTGTGGTTGAAAAGCCAGTACCGGCTATCCTTATGAACTGTGACAATCAAACAGTAATTGTCAAGGTGAAGAGTTCAAAGGACAATGCACAGTCCACAAAGCACATAAAAATGAGATTAAAAGCTGTCAGACATTTAAGAAACTCCGGAGTGATAGCGGTGGATTATATCCAGTCGGCTAAGAATCTGGCAGATCCCTTTACTAAAGGGCTATCACGTGTTGTGATAGAAAGTGCACCGAGGGAGATGGGTATGAGACCCACATGAGTTGCCATGGCAGTAACCCAACCTATGTGATCGGAGATCCCGTGAAGTGGGACCTGGGAAAACAAGCTAGTGGTTAACTGAGGAGAGTAATTTTTACTAACCCACTCCACTGGAGATGCAGTACTCTCAAAAACTGTATGGCAGGTTGACTTTTGTCTTAATGTGTTCCAAGGCTTGTATAAGCAAGATGCTATCCTACAGAGCGATCTTTGGAGGAACACACCTATATGATCCTGACTGCTAGTCACAGTCTATGAGGTTGGGTGATCTCTAATAAGTTCATGAATATGCCAGGAGTATGACTAATATGCTCCACCCGAGGGGTCAGCCTTCGGCAGCCTAGTACTGGCAAGACATTTAGTGAAACTATTTTACGCCAAACTGACAATTCAAGGCATAGTCCATTGTTCAGTTGTGATGTAGTGTAGCTACTTGTTCTAGGTGGATGTTCAACCTTAACGGGTCTCCACTGAAAATGCCAGTATATAAAAACAGTGAATGGAACAGAGGACAACACCATGGGTCTTCGGGATCTGGTGGGGGATTGCTGAAATTCGGATGGACCTACAGGACCATTAGCCAATTTCCACTTAATCCCAAAGGCCCATGCTGCCATAGCAAATGGTGGGAGTTTAGTCCCACATTGCTAGTTGGGAGAGTTTTGCACCAGTTTATAAGGTGAGCTCTCTCCCCACTAGTGTGAGTTGGTATGAAGAGAGAGGAGTAGTGGAGGTGTTCCACACGCGCGCTCCTCATCCTCCGCCGCCCGCCTCGCCACGCCTCGCCTTGCCTCGTCACGACACGTCACGACGCGCCGCGGGTTGCGGGAATGAGCCGAGCCGATGCCTTTATTTTGGCAGTCGGAAACGGGGAGTCAACAGACACGGCAATAATATGAGACGTCATAATTATTGTTGTCTAAATGCGTCACATTTATATTGGTAACAGCCGTATTGATCGCGTGTGATAACTGCGCGCAGTAAAACGCCGCCTTTATCACATGGTAACGGCTGTAGTAAACGCCAATTAAATTGACCGTTCTCCTACTCGGTCGTGCCTATAAATTGGAGGCTCAGGGAGACGCAGAAGACACATCTCAGACACGCCGCCTCTTTGCGCCCACTGTCGTTCCACCTCCTGTTGCTGCCGCCGGTGATCCCATCCCGTCTACCGCGTACACGGCCGACGGGAGAGCAGGCCTCCGAAACCCCGCCTCTCCAGATCCTGTACGGGAGAGGGGCGATTAGGTTTTTGGGGAGCGTCTACTACGCGACTGCTCGCTGCTGCTGTACATCTACTTCGTCTACTACCGCATCGCCCTCGTCGTCAACATGGCCACCGAAGCCGATCGAGCTGCTGCCGCCGCCGCTGCTGCCACCGAGGCCGCTGCTGTTGGTGAAGCCGCCAACGCTGCTGCTGCCGCCGTGGCCGCCGCCTCTGCTACGGCTACTGCCAATTGGCCAACTGCAGGGTATAGCACGTTCATCCCTGTCATTATTATTTCCATGTGTGCAACACTAGTAGTTCGCGTAGATTTATCCACTATAAATCTATTATGCACGAACATGGTTAAATATCAGTATGTTTATGTCATGTTCATGATTTATACTTGGATTAATTTAATCTGTAAATTGCCTAAATTCTTAACAAACATGAATGAGCGGCTGTGTGCTCCGTATTCGGATGAGGAGATCAAGCTAGCTCTGTTTCAAATGGGACCAACAAAGGCACCCGGACCTGACGGCTTTCCAGCTCTGTTCTATCAGATACATTGGGACCTCTTGCAAGGGACAATTTGTGGTGCGATGAGGGGCTTCATCAATGGCTCGGTGATCCTGGAGGGTTTTTGCGACTCGATTATTGTCCTCATCCCAAAGGTATCACGCGCCAAGCACCTGTCAAAATTCCGACCTATTAGCCTTTGCAATGTTTTATATAAGCTTGCTTCCAAGGTTCTGGCTAACAGGTTGAAGGTTTTACTACCTCATGTGATATCAGACTTCCAGAGTGCTTTTGTTCCAGGTAGACTCATCACAGACAGTGCTCTTATGGATTTTGAATGTTTGCACACGGTAAGGAAGCAAAATAAGAAATGCCCCTTCTTCGCCTTCAAGGTTGATATGATGAAGGCGTACGATCGTGTTGAGTGGGCTTATGTCCATGGTTGTCTTATGAGACTTGGTTTTGACGCTGGAAGGGTGACATCCGTGATGAGATGCGTCACGACAGCGCGTTATGTTGTCAAGGTCAATGGGGAGCTCACGGAATTGGTAGTTCCTTCGAGAGGAATTCGCCAGGGAGACCCTATTAGCCCGTACTTATTCCTACTATGCACGGAAGGTTTGTCTTGTTTATTGCAGAAGAAGGAGGGGTTGAGTGCGCTACAAGGTTTACACAATGGAAGGATTGGCCCCCCTATAACACATTTACTCTTCGCAGACGACAACATCTTCTTTGCTCGCGGAGATTCTCAGAGTGTTGGTGCATTGAGACATGCTCTTAACAGTTACTACATGGCATCTGGTTAGAAAATAAACATCGAGAAGTCCTCGATTTTCTTTGGCAGCAGGTGTCTGGACAGTGTTAAGGAGAGGGTTAAGGCAGGGCTGGGAGTGCACACCGAAGCTCTCCAAGACTCATACCTAGGCATGCCTACAGAGATTGCACGGGCCATTTCTACGTCCTTCAAGTTGCTCTCTGACAGAGTTTGGAGAAGCCTGACGGGTGGAACGGGTAGACCTATGTCCCGTGCTGGAAAAGAAACTTGGTTGAAAGCTGTCACACAAGAAGTTCCGAATTATGTGATGAGTTGTTTCCAAATTCCTGTGGGGGTGTGTGACCAAATGAAAACACACATTGCTAACCACTGGTGGGGTTTTGAGGATGGCAAGAAGAAGATGCATTGGCGTTCTTGGGATTGGTTGTCTACTCCTAAATCTCTCGGTGGGATGGGCTTCAAGGATATGGTGCTTTTTAATCAGGCTATGCTTGCAAAACAAGCGTGGCGTCTGCTGACAGACCCGGATTCGCTATATGCCAGGGTATTGAAAGGCCGTTACTATCCAAATTCTGATATGCTGGGAGCTACAAAACCCAGAGGGGCGTCCTTCACTTGGCGCTCGATCATGTTTGGGCGTGAACTATTGATGAAGGGCTTCCGTTGGGGTGTGGGCAATGGGGAGAGGATACGGATTATGACCGATTGGTGGATCCCAACTCTCCAACCGGGAACCTTCTCTACCCTTCAACCATTACCGGAAAATGCCAAGGTCAGTCTTCTTATGGACCAATCAGGTGCTGCTTGGGATAGGGACCTGATCAGGGAGTTTTTCAGGGAGGAGATGATGGGGGAGATCTGCAATATACCAATCAGTCGGTGTGGAGGGGATGATTTCGTCTCGTGGCCTCATGCACGCCTGGGTATATTTTTGGTGAGATCAGCCTACAATCTGGCCAGAACGGAGAAGTTCTTTGGCCGTCAATGCGCATCGGAGAAAGGTGGAATATCTGCTTTATCCAACCAGGAAAAAGAATTGAAATCCATCTGGTCCATCACTGCGCCTGGGAAGACGAAGATAGTGTTATGGCGCATGGCCCATGACTGCCTACCCACAGGTATGCAACTCCAACTTCCCCATATTCCGGCTGATGATCGGTGCATCCACTGTGGTCGGGAGGAGTCTGTTGAACACACCTTCGTCCTCTGTCCCATGGCTCTAGCAGTTTGGGATGAGGTGAAGGTGTCTTCCCCCTGGTACTGGATAAGAAATCACTCAGGCATATGCGTGGCTATTTGTTTTCCTTCATGTCCCGTGCCTCTCAGATACAGGCAACCACTCTGGCTGTCACATGCTGGCACCTATGGGAAGCAAGGAACGATACCAGGAATGGGAAGGGTCTTATGCATCCGTAGAGGGTGGTTAACAAGATTACGGCCTACGTCAATAATATTGTGCAACACAGCTTCAAGTCGCCATCGGCTAAAAGGTGCGCCTCCTCCTCCACACCTGTCTGGAGACCACCACCGGTGAGTTCGATTTGCTTAAACGTGGATGCTGCACTGTTTCATGACGTTCAACGTATTGGATGGGGCATTGTGGCCCGTGATCACTTGGGTTCATTGCTCTTTGCGGTCAATGGGGGTTTTCCTGGAACCTTCCCTCCAGAAGTCGCCGAGGGCATGGCAGTTAGACAGGCTTAGGAGGTGGCGAAGGTGAAGCGTCTAACGAACATAATCATTGTTTCTGACTGTCTATCCCTTATCCAACGTGTGCATGCAGTGGAGAGGGATCGGTCGGAGATTGGAGCAGTCGTGGAAGACATCAAAAGACTGGCGTCTGACTTCCCTAGCTGCGTCTTCAGGCATGAGAGCCATGCTGTTAACAAGGCGACTCATTTGTTAGCTAGAACTAGCTCCTTAGTGTGTAATTGGTTTTATTTTGACGGTCTGCCGGATTCTATCCGGTTGGTACTTTGTAATGACATTATGTGATCAATAAAGCTCTATATTCTCTCAAAAAAACTATTATGGTTAATGTTCTTGACCGTCGTTATCTATGCATGTGTGGGCGATGTGGTCCTTCGGATCACATGATTTTTAAAATCGTGTGTGATGGGCTCTACTTCTCACTTGATAAAAATAATTCAACTGTGTGTGATATCAAGGGCATTGCACATGATTTATATATTTTGAATCGTGTGTGTTTATATAAGAACATACACGATTTCATTTCTTTCGGTGTGTCAGTTGGGTTGTTATCGCACTTGATTATATGTACTGAATCGTCTAAGTTGTAGATGTATTTTCCTAGAGCATTTTTTATTATTATTTTTGGTCTAATCGGTTTAGAACCGAACATAAACTGAATTGTTGGTTAAAGGAACTACGGGTTAATTAAAAACCAATACTATTTCGGTTGTCATTTCTTATTACCCAAATTACCAAAAACCGAGACAACAGAACCTAATTTTTGGTTAAAATCAGTCCAGGCCTACCGATAGAGTACTCGAAAGGCTCATGGAGCGGCAGCTCTATGTCTAATTTCCAAGAAATGACACAGCTGCCTATGTTACTTAGGTCATAACACTAGTAAAAAACAGGGCATTGAGCCAACCACATTGGAACCGGATTGGATATAAACCAGTTCTAAAGGGTCTGTCCGCTGGGCCCCCTCCCTGCAGCAAATGGCTGCAAGGCCTTTAGGACCGGTTTGTAACACAAACATGTCCTAAAGGTTTTTGGACCGTTTGCTGCAGGGAGGGTGGCCCAGTGGACAGACCCTTTAGAACCGGTTTGTATCACAAACCGGTTCTAAAGGTTTTCTCATTTTTTGCAGCAACTACGGGGCCCGCTGTCAGTCCCTTTAGCACCAGTTTGTGACACAAACCGGTCCTAAAGCCCTCCCCTATATTCCACCCCGAGCTAGCTCAGCTCCATTTTTTCCAGCTCGAGCTCAACTCCCTTTTTTCTCTCTCCTTCCACTTGTGAGCTCTAATCCATCCCCATTTTTCTCCACCATTTGTCAAGATTGTTGGTACCCATCGGTTCTACGGTTAGCATCAACATTCCCTTTTCCGGCATTGCAAGTTTCGCTCGTTTTCTTGCTCATTTCATTTTTGTTGTGCTAGCTAGGTGTTTGATAAAATGGCTAAGCTAGAGAGAGTTCATCATTTGTTATGTATACAATTTGATGCAATTTGAGCTCAAATTTAATTATGATTTGTTGTTTTTTTTAGTGTCGCGCGCCTTGTCCCCTTCCTCACCGCCATCGATCGCCCCGTCACCGACACAACCTTGGTGAGCCTATTGTTTTTATTTACCAAAACAAATTTTGATTTGTATGATTTTCATATTTACTTGTATATAATTTTCTTATTGTGTAAGATTATATATATATATATAGCGCCATGGTTTTGATATCCGTCCCCGTTGGCCCTCGTCCAGTCTATGATTCAGATGTGGTATATTATGTTTTATAACTACATATTTTCATTTCCTGATTATATGACAATTAATTACGCCGACCAACTTGACATAGATATTTTTATCTAGGAGGTAGTGGAACCGGAAATGCCAATCGACCCTATTGTTGAGAAGTTACACTTAGTTGAACAAGAAAATGTTGGCTTGAAAGAAAGATTGAAAAAAAACTGAAGAAAGGATGGAAAAAACTGAAAGAGAGAAGATGACCTTGAAAAAGGTTCTTGTCGGTGTCGTTGATGGTCACAAGAGCGAGATGGACGCAAGGCGCCTGAAGATTAGAAAGATTAGAAAATATGCAATTAGTAGAGAGGCTTGGTATCATTATGCCGTCGGGTCAATTGTTACCTTTGTTGCGATTTTGATCGCATTTGTTGTTGTTTTTAAATGCATTAATTGGAGAGAGTTTTTATGGATGGTTTCAGTGTGTATTTTTATGAGAACTATATATGTATGGTCACTACGCTACTTTGGTTTTAACGTGTGATGAACTTTTTGTATTAATTAATTAATTTAGTCATGATGATTTAGCATAATGGTTGTTGATAAATTTATATAATGCAGAGGAACCGGCAATAGATGTACAGTGATCAACGTCGTCCCGAATTCCTTAATGGCATGCATAGTTTTCTCAATGTGGCTGAGAAAAACAGGCAGAATGGATTTATTTTTTGTCCATGTAAAAAATGCCAGAATAAGAGGAATTTCCCTAACTCAAGAACCATACACGTTGCAAGAAGGCTTCATGCCCAGTTATTTTTGTTGGACCAAGCACGGAGAAAGAGGGGTTGTAATGGAAGACAATGAAGAAGAAGAGGATAATGATAATTATCCTATGTTCGGTGAGCACGATGATACTGAAATGGGGGAAGACGAGCCTGAACTTGAGGGCATTGTTGATGAGTCTGATGATGATCTTCGTCAGGTCATTCGTGAAGAACAGATAAACTGCGCAAGTGAAAACGAGAGGTTGAAGTTGGAGCGCATGTTAGAAGACCACAAAAAATTGTTGTACCCAAATTGCGAAGATGGCCAGAAAAAGTTGGGCACCACCCTGGAATTGCTGCAACAGAAGGTAGAGAATGGAGTATCTGACAAGGGATTTGAAAAGCTGCTGAAAATAATGAAGAAGATGCTTCCAAGAGATAATGTGCTGGCCTGCAGTACATACGAAGCAAAGAAGGTTGTCTGCCCTCTAGGATTGGAAGTGCATAAGATACATGCATGCATCAATGACTGCATCCTCTACCGCGGTCAGCACGAGAATTTAAATGCCTGCCCGGTATGCGGTGCATTTCGGTATAAGATCAGCCGAGATGACCCTCGTGATGTTGAGGGCGACGATCGCCCCAGGAAGAGGGTTCCTGCCAAGGTGATGTGGCATGCTCCTATAATACCACGGTTGAAACGTTTGTTCCGAAACAAAGAGCATGCCAAGTTGCTGCGATGGCACAAAGAAGACCGTAAGGAAGACGATATGTTGAGACACCCCGCTGATGGGTCGCAGTGGAGAAACATCGACGATAAGTACGAGGACTTTGCACGTGACGCAAGAAACTTAAGGTTTGGTCTAAGTACAGATGGCCTGAATCCATTTGGGGAGCAGAGTAGCAGTCATAGCACCTGGCCCGTGACTCTATGTATCTATAACCTTCCTCCTTGGTTATGCATGAAGCGTAAGTTCATTATGAAGCCAGTGCTTATCCCAGGCCCGTCGCAACCTAGCAACAACATTGATATGTACCTGAGGCCACTGGTTGATGAACTTTTAGAGTTGTGGGCTGACGAAGGTATACGTGTGTGGGACGGGTACAAACAAGAGGAATTTAACCTACGAGGGTTCCTGTTTGTAACCATCAATGATTGGCCCGCTCTTAGTAAAATCTCAGGACAGTCAAACAAGGGATAGAGCGCATGCACAAACTGTTTAGGCGAGACTGAAAGTATACATATAGGCAAGAATTGTACCCGGGGCATCGTCGATTTCTTCCAGACAGGCATCCCGTAAGAAAGAAAGGAAAGCATTTCAAAGGCGAGGCAGATACACGGAGGAAGCAAACCCTCCCTAAAGGTACTGATATATATGACATGGTCAAAGATATAAAAGTAATCTTTGGTAAGGGTCCTGGCGCACAATCTGTTCCGAATGACGCCGACAACCACGTAGCCATGTGGAAGAAGAAATCTATATTGTGGGAACTACCCTATTGGAAATTCCTAGAGGTTCGCTCTGCGATCGACGTGATGCACGTGACGAAAAATATTTGCGTGAACCTGCTAAAATTATTGGGCGTGCATGGGAAGAAGTCGAGAGATACACCAAAAGCACGGCTGCACCACCAACGTATGCACGAACGAGACGACCTGATGAATCCAGAGAATTTCAAAGGTCCTGCCAGCTATGCTCTTACCATGGAAGACAAGGAGATCTTTTTCCAAGTCCTGAGCAGTATCAAGGTCCCGTCTGGCTACTTGTCGAACATAAAAGGAATACTAAACATGGAAGAGAAAAAGTTCCAAAACCTAAAGTCTCATGACTGCCACGTGATCATGACCCAGTTATTTCCGATTGCATTGAGGGGCTTCTGCCAGAAAACGTGCGAGTCCCATTGTGAAGCTATGTGCATTCCTCAACGCAATTTCTCAGAAGGCAATCGATCCAGCAACTCTACCAAGTTTACAGAAGGACGTGGTCCAATATCTTGTCAGCTTCGAGTTGGTGTTCCCGCCAACCTTCTTCAATATTATGACGCACCTCATAGTTCACCTAGTCTAAGAGATTTCCGTTCTCGGTCCTTTATTCTTACACAATATGTTCCCCTTTGAGAGGTTCATGGGAGTCTTGAAGAATTATGTTAAAAACCGTGCTAGGCCAGAAGGAAGCATGGTCAAGGGCTATGGAACAGAGGAGCTCATTGAGTTTTGTGTTGACTTTATTCCTGACCTGAACCCGATCGGTGTTCCTCAGTCGCACCATGAGGGGAGACTGCGTGGAAAAGGCACGCTAGGAAAGAAATCAACAACATGTATGGACGAGCAATCTTTCACTCAAGCACACTACACAGTTCTAGTTAATTCCAGCTTGGCGGCTCCATATATCCAGGAACAAATGGATATTTTACGCTCGGAACACCCGGAGCAACCTGAAGATTTCATTGATAAAGAACACGCGAAGACTTTCGGCGGTTGGTTGCAAAGACGTCTCATTAATGACAACATTGTTGAAGATGAGCTATACTTGTTGGCCAAGCAACCATCTTCGACTGTATTGACCTTTAAAGGGTACGAGATAAATGGTAACATATTTTACACGGCAGACCAAGATAAAAAGAGCACCAACCAAAACAGTGGCGTCCGGTTTGATGCAAAAGACGACAACGGGCAAAGGGTTACATACTATGGTTACATAGAGCAGATATGGGAACTTGACTACGGACCTTCCTTTAAGTTCCCTTTGTTCTGGTGCAAATGGTTCAACCTGTCAGGCGTGAAGGTAGACCCAAAGTACAGAATGACAACAGTGGATCAGAAGAATCTTGGGTACGGCAATGATCAATTCTTCCTAGCCAATGATGTGGCTCAGGTTTTCTATGTGAAGGACATGTCTAGCAGACCGAGAAAAAGAAAAGATAAGGAAGCGAATACATCAGACGATGAGCCAAGGCGCCACATAGTTCTTTAAGGGAAAAGAAACATCGTGGGAGTCGAGGACAAGACAGACATGTCAGAAGATTACAATAAATTTGATGAAATTCCTCCCTTCAAAGTCAAAGATGATCCAAGCATTTAGTTAAATGATGAAGATGTTCCATGGTTACAGCGCAATCAGAAGAAAGGCAAGAAGAAAAATAGAAACGGATCATCCCTTTAGTCCCGGTTGGGGACACCAACTGGGACTAAATGGGTTAGGGTTTCGTTTGGACCAATCAGATAGAATCACACGGATCGTGTGTTTCTTTCAAGCACTTGTGAGTCATTGGATCCGGGGTGTGTTTCTTTCGAGCTGTTGTGAGCCGTTCGATCAATGCTACGGTGTGTTTCTTTCGAGCTGTTGTGAGCCGTTGGATGAGGGTGTTTCTTAACCGTTGGATCAAAACCCTAGATCAACACTTTGTGAGCCAGAGGACCCTATATATAGCCCACCTTCATACACCGGTCAGTTCATCGAGAAAATACAAAACATACGGATTCGCCATCATACGTCCTGCCGTGCATTTGGTATGCATATATGCACCCACTAGACATGGTGGGGTTGTATGATGGCGATACCGATTTTTTTGTTCTACACCCCCCTTTAAGGTTTGATACATCATATATTCAGTTCATCGAGCAAATACAAAACATCCGGATTCGCCATCATACGTCCTGCCGTGCATTTGGTATGCATATATGCACCCAGTAGCCACGGTAGGGCTGTATGATGGCGATACCGATTGTTTTGTTCTACACCCCCCTTTAAGGTTTGATACATCATATATTCAGTTCATTGAGCAAATACAAAACATCCGGATTCGCCATCATACGTCCTGCCGTGCATTTGGTATGCATATATGCACCCAGTAGCCACGGTAGGGCTGTATGATGGCGATACCGATTGTTTTGTTCTACACCCCCTTTTAAGGTTTGATACATCATATATTCAGTTCATTGAGCAAATACAAAACATCCGGATTCGCCATCATACGTCCTGCCGTGCATTTGATATGCATATATGCACCTAGTAGCCACAGTAGGGCTGTATGATGGCGACACCGATTGTTTTGTTCTACACCCCCCTTTAAGGTTTGATACATCATATATTCAGTTCATCGAGAAAATACAAAACAATCGGTATCGCCATCATACGTCCTGTCGTGCATTTGGTATGCATACACTAGTGGAAACAGCCCCTTTCGTCCAGGGGGCCAGGGGGCATCTGTCCCGGTTGCAACCAAATCCGGGACAAATGCCATGCATTGGTCCCGGTTCGTGCGCCCGGGGCAACAGAAACCGCCTGGGGGCATTGGTCCCGGTTCGTGGGGGAGATATCGGTCCCGGCTCGTGCCACTGACCGGGACCAATGCCTAGCCACATGCCACCTGGCACGCGCATGAGAATTTGTCCCGGTTCAGGCCACGAACCGGGACCAATGTCCCCCTTCTGCTATATATACTGCCCCAGCCCCCCACCCTTCCATCTTTTTTTTTGCTTGGAGGTGTGAGAGAGGTGGGTGTTAGTGTGTTTTATTTTACTATGCACACGAGGTGTTCGACGAAATTCCCGAGCCACACATAAGCTCACTAAAAATGGTATCTTCGAACGAGGTTAACAAACTTATCTTTTTAATCTGTAACTGATACATAAAAAAGTAGTATTTGTCGATGTACTGTGGTCATCTCTGTATTAATATGTTATTGTAATGTATTTTTGATAAACTTCATTAATTATACAATGCAGATGGATGCACGACAGCGATGGATGTACGGTGACCGACGCACCTCCGAGTATATGGCAGGCCTGAATGCATTTCTTGCTGTAGCTCAGGCAAACAAAGATAATGGCTTCATGTGTTGCCCATGTGTTGATTGTCGGACGTCAGAGAGCACTCTTCCGAAAGAATCCTTCACGGCTATCTACTTCGGAGAGGTTTCATGCCCAGCTATAATTGCTGGACCAAGCATGGAGAAAGAGGGGTTGTGATGGAAGACGATGAAGAAGAAGAAGATCCTTTGTTCCCTGAATACGACGATACTGCAATGGCAGAGAATGCAGAAGAAGGAGGTGATCAAGAACATGCATCAGAAGAGCCCGATGATGATCTTGGCCGAGTTATTGCTGATGCAAGGGAAGACTGTGAAAATAAATTGGAGAGGTTGAAGCTGGACAACATGTTACAGGATCACAAAAAATTGTTGTACCCAAATTGCGAAGATGGTAGCACAAAACTTGGTACCACACTGGAGTTGCTGAAATGGAAGGCACATAACGGTGTGACTGACAAGGCATTTGAGAGTTTACTTCAACTAATGAAGCCAAAACTTCCAAAGGATAACGAATTTCCTGAGAGTACGTACGAAGCAAAGAAAGCTCTCTGCCCTCTAGGATTAGATGTGCAGAAGATACATGCATGCATTAATGACTGCATCCTCTTCCGCGGTGAGAAGTACGAGAATTTGGATGAATGTCCGATATGCACTGCACTGCGGTATAAGATCAGAGCAGACGACCCTGGTGATGTTGACGGCGAGCCCCCCGTAAGAGGGTTCCTGCTAAGGTGATGTGGTATGCTCCTATAATACCACGGCTGAAACGTCTGTTTAGAAACAAAGAGCATGCTAGGTTGTTGCGATGGCACAAAGAAGACCGTAAGAAAGACGGAAAGTTGAGGCACCCCGCCGATGGATCGCAGTGGAGAAAGATCGAGAGAGACTTCCCGGACTTTGCAGGAGAGGCGAGAAACTTATGGTTTGGTCTAAGTACAGATGGCTTTAATCCTTTTGGGGAGCAGAGCTCCAGTCATAGCACTTGGCCTGTAACTCTATGTATGTACAACCTTCCTCCTTGGTTGTGCATGAAGCGCAAGTTCATTATGATGCCAGTTCTCATCCAAGGCCCGAGGCAACCTGGCAACGACATTGATGTGTATCTAAGGCCATTAGTGGAAGAACTCTTACAATTGTGGTGCAAACCAGGTGTACGTGTGTGGGATGAGAACGAACAAAAGCCATTTGACCTACGGGCGTTGCTTTTCGTAACCATCAATGATTGGCCTGCTCTTAGTAACATTTCCGGACATACAAACAAGGGATACAATGCATGCACACACTGTTTAGATAAGACTGACAGTGTTTTTTTGGATAAATGTAAAAAGGTTGTATACCTGGGGCATCGTAGATTTCTTCCGATCAAGCATCCCATAAGAAAGAAAGGAGGGAAGCATTTCAGAGGTGAGGCAGATAACCGGAAGAAGCCTGAGCTCCGTAGTGGTAATGATATATTCGATATGGTCAAGGACCTAGAAGTAATCTTTGGTAAGGCTGCTGGCAGCCAACCAGTTCCGTACGGCCCTGATAAGCGCGCACCCATGTGGAAGAAGAAATCTATATTTTGGGAGCTACCCTATTGGAAAGTTTTAGAGGTCCGGTCTTCAATCGACATGATGCACGTGACAAAGAATGTCTATGTCAATCTGCTATGCTTCCTGGCCGTGTATGGGAAGTCAAAAGATACGACCGAAGCACGGGAGGACCAACAACGTATGAAAGACCCAAGCAACAAGCACACAGATACAGGGCGCCATTACTTAAGCAGCTACGCTCTTACTAAAGCAGAGAAGGAAATATTCTTTGAAGTCCTTTACAGTATCAAGGTTCCGTCTGGCTTCTCGTCAAATATAAAGGGGATAATAAACATGGCAGAGAAAAAATTCCAAAACCTGAAGTCTCATGACTGCCACGTGATTATGACGCAGTTGCTTCCGATTGCATTGAGGGGGCTTCTACCGGAAAATGTTCGAGTACCCATTGTGAAGTTATGTGCATTCATGAACGCAATATCTCAGAAGGTAATCGATCCAGAAATTCTGACAAGATTACAGAGGGATGTGGTCCAGTGTCTTGTTAGTTTTGAGTTGGTGTTCCCACCATCCTTCTTCAACATTATGACTCATCTCCTGGTTCACCTATGTGAAGAGATTCATATTCTTGATCCGGTATTTCTACACAATATGTTCCCCTTTGAGAGGTTCATGGGAGTCTTGAAGAAATATGTTCATAACCGTGCTAGGCCAGAAGGAAGCATCTCGAAGGGCTATGGAACAGAGGAGGTCATTGGGTTCTGTGTTGACTTTATTCCTGACCTTAAGACAATTGGTGTTCCTGAATCGCGGCATGAGGGGAGACTGAGGGGAAAAGGAACGCCGGGAAAGAAAACAATGATACCTAGGGACGGGCATTCTTTCACCAAAGCACACTACACAGCTCTACAAAATTCTATGTTCATGGCTACGTATCTCGAGGAACACAAGAATATTGTACGGTCTGCAAACCAGGGGAAGGATGACTCATGGATTAAACGCAAACACATGGAGACTTTCGGAAGTTGGTTGCAAACACATCTTATAAATGACACCACTTTTGAAGATCAGCTATACATGTTGGCAGGGTCACCATCTTCGACTATTGGGAGTTTTCAAGGGTAGGAGATAAATGGGAATACATTTTACACGAGCTCCCAAGATAAGAAGAGCACCAACCAAAACAGTGGTGTCCGCTTTGATACAACAAACGAGAATCGAAAAAATGACACATACTATGGTTACATAGAGGAGATATGGGAACTTGACTATGGACCTTCTTTTAAGGTCCCTTTGTTCAAGTGCAAATGGGTCAACCTGAATGGAGAAGGGTTAAAGGTAGACCCGCTTTATGGAATGACAACAGTGGATCTCAACAATATTGGTTACAATGACGAACCATTTGTCCTAGCCAATGATGTGGCTCAGGTCTTCTATGTGAAGGACATGTCTTCCAGACCGAAAAAAAGAAAAAAATAAGGAAACAACTTCATCATACGATGAGACGAAGCGTCACATAGTTCTCTCAGGGAAAATAAACATCATGGGAATCGAGGACACGACAGACATGTCAGAAGATTATAATAAATTTGTTGAAATTCCACCCTTCACAGTGAAAGCTGACCCCACCATCGCGTTAAATAATGAAGATGCTCCATGGTTACGGCCGAAGCGGTCATAAGCAAGGGACAAGGGTTCATGGACCATCTCTACAGGAAGAAATTTCAGAAGTTAACAGGGATGTTGTTGGTGATGTGTAATAGTAAACGTGGAATACATGATCATAGTTCTGTTGAAAAAGCGTTCACAAATATTCGGTAATAATAAACGAGATTTTGTTAGCCAAAATGATATTTATACCTATTCTGTGATTATGAACGGAGTAGGTGCAAGTTTGACCAATAATTTGTATTGACCGGTCAAAAGCTGGCCAGCATTGAGTGCTTGACAACTATGACCAGCCTGACTTCATTATCATCTCAACCAGCGGCCACCCACGCACTTTTCTGTTTCTCTCTCCTCCGTATCGTCCATTGAGATGTGCTTTGCACACAGGGCCGCTGTAACCAGCCCTGTGTGAAGGCCATATGGGCTTTGCCTTATGGGCGTCATATATTCTGCGCAGATATTGAAAGAACACTTCAAAGTGATAGTACCGATACCATCCTGGAGCAAGTTGAGCTTATTTTGCAAGCAAAGCTGCATGACAAACCTTCCTTGAGCACTTTCTGGTTCAGAACGATGTTTACCAACAGTGAACCTCGCAGAGGAAGTAGTAAGAATAATAGAAATGCAGAGATTCTATGTGAAGGACATGTCCTCCAGACTTTGAAGTGATAGTAAGGATACCATATTGACAGATATCCTTAAAACAGAAATAGATCTTCGGTACTTCTTTAACAGTTATGATAAATTTTTGGAGGAGAAACGTCTAGCTGAACAACAAGCTAACTACCTTGGAGTTCAAATGACGCAAAGGGTTGCACCTGTGCGGTTACTTTGGCAAGCGGCTAATGCATACACTCCTGCAATGTAGGTCTTCCGTGTTGCCAGGTACTGAAGGTTCATGAGATCAGAAATATCAAAGAAATTCCACCACACTATGTTTTGAAAAGTTGGCGAAAGAATGCTCAGAGTAAACCTTCGAAGGAAAACTATGGTTTTTCTGTTGTAGACGAAAATCTCAAATTCACCGTGTCAATAAGGTACAACTCGCTTTGTCGAACTTTATATAAAGTTGCAGCAAAGGTTGGAGAAAATGTTTAAGCTCATGCATTGCAAGCAAAATTGCATGACAAACCTTGCTTGAGCACTATCCTTGGGTTCATCGATGGAATATAAATCACCCGGATGCCTTGTATGCTCTGGACTCAATCGGAAGATCACAAGAGAAAACAAAAACTATAAGATATTTGTCGAGACATCGTAGTAGTTTTCATAGACTGGGGTGCCATGAGACTACGGTAGAGACGTGGGGTAACGGGATAGCGTAGTAACACGGAACACGGGATTTTACCCAGGTTCGGTACGTCGCGACAGTACGGCGTACTTACTCCTGCACTTCTCACTAATTGGGACTAAAGCCCGTATAACAGGGTTACAGTGTGAGGGAATAGATCTAGCTACTCGACGAGGATAAGCTTCTCGGCGAGTTGCGTAGAGCTTAGGTCGTGAAACTTGAACCTATCTAATCTATCTCCCGTCCGGCTTTATATAATAGCCGGATTAGGGCTTACAGAACAAGAAACCTAGGAGACTACGTTTAACTTGTAACTTGGAAAGTAAGGAATCCGTCTTCTCCTCCAAGCCAGATCACGTGGGCCGTGATCCGGGTTCTTCTAGAATCCGGCTTCTGCGCGTCGGACTACTGGGCCGCCCAATGGACCTAAGCCCATTACCATGTAGGCCACCCTGGTAGTCCGGCTCTTTTGTCTACCATCTTCTATACCCCTATTCAGTATATATCCGACAGTAGCCCCCAGGAAGGATCAAAACTCTGATACTCTGCCTTTCGTCAAATACATTTTGTCTGGGAAAACTTGATTCAGCAGTCTTGATTCTTTCTTCTTTTCTTTTGAAGGAGAAGGTAACATAAAACTCGGAACTATGAAAATCCGGCTTTTCTTCTCACGATCCTTCGCGGAAAAGGAACTTATGACATCAGCGCTTTAATCATGCTGACGCAAGCGCCGCTTGGTTTCACGCGGGAAACCCTGCAACGTATCTCTGACAGATTCTCACGAGAAACGAGGAGATAGCCATCATTCCCCTGTCGTTTCGTTTCCCGGATTTTCCGGCGAGCGACACGCGTCGAACATCCAACGGTCAAAAGAGCCGTTGGCACGTATCTAAACGGATATCTGGCTATAAATAGCCATCATCGTCCTCCTCCGAAACTTTCCTCACTCCCTCACTGCCTACGCCATTGCCACGCACGCGAGCTCGAGAGCAAGTCCTTGTCCCAGGCGCGCTTAGCATCAAACGCACCGAAACGCAAAGCACCACCAAAAGATGGCCTCTTCGCCGCCGTCACCGACCCGCGCCGCCATCGACGAGCTCGTCAGCGACCTGGATCCGCAACCAGGATCGCCTAAGCACGCCGGCGGCAAGCCGGAGAAGACTGCTGCTTCCGCGGCGGGTGGAGAAAACACTTCCACCGCCGCGGACATTGCGGGATCAAGCGCCGCGACAACCCCATCGTTTGCACCAACGACGGCGAGGGTCAAGATCCCTTCCCGTGGCGATGAGCGCTTCGCTACCGGAACCAACAGCAGAATAGAATTTGTCGGCAATTGGAATCCGAGTAATACTTCTCTCGTTCTTCTTCGTCGGATGACAAAAGAAGGTTACATAGTTAAAGGCAAATGGCGGATCTCGAAAGATGAACCCGAGCCCAAGCCAAAAGTCGGAGAATGCGTCATCCTTACTTCTCACATTACGAGAGGTATGGGTTTTCCCCCTTCCGCCTTTTTTCTAGACATCCTTAACTTATATGGCATCCAACCACACAATATTTCTCCGAATTCCATCCTCTACTTAGCCAGTTTCCAAGCCCTTTTCGAAGGATATCTCGGGATGACACCTGACCTAGGTTTCTGGCAGTATTGTTTTGAGGTAAAGCAATATATCACGCATGGCATATCGCCTATTTGCGGGACTATATCTTTTACCCTTAGAAAATTTAGGGAGGAATGGTATCCAAAAATAGAAATGCCGGAACCAGACCAATCTTGGCTAGGTTCTTTCTTTTATCATCAGGATATTCCATTCCCAGGCAAGACAACCGGGTTTCCTCCCTTTGTTAACTCTGCTGCTATTCCTCGCGAGAGTTGGACAACCACAGCAGTAGAAAATTTGCCAGAAAACCTGATGAAGATAAAGCGGCGCATCGCCAAACTTTCTTCCTCTCAACCTTCTTTGATTGGGAAGGATACCGTTATGTGCTGGTTCGGACGCCGCATCCAACCTCTCTCTTTTCGTTCCCGACTCCTTTGTGAATACCAAGGGCCAGAAGATAACATGAGAGGAACAGATAAGGCCTTTACCAAAAAGGATTTTATAGGACGACTTCACCAACTGGTTGCCGCTAGTAGTCAGGTTGAGGAAAATCTGGCAATCTATCACGTGGAAAACCCGGTCCCTAAGGTATTTATCTTTCCTTGTTTCCGAGTTTTTCCTCAGATTATCTTCTCTCTCTGCTTTTTAACATATTATTAACTCCTTCCTAGTTTGATGAACTTGGAGAAAATGATCTTGCTTCCGATGCTGAGCTCAACAAATTGCATGCCGAGTTTCTCAACAATCGAAAGCGCAAAAGGCAATCAGCTATTAAAGAGGAATCTATTCCCCTTCTGGACGATAGCCGGATAAAAGAAGAACCATTCGATGAACTCGGATATATTCGTCCAGAAGCAAAGAAATTCTTTGCTCCTGCGCCTCTAATTCGCCCTTGGCCACAAAATGGGTTAGTTATTCGCAATGACATTGCTTTTTCACCTCGTCAAGTTATACACGATGGCCTTCATCATGTTGGGATTCTCTTTGCGGAATATGCCAAAGAATTCCACGAGGTTTTGACCGACTTGCGGGAAATGAGCCAGGTAATACTTCTAACCCCCAAGCATTAAGTTGAAATATGAATTCTTCTTAATGTTTCTTCAAATGCCTGTTCAAACTTAAGCATCTGGCTTTCATTTCCATGTTATAGCATTCCGCAGACGCCATAAACTTAGAAGTTTTGAAGAAGCTTAGTCTCAAGAGCAAAGAAGTAAAAACCCTTCAATCTGTTATTGAGACGAAAAGCAACGAACTAGCGTCAACTCAACGGCAACTATCAAAAGCCACCGGTATTTTATTTTGTACCATTTGTTTTCTCTGGAGAATGCTTGCTGAATTGTTTTGTAAACTCAAATTGATTATTGCCCTCCAGCTGCTTTAAACAAAGCCAACAAATTAGCAGAAAATAATGTCCATGTTTCTCGGCTTCGTGAGGAAAACTCGAATCTCCGAAAGGAACTTCTGAAAGTTCAAGAAGACCTGGAAGCCAGTAATCTGGCCCTTGGGATTGCTCAATCCAAGGCTTCTTTACAAGCAGCGGAAGATAAATCTGTTATCAATGATTTGGAAAGTATGCTACTCCCGCGCATGAAAGAAAGCGACGAAATTGACAAGGTTCTTGGTAAGTTAATTTCTTTTTACCAATATCTTCCTGTCTTATCTATTATGTTTTTTCATGTAACCTTTGCTTTTGTCAAAAAAGCAGGAAATTTTCCAGGAATTTCTCGGACTGAAAAGATCCGGGCCTTTGGGGAAGTGTGGAATTCAATCAGGAATGCAGGAATGCAGCTGATTAGTAAATTCCTTCCCACAAGCAGTGTACAATTTTCAGAAGTTTACCGGCTTCCGGGTGCCATCACAGAGGTAGCAGAGTCGAGAGAATCTATCCTTCGTTCTGCCGCACGAGGTGGTGCACGCATGGCACTTGGCCTTATGCGTCTACATTACCCTAATGCTAGATCTTGGCGCGTAGCATCCGGTGTCCCTCAAGGATATACAGAAGCGCAATGCAATGCAATTTTTGACGAAGTTAAAGGGCATGCTTCCAAGATTGCCTCTATGGTTAATATTTCCATTACTTATCCGGAAGAAGAAGTGCCCGCAGCCCCCGAGAATGATAGCAGCGATGAAGACTCGGATGCTTGAAGGAATACACTTAACCCGAATGATGGATGTGTATAGGAGCTTTTTTACAATGTAATTCATATTGTAATGCTTCTATGTCATTTGTCGAAACAAGAACTCCGCCTTTTGCAATTTCAAGCTTTTTGCAAAGTTTTTCCGGGTTTGACTGTTCCTTTATCTTCTAAGTAATCTGGCATCTGTGTTTTAACTGCTCTAGTGTTTAAAAATGGCTCAATTAGCAATATGTATCGTCATGTCGAGTAACTGGGGACGAACCAAACAGTTTTTAAAACTCAGAAACATGGATTATGCTAGAAGCATTTTTACTGACTAGTTTGAGTAACCCAACACATACACAATCAGATAAAACTTAGAGAAAACAAGGAACTGCTCTGAAACTTGGGCACGCAGGCACAATCCGAGTTTCCTTTAACCTTTAACAGGCCGAATCATTCAGCTTTTAAACACCGAGCACGCAGGCACAATTCGGGTCAACATTGAGTATTTGTAAGATCATTGGGAAATAGATAAGGCGGAAATATTTTGTACTTATAATGAATATGAATTCCAACAACTTTATTTCATGATCTCAAAGATGTTTACATAGAAATTGAACTAAGTATAGAAGGGACGTAATTGCTGGATACTCCAAGGCCTCTTTGTCTCTCCTAGTTCATCATCTATTTTTCTCTTTCTTTTGCGATTCGGCTTCTCGGGATCATCTTCCGTATCTCGAATGTCGACAAGATAGTATGATCCATTCTTCATGGCTTTACTGATGACAAATGGTCCTTCCCATACAGGGGCCAATTTGTGCTTCCTTTGCTGCACCAACCTCAGCACTAAGTCACCTTCTTTAAAAGAACGATGTCTGATTTTCCGACTGTGATAACGTCGTAAACCTTGCTGGTAGATGGCGGATCTTTGAAGCACAAGTTCTCGTTCCTCTTCTAGGAGATCGACAGCGTCTTGTCGTGCTTCCTCGGCGTCCGAGTCGTCAAAATTCTGCACTCTCGGGCTATCATGGATCATGTCCGTTGGAAGAATAGCTTCCGCACCATAAACCAGGAAAAACGGGGTTTGCTCGGTTGACCTATTTGGCGTCGTTCGAATACTCCACAACACGGAAGGTAGCTCTTCTACCCACGCTCCAGCTGCTCTATGGAGAGGAGTTTCGAGTCTTGGGCGTATTCCTTGCAGGATTGAACTGTTCATTCTTTCAACCTGTCCATTAGATTGCGGGTGCGCCACAGATGCAAGATCTAAGCGGATTCCCGTTTGTTGGCAGTATTTTGCCAACTCTCCAATGGAGAAATTTGTCCCGTTATCAGTTATTATGCTGTGTGGGACGCCATACCTCATTACTAAATCAATAATGAAATTTCTGGCAGTTGCGCCATCCAGCTTTTTGATGGGTTTAGCCTCCACCCATTTTGTGTACTTATCTACTGCTACGAGTAGATGCGTAAGTCCACCTCTTGCAGTTTTGAACGGTCCGATCATATCTAGCCCCCAGACCGCAAATGGCCATGTGATAGGGATAGTTTTAAGTGCTTGGGCCGGCAAATTGGTCTGCTTGGCGTAATATTGACATCCTTCGCACGTATTCACTATGCGCTCGGCGTCTGTCTTGGCTGTTAGCCAGAAAAACCCCGCCCGGAATGCTTTTTTGACTATGCTTTTTGATTGAGCATGATGTCCGCAATCACCGGCATGGATTTCTTCCAGTATTTCTCTTCCTTCTTCTGGTGAAATACACCGTTGAAATATTCCGGAAGTACTGCGTTTATACAAGTGGTCATTGATCACCACGTATCCTTTGCACCGACGCTGTATTTGCCTTTGCAGTACTTCGTCTGCTCCTTCCGGGTACTTCTGATTGACTAAGAAGTTTAAATATGGAATTGTCCAAGCCGGTTTAACGAGCATGACCTCAATTGTTTCAGATGCCAGAGGGTAATCAACGTCTCCACCTTTTATGGATGGTTCATGCAAATGCTGGACGAACACTCCTGGTGGTAAAGTTTTTATTCTTTCCGATCCCATGCGGGCTAACGCATCCGCGTTCCAATTTTCCTCCCTTTTTATGTGAAGGACTTCGAACCCGAAGAAACAGATGGCGAACTCATCCACCGTCCTCCGATATTCGGCCATTATAGGGCTTTTCGCGTCCCAGGTTTGGTTGAGCTGATGCTGTACCAAATCCGAGTCTCCATAGCACAAGATGCGTTTTACCCCTATTTCTTTTGCGATATGCAAGCCATGAAGCAGAGCTTCGTATTCTGCCACATTATTACTGGCGTTGAAGTGTATTTGTAATACATACTCCATTGTGTCTCCCTTCGGAGATTTTAGAACTACGCCGGCCCCAGCTCCTTCCTTCATCTTGGATCCGTCGAAGTGCATGATCCAGTACTCGGATTCTGGCATCGGTGTATTTTCCATTGCCTCTGTCCAGTCGGCGACGAAATCTGCCAAAACTTGGGATTTTATTGCCGTCCTTGGCTGATACTTAATGTCGAAGGCTGCCAACTCGATGCCCCATTTGGCTACTCGGCCGGTTGCCTCCGCATTGTTTATAATATCCCCTAGCGGCGCTTTACATACCACTGTTATGGAATGCCCTTGGAAGTAATGGCGCAGTTTTCTGGATGCGAAAAATACGCCATTTGCCAGTTTCTGGTAGTGCGGGTATCTTTGTTTGGATTCGGAGAAAACTTCGCTTATGTAATATACCGGATGTTGATCTGGTATGCTTTGCTCTTCCTTTGTCCGTTCCACAACGATTACCGCACTAATAACCCGATTTGTAGCCGTAAGGTATAATAATATGGGTTCTTCATCTTTTGGAGATGCCAAGATGGGAGCGTTCATCAAGGTTTCCTTCAACTGAGCCAACGCTGCATCGGCTTCTTCTGTCCATTCGAACTTGTCGGATTTCTTCAATAGTTTGTAGAGTGGTAAGGCTTTATCCCCCAGCCGACTAATAAACCTGCTGACGGCTGCGGCAGAACCCGTCAATCTTTGGACATCTTTTACACATGTAGGCTTTGAGATATTCAAGATTGCCTTGATCTTTTCCGGGTTAACTTCTATTCCTCTGTGAGAAACGATGAAACCCAGAAGTTTTTCCTGAGGGAACCCCGAATACGCACTTAGATGGATTCAACTTCATCTTGTAAGTGCGCAAGTTTTCGAAGGTTTCTCGCAAATCCTCAAGGAGTGTATCTTTTTCCTTGGTTACGACAGCGATATCGTCCACGTAAACATGGACGTTTCTGCCAATTTGACTATGCAAACAGCGTTGCATGCAACGCTGGTAGGTTGCACCTGCGTTCTTCAGGCCAAAAGGCATGGTTACGTAATAGTACGTCCCATACGGGGTTATAAAAGAAGTCTTGATTTGATCTTCCTTTTTCATGCGTATTTGGTGGTACCCGGAGTATGCATCCAAAAAGCATAAAAGCTCAGAGCCTGCAGTGGCATCTATTATTTGATCGATTCGCGGTAACGCAAACCTATCTTTCGGACACAACTTGTTCAATCCTGTGTAATCTATACACATTCTAAGAGCAGTGGTGTCTTTCTTCGGCACTAATACCGGATTTGCGGACCAATCAGTATGGATTACTTCCTTGATGAAATCCGCTGCTAAAAGCCGGATAATTTCCTTGCCAATAGCCTTCCGTCTTCTTCCGTCAAATCGACGGAGACCTTGTTTGACGGGTTTTGATCCGGGAATAACCTTGAGTTGGTGCTCAGCAAGTTCCCTGGGTACGCCTGGCATGTCAGCTGGACACCAGGCAAAAATATCCCAGTTCTCACGGAGGAACTTGATGAGCTCGCCTTCCTATTTGTCGGTCATCCCAGTCCCTACGACGACAAATTTTGTCGGATCTTTGGGATCTAGGATTACCTGTCTTGTATTCTCGGACGCCTTGAAGCTATCTGTTGGCTTCCGAGTTTCTTTTCCTGCCGGCATTTCTTTCGGCGATACCTCCTTGGCTAATTCCTTCAGTTCCTCCCTTGCTATAACTCTCTGAGCGCAAAGGGCGTTTTCTTTCTCCAACTCGTTTGCCAGCTTGAAATCACCGGCAATGGTGATTACTCCTCCTTTGGGTCCTGGCATCTTCAGCTTGTTGTAGATATAGCAAGATCTTGCCATAAATTTGGCGAAAGCCGGACGTCCGAGTATTGCGTGATACACGCTTTCGAACGGCACTACTTCGAAGGATACTTTTTCCTGCCGGAAGTGATCTTTATCTCCGAAGGTGACATCTAGGGAAATTTCTCCTAGGGATCGTGCTTGCCTGCCAGGAACAATGCCGTGGAAGCGTATATTGCTGTAGTTGAGCTGGGACTCGGAGATCTTCAAGTGCTTCAATGTATCCAGGTACATTATGTTGATGCTGGATCCTCCGTCCATCAGCACTCTTCTTAGCCTAGTGTTTTGAACAATAGGGCTTACGACAAGAGCTTGTGTGCCGGGTTCAGGGATATTTCCGGGATGATCTGACTGATCCCAGATTATCGGTGTGTTGGAGTACTTCAAGAATTTCGGGGTCGCAGGAACAACCGCGTTTATTTCTCGAAGTGTTCTTTTGGCCACCTTTGCTGATGGGGTTGCTAGGAAAGTTAGCATTGCTTCTCCGTCAACTCTCGGAAATTTGGGTTCGCCTTTTCGCTGTTGTTCCTGGATTTTGTCATCAGTGTCCGATTCACTGTCTTCTTTTTCAGCTTCTGGCTTTTGTTTGGCAGGTTTCCTCTTGGAACCCTTCCCTTTATTTCCGGATCCTGCATTGCCTTTCATATGCTTGTTTAGCCGGCATTGCGCGTTTGTGTGGGTTGGTTTCCCAAACTGAGAGTGGTGGACGCAGGGTTCCGACTTAATTCTCTCCAATTCTTCGGGAGTGTAATTGATTGGATCTGGACTGCGGCCTTTCCACTTGTTCACCTTTTCTTCTCCAAAGGCTATGTTGACCTCCTTGGGCTTTGTTGTTGACTCCGGAGTTCCTTTTTTATCAGAACAAGGTGTTTTCTTGGCCAGTATCAGTGACTCAATATGCCTCCTCTTGCTCTGATATCATCTTCGGCTGCAGCATGCTCGTTAGCGGTTGTAAGCATAGATCCGAGATCTTTGTGCTTTTTAGAACCAACCATGAACGGTACAAGTCCGGGTTTTAGGCCATTGACGAAAGCATGCATTGCTTGTACGTCAGTTACTCCAGAGCAACTATTCTTCATTGCAGTCCATCTGGAGATGAAATCCACGTATGGTTCGTCTTCAAATTGGGTGCAACGGTTCAGCTGGTTGATGCTATTTGGGCGTTTGTATGTTCCCCGAAAATGCTGAGTAAATACTCTCGCCATATCATCCCAACTGTCGACAGTTCTTGATGGTAAACCATTGATCCAATCTCTGGCTCCGTCTAGCAACATTAGGGGAAGAAACTTGACAGCTTCCAGGTCTGTCCCGTTGTTGATTTGGACGGCTGTGTAATAATCTGAAAGCCAGGTATCCGGGTTTGTACTGCCGGTATATTTTTGGTAGGTTGGACCAACTTTGGCGAAGCCAGAATGCAGGGTTATCCTTCGGATCCTGTCAGTAAAACACTTAGGACCGAAGTATAGATCATCCTTTTCTGCTCTATCAATATGTGCAGAATATCTCCCGGCTGAATGGACAGAAGGGGATCTGCTCCTTTCTTTTCCATTGTTGCGCGGACGCGCTTTTCCGAGGTTATCTCTATCTCTTCCGTTGTCACGCCCCCTGGGATTAGGTGGAGTCCTGCTCCTGTACCTTTCCTTATCTTTAGGCGGTGTCCGAGATCTTTCACGTCTGTGAGGTGTATCGTATCTTCCAGCTTTTTCAGCTGGGTTTCTCGGAGGTGGCATTATTTTGCCGTCATTCCGGTGTTTGTCTTCCCGATCGTGTGGTTTATATCCATCTTTCGGGAGATGAGGTCCGGTTCTAGACGCTGCGTCCCGGTTGTCGGGGTTTTTCTTGTCTTTTCTCGGATCCTCTTTTTTATCCAAATCTCCGGGTTCTTCCGGTCCAGGTGCTCCAGCAGCGCAAGTAACTGTTTTGCAGAGGGCGGAATTATCATGCAGCCTCCCTGATCGTTCTTGGCCTCGTTGTTGCTGTTGTAATGCTTTTCCTAGGAAAGCATACACCCCTTGGAGTTTTTCCCCGTTGGAGTACAGATCGTTGTTTAGGATGGCGAACGCTGCTTCCGCGTTTTCCGCTGCGGTTTTGTATATTGGTTCGCCCTTGGCATCTTTGCCGTTTAACTGCTTTTGCCAAGATGGGTTATAAAACCTTTCTTTTGGCGGCAGTTCTTCCGGTTTTGCGATTCCGGGTAACCTAGTAGGTTTTAAGGCAGATCTATGCTTTCTCTCGTACTCCTCTATTTCTTCCTTCATGACTTTGATGTCATTATGAGTTTGTTGGAGATGTTGCCGAGATCTAAGCAGATGTTGCTGTTGCCGTTGGAAAGCTTGTCTCCTGGCTTCCAGCATCTCAGGGGGTTCATCTGGTCCCACTGGTGTTTGTAATAGTTCTTGCTCTTCCAGTTCTGTCATTGGCGGAGCAGTGATTTCCTTAGATTTCTTTTCCGCGGGTTTTGTGCCACTAATATCTCCAACTTCCAGGTTTTCGTCAGCGAGATCAGCTGACTTTTTCTTCCGGAGTTTGTACTGGAGTTTTTTAGAAGCACGGTGCTTTTTCTTGGAAGAAGGAGGTTTTTTGACAGGTTCATCTTCTGTCATCTCCTTGACATTAGGGAATATCGGAGAAGTTTCTCCGTCTTCTCTCTCTTCCACTGGCGGAGGAGTTTTAGGGCTTTCCTGGCTATCGGCACCCGTTGTATCAGCTGGTTTTGCCATTAGCACTTCATGGAATCCCTCTTGAAATGACTTAACTTTTCTTACGAAGGCATCATCGTCTTCGTCTTCGGAGTCGAAGTTATCCGATCCGGTTTCCGACTCCAATCTCGCCTCTATGGCGGCAAGCACGGACTCTGCTTCCGAGTTCATCGTCTGGTTGACGGATGTCGGATCTTCCGTCTCTGTGACGGGTATTGGTTCTTCCGTCTCTATGACGGGTAGGTTGTTATCTGCCTCTTGCACGGGATTTCCGTCATCCGTGTTTTCAGCGATTTCGGATTGCACCATGCCGATAAAGTGCGTATCACTGTTTTGTCGGCGATCTGAGCAAAATCCGGCATCATAGTCGTCTTCGACTGGGTATAGGGCGGGTGGGATAAATTTGCTTCCACCGCAAAACCCCATTGCCTCTGCAGTTAGTCCGATAAAGATGTTAGCAGATCCAATCGGTAACACGCAGGCACTTACCACGTGGTTTTGCGCCGGTATGTAGGATCCGTTGTCGAGGAAGCGCCCGACGTCGTCGTCGAATTCCAGGCTTCCGACAGTGATCGATCTTCCAATTCCGCCGAGTATCCCAGATCGGAATTTCACGCCTGACGTCGTTTGCCCCACGGTGGGCGCCAACTGTCGAGACATCGTAGTAGTTTTCATAGACTGGGGTGCCATGAGACTACGGTAGAGACGTGGGGTAACGGGATAGCGTAGTAACACGGAACACGGGATTTTACCCAGGTTCGGTACGTCGCGACAGTACGGCGTACTTACTCCTGCACTTCTCACTAATTGGGACTAAACCCCGTATAACAGGGTTACAGTGTGAGGGAATAGATCTAGCTACTCGACGAGGATAAGCTTCTCGGCGAGTTGCGTAGAGCTTAGCTCGTGAAACTTGAACCTATCTAATCTATCTCCCGTCCGGCTTTATATAATAGCCGGATTAGGGCTTACAGAACAAGAAACCTAGGAGACTACGTTTAACTTGTAACTTGGAAAGTAAGGAATCCGTCTTCTCCTCCAAGCCAGATCACGTGGGCCGTGATCCGGGTTCTTCTAGAATCCGGCTTCTGCGCGTCGGACTACTGGGCCGCCCAATGGACCTAAGCCCATTACCATGTAGGCCACCCTGGTAGTCCGGCTCTTTTGTCTACCATCTTCTATACCCCTATTCAGTATATATCCGACAATATTTATATTCAAATTATATGCAAATAGTAAAATAATTAATAGTTTCAGTAGTTAGAATAATTATTTAGTTAAAATAAAAATGGATTTGAATTAGTTATGCAAATTCTAGCACTTTTCATGTTGGAATTTTTGTCAAATTCGAAAGTATGTAGAAGTTATTAATGTGCAAACTTAAACAATTTTCAAATTTTGGCGCTAAAAAATTTGGGCGCGCAGGGGGCAGCAAATTTCGAAAAACGTTTTGGTCCCGGGCCGTGCTACCAACCGGGACCAAATGGGGTGCCTCTAGTCCTGGTTGGTGGCACGGGCCGGGACTAGAGGCCCAGTTGTATAAATATCTCGGCCCTCTCTCCAGGCCGAGCCACCACCCAGGACAGCGGACATGCCTTGGCGAAGCCCTGCCAGCGGCGGGAACGGATAGGAAGATCCCGCCGGTGCTGGTTCCGCCGGCGGGGTTGAACTAGGGACGCGATTTTCGACCACAAATATATAATAAAAAGGCCTGGGGGCCGTGCTTACATAGGGGCGGCGACGCGGCCACAGACGGCCGACCGTGCTCACATATAGGGGGCGGCGGCGCGGCCACAGGCGGTCGGCCGTTTCTTGGGGGGGGGGTAGGTAGCCTAGTATATTAGGGGGGCGCACAGGCGACGGCCTAGTCCTCCTCGTCGGAGGAGATGCAGTGGTAGGCGGGTGCCTGCCACAGGTGGGCAGGCAGCTGGGGCGGGCCCGCCGGTGGCTGCGGAGGCATCGGGGGCGCGTGCGGCGGCGGCGGGGGCAGCTCCTCCTCTGGCGGCGGCGGCAGCTCCTCCTCCGGCTCCGGCGTCCATATGCCGCCGGTCCAGGCCCAGCTCATCCCGTACTCCAGGCCGGGGGGCAGCGGCTGTGGCGGCGGCTGGTCTTCCGACGCCTCCAGCTCGGCGTTCATGGCCTGCCACCAAGGGGCAGGCGCTGAAGGGGGTGGCATGGTGTTGGCGTCGGCGGCCAGGACCTGCTCCCACCGCTTGACCTCGTCCTCGACGAGGGAGCGGCGGGAGGCCTCGTAGGCTTCCTCCAAGCCGGCCTGGAGCTCGGGGTCATCATCTTCCTCGACGATGTCCTCCAGGAGCCACAGCTCCGGATCCCTGCCCGGCGGTGGCGCGGGGTAGTCGGCGGTGCTCACCTCCTCCTCGGGTGTGGGGATGTAGGAGCGACGGCGCTGGTCGTGCTCCTGCTGGAACCAGGTGGCCCAGTAGGGGGAGCTGCGCGCGTCCGCGCGGTCCCTGAGGAGGTAGGCCGGCAGCAGCGCGCGCCGGCGGTCAATCTCCTCGCGTGCGGCCTCATTGGTCGGGGCCGGGGGCACGGGGATGCGCTGCGGGTTCAGGTGCCAACCGTCCGGAAGGTGGACGTCGGGCCAGAACACCGGCGTGGCGTGGCTCCAGTGCCACTCGGCCTCCTCCTTCCGCACGTAGCGGCGGAAGCGCTTGCCCGGCACGGCGCGGGGCGGCGGGCGTGCTGCCGGAGGCGGAACGGGGACGCGAGGCTGCCGCCCAATGCGGACGCCTCCCGGGCCGAAGCCGAAGGCCTCCGCCGGCGCGCGGGGGACGCTGGCGCCTCTCTGGCCGGCGCCGCTCGAGGACCCGGCCTCGTGCTCGTTCTTGGCGCGCTTGAACCAGTGCTTGGGCGACATGGCGGCTAGGGTTGCGTGGGCTGGGGCACGGCCGGGGTGAATGAGTTGTACGGGCGGCGGGGGGCCCTTTAAAAAGGACCCAGGGGGCTGGCATGCCAACCGACTGCCGGAACGTGGCGGCGGTTGCAGGCGGCCATGAATGCGCGGGAGAGCCGAGGCGTGCCAATCGTGGCCACGCGCGCGCGGGGAAGTGGAGGCGCGGGAAGACGAGGCGGCCAGTGGGACCTTTGACCGCGCGTCCCTGTGGTCTTAATTTAAGGGACCGGGCGAGCCAGCCACTAGGTCGCTGACCAGTGGCCCCTTTGACCCCGCGTGGCCGGTGGCCCATTTGACCGAATGTAGCCAGTGGGCTTATAATAAAAGACGCAGGCCAGTCGGCCCTTTGACCAAAATGTGGCCAGTGGGCTTAATTAAAGACATGGGCTAGTAGACACGGTTGGGGAAGGGGAGTCCGGTTGGGGATTGCGAGACAGGAGCCAGAAAATAAAAAGAAAAAAAAACGAAAAAAAACCCTGCCGCGGCAGGCAAAGTGGAAAGAATATTTGTTTTTCCAGAAAAGGTATCCAGCCCGGTTCCTAAAACGAACCGGAACGAACTCCCTGGCCAGGTTCGCCACGTGGGCCATACCTACCATCCCGGGTCCTGGCACAACCGGGACCAATGGGGGGGGCATTTGTCCCGGCTGGCCCATCCCGGTTGCACAACCGGGACAAATGGGCCTTACCAACCGGGACTAATGCCCCTGTTTCCACTAGTGATATATGCACCCGGTAGACACGGTGGGGCTGTATGATGGCGATACCGATTGTTTTGTTCTACACCCCCTTTAAGGTTTGATACATCATATATTCAGTTCATCGAGCAAATACAAAACATCCGGATTCGCCATCATACGTCATGCCGTGCATTTGGTATGCATATATGCACCCACTAGCCACGGTGGGGCTGTATGATGGCGATACCGATTGTTTTGTTCTACACCCCCCTTTAAAGTTTGCCCCAAAACACATCAGAGATAATATAATTCATATGATCCATTCAACAAAGTTTGGTACAATAAATTATTACACATCAATTCTTCCCTTGTGTCCCCGCTTTCTTACGATTTGGCCGTATCCATGGAGCATCCTCATCATTTAACTTAACGCTTTATTGTTTTAAATGACATTTATACAATTTTTACACAAAACATGAGAAAATACAAATATGTTGTTATAATATTTGATTTTACAATTTTTTGAGTCTTTGATTTTATAAATAAATGTAAAAGAAAACAGAAAAGGGAAACGAAAAACAAAAATAAAAGAAGAAAAATAAAAGAAGAAACAAGAAAAAGAAAAAGGAAACAAAAAAATATCTTTATATTTTCAAATTAGTTTGATAAATATCTTATTTTTTATTTTTTTATTGTTTTAAATGACATTTAGACACTTTTTACACAAAATATGAGAAAATATAAATGTGTTGTTATAATATTTGATTTTACAATTTTTTGAGTCTACTTTGATTTTATAAATAAATGTAATAGAAAACAGAAAAGGGAAACAAAAAAGAAAAATAAAAGAAAAAATATAAAAGAAGAAACAGGAAAAAGAAAAAAGGAAACAAAAAAATTTCTTTCTATTTTCAAATTAGTTTGATAAATAACTTATTTTTATTTTTTATTGTTTTAAAAGACATTTAGAATTTTTTACACAAAATATGGGAAAATATAAATATGTTTTTATAAATATTTGATTTTACAATTTTTGAGTCTACTTTGATTTTATAAATAAATGTAAAAGAAAACAGAAAAGGGAAACAAAAAATAAAAATAAAAGAAGAAACAGGAAAAAGAAAAAGGAAACAGAAAAAAGAAAAAAAAGAAAAAGTGGCCCCTGTATACAGGGGGCGCGCAGTCTGAATGTGGCCCCTGTACAGACCTTTAGCGCCGGTTTGTGTTAACAACCGGTGCGAAAGGGTCTTTAGCACCGGTTGTTAACACAAACCGGTGCTAAAGGTCTGTATAGGGGCGTTATCAAACACTTAGCGAAAATTTTGGTCTCATTCTTTCGCGCGCGTCTTCTTTACTTTCAGTACGGCGAAGCCCTGCTCCGGCCGCGCCGTCCCGTGCTCATATCCTCGCCGCCGTCGCCGTCATCTCCTCGCCGTCGTCGCCGTCCGCCTCGCCGCCCCGAGGCCGCGCGCCCCGACGCCGCGCCGCCTCCCTCTGCCTCCCACCGCCGACCCGACGCCGCGCGCGCCTCCCTCTGCCTCCCCACCGCCGCCCCGCCTCCGCCGCCGTCGCCGTCCGCCTCCGCCGCCGTCGCCGTCCGCCTCCGCCGCCCCGCCTCCGCCCCGTCGCCGCCCAGACGCGGCCCCGACGCCGCTCCCGGCCTCTGCGTCCCCACCGCGCGCCGCCCCGGCCTCTGCCTCCCCACCGCGGCCAAAAGTGACGTACACGTACGCGTACGCGTGATGTCACCGCCCCACAAGTGAGTTTTTTTCTGTTGTAATTATAATTAGAATTAGAATTATAATTTATAGTTAGAATTAGAATTAGAATTAGAATTAGAATTAGAATTAGAATTACATTTAGAATTAGAATTAGAATTAGATTTAGAATTAGAATTACAAAAATATTTGGACATATAAATTTAAAATATATTAGCTAGAATTAGAATTTTTAGTAATTATAATTAGCTAGACTTAGAGAATTTTTTCTGTTTAAATTTAAAATATGCCACATTCTCTATATAAATAACCGATGAAATAATTTTTCTAAGTGTCCGATGAAATAATTTTGCTAAGTGTCCGATGAAATAATTTCGCTAAGTGTCCGATGAAATAATTTCGCTAAGTGTCCGATGAAATAATTTCGCTAAGTGTCCGATGAAATAATTTCGCTAAGTGTTCGACGAAATAATTTCGCTAAGTGTCCGACGAAATAATTTCGCTAAGTGTCCGACGAAATAATTTCGCTAAGTGTCCGATGAAAAAATTTCGCTAAGTGTCCGATGAAATAATTTTGCTAAGTGTCCGATGAAATAATTTTGCTAAGTGTCCGATGAAATAATTTTGCTTGTGTCCGACGAAATAATTTTGCTAAGTGTCCGATGAAATAATTTCGCTAAGTGTCCGATGAAATAATTTCGCTAAGTGTCCGATGAAATAATTTTGCTAAGTGTGCGGTGAAATAATTTTGCTAAGTGTTCTTCATTTTATAAATTTTACTAGCAGGTGTTGAGCTATGGATCCACAAGAACCTGCACATGATCCGCAAGCCGATCAGCTCGCGGGAATGGGTGAGGCGGAGAAGGAAAGATAAATGTGCCAGATGATTTTTGAAGATGCAACGGCCATATATCATGATCACGACGGTGGACAGGCGTTTAGCAATCAATTTTTGAACGACTCCGGTGACAGAGCTGAGAATATAGAAGATGTAGTAGATGATGACGACGACAACGTCGAGGATGCAGAAGTGCCCTCCAGAACAAACTCTGCCAATGTATATCTCAAGTCACTGTTGACGCAACAATTAATTTGTATTGCACTTACTAACGAATCATTATTTCCCCGTTTAGGCGCCCTCCGGAACAGCTAGCGCAAGTACTGAGACAAAGTCGAAACGAGGCCCGGCCGCAAGGTTGAAAGATACCGCAAGGTTCTCGATCGATACAGTTGCTGCTGATGGCAAACCACTGGAACCCCCAGAAACTTGTCGCAAATTCGTAAATCAGTGCGGAGTTGTTGTAAGAGACCTGGTCCCAATCAACTTAATAGAATGGAATAAGCCGAAGACCGGCGCCAACGTTGGAGCTACTTATGTCGATGACAGATTGAAAAAAGTGGTTTGCGACACGGTATGGCTAAATTTCAGCGTAGCGGAAGATAAGAAGAAGAAAGTCGAGGAGTGGGCTTTGAAGAAGATAACCACACAATTCCAGAGGTGGAAGAAAGACCTGTGGAAGAAATATAAGGACGAAGATCCAGTTTTCACTAGGCACCTAGTGAAGATAAGAGACGCTTGGCCTGATTTTAAGGCGTACAAGAAATCGGGTGTCTTTACATCCCGATCAGCCACAAATAAAAAAGAAAATATCCCACAGACTGCCCTGCCTAGGTGGCGACGCTATGAAGATGCGCTTCTGAAAAGAGGTATCATCCCACAGACACATGACTGGCCCGATAGGTCCAAGTTCTGGTTGTTCGCGCATGGGGAAACGTTGGACGCTGAGACTGGGATGATTGTTGCGGAGGGCCATGGTCGGAAAATATAACAAAAGTCGTATCAGAACTAGAGAAGGCAATAGAAGCTGTTCGAAAAGGAACTTTTGTTCCCGATAGAGAGAACGATGAGCTGACGAAGGCACTCGGGAACCCCTTAAAGTGGGGACGAACACGAGGCTTTGGAGCCACTACCCCGTGGAGCCAAGGGTTTCCAGCGGACCTTGGCACTTACAGAAGCCGTGGTAGAAGAAAGAAGAAGGCGCTGGAACGGATATCGACATTAGAAGAAAAGGTGGAGTTTCTCTTGAAGAAAGGGGGACACCCTGTACCTGACACTGAAGAGGAGATAGAACATCCTGCACCTGATCAGCAGCAAATAGAAGACGATCCTGTAGCAGATGCCGTCCCATCTCAGCATAGAAGCAGCGTGGGTTCCACGCAGCTGCAGCTAGAAGACGGTCGTGCAGTCGAACCGTCGGCGCCTCACTACCCCGTGGATGATATCACGGAGAAGACAAACTGTGAGATACATATGGCAATGGGGAACATATCCTTCATGGTGGCGTCAGGCTATGCTTTACCGAATCAACCTGGAGCAACCTACCATGGTGGTCAGATTCCAACATCCCATGCTTGTGTCGGGTTGTCAACAATTACGCCGGGATGCCATTCAATTGAGCTTCTTATTCCTGGAGGTGAAGGCGACAAGACACTGGGAGAAATGGAGCTTGATATCATCTTGTGGAATAAGAAACACATCGTGTTTCCTAACGCGGCACCAAGGCCACTAACTCCTCCAGGTACAAATGCACCACCTCCAACAATTACTGAATGTTGCACCACATGTAAGCCTATTTTTAATAGTTTTTTCACTTTCGTACAGAGAATGCACGACCTCCAAGTCCACCCCCCCAACGCACCTCCAAGTCCACCCCACAACGAAGATTGGGAGCCCGAGGCCGAGAGTCCATCGCCCGTGCACTCCCGTGAGCCGAAGGATGCGCTCACTACGGGTACGGCAAAGCGGAAGCTGCAGCTCAGAAGAAACGGGACTCCTCCCAAGAAGAGAGAAAGGAAACCCAAGAAAGTCAAGACTCCCCCGACGTTACCAGGCCTGATGACTCCGGAGGAACTAGCCGAGGCCGTGAAAGCCAAAAACAAAGCATGGTTCGCACGGTTTCCCCTGAAGCCCCCTCCAGACGTCTGGAAGGAAACTCTGAAGAACATCCAAAAGTGGAAAATTGAGCGCACCATCGACAACTTATATTATCCTGCACCGCCGCCACCGCCGCCCCTTTCAGACTATGAACGGTACATTGAAAAGATGCACACCGCACAGATGAAGCAGGCAGAGCAGATGAAGCAGGCGGAGTAGACGAAATGCGGGAAACAAATTCCCCAGCTCGGACAACAAGAAGCACAGTCAATTGCCCCGCTCAAGGTGTTATCTGACCAGGCTTCAGTGTCCGGTCCACGCATGGGCGACGTAGGTTACGCTATAGCTGATGTGGTATATAAATATAAGCCCGAGCACCCTCTGGTCGAAAATCCTACTGCTCTAACAACCCAACTATGGAATTTACATGTTTGGTACTTGGAGGCCACAAGGCAAAAGAGAGACTGTATCACGGCGACAGTTCAGGATCAACACTACTTCAGAGAGTACGGTGTGGAGCTTGGGTTCGATGAATTTTTCCAGATGTACAATCAACGTGCCCTCGACAAATCTATCCTCAGCTGCTACTGTTTGTAAGTGATTTATTTGTGTAATTTAATTATTTAGTTAAGCTCGTGTTCATTGCCCTTATAATTGTCACTCACGACATTCTTTTTGTACGCTACTATGCAGAATGAAGATTCGTGAATGCAGGCTGACAGGAATCTAGGACTTTTGGTTCATTGACCCGTATTCGTTTCATCAAGACACAATAGAAAAGTTCAACAAGGATACACCGGATGATTTGTTAACGTTTTTGAAGCGACAAAGTACCAAAAAAGAAATACTTTGGCCCTACGGATTCAAGTGAGTGTTACTGTCTTGTAGACATTCCATTTTGCTTAGCTGATGTTAAGTGTAATTGATGAGTATGCATGACTGCGTGTGTACACGTGCGCAGGTCCCACTTCATATTGTTCATCACTAGAATCGATCAAGGACAAGTTGAAGTCTGGGACTCGTTAACCTGGGACGCTGACACATGGAAGAGCGCGCGTCAGACGCTTCAAAGGTATATATATCGGCCTTTTTCGTTCATTTCCTGATATCAAGTAAGTAATAATTAACTCTTGTATTCATTTTTCTTTTGTCGGCCAGGGTTTGCAAATGTTCATCAAGGAAGAACCCGGTACATGCGCAGACAAGCTCCACTTTCAGATTAACAAAGTAAGTAGTACTACGTACCCTGGTTTCAATACCATTACATTCTCTTGATTATTATTAATTTGACTGAATTATGTTCTCGTATATAGAGCGTCCCGCAACAACCACAGGGCACTGATTATTGTGGATACTACGTTTGCGAGTACATTCACAGGATTATCAATGAGAAATCCCGTACTTCCCGAAATCTAGAGGTACGTAACCAGATTTTCACAACTTTATTTATGTTGCCATCAGTTATGTTTAGTTTTGTTCATAACTTAATTGTTTTCATCTACTTCTTTTAAAGATGCAACGAAAGCGGGCGATGCTCAAACCAATCCAACGTTGCAAGGCAGTTGCAGAGGAATTGGCAGGATATCTCCTCACGCAAGTCATAGATGAAGGCGGAGAATTTTTCCATCCTATGAACCAATAGCCAGCTCACTTCTCTATGCAAGTATACAACTATTGGAAACGAACTTCAGATTATGTAATGCTCGGTCGAGTACTTCGTGTTACATGTATATATATATGTACTTTTATTTGGTGCATCAACATTTAACCGCAAACACGGAATCGGAAACACTTAACCGCAAACACAGAATCGATGTTTCCGGATACGTATTTCCGATTACGTGTTTCCGATTCCGTGTTCATAAAAAACGAAACACGGACACACGAAATCGAAAAGACGTAAACGGAAACACGTAAAATGAAACCCTGAAAATACGGAACACGCCCTAAACCCTAAACCCTAAAAACGGAACCGAAAACCCTGAAAAGAAAAGAAAAAAAAAAGAAAAAAAAAGCATTAGGACCGGTTGGTGTTACCAACCGGTTCTAAAGGACCTCCGCCTGCGCGCACTCTTCGGCGCCCACGTGGAGGCCTTTAGCACCGGTTTGTGACAGACTGGTTCTAAGGCGGGGCCTTTAGTCCCGGATACGTAGCACCGGATGTGTATCCGGATCCAAAGGCCCTTACAAACCGGTGCGAATACCCCTTTCTCCACCAGTGTAAGGCAATATGTAGGCAGGCGGTGATCGGTAGAAGGAGGTGGAGACACAGGCCCACCTCGTGGCCTTGGGCCTGGCCGCAACCCAGAGGATTTTCTTGGATGTGGTGGCCCTGCTCGATCTCCCTCCAATTACTTCTCGAAGCTCCTAGATAATTTATGATTTATGGTTTTTGCTTCCCCAAACTCTATACCCCTGTAATATTTTCTACGATGCATATGCATGTAGAAAACAACAAGTGATATTTGGCACTTAATAAGTTAGTCCAATAAAACTAATGTAAAATGGTATAAGGCCATAGCAAAAGCATATTAACCTTAATATAGTAATAGAATAGATAAATCCAAAAGTATAGACACGTTTGGGACATACCAGTAAGAAGAAGACGATATTAGCAAACGAGTACTCACATTATATATTATAATTACCGTAAAGATGGCATAAGTAAAAGGAAGAGGGGGACGAAATTGGGAAAGAAACAGGGTAGGAAAAAGCGGCGGCGGAGAAAAATGGCAGGAATTCCGCACTTTTTAATCATGTGAAAAGTTCTCGCCAAATTTGGCATTTCTATTTTCCATGGAACAGAGTTAGCATGTGAGAAAAAATGGCATGAATACAGCACTTTTTAATCACATGAAAAATGTTCTCGCCAGATTTGGCATTTCTATTTTCGTGGAATAGAGTTAGCATGTTAGAGAAAAGACGGGAAAAGAGAAGCAATGGAAGAAAAGGAAAATTAAAAAATTGTCAACAGAAAAGAAAAATGAAAAAAAATTGCTGAGTGCCTCCTCGGAGCACTTGGAAAATAGTACGCAATCATATTTGCTGAATGCCTCTGACGTGGCACTTTTAGCAAACTCCACCCAGCATATCACCTTCTCCGTCCGTCAGGCCACAAGGCACCTCCTTTTAGTCTAGCGCTGAACTTTTGGCAAGTGCTGTCGTACTGCGCAAAATTGGACGTTTGCCAAGCGTTTTTATATGTCTATTGTCGCACCTAGAAAACAATCAGGGTATGTTAGCATGTTTGCCGAGTGCTAGCCAAACGTAATCCATTGACCCTTGGTAAAAAGGTGTTATTATCGAGTACGTGATAAATTGCACTAAGCAAACTTTTCGGCACTCGATCGATAGTACAACCCTTCCGGTAGTGATTGTCGTGTGGTCAGGGAAGAACTGTCCGAGCACATGCATGGACTTCTCATGTGCCACGGCTACTCCCTCCGTCCACTGATAAGCGTCCACTGATAAGTGTACATCTACTTTTACACTTAGTCAAACTTTTTAAAGTTTGACCAAATTTATATAAAATTGTAAAAATATATATGACATTAAAATGGTATATTTTAAAACTTCATGACAAGACAAATCTGTTGATACTATTTTGGGATCATAAATGCTTATACTTTTTCCGATAAAGTTAGTCAAAGTTTAATAAATTTGACCGGCCAAAAAGAAAAAAAATACACTTTATCGTGGACGGAGGGAGTACATTTCAAGGCTTACATCAGGAAGTTCACACGCTTCATGCATGCCTGTCTCAGGTGGTGCTCTGCTCATCCTATCATCTGGACATGAGTCAAGATTAAGATGTTTCGTTCAAAAGCTGTAAGGAAATGTTAATGCATTCTGAAACCGCAATGAAATACTACTACATCCTTCTCATATGGTAAAATTGGATAAAAATGAATTTATCTAGACTAAAACATATTTACATACATCCATTTTACCCACTTTTACGACACTTAGGGTGTGTTTGGTTCAGAGGATATGGTTTGAGGGATAAGGGCATCACCAACCACCTGGTTAGGGATAGCCATTTTTTCTGTTTGGTTGAGTGTGTAGGATGAGCTTTTGGTTGGAAGAATAATTGGTGGTTGGGATAGTGATGCTTAGTCACCATCTGCTAGCGTGCAAAGGTGAACCAAAAAAATCTGTTTTACTAGCTAGTAGAGATTGATAGATTCAGTACATACATGGGATGCGCAAAGCTGGATTGAAAGAATCCTAGCTAGCAGCGATGCGTGACGCACTAATCAACTAATACCAGTCTTCATGCAACGCTAATCATGCTGATATCCGTTGGCCAGAAGTAGCAAAGCAGAGAGAGATTGAGTTGGTCGGAGAGAGAGGAGAGTTGGGGACATGAGCGGAGGCGAGATAGGAGAGAACACCAGCTAGCCCGTCCCACTACAGGAATGGAGCTATGTGCCGACGGCAATATCGTGCGCCGACGGCAAAAAGTCGGGGGCCGTCGGCGTACGTGGCTGGAACCCCAGCCTGCCAAAGCGCCCGTCGGCACGGAGGAGGCCGTCGGCGTAGGAGATAACGGCCCGACGGTGGCCCTCGGCACCTAGGTAGCCGTCGGCACAGGTGCAATAGGCAGGGCTGGGCCCACAGTGGTGCTGACTGTGCGGCCCGCACAGGGCCCGGAAAAATTAGGGGCCCATATTTTTATATACGCAGTATACTGGACGTTATTCTAATGGAGTGATCGAACAAAGAGTCAGGAGCGCTATCAAGCGTGCGCATGACTCCTATTCATAAATCCTACTCCCTCCGATCCATAAAAAGTGTCGCTCACTTAGTATTAACTTTTGGTAGGGATCATTAGAGATCAGATCTTCGTTCTTGCCTCCTCAATAAAAGATCACACTGCTACAAACAGACCGAATATGACACAAGACTAGGTGAGTTAGACGGTTTGTCTAATTATCAAACATTGAAGAATAATCTCCTATTGATATATAATTGCAAAACATTGAATCAATGATTTCGCCACAATAGCACTTGAGAGCGAAGTGTTGGAGAGTATTGATTGTGAGGATATCATTGAACGTTTTGTTTCAAAGAACACCTTCGCCCTTATTTTCAATTAGGAGAATCCGCCTTAACAGTTTGAAGAAAATATGGTGCTCAGGAATGACGATGTTCAGATACGCATTATGAAACTTGGAGTTAAATAGGTATGTTTCTCAATATATTCACTATGTTGGAATTGGTAATTATTTCAATTTTCGAGTGAGATAGGGCCCCATTTTTGAGTTTCGCACAGGGCCCCGAAATTCGCCGGCCCGGCCCTGGCAATAGTGCCGACAGCTGCCCTCGGCACCTACCTAGCCGTCGGGACAGGGTACTAGCCCGTCTGGCTAGGGTTTGCCACGCTCTATGCCGACGGCTTTGCCGTCGGCACATGTGGACAGATTTTTCATAGTTTGTAGATGTATGTGTATTTATTAATTACTCTCAATTGATAAAATTAATATGGTAATATTTTATGTTTAAAATATATAAACTCACAACCGTT